>JAINUG010000012.1:8138701-8738701 GCA_029706075.1 Aldrovandia affinis | reverse complement strand
TCATGTAAGGTCAGAGTCATTATCCCGACGTGCAAAAACTCAGCCCGTCCAGGCTCAGGCCACACCTGCCTTTTGTCTCAAGTGTCCATTTCCCCCCAAATTAACGCCAACTCTGTCGCTCTCCATTTCCAGCCCCGTAAAACAGACTAAAAGAGAACAAAGTCATTTTCTTTCGAAGGCAACCTGCTTTAAACAGATAAGTGCCAAAGACGAGCCGGCCATCGCACGTAAACAAGAGCGATTAATCATCCCCCGCACTCCGAGCGGACCCACGCTTTTGGGGGGGAGGTCGCGGCGCTGCCAGAGGAGCGGTGGGTTCCTGACACAGCGGCAGTGATCGCGTGCCAAGCACGTCTGCGGCATGGAGAAGGATGGCCCTGTTCTCCTCCACGCAGGTGCACATTCACAGACCCTTGAACCGGTAATGGCGCAGAGTCAATGATGCCGCCCGCGATTTGCATCCACAGAGGCCTGCAAATCGCTCACACGGCATTCACAAGAGCAGGGGAGCATGGCACATTCGCCGCATATGTGCTTTGGAAGTCAAGGGAGGGAAAAGTGTCACCACATCCCAGAAACTATGTTTGGAGAAGTGGTTAGCGTGCGAGAGAGAAGAGAAGAAAAAAAACACACCCCGACTCAGCGAGCATGCATACTCACATTCATTATTCATATATATATTTTTTTACTGTCACAGAATAAGTGATTATCAACAGCACACAATGGCAGACCAGCCATTCTGTGGGTTATGCATGATAATTTATTCTTGCATTAAAGTTGCATTTATTCTGCCAGGGCCACTGTGTGTACATCCGAGTCAGAACAAACCCTATGAATGGGGTGAAAAACTTATTTTGCTGAAATAAACTGAAATTCTGTAAGGCCTAATTATCTACCTGGATTTCCATTGCACAAAATCAACTGGGTTCACCTAACAATCACAGCTTTAAGTTAAATTTTCACTGGTGGGAAGGGTCTGTTTCATCACCCGTGTCGAAATGGGGATAACTACTGTATGTAAACAAGACAATATGTTTGCAACTTGTCCAGTGCAAAGCTCTTACGCACTGCAAAGATAATTGAGAGAACAGGCACTCAGAAAAAAGATAGTAGACTGTGCAAAGAAGCATAATGGCAATGTTTTTGCTGTCCTCGTGCTCATAGAATTGATCGTAGTATTGGATGACTCCATGTTAAACATGCTGGATTGTGGCTCCCCAAGACCCCAAGCTGTGCACCTGGCCTTTTGAGTGTCCTCAGTGCTCGGACCTCACCAACGAAGCCTTAACACGTCAATTAGGATCAGCAAACAAGGAGTGGGGGTGCCATAGGTGCTTTGACTTTGGCCTAGCGAGCAGTCTCCGTCTGACAGACCAACCAGGTCTAATATGCCTTTTGAACATCTTTATTTTGACATGGGCTTCTTTGTGAAGTGCTTGGGCTCTCCTGTTGCTTGACAGCAGGTGCGGGGCGGTGATGGGGTGCCGGGGAGGCCGATCTGAAAGGGGGGGAGCGCCGAGCCACCTGTGCCTGGCTAATGACTATGCTTTCCCGGGCGCTTGTCAGTCACGGCTCCGTGGCGGCGGCGGTGGGCGAGACGTCCGCCTCTGCCCGTCCACCACCACGCCGCCTTCGCCCACTCTGCAGCCCGAGCCCCTCGTCTCCCTCGCCCGGCCTGGGGGCGGCGTGGATGCCTCCGTCTTTGTCTCGTGAATGTCAGCCAGATGCTGGCGTCTCCGAATGGCACTCCATTACAGCGACTGTCAAACTCCAGCCTGCCAAACGTGTCATTTTCTGATTTCACATTTAATAGGGGTTGGATTTCGAAGCCTCCTGGCTCAAATTAGATCGCCGTGTCTTCCTTTTAAATCCAGACTTGTGTAAAATGCTAAGTGTTAACTTTGTGTGAAGTGTTAACTTTATTAGCAATCAACCATGAACTCGATATCAAATTCAGGTCTGTTTGGTTTCTTTCTGTTTGTTTCAAAAATCACCAAAATTAACCCACCAAGCTGACTTCAAAATAAATGCAGCTTTTACTTCTTCACAAACACAAAGTTGAATGAATCCAGGCTGTTCTACATGAACATCAATTCAGTCGTTTATATTGAATATTAAAATGTTTCTGCTTTCATCCGGAGAACTTCAGATTTCCATGCAATAGGAAAATTTGACCCAATTACAATTTCACTGCACAAGTCTTGCAAACTTCTATTAGCGTTTATTCTATTAAATATCAAAGAGAACAAATATAAGTGAAAAACACAATTGGAGTGTGCTGTTATGTGTGGTGCTATTGTGGAATGTGTGTTATTTTGTTGTTAGACGATTAGTGTTGAATCATGCCATACATGCCTCTCCTCAGAGTCCGGCTGCCACTAATCTCACAACACAGTGCACAGATAAGCAAAGCTTCACCAATTTGTCTCATGTTACCCATATTGTTGACAAAGAATTGTGGCTTTTGTTTCATGAATAAAACATTTGAAAGGTAGGCTGCTAACACCCCAAATTATACACTTTTGTCAACCGTTTTTTTCTTCTCAAACTTAAATCTGTAATTTTTAGAAAGTCTGTGTTTCCATATTGGAAGTTTAAACAATTAGACCTTTTTTCATTCCCTTGTCTTTGGACTTACAATATTCTGAAAGGTACATTCGATGTACTGCAAGTAAATAAATACACTACGCTAGTTTGCGCTGTGTAAGCCTGTTCGTGGCCTGTCACGTTCATGAGACGCAAACTGCTGTGTGCTTCTTTGTGGCTCAGTAGGTAGATCATGGCGTGGGTCGGTTCCCATTGGGGCCACATACTGTATACTGAAAAATGTATGCATTCACTACTGTAAGTTGCTTTGGATAAAAGCGTCTGCTAAATGGCATATATTATATTATATTACTGTTGATGGACACATGCACAGGGTGTGACGCAACTCGTTAATTTGAGAGAGAAAGAGAGAGAGCAAGGGGGTGGATCCAGAAAGAACCTTGGTTTAGAGTTGTTCTTGTATTTTTCCATTGTGGCCTGTCATTGTTTTTGCCTGTGCTTGCATCATAGGTTCTCTTTAGGTCATTCCCAAGCCCATTGACATTTAAGCTATGATTCAGTGGCATTGTGCAGTTAGCCTTTTTTAACTACCTGAGCTGGGAACTCCTGCTTCATTTCATTTCTTCCTCTGGGGTTATGTTCCAAATTTTCGATCTTGTAATTAAATCTTTCAACTGCCATGTCAAACCTCCGTTGGTATTTCAGTAAGAGCAGGTTAATTGAGGTGGGAATTTAAGTCAGTTGTCTTTCTCTCTTGAGCCTGCGCACACTGGCAGAGTGCGCCAACGATGATGAAAAGGATCTATGTTTGGAATTAGTTTTATTATTCTTAGTCATATCCAACACCAGGATATCCATCAACAGAAAAACAAATAAATACAAGTTTGATGTAATGCATATACTGTAAGTGCATGCTTTCAGTATATGCATTACATCAAACTTGTATTAACGTGACTACTTCAAGATACAGTTCTCAGCAGTTGTTATCCATAAATGTATTTGAATACTTTTAACATTTGGTTCAAAAAAGGCATATAAGGCTACACAACTTAGCCAGCACATTTGTAGACAAGTTGACCATTAAGATTATTTAGTAATCCCAAAGTGGTGTCTCAGCCAAAGCCTTCTTCTCCTTCAGCCGAGAGCATGGCACTTGGACCGTTCGTGGGGTTTGCTGAATTCACAGATGCCCTTGGAGCCAAGGCGCTCTGCAATTTGGCCAATACAGGGCCACTCACGTTCCCCTCTCTTCCCCTCACAGGTCCATGGGCAGTTTCACCTACCAGAGTCCCCACTCTTAGCACCGTGATCCTGCACTGATGTTCCTGGGCCACTGCTGCCATCTGCTGCGGCTTGGCACCCCGTCCACATGTAGTTGCCTACATCTGCTGTTCTCCGCCTGCCACCCACCGCCAGCGGGGTGCTCATGAGGTGCAGCTCCACGCCAAGTCACACCAGATAGAGGTACCGTACCAGACCGTCTTAACCAATCACGGCAGAGTGCAAGGGGGAGTGTGGTGCTGATGCCAGTGGGGGTCTGGATTTTTATGTCCTTCATGCATTGATTGTTAAGGTGGTATGGCTTGAGGCCTAAATCATTTGTGTTTACCAATGGGAGAATTGGTAAAAAATGCAATTACCCTTTAAACATGATTTTTAAGCATTTAAGCATTTAAATGACAGCTGCACACAGTTAGTTATTAAACATGAAGTACCGGCACTTTGGTGATGGTGTTCACAATATAACTGGAAGCTATCGACTGCCCTGTTTGATGTGTTTTAAGTCCGAGATAATGGTTGCAAAAGTCGAAAAAGACAGTGAATTCACACATCGACTATTATCTTGACTGATGCACTGACAAGGCTTCCAACACACAATGCTTTGCTACGGTACTGTAACTATGTTAGTCTGCTTCAGACAATGTACTCACCACTTGGCAAACTGCTGAGAATTCAATCAAACTTCCTCTTTGAAACAACAACAGAATAAAGCAGTTATTTTTCACCAACTCACCATCAACAATTTGCCATTATGTGTTACATGACTGCAGTGTGGAGTTATAATTATTATTATGCAATGGAAAGGTATATTCCAAGTTTATTATACCAGTGTTGTCGTATTCAGACCTAATCCTTTTAATTGGTTATCTTAAGTTGGTCAGTGGGGTAATTAGTTGTACTGAATGATTTTGGGGTGAGGGCAGGCACCAGTCATGTTACTGAAGAAGGAGAAGAATCTGGTCAGAGAACTGGCTGTGCCAGAAAATCTCTTGTATGACCATGTGAAAGGTTTTCAACCACTATCAGTCTTTGTATGACTATGTTATTCTTATACAAATTTTATTGCACAGTACTGTGCAAAAGTCTTAGGCCACCCGGGAAAAAATATGTTTATAGCTATTTATCTGGGCAGTAAGTGTGCATTTGCTTGGAAAAACACTATATAACATGAGAATAAATACAAATATATATGAAAACAATCAAAAGGAACAATACTTTCTTGTGTTTTCCAAAAAGTCTTGTGACTTTGCGACAAACAGTGGCAGAAAGTCTTATAGAGCAATGAGTCCAAATTTGACATTTTTGGTTCTTCTCTTCTCATGTCAGAAGAAGAGTTGGTGAGAAGTATATTGATGCCTGTGTGCAGCCTTCTGTGAAGCACGGTGGTGGTTCTGTCATGATCAGGGAGTGCATTTTAGCCAAGAAAGTAGGGAATCTGGTCAAAATCTAAGGAAATGTGAATGCTGAGAAATATAAACAGATCTTGATTCATCATGCTGTACCTTCCAGAAAACTACTTAATCTTTCAGCATGATAATGACCCCAAACACACTGCAAACATGATTAAGACCTACTTGGAGCAGAAGTGTGCATATGGAACACACAGTATTAGATTGACCACCTCAGAGCCCTGACCTCAACATAATTGAAGCTGTGTGGGATCACTTGGACAGGGAAAAGAACAAAAAGAAGTCAAAGTCAAAAGAAGCTTGGAAGAATTTACCGCAATTTGAGTATTTGAAAAAAATACATGACAGTCTTACCAAAGCGAATTACTTCAGTTTTGCATTCTAAGGGAGGTCACACAAAAGCCAGGCTTGGTTTATATACCCAAGACGATTTTGTTCCTTTTCATTGAACTAATGTGTCTTTGTGTTTACTTCAATGTTATATAGTGTTTTGTCAACAAGAATAAACACTTACTGCTCAGATAAATGGCTTTAATTTGAACATTTCAGAGCGGCAAGACCTTTGCACAGTACTGCAGGTAGGAAGGCACTTTATAAATCGGCAAGAAAAAAAACCCATTCTTCTTAATAATTAAAGCCTTATTAATTCACTTGCATGTTTTCCTGTATTCATATCCAGATGCAACTGATCACAGTAATCAGTCATATTGGTACAAGAGGACTACATTCTCCTCGTCTATAAGGTGCCATCTATGAGAGGAATCACACGTCACCCTGTGCATACGCCTGCAGCTGCTAGGACAGGATATAAAAGGAGGTGACACAACACATCCCTGTGGAGAGAAAACATGAGAAGCAGAGACCATTTGCACATGCTCATACCTGCTGTGAGTTGTGAGATCTGCAGTCTCTGTCCACTTCATTAATTTGAAGAGAGGCTTTTTAGCCAGTTGCAGGTGGCCAGATAGCCGGGTACTGTTAAAAGCTTATGGACGTGCTATTTTTTTGTATGCGTTTAAAATGAACTCTTGGCATGTGGGTGCAAAGAGACTATTAGAGATTAATGAACTGTTGTTGTTTTTTTGTTTTTTTAAAGAACCTCAGAGAGATAATTGCTAGAGACGATGGTACAACCAGAGTTGTAATACAAGTGAATCATGAAACACTATAAGCTGCTTTTACACAGATGTGAACTGGATCTAGCTAATATTGTGGAGTGAATGCAGACAGTCTAATGCACTATTTGGTTTAAAGTCTTCTTATTCTTTTTTTGTTTTTTTAACTCTGCCTCTCCCTCAAATTCAACAGATTGCTAGAAGTCATGATAGAAGATCAGTGGGGAAATCTGAAAATGCACAAAACATGTAGGCCAACATCAGGTCAACATTCAACTGGAAACATACCCTTAACATGAAGTCAATAGTAGTCAACTATTACTTTTGAAAGAAACAGCAGCAGGAGGCAATTCCCTGCCTCCCTTAAGTTTGCTGTGGCTGATGTGAATCTTGTCTCTGTGCTGACACATGGCCTTTCTGATTTATCCGTTAATCTGCGTCAGAAGAACTGAAGACTTGGTTTTGCCCACGTTCTGTTACTTAGGAAAGTTGTTGGAATTTTAAGTATAATTGAATTCCATAGCTGTTCACCTTGTCAATTAGCTTTGGAAACGTGTTATTCAAAGAGTATAACAAAGGGTTATTCATAAAAATGGCAGTCAATATTCTGTCAGAGAAAATGGGCAACATCATCATGGTAGAGCATTTTATAATTCATAAGCATTTGTTTCCAGCTATATTTTTTTGCATTACCATTACCTATGTCTGTAGAAGCGGACCAGCACCATCTTGGTTTTAAATCCGTATGCCATTAAGGTCATTCATAAAATTCAAATGGAGGTGCCAGTATCACCTGCTCATCTGTGGTTGAAGGCAGGATGAATATCACTGCCGTTTCACATTTTTACTCATATTTGTTTTTTATTTTATAACAATAATGCCACAAACACAACAATACACACACTAGGGTATGGAATGGCATTTAATACATTTTCGATTGTCCCACCCTCTAAAGCCAGGTTAAGGGGTTATACACAGAATACATTCACATGCCGAGAACAAGAAAACAGTTAAGGTCACATTCAGTAATATAACAATAGATCAGATAAATAGGACATATCGTTAGAAATCCCTTGCTTTCATAGTGACCTTACAGTTATTTGATCATTTTCTTCATTGTCCAGACACTATTGACGATTAACAGTGATAAATGATGAAAGGAATAGAAAAACTCATCAATTACAATTTAATTTAATTACAATTATCAAACTGTTGTTTCAAACATTGAACATGTCTCTTTAAATTTCCATCCCAACATTACCATTACCTTCTCAAGGTTTGCTGCATTTATTGCTAGCTGAAGCCATGCTACGTATAGAGGCGGCTCTTCTTTCCAATAGCTCATAATGACGCTTTTTGCTATGAACGTCAGTAACCCAATCAGTTTGGCATTTGGAGAATTGTCTGCCAGATGTTTGCCAAGCGAAATAGATACTTCATTTATATGTATTATTTTGTGTGTTATTTTCAAAGTGACAAAAAAACGTATATTCCAAAGATCTTGCAGCTTTGGACACGTAGCCACCATATGCACAAGACCAACATCGTGTGTTTTACACCTCTGGTATTTTTCAGTTAGTGCACTGTATTGTAGAATTTATGATTTTGCTTCTCTGCATGTTCTATTACTAAACGAGTCATTACTCTACTCATTTCTCCATTCACCAGCCTGAATATTGATATTAAGATCCTTGCACCAAGTCTGTTTGCCTGTTTGCCAATAATTTATGCAATTTAGAGGGCAAAATCTTTTTTGAGCTCATGTTTTGTATAAAATCTTCTTGTTCATTTAACTGGTGGGTGCATAACCGCCTGCGAAATTTGGATTGCCTTCAAGCTCTCTGTAATTCCTGCTTTCTCTTGAAGTTCTTAAAATTCTAACAGTTGCCTTTGTCTGTATACATCTGATATTATGCAAATATGCTTTTGAGTCCACTCTTCCCACATTCATAGTCCATGATTGATGAGTATTATTGGGTTGTTCCAAATTGAAACTTAGAGTGATTAATCTAATTAAACGGTATATTTTAGTCTCTACCACCTTCACCAGTTCCAGGATACTGACTTTGTTGGACGGTCTCTTATATGTGTAGGCAATTAACCAGTCAGTTGTTTGAGTGGCATTGGGCAGGGAAATTTTGAATTGATAGCAAGCTAAGAGTGTGGGTCATTTGGGATATTGAACCAGTATCTTGTTAGATATGATACATGGTATGGTTTGATATCAGCCAGAGCCACCCCCTTCTTTTGGCAGCATGCATTTCTATAAAGCAATTCTAGGTTGCTTTAAGGCCCTTTGAAATAAGACCATTCATTTGCTTAAAGAAATAATTTTAGAAGGGGCAATATACTTAAATTCAACTTGATTTTCAGAGCATTTTTATCACTTCAATTCTAGCTGTTATGGTTAAAAACATAGGAGACAATCTAACAAAATCTGCTTTAATACTATGTATTATAGCTTTCAGATCCACCTCTGTCACATTTTTCAATTTAAGATTAAAAGTGTTAGACACTAAAAAATAAAAAGTCTGGAGTATAAATAACGGAAAATAAAATCTATAATCCTTGGCTTCAGGATGCAATACTAGCTAAACATCTATAAGTCCATTGTTTGTGTTTAGTTCCAGTGGATCAATTCTTGTCTTATTCAATAGCCATGTATTATTATTTTTTTTTACTGGTAGTCTAAATTTAAAGTTTGCATTTTTATTTGGATCCCTTTCTAATATACCTGTGTAGCTAGGTGGCAGGGGTGGCCACCATGCCAGGTTTACTGTTCAAAAAAAGTGTTAGGAATTATTTTGTGTAATTGTCTGCGTAGCCTCTGGAAACAACTTCTATATTATCATCATCTATATTAGTCAAAATGAGGAGCCCCCCTCACATAATAATTGTAGTAGCACACATGTAATTGTAGAATACTTGCCACAAATGTATATTTGAAAACTGTTGTTGTTTTAGTAATAATAATCTGTATAAATAGTGTCTGTCTTATGATACAAAAATCGAGCTTGAATCGTCTCGTGTTCCCCCTTACTGACCTAGGCTTAATTACATCTACATTTCTAACAACATTACATTCTCATTACAAAGAGACAGTGCTTCAGCCACAATATCCAAGAGGGATACATTATTAATAGAAGAATAAAAACCCTTGGAGATTCTCTGTTTACAATTGGCTGTGACAATTACGGTGGGCCGTTAAGGAACCTAAATCCGATCACTACAGTGTCAGAGCAAACGGAGTGCTCGATTGCAATGTTTGCTTGAAACACAAGTTAGACCACGGTGGAATTTGTCAGACTGTATTCCAAAGCATAGAAAAGTGCCTGTCTGGAAGCTCTGTCTTTACCCCATGTCCCCACAGAGCAGTCGGAAAGCAGCTCTGAACATAAGCCCACTTCTTGGCTTACATAAGAGCTGCTTCTTGGTATAATGTCCTCTATTGATCAGATGTGGTCATCGCGGTTTTGGCACTCATGACCTGCACTGCTTAGGCCCTGAGATCATGCATATCTGATATGATAACAGAATGTAAAAAGATCTGGAATTCAAAGTTCTAAATCCTCATGTCATTGTGGCTCCCCACCTTCACTGCAAACACACCAATACTTTTAAAATGGCTAAATGCACGTAAGGCGATTGGCCCTGATAATATCAGTGTATTCATTCTTCAAGCTTTTGTAAATTAAATCTTTCAATTGTCTCTTGATAGACATGTCATACCAAAAGTATGGAAGACCTCCTATGTCACTCCCCTCCCTAAGAAACCCTGCCCTAGGGAATGCAGTGATTTCCGACCAGTCGCCCTCACGTCTGTATTAATGAAATTGCATGAGAGATTTGTGGTTGAGAATCTCTGTGTCAGTGCAAAACAAGCTTGATCCTCATCAATTTGCGTACCGTCACGGACGCAGCACAGATGGTGCCGTGGCCATCCTGACACATCTAATTTCAAAACACCTGGAGAAATCCAAAGCATTTGCTACGGTGCTCTTCATCGTCACTCAATTCTCCTCTCAAAAATGCTAAAACTACAAATCAATCCACACCTTATTTATTGGTGTCATTCCTTTCTTAGAAACAGACAGCAGCTTGTTAAGGTTAATAGCACATTCTCCTCTCTTCTATCAACCAACTGTGGAGCACCCCAAGGTTGCGTCAGCTCAACACTGCTATTTACACTCTATACAAATGACTGTGTCACAACTGTACCAAATCAGTCCATCATCAAATTTTCCGATGACTCCACCTTACTTTCCCTGTTGAGCAATACTGATGACCCCAATCTCCACCAAGACAGTGTCAGTGGTCTTGTGGAGTGGTGTGATCATAGCCACCTGACTTTAAATACCCAAAAAACAGAGGAGATGATCCTTGGCCCCCAGAATGCCATTACTGCCCATCCAGTTAGGATTCATAATGAGGTCATAAAGCAGATTACATCCTACATACACTTGGACATATATTTATACGAATCCATGTAATGGAAGGTACATGTAGACCATATCTGTAATAAAGTACAACAAATGATTTATTTCCTATGTAGGCTAAGGCCCTTTGGAGTAAGCAGGAAATTCTGTATTTATTTCTCTGTTCATCTATTCAGAGTGTGATGCAGTATGGTATGACTGTATGGGTATAACGGTATTTCAGTGCAGCTAAAATAAAAAAATGTCCAGGCTGCTCAGGATCTGTTCCAAGATTGTTGGACAACCACTCGAGCAGACCTTCCAAAAATCTTACAACGACAGCATGTTGAGACAGGCTAACAAGATTTCATCAGACCCCAGCCATGTTTTAAACAGCGAGTATCAACTTATGCCCTTGGGAAGGGGCTTTAGGCTCCCCAATGCAAAGAAAAACGAATTTAAAAACTATTTTGTTTCCTATTCTAAGCTGCTGAATCAGCAATAGAGTACAGGCCATGTGCAATAACTAGGGAAGTGCAATACGATTGTGTAATAATATGTACTGATGTTTTGTGTTGTTATGGTTTGTGTATATGTAACATGGTGGTGTATGGGAAGCTATTTGGATGCAAATCAATTTTCTGTGTTAGCAGACACTAAAGTATTATCTCACCTCTCAAAATATTGCATCTCTGGTGCAATTGCATTGGGGACAATAATGTGACCATTTGTAACCACTGAAGTTTAGTTGTGAGTTGTTTCAAACAGCAGAAACCGTCCGCACAGCATAACGAGAGGGCGATGGGGTGGTTCCACATGTGGTGGCAGACTTATATGCTCACCTGCGTCCCACATGAACATCTGAAATATAGCTTTTCATTTTTTCTTAACCCTTCTGCATTTAAAGGTTGACGATAGATTGAACTCCTCAGGCCCAAATATGCTTTCCATTCATTGGAATACAATTTGGAATGTCTTTATCAACGCATTCTGTTTGATAAATAATTGGCTTTTTTGGAGGAAATGTTTGAAAGCTTACAATATATGTTCTTTGTGAGTAAGAGGGTTCGAGGCTAACTCATAAACATAGCAACAGCAGTATAGTGGAATGTGAAGGATGTGTGAGGATTTGGTTTTGAAAAATGGCCTAGGGCCTGCCTGTTGTGTTATGTTCAGTCATTCATTAAGGAAAACCCTTTCTAATTTCATCTCATTCTCATTGGAACACTGTGACTGTCTTTACCCATAACCCATCAACAATCTAACAAAAAAAACCCCACAAATATATATACAGCTCTGGAAAAAATGAAGAGACCACTCCAAATTTTTCTTAAATCAGCATCTCTACATGTATGGCAGCCATTCCATTCCAGTGTCTGTTGAATTCCAACACAAGCACACCTCATTCTACTTAATGAATTTAGGTGATGGACGGTTCGAAACAGGCTCCTAGGGGCAGGGCTGAAGTCGTGCAAAGCTAGAAAAAAGCCCTTCATCAATGAGAAGCAAAGAAGAGCCAGGCTGAGGTTTGCAAAAGGCAGCAAGGATTGGACCGTAGAGGACTGGAGTAAGGTCATCTTCTCTGATGAGTCCAATTTTCAGCTTTGCCCAACACCTGGTCGTCTAATGGTTAGACGGAGACCTGGAGAGGCCTACAAGCCACAGTGTCTCGCACCCACTGTGAAATTTGGTGGAGGATCGGTGATGATCTGGGGGTGCCTCACCAAGGCTGGAATCAGGCAGATTTGTCTTTGTGAAGGATGCATGAATCAAGCCAGGTACAAGGTTATCCTGAAAGAAAACTTGCTTCCTTCTGCTCTGACAATGTTCCCCAACTCTGAGGATTGGTTTTTCCAGCAGGACAATGCTCCATGCCACACAGCCAGGTCAATCAAGGTGTGGATGGAGGACCACCAGATGAAGACCCTGTCATGGCCAGCCCAATCTCCAGACCTGACCCCCATTGAAAACCTCTGGAATGTGATCAAGAGGAAAATGGATGGTCACAAGCCATCAAACAAAGCTGAGCTGCTTGAATTTGTATGCCAGGAGTGGCATAAAGTCACCCAACAGCAATATGAAAGACTGGTGGAGAGCATGCCAAGACGCATGAAAGCTGTGATTGCAAATCAGGGTTATTCCACCAAATATTGATTTCTGAACTCTTCCTAAGTTAAAACATTAGTATTGTGTTGTTTAAAAATAAATATGAACTTGTTTTCTTTGCGTTATTAAAGTCTGAAAACACTTGTTATTTTGTTGTTTAAAAAATAAATGACAATATTTTTATTTGAATTTGGGAGAAATGTTGTCTACATTTATTTTTACAAACACATTAAATAGTAAAACATTTTTTGCAAGCATTTAGCATTTAGCAGACGCTCTTATCCAGAGTGACTTACAAGATGTGCATAAATACATGGTAGGAACAATCATAGTACGCGAGATCAGTGCAGTAATACAGCGATAGACATCATTGCAGGCAGCAATGTACCATACCTGTAACACTAGGAAGGAAAAGGTTAGTATTTTTTTATTTTTTATTAAATGGAGTAAGCAGGGGTATATAGTGTTGAGCAAGTAGGGAATGGTGATGTCAATTAGCTAGATGTACAGAGTTCAGTGGTAGTGGAGTCTGAACAGGTGGGTTTTGAGTCTCTTGCAGAAGATCGCAAGTGATTCCGCGGTCCTGACCGATGGCGGAAGGTTGTTCCACCAGCGAGGGACAGAGGAAGGTGTAGGGAGAGGATGAGTGCTGGAGGGATGGGGCAGCAGTACCTCTGGCTAGCTGGAGGTATGGGGGAGCAGTACCTCTAGCACCAGTGATTTCAATCTGATGCGTGCTGCGATGGGGAGCCAGTGCAGAGAGGAGAGTAGAGGGGTGACTTGGGTGAACCTCAGCTGGTTGAACACCAGACGAGCGGCAGCATTCTGGACTAGTTGCAGTGGCTTGATGGCACAGGCCGGTAGGCCTGCCAGCAAGGAATTGCAGTAGTCCAGATGTGACTGGACCAGGAGTTATGTGGCCTCTTGAGGGAGGAACGGTCGGATCCTCTGGATGTTGTGGAGGGAGAATCGGCAGGTCTGAGTGATCGCTGCAATGTGGCCCAAGAAGCACAGCTGGTTGTCCAGGGTCACTCCAAGACTCCTGGCAGACTGACTTGCTTTTACCTGGTGCTCTTCTGGAGCTATATATAAAACATAATTTACTCACCAAGATGTCTTTTATCATATCCTTTTCAGGGACTTTGATAAACTATTCGCACACCATTTCACTATACATACGATTCGGTTAGGTTTGAATTATTGATGACAATTTCTGCTTAAAAGGCTTTTTGAAGTATATGGGAAAACACAGTTGGTTATAAATGGCTTCCCATGGGTTTACTTGAATGTGCTTGTAGGTAGGCCCGGAATACCTTCCAATGGGTCATGCAGTTTCCTTCTTCTGTTATCAGAAAATAATATTGACTGATATAAAGTAGTATACAAGGAATGTATACATTTTATTGCATTATTTATGATTATTTGCCATTTATTTGTTGTGGTGTATTCAAAATTTGAGACATACATACATACACATCCTACACATATTTAAGGATACTGGTTTTCACATTTTTTTTGTATTTTGTATAATACTTTATGTAATAAGTGTGTTACACACATCACCTTTCTATTTAAAATATATTTTTACTCTGGCAGTGTGTGCAAATTCATCTGTTGAGTTACATTTATCCTAACTGTTGGTTCATATTTCCAATACAATTTTGACCCAAGCTGTATGACCTTTTGATCTTTACCACAGTTTTCTGTACACTTTATCCTTGTTTGTCTATGGCATGGGTGTAATTTATCTGGGTGTGTCATGAAAGGGCAGGGGATTGTAGCAAGAACTGTTTCGATATCATCTGGTAAATTAACTGATGATACTACTTTTATGAGAAATCAAATATCCAGGTTGTTCATGTACTAATGAATTCCACATTCCAAATTAAAATTCTGGCCTGTGGATGGCCTGTGGGCCATTAGATATTGAAATTGTCCATACCCAATTAATCTTAAAATAGCAGAACGGTGGAAAAACGAAATGCAGTTTCATACACAAGTGATATAGTCTGAATGAGTCTCATTTGTGGCACTTCAAAGATCAAAAGTATTCTGATAAAAAGCATACATGAGTCAGATACAAAGCAAGGGATCGGACATTTTTGTAAAAAAGTAATCATTTTGCATTATATTAGATAAAATTTAATATGAATAGCATTTCAAGCAGGTTAAATGTGTGACATAACCTACACATATTCACAATGCAAAACAATGTTGTCATATGGCATTTGTAAAGTTTAAAGCTTGACATCTAAAATATTCTCTGTAGAAACAACCCTTGAATTTGCACCTCCAGAAGAGCACCAGGTAAAGGCAAATCATCTTATCGCTTGATCTGCTAATCGCTGGAACAGAAAGTCTTGAGTGGTTATTAATGAGCAGTCATTCATCAAAGCCTCATTTACTCCCGCGAGACTTCGCATGGCTGAACAGTGGTGCCTTAAAGTCAGTCCTGGCAACGTCGCGACCTTGCACCATCCGTGACCCTTCACCAACTCCAACCCGGGTTGTTTCAGAGCGTGGCGCCCTCTGCATCCTCCAGGTGACCCTCGTAGCAGTCCTCATTGAAGGGACACGGGAAGCCAGGGACAGGGCGATCACAAAACATTACTGCAGTTGTTTTAAACCATTCAAGTAAGGTCGCTGGGGATAATAACGTTGCAGCAAAGTCTTTCCAAAAACGTATATTTTTTATGTTCTTCATCACACGGTGGGGCAGTGCATAGCACTGTCGTAGCACAGCAAGAAGGTCCCGGGTTCGAATCCCAGCCGGGGCCTTTCTGTGTGGAGTTTGCATGTTCTCCCCGTGTCCGTGTGGGTTTCCTCCGGATGCTCCGGTTTCCTCCCACATTCCAAAGACATGCACGTTAGGCTAATTGGAGTCTAAATTGCCTGTAGGTATGAGTGTGTGAGTGAATGGTGTATCTGCCCTGCAATGGATTGGCTGTAGGATGTATTCGTGCCTCTCGCCCAATGCATGCTGGGATAGGCTCCAGCCCGCCCCCCCGCAACTCTGACCAGGAATAAGCGGGTTAGATAATGATCAATGGATGAAAGTTTTTTATCACCAGCAAATCTCAGTTTGTCTAGCTATGTTGCGAAGATGTACAATATTCTGTAAAGGTTCTGATCACACTTTTTTTTCCCCACAAGAAAACCATTAAGGACATTTTTTTGATTAGTCAAATCCGGAGAAAGCATTTAAAACATAGTGGGAAGTTATGACCGTGTTGCGCACAGGATTTTGTGTTCGGAAACGTGTCCATAAAACACATCCTGTTAAACAGCTATGTTTGTTTATTTTTTTATTACATATTCTGGTTTTATTGCATCCATATTAAACCATTAATTATTCATTTTAAATATAATATGCATCAAACTCCTGCATTAAAGTGTGGATGAAGAGAGATGATATATTATATGATTAATATACCAGTTAGAGGATTTTTAAGACTGGGAGCGACTGCCATTACACTTCTAAGGGTCACTTTTGCCTTACCCATTACCTAAATTCACTCATTATTATAGACACTTAACATGCAATTATAGCTTGGCTCTCTACCACATGGAAGACAATCATGAACCTAGTTTATCTTCCTTGATTATTATCATTCAAATGAGCTACTTGACAAAAAGGCAGGCTTGTTTCAGGTGCAAAGAAGTACCATTCTCCCTGGCTAATTGCCCTCCAACAAATTGAGTTTTGTCACATGAAGTGCCTCTCAGTGATGTAGACAAATTTCCCTCCAGCCAGTTCGGATTTATTCATTCATTTACCATACAGATTATGACATTTAAAAAAAAAATATATATTTTTTTTTTTTCTTCTCAAATTCTAGTAATTCTACGAGGAGTGTTTCAACTAAGTTGAACTGGAGCTGTAGCCCCTGCGGTATTCAAATGTACTGTAACTTTTTTGTCTTTCATGTTCTTTCCGAGCCATCAGTCTGAACACACGCAATCGTTGTTGGTGTTGTGTGTGCGGCGTGTATGACGTTGAGGGGAGATGTTCTGCTTGATCATAGAGCAAAAGTATGTCACCGCTGCACAGAAGATCTGGGTTAACTTGACAAGGTCTTTGTGTATCAACTTTTTCATTTCCTTTTTTGTTCGCTTGTGTTTTTGTACATGACATATGCTTCTGCCAACCCCCCATAAAATAAATATAACTAAAGTAAATAGGATGAAATAAATAAAGGCATACAAATAAGGCTTACAAAAGGCCTATGTGTATTAAGTTTATCTTAAGTGAAAAAATACATGCTAGATTTGCCATGAAATACACACCAACTTTACATTGCGCCATATAACACATTTCTACTTAGAATGCAAGCAAACACATCTTACTCGAGATGCCTGTAGATTATGCTGATTGTAATGCCTCTTGGATTTAATTAATCATTAAATTGACATGAAAGTCAAACAGTAGCGATGGGTTTTAAGGGGACATATGGGCAAATGGATCAAAAGGATCGAGCTAATGAGATTTCAAACCATGAAACCTTTCACATATCCATAAATTCATTCCAATTAATACAATTCATACATGAGAGATCCATATCAAAAAGATCAGTTGGTCGAAACATAAGTAAATGAATATGCCTAATATGTGGACATCCTGTGGATTAACTGTATACAAATTTCAGACCTGTTCTAATGTGATATAAAAATATTGTTAATATTTTTAATACAACTGACCATTTTTTGATCAATTCTGGAGTTTGGAATTTATTACCCGGTCAAAGGCAAGCATGTCCATTATACGATTCTCATCTTTCGATTAGCTTGACCCCTAATCAGACGGCGGTTAAGGGTATATCGAGCGGCTGAATTTTGCAACGAAAAGGATCCAGAGAAAACATTAAATGTGTAGAATGTGTCTTTAAACAATTTTCTTATCTCTTCAAAGACAGTTGCCCAGAGGGAGAACAGCAGGCAGTAATCATGAATGAAGCAAAGATGAGCTGCAGCATACCAAGTAGGACTCTTCGGAAGAGGGGGGGGTAAATCTCCCATGGTGCTCTTCTGGCGGGTACCAGCCCGTAAAGGCCGCAACCAAGGATTTAAAAAAAAAAAGTGTTTTAACTAAATGAGAGCTCTGCAGACGTGTGACGCGTGGCAGCACCCGCAATTTTCGACCACATTACCCGATGACTCAGGTGGTGGAGGGTGACTCTTATGAAGACAGCACGTCATCGAATGATCATTATTAAGGAATTAACTTTGAGCGCTCTGCACTGATAGAAAAAGGAGGGGGCTCTTTTCGTGCAGGCTGGTTGTGACCTAATTAGACGCACTGAATTCGTTATGCTTCCGTTATTCTTCTTCTGGTGTCTTTTGTACCCGTCAGGGATGCAGTGGAGAAGTGTTTTAATGCACTCGACTTGTGGAGAAGCTACTGGGTTCAGACCCTGCAAAGGGAAGCACTCGAATGTCACACCCAGTAACAATGCTTGAATAGTCCTTAAAAATACAGGTATACAAAACACAACCTGGCAAATGATGTTGATTGCAGCTAATGTACAGTATAATAATATATAATATATATGCCATTTAGCGGACGCTTTTATCCAAAGCAACTTACAGTAGTGAATGCATACATTTTTCAGTATATGTGGCCGCAGTGGGGATCGAACCCACACCCTAAGCGTTGTCAACGCTATGCTCTACCTACTGAGACACATCAGAACCACAGCTGTTGATGTTGATGTTGATCTGAAAACATTCTGAAATTATCTCCGAAGAAATATGATCAATAGTCTGTTTTGTCAAACTAGTGGGATATATTTTGGGAAGTGATGTTCTAGAAAGTCTGGGAGGCTGTTCCTGGCAAACAGACGTGATATAGTTGAGCCTCCTCATGTGTTACTTAGAAAGTGTCTTCATTGTTCAAAGCTGTGGTGGACCAGTTTGGATTTCAGACCACATGTAAAGATGAACTGCCTCCCCAATTTACGAATTGGGAAGCAGAACACGCTGCCCCCCCAAGCCCCTTACATCTGCTCAGCCACCGTTGCTAAGAGACGCCCTCCCCCAACCCCCCTCCATTATTAGCTAGTCCCGGTGCCCGGGTGCAGCGACGGCAATGCGCTCCCCATCTTGATGAATGCCTCACTCTAGTGAAGCACTTTGTTTACGCTCTCTGCCTCAGAAACTGTGGTCGCATCTAATGGGGTTGAGGGGGTTCGCATGGAGGCAGCATTAATGGACATTCCCAAGTGTGGCATCATGTCAGGGCTGCACAGAGATATGTCGCAAATATTCAGTCGTGTCCAAAGTGTCACACATATCACATGTGCTCCTACGTGAAGCCCGTGTCCCCTGCGTCCTTTACACTCACTGTCAAGCAGAAAACACTCGCCAACATCCACGTGGAAAAAAATGGCACGTGGGGTAAAATATGCTAAATCCATTTAAGGTGGCTGTGTGAATATATGTGACACGTTATGCACGTTTCAGGGGGTTTCTGGCATCTGACATTGTTTCGACATTTTTAGGCATTTTAGCAGATGCTCTTATCCAGAGCGGCTTACACAGTTTTACATTTCTTTACATACAATCCATTTATACAGCTGTATATTTTACTGAAGCAATTCAGGTTAAGTACCTTGCTCAAGGGTACAACAGCAGTGGCCCACCTGGGAATTGAACCTGCAACCTCTGAGTTACAAGCTCAGCTCCCTAACCATTACACTACACTGCCAGCCAATCTGCAAACGTCCAGTGGTCTTCTGGCCTATTCTTTTATTTTTTATTCATGGGCCGCAATTAATTGTCACCTGATTGCGATGTGCTGCACGGACTCGATTCGCATCCACGGTGGATCGCTGGCAGGAAGTGATGGCCTTATTGATCGGCGCTCGTGCCATCTGAGAATCTCAGGTGCATCTTTCTTGGGGCTATATTTGGACGGCGGGGGTACATCCTGTCACGTCTGCAGCGGGTGCTGACAGGCCAGGCGTCATGCCACGGCAGTTCGAGGGCCACCTTTTTCCCCTCTCTGGTGTACGGAAAGGCTCGGATCTATGCTTCACTCCTCCACAACCCCCCCCCCCCCACCCACCTACCCCCTTGAGAACCTGCAGCCGCTCCTGTCAGGAGCAGACAACCTAATCCTTCTCTATTGAGGAGGGACACGGGAATACTGCCGGCGTGGGAGGCGGAACAGAGGGAACGCTCAGGGGCCCGGCCTGTAAATAAGCTCCAGGGTCGACAGCCTCCCATTCAGAGTCCCTCCCCCGAGGGGGGGAGAGGAGGGGCCGGGGTTACCGAAGCGGAGCGGAGAGGTCCCTTGCCTTGAGACACGCCATCACAAATAACATCCCCTGACACGGCGTTCAAACTCAACCAATGTTAACCATTGCCCATCCCCATGGAACCTATAGTATCCCAGCATGCATTGGGCGAGAGGCAGGAACACACCCTGGACAGGTCGCCAATCCATCGCAGGGATAAAGGTTACATGTTTTGCAAAATATCCAAATGCCCTTTTTTAATGCATTTCCTGTAAACATGAATCTCTATTGATGGCCACCATAGGGAACACATATTAAAGCAATATTTATGACTATAAAGCCCTGTAGTGCTTCTATCTTTATAGTGCAACAGGCAGTAAGAATGGGTATGTGACTGTACATTTTCTTGGGAGATGTTTTGGAGTATGTATGCGTATCAATGGATATACATATATTTACAAAAGTACATGGATGGATTATAAATATACATATATGCAGTTTTTCAGAATGGACAGTAACAAGCATTTCACTCCACACGTTTGCCTGATGTAGGATGTATATCATACATTCAGCCAGACATCTTTTATCCATGCATTTAGTGTTAAAAACATCAAATTACATCCTAAGGGTGAATGCTAAGGACTGTAAAAGGGATCATGCTGTCTCTGGGAGACAGACTCTAACCAAGAGGACCAATTGCCCATATTGCTGCACTAATTGCTGCAAACATTCAAAATACTTTATTTTCACCCTACGAAGTTGAAAAGTAATTTCATATTTTATGTTCTGGGTCAAATTGACCCCTGCTGTTCAAGTTAAGGTCTTGAATTCAGGATTATCCTGAACATATTTTATTTTTGCTTTACTGGTCATTCAGAAATGAACAAAACTAAAATAAATATTGCATATGCAACTATATATGGTAGATATTTAGCCTCCAATGAACTGTGCCATGTTCATTACACTATAGGACGGACAGATGTGTTGTTGGCAGGAATATCTCCTATACGTTAAGATTGATTTCCTTAGGCCCTTTTGTGTAGGAGCTGCACTTTTAAATGTTTGTGATGGCTTCTGATTTCCAGAACTTTTCACAATCCATTTGAATTGAGCCTTGTTTCCAAAAATCGACATTTTAATAAAAAACATGGCACATGAAACTGAATGAAATCAATAAAAAAAATAATTATAAATATATATTTTTATTTTTATTGTATTTTATTTTTTCTGTACTTTTTATGTTTGATCACTGTCATCCAGACCCCATGATAGTATCAGTGTTTTATGAATATCTATTTAAAAACACCTGAACACTTCAAATTCCAAAACTGCCTACCGAGAGTATTTATTTCTGTGAGGGCAGGGTTAGTGAGCTCCTGGAGCAAATTTAGTTTTTGTCAAGTGTTATTTATTTGTATCTAATTCCACTCTTTAAGGCTTCAGTGGGAGGTTGAGGGCGACTATGTGCTTTCAATCCCTCCACACCTCTCACCTCTCTCAACGTTGCACTGCAATAAAAATATTTAAACAATACTTAAACTGCCTCTCAGAGTAACTTTCCTCATACTGAAAAACGACATCATTGCTTATTTTACAACTATATCTCATTCTCCATTGTGGGTGTGTTATCACTGTGCTTAGATGACAACCATCAGAATACATTTCCATTGTTTGACATACCATAATACAGTAAATAGTTGCATATTATTGCACCATATGCACCAGAGAAGGAAACTAAAGTATGCTTTTTGTGTAGCCTTTTTCCTTCAATAGTAGCGACTGTACCAGACCGGAACTGCATAAAGGGAACTGGTTTTCCCCATCCACTCCTTTATTAAATTCATGTAGAGCAAACAAAGTCGCACTTAATGGTGTATGACAAATCTTGCAGACAGTCCCACACATTAGGTTATAAAGGCGTTAACCGTAACCATGGAAATATTGTCATAAATAGAGATAGCCAGCATGTGCATTTGACAGTGTTTTAGCCCGACTGTAGAATTAGCAGCAGAAATGCATTAAACTGCCCTTGCACGACAGTGTCTCCCTGTATGTCTATGAACAGTGATTTTCCTTGTCAGCTTTGTTTCATGGGTGCTCTGTTAAATGATTTTGAAAGTGATCAGATGTTTTACCTGCAAAGCATACATCAAAAGACACATTGGAGTGGTTTAAAAACAAACAAAACAAGTATGTCCTGGAGTGGCCCAGTCAAAGCCCAAACTTCAATTCCATTGAGAATCTGTGGAAATATTTAAACATTTCTGTTCAAAACCAGTCCCCATCCAACCCGATGGGGCTCAAGTAATTTTGTAAAGAAGAATAGATGAAAATTGATAGACTCAGCTGTAATTGTAGCTAAAGGTGCTTCTACCATGTATTAAGTCAAGGCCATTTAATACTTATGTTTTTTTAATTTTATTTGACTTTACAGTATTTGGTGTTGATCAATTCCAATTAAATCAATTTTTATTTCATGAGGCAAGGAAATAAAATGAAAAATGCCAAATGGGGTGAATATTGTTTATGCCCACTGTAGGCCTAATAATGGAAAAATGTGGTAACAGTCATTACACAGGAAATAATTGTGAAATAATTGCTGTGTGACAATGTGATAAATATACAACTTTATAATAATTTGATCTCCTCTGTGCCTTCATAATATTGGTCTGGAATACTTTGAATGTGCTTACACTTCAAGAAGTCCGAGTTGGGGTCTTGCATTGCAGTCTGGAGGCCACAGTTTACCCTTCGTCCAGCAATCAGATGATTTGAGATTGCTCTGGCTTTCATTATCATTACATTACCATCAGTGTAGAACTGAACCACAGCCACAGTCAATGTGTCATTATCATCAACATCAATGTATTTGCCGTTAATCTTGGCATCATATAAAACTTTGACTGATTGTTGGACTCAAATGTAACAATATGTCAATTTTGTGAAACATTTTTTCATACAACACTAATTCCATTCTACACAGCATTTCCTCATGGGTATTCATGGGCTATGTTTGACATTTGTCTAGAAGGTATCCTTACTAGATTGCATAGCTTCATGAATGTGTTAATGCAGTCATACTTTCTCACACAGCCGATAAATGGACTGGCTAGCTAGCCCTCAAGGATCTCACGTCAACATGCAGGCACCATTTTCTATTGATTTGAAAGCAACATTTCCATCTTGTGTTTCTCTTATTCTCAGGGCCAATAAGTAAAACGCATTTAAATGCAAAAACAACAACACAAGAAACCAAAAACCAAACTCAATGAAGGTTGGAAAAAAATTCAAATAACACCCAACACATATCAGTCTTTGTTCCTCCCAGGCCCTGCCAGGCCTTTTATAAAGAGTCTGATGAAGGAAAGTAGAAAGGCCTGAGCAGATTACTAATCAACATGGGGTAGACGTGCCAGTCGGTGAGGCCCTGTTGTCTCTGCTCCTGAAGGCCTCCTTGGCTTTTGGAGGCAGCGGGACGCTGACAGCACCACAAGAGGAGGAGGAGGGACAGCCCTATCTGCTGCTTCCCCAATGCTTACTGCATTACAGGCATGAATATGTTTTTGTATACATCAATGCAAATTAAATATAAGAAAATACATATATCTCTCATCTCATCTCATTGTCTAAGCCGCTTATTCCTGGTCAGGGTCGCAGGGGGGCTGGAGCCTATCCCAGCATGCATAGGGGCGAGAGGCAGGAATAAACCCTGGACAGGTCGCCAATCCATCGCAGGGCACACACACACCATTCACTCACACACTCATACCTACGGGCAATTTAGACTCTCCAATTAGGCTAACGTGCATGTCTTTGGACTGTGGGAGGAAACCCACGCAGACACGGGGAGAACATGCAAACTCCACACAGAAAGGCCCCCGGCCTGGATTCGAACCCGAGACCTTCTTGCTGTGAGGCGACAGTGCTATCCACTGCACCACCGTGCCGCCGAAAATACATACATATATATATACATATATATATATATATATATATATATATATATATATATATATATATATATATATATATATATATATATATATATTATATTATAGATAGGCATTTTGGTTGCAAACCTATAAAGAAAGGCTGTATCTTCGTCTGATGCTTTGACTATGGGAGCCCAGATTATGGGCTATATATATATATATATATATATATATATATATATACACAGTATATGCACTAATAAATTTGATATTTACAGTATGCTTTGCCAGCTAAGATTTAAAGAGCACCTGACACACTAGTAATAACTTTGTAGAAATCAAACTAACAAGTGTTTGTGAAATATAACAAATCCATTAAAAAACTGTATTTTTAAATGGTATATATAATTGTGTTGTGGGTTTATATAATTATTTTGGATGACATTCCATGACATAGAGTCAGGCATTGGCTGAGGAGAAAGCTAACGGGAGCCAATAAAAGATAGAGAGAGTTGTGGAAAATACTGCTAAAATGTTGTGTATATGTGTGGTGGCTGTCTGCTATAGTGTGACAAATGTCCTCAGGTTCCCATCAATTATGAAAATAGGAAGGAAATATGGGAAAATGGGTGGAACATGTAGCTAGCTTCACTTGCTTGTTACACTGACTGACTGACTGAGGTCCAACAGATCAGATTAACAGTGTGGTCAACCTCATTTCGGCTCTGAATTGTCACAGCAATTTGCTAAATCACTGAAACACTACAGGTACCCAATGAGCTTGCTGATTGGAACTTCACATTAGCTATCTAGCTACGACAGCTAGCTTGCATCCCAGTCTGTGTTGGTGAAGTGATCGGGATCTGAATCTGACGGAGGAGCGGCGGGCAGTATCAGCATCAATATCTGATCCTGATTCCGAGTTTGTGTCAGACTCTGATTATGAGAGACATGGCCCAAACCTGTAAGGCACACACTGCAATGGTGTCAGTGCCCCCACTGTGACATTTTCTGTCTCACTCACTGCCCGAGAGCTCAGCCTTGGAGTCGTTTTCCCTACCCGTCATATTGATAGAATGCTTGCAAATGTTCAACTCTATGTCACATCCTGAAGAAATTAGGAAAATGTGTAAATGGGCATATTTATATGTTGACTTGTGACAAAGTGAAAAAAACAAAAAAAACAGGCACCATACTACTATTGAGGATGTATACTAATAGATCTGTCTTTGGCGATGTTTGAAATGGTGTCAGGTGCCCTTTAAATCCTTGTAGCAGCACAACTTCACTCTTGTTCCTGTGAGGTCTGGTTGAAGGTTTTTTTCCCATTCATATCCATCTCCATCTTCCATCTCATATTGATGTGTGCCATTCAATCGCCATCAATCACTCAATCATTCATTTAGAAACAATACAAGTTTCCCTTCAGTGTTCCATTAAAATGCTTCCTTTGTGAAAGTGAAATGAATTACAAAAAACTTTGTTAAATGAACTGGAACATTATGACAATAGCCTTGAGCTTGTGAAAATTATTTTAGCCCTGTTTTTCTCTTTCCTGGCATCACTTGATTTTTGTCTCATTTGAGATTTTTGTCTTGTTGTGAAGGTGCAGATGCTGATATGGTTCCGTCTCATTGTCTTGCAGTTTCACAAACCACTGGAGCATGGAAAGGCTCATCTTCTCCCTATTGATGCTTGCCGTTTCGGTGAGGGGGCAGCTATGTCCCAAACGTTGCATGTGCCAGAACCTCTCACCCTCCCTCGCCATTCTCTGTGCCAAGACGGGGCTGCTCTTCGTGCCCACGGTCATAGACCGCCGGACCGTGGAGCTGCGGCTGACGGAGAACTTCATCACGGTGGTGAGGAGGAAGGACTTTGCCAATATGACAAGCCTCTTGCACTTGACCCTGTCCCGCAACACCATAAGCCAGATTATGCCTTACACCTTTGCGGACCTCAACCGTCTCCGAGCGCTACACCTGGACAGCAACCGGCTCACCATGGTGGCTGACGACCACTTCCGTGGGCTAACTAACCTCCGGCACTTGATCCTCAGCAACAACCAGCTACATGACATCTCCCCGCGGGCCTTCGACGACTTCCAGGGGACACTTGAAGACCTGGACCTCTCTTACAACAACCTTATCAACATCCCCTGGGATACGATAAGCAGGCTTAACAACGTCAACACCCTCAACATGGACCACAACTTGATAGAGAACGTTCCCTTGGGGATCTTTGCCAACTTGCACAAGCTCGCCCGTTTGGACATGACCTCGAACAAACTCAAAAAGATCCCCCCTGATCCCCTTTTCCTCAGGATCCCGGTCTACGCCAAGTCCAAGGGCTTGCCCCTCTCCTCGCTGGTCCTCAGCTTCGGCGGGAACCCATTGCACTGCAATTGCGAGCTGCTGTGGCTCCGGCGACTCACCCGGGAGGATGACCTGGAGACGTGCGCCTCCCCGACGGACCTTACCGCCAAGTACTTCTGGACCATCCCGGAGGAGGAGTTCATTTGCGACCAGCCGGTGATGACCAGGAAGTCCCCTAAGACCTTCGCCATGGAGGGTCAGCCGGTCAGCCTGAAGTGCAAGGCTAACGGCGACCCAGACCCAGACATACACTGGATCTCCCCCGAGGGGCGCCTGATCTCCAACAGCTCCCGCATGCTCACCTTCAGCAACGGGAGCCTGGAGATAAACATCACCTCCCTCAAGGACACGGGCAATTTCACCTGCATTGCTTCGAATGCCGCCGGGGAGTCCACAGGCTACGTGGAGCTTGTGGTCAACCCGCTCCCCCACCTGGCCAACAGCACCAACCGGGTCCGAGAGCCCGACCCGGGCCCGTCGGACATCCTCACCTCTGCTAAGTCCACCTCTGCGTCGGGGAACGACACCAAGGCGCAGGACAGAAAGGTGGTGCTGGCCGAGCTGACGGCCACCTCGGCACTAATCAAGTGGCCCTCTCAGCGTCACGTTCCTGGGATTAGGATGTACCAGGTCCAGTACAACAGCTCCTCAGATGACACCCTAGTCTACAGGTAAGACTTCCTTCATTGGAAAGTAATGAATCATGTTTGTCTACGTATCTATCCGTAGGTTTGTTGGTCTGGATTTATGTCAGTCTATTTGTTTATCTGTCTGTCTCCTATTGGGTGGGAGGGGGATGGTGGTAGGATCAAGAGGGGTGGGGGGAAGGAAGGGGGAAGGGTGGTGTGGGAGGAGAGGAGGGCACCTGAGGGAGGGTGGGGGGGTGGGGGCAGACATCATATATGTATCTAGAATCTGTAAATATACTTAATATATATATATATATATTATTTTATTTTTTTTTTTTTTTCTTCTGAAATAAACCTGTTGTCCCCCAAAGAGGGGGTGGTGGTGGTGGGCCCAGAATAAAATTCAAAATGAAAGTAATGAATCTTGTCGTGTGTTTCCCTACATGTAACTACTAAAGTAACAGGAAACACTTCAGTAAATGAGGAATACAAAGTATATTGTGGAAATAAATGAGCAAATGGAAAGGAAAACAAGGAAAGCAAATGAGGAAAGCAAGTGCTGCGATTCCACACAGCTGTGGTCCCTGAGCCTATTCAGCAATGAACATCCCATCATGCTTAGGGTCATGTATAAAAATGCTGGGCAGACTCAATTGTCCATTATTTTGGAAGAGATCTCAGTGACTTTGAGGGTAGGAGATCATGATCTAGGGGCAACTGTGGTTGAAAGCAAATACTCCTGGACCATATTATCTGTGCATTGGTTTGAGATGCAAGGCAATCGAGCAACTCTGAATCAGTTGACAGTAACTATCAATCTTGGGCGTCAGCAAGAATTTTCATCAAGAAAAGTCCATTGAGAACTTCACAGAGAGGGATACTATGGTCGGGTTACAGTGCATAAACCCCTTATTACATCTAAAAATTTACATTTGCGAGTACGGTTGTGCAAAGAAGACAGGAAGTGGTCTACTGAGCAGTGGAAAAAGGTCATATGGTCTGATGTGTCATCATTCACCCTGTTCTCATGTGTGCCTGTGTGGCACAAACTAAAATAAACCTACAGGCCCGAGTGTTTGTTTCCGACGGTGAAGGGTTCTGGTGGCTCTGTTATGGTGTGGGGTGAATTTTCATGCCATGGTTTAGGTCCATTCAACCTCTTAGAGGGCATGGTAAATGGCAGTAAATACAAAGCCATTCTTTGTGATCAACTTCATCCTGATGGGAGTGGTTTCTTCCAGGATGACAATCCCCCCATCCACAGGGCACGAGTGGATTGACACATGAAAACGATGTAAACCACTTATGGGAGAGGTTTTCCACTAGCATCGACAAAACGCCAAATGATGGAATTTCTCATGGGAAAGCTGTTCTGATGGCTCATGGTGGCCCAGCATCCTATTAAGACACTGCATGTTGGTGTTTCCTTTATTTATGCAGATACCTGTATTTAACTACGCTCTCACTGAATTCAGAATGTCATATTTTTGTTGTATATGTCATTGTGCAGGATGCTGAGTTGCTCCTTCAATAGAATATGTTAGAGAGTTTAAGATATTTTTTGTGTAATAGTGAGACTTTAGAGAACTCAGTGATTGGTTTTGCCATGGGAGTGCTTCAGTTTTGGTGGCAGGAGACCAGTCAGTATTTCAAAGGTGTTACCAGAGTAAATTGTGATATTGAACATTACATAGATGGCTGTTCCGAGCATATCAAATCAAATCAAATCAAATTTATTTGTATAGCGCTTTTCACAATTGAATTGTCACCAAACGCTTAACAGAGGGGGAACCCAGGCCTAGACCCCCCCAAAAGCAAGCCTAAAGGCAACAGTGGCAAGGAAAAACCTTGAGAGGAACCAGACTAAAAGGGGGGGAGCCCATCCTCTTCTGGCCGGCACAGGGTATGTCCAAAAAAGACCATGTCATGGTCAGTCCAAGGTGACTCAGGGCTGAAAGACTTTGCCCCTCCTGAGTTAGGTAGTCAGCAGGGGGTGGGGGGGTAACCCACACGGAGAGGGTCCAGATCCAGGAATTGGGGTTGGCATGAGGGTGAGGTTTGATGGGGGCAGCTCACACTTCTCGCAGGATCTAGGGCTCGGGGGCAGGTGCCCCTGAGTCAGAGGCCGAGGCAGAGAAGAGAACATGCAGTCAGAAAAAAATAAATAAAAGCAGTGCTATAGCCAGTAGCATGATGTAAGAGCAGGGGAGCACAAGCATAGGAAATATACAGATAGCCCCAACAGGTGTAAGCTATGGCAGCATACCTATTAGGAGAGGGACAGAGAAAACACGCAGCCATGAGAGAGTTCCAAACCATCCACACCTGATCAAGGATAACCAGCATAACAGTGGTGGTAACACATTGAGGAGGTGACAGTATGGAAAGTTTCTCACTCCATAAGACACTAGGGCGCGGCCTTCTCCATCTCTCCACCTAGACTATGTTTGGCAGTAGGCTAGGCTGAAAAGATATGGCTCTACCACCAGCTGTG
Organism: Aldrovandia affinis; assembly: GCA_029706075.1. Classification (NCBI taxonomy): domain Eukaryota; kingdom Metazoa; phylum Chordata; class Actinopteri; order Notacanthiformes; family Halosauridae; genus Aldrovandia; species Aldrovandia affinis. The sequence continues at coordinate 8,709,166 of JAINUG010000012.1, read as the reverse complement.
CTTTTCAAAATTCTAGGGAGTAATAGATGGCCGGCTTCTTGTGAATGAAGCAGTCGTGTCGGCTTATAGGGGTCAATCATTTCGGTCAGATATAAAGGCGCAAGTCCATTCACTGCTTTAAAAGTTAGCAACAGTACTTTATAATCAGCCCGGTATTTAATAGGAAGCCAATGTAGTGACGCTAACACAGGAGTAATGTGCTCATACTTCTTGGATCTAGTCAAAATACGTGCCGCTGTGTCCTGTCCTAGTTGAAGACTCTTTAGAGAGCTACTAGAGGAGCCGGATAATAAGGCATTACAATAATCTAGCCTCGATGCGACAAAAGCATGCATCAAGGTTTTTGCATCCTCTAATGACAGAATGTGTCGAATTTTAGCTATGTTTCTTAGGTGAAAGAAAGCTACTCTGGAAGTGTTTTTAATATGAGTGTCAAATGTAAGGTCCTGATCAATAATAAAACCAAGGTTCTTAACCATTAGACTTGATGTAACTATGCAATCACCTGCATTTAACTGCATATCCAACTTGTTCCTAAATTTTTTGGGGCCCAAAACCATCATCTCTGTTTTATCTGAATTTAAAAGCAGGAAATTTACTGTCATCCAATTCTTTATATCAGAGATACAAGCCTCTAATTGAGTGAGTTGAAGTATTTCACCTGGTTTCATTGATATGTACAGCTGTGTATCATCTGCATAGCAATGGAAATTCACACCATGTTTACGAATAGCATTGCCCAGTGGTAGCAAGTATAATGAGAACAGTAATGGTCCCAGCACTGAGCCTTGTAGAACTCTTGATCTAATTGCACAAATTGAAACCTGTCTGATAAGTATGATTTAAACCATGAGAGTGCCCGTCCACGCAAACCAACTAGGTTTTCTAGCCTATGAAGGAGAATCTGGTGGTCAATAGTGTCAAAAGCAGCACTTATGTCAAGGAGCACTAGAATAGAAACACAACCAGTATCCAATGCTAACAGTAAGTCATTTACAACTTTAATAAGTGCCATCTCAGTGCTATGGTTTGGTCTAAAACCTGATTGTAGTGTTTCATACAGATTATTCGTTTTTAGGAAAGCAGTTAATTGTTGAGCTACAGATTTCTCTAACATTTTTGACAAAAAGGGAAGATTTGAAATGGGCCTATAGTTCTTCAGATTAACAGGATCAAGATTTGGTTTCTTTAGAAAAGCAAAGATTTGCCTAGCACAGGCAAAAGCTCTTTAATAAGCTTTGTTGGTATGGGGTCTAACAGACATGTAGATGATTTGGAGGACATAACCAGTTTACTAAGTTTGTCCAGATCCAAGGGAGTGAAAAACTCAAGGGTCTCTACGCAACCCTGCTCCTGATAGCCCTGTGCTATCCCGGTAGTTGGAGTGCTAGATATTGGAGTCATTTTCATAATTTGTTCTCTGATTGTCTCAATCAACGAGTTCATGAAGTCATTGGAATTATAGTTAGAAGGATAACTGATGCAATCTGAAGACTGATTTTTTGTCAGTTTAGCTACCGTGTTAAATAGAAATCTTGGGTTGTTTTATTAAGTCCGCTGACCTAGCTGTAATAAGGGCGTGCTTGTATTCTATGAGGCTGTCCTTCCAAGCAGAGCGAAAAACCTCTAAATTGGTAGAGCGCCATCTGCGTTCTAATTTCCTGGAAACTTGTTTAAGGGCACGGGTATGGTCAGTAAACCAGGGTGCAAGTTTCTTCTGACTGCATTTTTTCCTCTTGAGGGGTGCGACAGCATCAAGTGTACATATAATAACACCTCACAGTTTCCGATGAGAGCCTTATATAGAGTGAATAATTCACTGTAGGCTTACTGCCCCGGGAAACCAAGATGCTGTGGTTTCATTTCTGAACCCTGGAAAGATGGATGCATCTTAATTCATTTCAGAGCCACACCTGGATGGTCTTGGCAAGCTGGTTTATTGGAGACAATAGGGAATGAGGCCATGGCGTTCAGAATATGACCGTGGCTCACACAGTTTGCTGATCAAACAAGCACCACTTCTACTTTAACAAATGAGCTCAATGCTCCAGTACAAGGGATGTGCAAAATGCAGTGGAATTCATCTCACCTAACATGCTGGAACACAATGCCCTTGATTCTGCATCCTCATTTAGGCCTGGCGGATGCTTGTAATTTAACAGGGCTGGCAGCCACACACACACACACTCCACATACATACTTTATACACACACACACACACACTCACACACACACACATACAAAAACACACAGACACAGATGCATGCACACAGATGTTTTAAATTCTCCATGATCTTTATTTTATTTATTTAGTTTTGATTTGATTTGGGAACAAAAATGGAAAGAAGAGTAAACAAGGGGAAGTGCTGTATAAACAGCATCAACCGGAACAGTCATTTGTGTTTTATAACATAACGCTGCCAGATCCAACATGCTGGACAATCAGTGGCCTGGAAACCATCACCGGCCAATCGGTGTAATGCACAGGAACTGGGCCACACAAATGAACTTGTTGGCTTGCCAGCATGCATAAAATGAAAATGCAATAATTGCTCCGAAGGCTGCTGTCTTCGGGAAACTCAACAGAATTAATAACAAGGTCGCGACCTCTGTCATCATGATCACAAAAGATGATGCTTTTAAGAAGTGAGGGTGCTGTGGGTGCCCCCAACCGAACAGTTTTCTTATATAGTGTATATATCATATTTACAATAAAGACAAAAATGACTGTGCGTTTGTGTCTGTGCGTCATAATTGGCATGAAACTGTGGGAGGTGCTGAATGGATAAGAAATTAATACGAAAAAAAACATTTGATCGACTAATCACCTGATAGGCACACAAAATAAAATCTGTATCAACATAGCTAGCAAATCAAGCAAGTGAGTTAGCTAGCTAGCTATGAGGAAGTAACCATTGATTTAACTGTTGTGTTTATTCATTCTTATTCAAAATGTCTCAAAAACGAATTAGCGAATTCTTCAAAAGCCACAAAAAAAGTCCACTTCCTATGGCAGTGGAGCTTTGTGACTGTCTACGTGATCATAATGTGAATCATAATGTGAATGTAAAAACATTATAGCTATTGTAGCTAGCAGTGGTAGCTAGCTCGCCATGAAGTGACTGTTTCTATACATTCTATACTGTTTCTATGTATCGCTCTTTGTCTTCACAACCTCGCCAGGTTTCAGGCTGAGTTGCAGCTCTGTCACAGCCAGCACTAACGTGCTAACTTGTTTTCATGTTCCGGCCGTGTCCTTCTACTCGTCACTATGTATTTTATAACTTAATACATACTTAATACATTTATAATACTTAACACAAATGGCATGTCAGAGAACTGAATTCTGCATTAAAAATTATACAAAACAATACTACTCAATCCCTGTTGCGTTATTATGACGTTATATGTTTTTGTCTCGGATTTCAGCACCCCCCAAGCCAGAACATCTTCCCGGGCCTCTGAGTTGGAGACAGATTCATGCCATCTTACCCTTTTTTCATGAAATAATAAATGGCCTGTCCTTTAATCTACCTCCCAGGGCTGTAATCCTTTAAGGAAACTAGCCCTCTATACAGAAGATTAAACACAAACATCCATATATCAGAGGAAGGGACTCGCCACTTGCAAAATGTGCCCAGATTACCATCAGGGCCCATATTTAACTCGACACGGACAGACCAGAGCTTCACAATCAATAGCATTGATGATGCAGCCGCCCAGAATGTTGATGGAAATCAATCGAACCCCGCTGGTCAGCTACTTCCCTGACCAGCTGCGCCCTGGGAGTTCTGATAAATGTGTCCCGTCCCAGGCTGCTCCCCTTCACTACTGTACAGAGAGGCAGCCAGGCTTGCACAGGCACTCCTCCAGTGCCTTACTTCTCATCTTTATTATTAATATTGTTATTATTATTATATCGTTGATGAGCACTGTGTTATGTATGGTGGAAAGAGCTGATTCGAGGGGCCAATCAGCTTTTATTCCTGTTTTTTCCTGTTGGGATTAATCTTGGATTAAAGCCGATTTGTTGAATTCATCAGAATATTATAAGTGGTTTTTGGTGCGATTTACTCTTGAATAATCTAGGAGCTGGGGTGAATATTCCATTTGCTGCTGCTCTAGACTTGTAAGTATTATTTTAACACGTTCATTGAATTTATATTTTTCTTCAAATTTTGCCCCCTCGTAATTCTCACAGTTTGGTGGCCAAGTGTACCCTCTAGTTCTTCAATTCACCCTGTCCCACGAGTCTGCCACCCGCAACTATGGGTCCAGCCACTACCCCAGGGCCGGCCGGCTTCCTTCGAGACGGAACTCGCCTATTTGTTTTGCCCACAGTGAAGCTTTTTGTGCTTGCGACGAGCTCGCTCTGGCTTCCCTCCCCCCACCACCTGGGGTGGACAGTCAATTGCCGTGCCCGAATGGGACTCCCGTCCAGAACCGAACCCCGAACCCTGCAGTGGGCAACCTGTACTCTGGGCAAGTGTCTTTACCGGTTGCGCCATCCAGGGGCCCTGTTGAATACATTTTTAGTATTTTAATGTAAACAAAAATTTGTTGGAGATTTTGATAGGTATACTAGAGATATATGAAACTGCAGTATATTACAATTTACAATTGTTGTTATTTGGGTGACACTTTTATCCGAAGAGACTTACAAGACTGTATTAACATGGCTAGAGATCATTGCTAGCATCGAGCTCTCAAGCAGTAAGCTTACAGTGTAATCATTGTCGTTGCCGCATATATTTGTAAGCAATTAAATTAAACCACTGAAATCATTTGAAATGGGTTTTAAGCAGAACCAGCAATTCCCCTCCTTCCAAACCGCCAGGCTAAACTAAAATTGTTTTTATAATTATTTTTGAACGTGAGAATTTTATGAATGAGTGTGAAGCTGCTCTTTTACACTTATAATAACCGAAGGAAAAGACAAATAATAGAGAAATGAGATACAGCAGACACCCTCAGCCACTTTAGGAAAAAAAGTGTCAATGACAGGTTCTTGCCTTGTCCCCACGCATCAATCGTTAATGTGTAAAAGAACACCACAGCTCCAACTTTTGCTGTACCAAGTACATTCGGCACAAAATCAGTGCTGGGAAGAATTGGCTTTGGTAAGATAAAGGAGAAACTGCAGAAACCCTGCACCACAATGGCTGATTTCTTTAGAAGGTGCCATTAAAAATACATTTTCGGAATGATTGCAAACTACATTGAGGTGTTTGGTATTGACTCTTCATGAATAATGAAAATATTAGTGTGTGAAATAATATTGTAAACAGCTTAATAACCATGAATGCCTGCAGTGTGCCCTTTAAATGTACACATTATATCTATGGGTAACTACCAAAATACAGGCAACATTTTAGTAAATGGGGGATCCTTTCAACGGGGGCAGTACTGTGGCAGGGCTGGTACTGGGGAATAGGCCCGGCCCTCCCCTCCCCTTTCCAACGACCCTTTGTATTTATTGCTTTTGTTCATGTCTCAAGATAGACTCCTATCTCAAATGGAACCTGCTTGAAAACATTAAAAATCTACCCCCAACCAGTTACAATTACAGTCTGCAAGGGCGACTGGAGGATGCCTTTCTGTTCCTGAATGCCTGCTGCACATCATTTAAGGGAAGAAAGACCGGAATTAATTCATCTTATGAAACCTGAGGATACAATACAATGCGTCCGAATTGGAATTTAGTCAGGGAGGTTATCACCTCCCGACTCCATGCAAAGAGCACAACTGGGAGTAAGAACTAACTAGGCCTAGCAATGCTTAAATTCTGAGAATTGAAGTCTACAGGCGAGAATAAATGCCAGCCATATCTCTTTTTCAAAAGTCATTCACTTAATTTCCATTTATCACTATAATTTTTAAAATAGAGAATTTATTGGGCTTCCAGCTTATATTGTAAGCCTGTGTATCCAATGGATAGTGAAACAGCAGCAACCAAGTCATTAACCAGCTTGCTGGCATATGTTAATGGCTGTCATTTCAATATTGCATATGTTGAAATGACAGTAGTCATTTCCTGTGTTATTGCCAGATATTATTCTGTGTGTACTCACAAGTTAAAAGCTTAAGGGTATGTTGACAAGCATTGAGATATTCAGGGGTAGAAGTTGTCCGTACATCTTTCTCCCTGTCTCTTCCAAAGGTAGCTCTAATCCGAGTATGAGATGTTCTGATGAGTGACAGCTAATCGAATGTCGTAAATTAAAGTCAGTTTCCTCAAGGATTCAGTTGGATTTCATGTCCTGGGATTGAACTGATAACATGTGTTCTTCAACCACTTCTGGGGTTTAGATCATGAAAACATTTGAGTAAGGGCTGGCTTGGGTTTACTGGTGAAACTGACAGAACGGGAGAAGCTCTACACTGCCAGACTGCCATTTTGCCTCCCATCTTAGAGTATAGAGTGAAGATGCACATAGAAAGTCAAAGTTATTGTATTTCCTGCAATCATCCACTTCATATCATGTGCTTCCCTGCCTATGGCAAATTAACTTTTGATTGAACCTGTCAATTATCTCAATAATTTGCCCAAATACATAATATAATGCATGGTGTTTAAAATGTTCAGTATCTCTTTTTCAAAAGTAATTCACTTAATTTCCATTTATCACTATAATTTGCATATAAGGGGTTATGAATTGGCATTGAATTCAGTCATTGGTCTTAATAATGCACTGGTCAAATATTTATTTTCACTGTATTGAAAAGAAAGATAATAATCTGCAACCGACCCAGGTCAAATTATTAATTTAAATACTTCAACCCTTTAGATACCAGTTAAATAATCCTCAAAATTATTGCCAATTATTATTTATTTTTATTTTTATTAATATTCAGAACAAAACACAGGCATATAAGTAGTGGAAAATACATATTTGACCCAGGTCTGGTATGCATATGTTTCAAAATCCATGAACAACGAGATTATTGAAATGAAATTGATTTACTGGCTGTGTATTTAACCTCTAAACAGGAGCAGCTATTTTTTGCATACAATCTCCAAATAACCACATGATAGTGTGTTACAGAAAAGAAATCAAATGTTCAATATCTTGTAAATCCAGATTTTTGGCTCCTACCAAGATCAATTTTATTGTGTCATTGGAACGGCCACAAAATATGCAGGGGGCTGAATTTGTATAGATAGAGAAGTTGTTTTTTAAATAAGAATGTTCAGTATGTTTTGCATGACAAAAAGCAGTCATTCAAATTCAGTCATGAATTAAATTCAACAGAATATTTAATTGTTAAGACTTTATTTCCCTTTTTGCACTGAATTGGACTAATAAAATATAATCTAGTCATAGATTATGAAACTACGAAACTCACATTGAAATAATGCAAAATTCAATATATAATGGAATTTGTACGACATTAATGGTGCACTTTTTCATTGTTTGTTTAGTTTTTGGTCTGACAATGTGAATAACTAAATAATGTAATAGTGAGACAATGTTCCCTGAATCAAATACATTTTTGGAATTTAGGGAAAACTCCAATTTTGCAAAGGAAATGTGTTTCCTGAGGCTGTTCATTTACATTATTGTTCTTCATCACGATTTGTTCATTTTGTTCAATATGCAATGGGTAGTATCCTTTTCAAAACTATAGGTAGAAGCCAAGAAAAAAAAGATGAAATCATTGTTCATTTGTTTTTAGGTTTTCTTTTGCCCAAGGGAGAGTATATGGCCCCTGTGATTATTGCATTGCCCCAGCCACACAAATTATTACTTCCACACCTTTATTTGGATTTTATACAATGATTTATTTATTCTTAACTTTATTTATAGTTTTTGATTTTAAAATGGTCTTGACCTTAAATTCAGTTTTTCTCGGTTTCATTTTTGCACATGCTTAGAAAGGGGTTTTGTCATCTAATGTTGCGTTCACACTATAGATAATGGATGGATGGATGGATGGATTTTTAAATGGTCTTGACAAATCTGGTTATTTTTGCACATGCTTAGAAAGGGGTTTTGTCATCTAATGTTGCGTTCACACTATAGACGCAAATCTGGTTATACACATGTAGCCTTTTGACTGCACAGAAACTTCCGCCACAGTGATACTCGTGTGTGTTGTTTTCATCCATTGCTGTGCAATGTGTGTTTGTCAGTAGTTACCTAGGAAGCAAGCTAGCTGGCTAGTTAGTGAACTAGCTACCACAGGGCAAAATCCATCTTTGCTAGATTTGGAGTTTACAGCACTCCGCGACACAGTTTCTTTGCTTAGATCTCTGTGCTTTTTTCTGTGCTGGTTTCATGTATCTGGATAACTCACCTCCACAATAAACCTTTCTTTCTTGGTGAATTTAACACCAGTGTTACACTCATGACACATGACCGATACTGTGGAGGTAGATGGTACAAACAGCGGGGTGGCCACCTGCTGTCGCCACTACCGGAGATTTTAGATTGCACATCTACCGCCTACGACACCGTCATGGTGTCATTCAAAACGATGACAACCCGTTTCATCCTAACATCACGGATGTTTCCAATCCTCAGATGTTATCACTGGTCTACTACTGTGAGTGTGTTGCCCCTGGCAAATAATTATAATTTATTGGGCTTCCAGCTTATATTGTAAGCCTGTGTATCCATCTCATCTCATCTCATCTCATCTTCAGCCGCTTATTCCTAGTTAGGGTCGCGGGGGGGCTGGAGCCTATCCCAGCATGCATTGGGGCGAGAGGCAGGAATACACCCTGGACAGGTCGCCAATCCATCGCAGGGCACTACATACACCATTCACTCACACACTTATACCTACGGGCAATTTAGACTCTCCAATTAGCCTAACGTGCATGTCTTTGGACTGTGGGAAGAAACAGGAGTACCCGGAGGAAACCCACGCGGACACGGGGAGAACATGCAAACTCCACACAGAAAGGCCCCCAGCCTGGATTCGAACCCGAGACCTTCTTGCTGTGAGGCGACAGTGCTATCCACTGCACCACCGTGCCGCCTCCCTGTGTATCCAATGGATAGTAAAACAGCAGCAACCAAGTCATTAACCAGCTTGCTGGTATAATGAGATGGAAATATTGCATATGTTGAAATGACAGCAGTAATTTCCTGTGTTATTGCCAGATATTCTTCTGTGTGTACTCACAAGTTAAAAGCTTAAGGGTATGTTGACAAGCATTGAGATATTCATGGGTAGAAGTTGTCCGTACATCTTTCTCCCTGTCTCTTCCAAAGGTAGCTCTAATCCGAGTATGAGATGTTCTGATGAGTGACAGCCAATCGAATGTCGTTAATTAAAGTCAGTTTCCTCAAGGATTCAGTTGGATTTCACGTCCTGGGATTGAACTGATAACATGTGTTCTTCAACCACTTCTGGGGTTTAGATCATGAAAACATTTGAGTAAGGGCTGGCTTGGGTTTACTGGTGAAACTGACAGAACGGGAGAAGCTCTACACTGCCAGACTGCCATTGTGCCTCCCATCTTAGAGTATACAGTGAAGATGCACATAGAAAGTTATTCCATTTCCTGCAATCATCCACTTCATATCATGTGCTTCCCTTCCTATGGCAAATTAACTTTTGATTGAACCTGTCAATTATCTAAATAATTTGCCCAAATACATAATATAATGCATGGTGTTTAAAATGGTGGGCAGCCATTGTGCTTTTAAGGGTGTGGCTGTATTAAATGAAAACCATTAAAGGGGGATGGGGATGCACTTGATTATTAGCTGACGGGATCTCTTTATTGTGATGTGGGAGTGATCTTTTATTAAGGGTTGAAATCCCTTAGGGGGATGGCTATCAGAGAGGGCAGTGGGCACTTGTTTTTTCCACCCATCTTCGTTGTCTCCTCACTCCAGCCCCTCACTGTTTAATCCAAACATAAAACAAGCTGGAGCTCAGGGAAGCTGTGGCAGATTCCTTAAATTATTAATTAAAACAAATATTGATTGCTCATGCAAGTGACAAGCAAGCAATAGTGGTGATAATGCATGCTAGATGAAAATGAAGTATATAATACACACTGCATGAATAATGGTGTCAGAGTTTACCTTCAAAATGCGAAAATCTTCGAGAGTCTTCTGACGCCGTTCCAACACAAATGCAGTTTTTTTTGTGGCAACTTCAGACATTTTCTACCATCTTTTTACAGCATTTTTTTTTACAGGTTCTGTCCAAATTAGAACATGTCAGACTTTTTAATGGACCAGTGCACTGAGGAAGAAGTGGGGGTTTCATGTTCATGTTTTTATTCAAATGTAGATTTTTGGAAACAAGGTTCTCTTAAAAATGAATAGTGAAAAGATAGCAAGTCATTTAGCCATTGTCACTTACATTAAATCATGCTGGAAACTGGAAGCCATTGTGAAACACAAAGCCATGGTTAATAGCCATTATTTTGAGCCAAAACAGCAGCAACCAGCAGCCTACTAAAGAGTTGTTATGGCAACCATGCTACTTCCTCCTACTAACATTCAGAGTCCTACGTACAGCACTAGTGGTTCAAAAACAGTTACTGATGGGCCTCCTGGGTGGTCTAGCGGTTACAACATTCGACGCTGCCCACTACGATTCCACCGGTCATTCCAGAGTCGGCTCTGGCCTGGAGTGCCACCAGGGGGCGGCAATTGGCTGTCCGCCCCAGGGAGGGGGGAGGGAAGCCGACATGAGTTTGCTGTGTACAGCAGTGGCTCTGCAGTACCGGAGTTACGGTCGACAGGCTTAGCGAGTGCCGTCTCGGAGGAGACGATACTTTTCCTCTGTCACTGCAGTAATTAACATTACTGTAGCATTATTATGACCAGAGATTCCAGATAGAATCTATGCTATGTGTGACCATCTCCAAATCAACTCTAAAAAATGTTTGTGAGCTTGCTGCTAGGTCCACCTTTTCATTTGCCTCAGTGATTGGTTTGTTGTAAACCCCATTCCTTGTGGAAATCAATGGAGCAGCAGGAAGTAACCATAGGTAATCTCCTTGACAGAAAAGTAATGAATACAAGTGTAATGTGTGCTCTATAAATGAAATGGCCACAGCTAACTGTTAGGGGAAGAAATTTGAAACTGAAATAAAGTGTTCCAGCTCAAGTAGTTTGAAAACACACTCCAAGTGCCATAAAACTTACACGCCAAAGCCAGGGCGAGCCAGGACACATAATCCTTTGTTAGCTAGCTAGCCATGACACCTTACAATTATCATGTTCAGCTCATGAAGGATTGCATAGATAGATGATGTTATAATGCTGCCAGGTTACCTAAAAAGAAAAACATGGTTTGATCTTTGCAGTGGTCTCATAGCTTCTCCAGTAGGGAGAAATGTGACTTCTCTCCAAGCACTCCTTAAGTAGTTCAAAGCAGCAATCCAGTGGTTCAAAACAGCAATCCATGCCTGCCCCCTGTGAATGTAAGGGCTATTCCTGCTTTCCAGAGAATTGTTGAAATATGATTGAATAAAAACAAAAAGTATACCTTCATGGCCTATATTTTCTGACACACATCAGTTGTGAATCAGGAAATGTATACATTGTCCATGAAAATATCATGGGGTAATACAAACACTATATATATATACAGTATATATATATATATATATATATATATATATATATATATATATATATATATATATATATATATATATACACACACACACACACATACATACACTGGTAACTGCCAAAAAGTTAAATAAAGTAAAAACCAACCTACCACGAGTCGGCAGAACAGCTTTGGTGCACCTTGGCATAAAATCTATAAGTGTCTGGACTAATATTGGGGGATGCAACACCAGTCTTCCTCGAGAAATTACATCATTTGGTGTTTTGTTGATGGTGGTTTAAAGCGCTGTCTCAGGCGCTGCTCCAGAATCAATTGGGTTGAGATCTGGTGGTGACTGAGAAGGCCATGGCATATGCTTTACATCGTTTTCATGCTCCTCAAACCATCCACATGGGCACCCTCGTTTTTATTTGTTATTTTTCTCCAAACATTCCCCTGACCATATGAACCAACTTGTACATCTTGAATGAAAAAACATCACAGGATACAGACATAGATTTTTTATTCTGCTAGAACAATCAATACTGTGGATATAGCATTAGCAACAGAATTTGTCAGTTCAATTTGTCAATTTGTCTCCATGCAACTTTGAAATATAACTTTGGTGTTAGATCTCTGTTGGATATTAGCTAACGTTAGCTGGCCAGGCTGCTGCTTGGAAAATATTACACTGATACAATTCAGACTGATACAGCTTGCTAAATTGTGCCTTTATCGATCATCATATCATTACAGGCAAGTGGGAATGTTAGCATATCATATCAGGCCATCGTGAAGAGGCGTTAATCAAATACATTTGGTGTGGTGACCACCGACTACACCATAATCTGAGATTGCCGTGTGACAAAACCAGGGGAGGAACAGAACAGCTGGACTCAGGAATTGGAGTTATCGGTCTGCGGACCGCATTTTTATTCACTCTCCCACGGGGAGAGAGAGGGAGAGAGAGAGTGCACAGAATGACAAAAAATAAACAAAAGATTTTCAGCCATCCCCTCACGGGTTCCAGCCAAGAACAATAAACTGAAATAATAAATTTGATTTTTTTTAAAACACCCTTTGGCAAACCTACTAGACAGACGATTACCGACGTTTCAGTTGCTTTTTTAGTTTCAGGTCTCGGGTTGTCCTCACTCAAGTGGTTCTCCGGTTCTCCCTGCTCCAGCTAAAAAGAGCTACTAAAGAGAGCAGAGCAGCAGTTTTAAGCACACAGGTATCATTTTTGATGCCACATGGCCCTATCTGCTCTGCCAGTAGGTGTGGCTGTTAATCACCCCGATTCCCCTGCCTAGACAGACACCTATAACAGGTGGGCGTACGTAAAATGTGAAAATAAAGTTGGCATACAGCCTATACCTGTGTGTTATTAATTAGTATTTAACCAAGTAAGTTGATTGAGAGCATATTTAATTTTCCAAAAAGGCCCTGCGAAGAGGCCCAGTGAGCAATGTGTACAGTAAAACAAATGCATGGAAACAGTAGATAAATAAAAACACTTAAGTAAATAGAGTCAAGCATGCCCCGAGCATATTCACAACTTTAAGTGAACTGGGAGAGAGTGGACCGTGATTTTGGGACAGATAAGTAAAACATTGTGTTGGATCCAAGTCTGAATGGAGAGGTGTAGTAGAAGTGCAATGGCTTGTAGAGGAAAGTGGGAGCTTTTCCTAAGAGTGTCTTATAGATCAGGGTGAACCATAGAGAATGCAGTCTATGCTGAAGTGAGTTTAGGCCAATTTTACTGTAAATTGTGCAGTGGTGAGTGCGGTATTAGAAATACATTTTAAAAAGTCACTGTCAACAGAGGGAAGATAGGGACTGCTACCTACATTCCATTTAAATGTTTTATTAAATTATATATAAATACATTTTATTTCAGTTTATTTCACTTAAACTCCCCCTCCTCCACAATCCCGCTGCCCGCAATTCCTTTGTTTTGCCCACAGGAAAGCTTTCTGTGGTCGCAATGTACCAGACAAAGAAACAAATATATATATATATATATATATATATATATATATATATATATATATATATATATATATATATATATATATATATATATACACACACACTCTGTAACTATTTTGGTCTACTTCAAATAGTACACTCAGCACTGGCCAGGCTGGCCAAGACTCAACAACCAAATAGATTAATTTCAGAGTAATGCCTGCCTTTTTTTTGCTGAAATAAAATATTTATGGAGGGTAAAATTGCTCTGTAATACCAGGTTTATGGAAACCTCGCTGTGAGTGAGTTTCAATGGCACAGCATGTGATTAAAGTAAAATGTAAAATAAGCTGGATTTGTTAAATCCGGTTGCATAAAATGTTAAGATGTTAGCAACAGGCCCATTAATAAAGAGTGTACGCATACTGGAAATCTTACATAATAAGACTATAGACTTGTTACAGTATTCACAATATGTGCTATAAATAGCAATTTTCTGTTTTAGATACTGTTTTAGATCAGGAAGTAGCCCCGGGTAACCAAACCAACAAAAGCGACAGAACTGTTATTTAGCCCACGTAAATCCACATGCTTGTAGGTGAAAGCTAGTAGCAGACAACTATTCACAATGGATATTCTTAATTATATATATATTTTTTTTAAAGTTAAATTATCAATTATTTTTTTCATGTGAGTGAAACAGCATTATAGCGACTCGGTGCTAATATATGGCCCGGTAAATTGAGAATACCTGTGCTCTTTACACGCATCGTTGTGGAGAGGTGAAGCCGCGCCAACCGGATAATAGTAACCACATGTGCGTAGGTTCAAAAGCTGCAATAGCCGCAATAAATAAATGAATGAAGGTGGAACCCGCACACTGTGTGTAGAAGAGGGAATATCCCAAACGAGGCGAAGGCTCGATGTTTAATTTAAAGTCTTTTAATAGACAAAAGAGACAGACGTTTTGGTCAAATGACCATCATCAGTATAACATCAAGCATACAGAGGTAGAGTTAGATATATACATCATATTCAAGTAGTTAATTGACATCACCTGCAGACGTACACGTCATTAGGCCAGGCGATTGCGCAGAGCAAGCAGAGTTGATTGGAATCACCGGTCAGCAATGTTGCGAAGACATGCATTTCATTGATAATGCAATGGTACAGAGTAGGGTACACATAATAATCCAATCACATTTGCACAATTTTATCATTCAAAATCAAAAGTAATGAAGGCATAGTTCCGTAACGAGAGGTCGGATGTAGGCATCAACAAAATTGGAGAAAGGTTCAGTCAGAGAACCAATGCCTGCCACTATAGGTTGCCCTGGAACATTAGTGAGGGCTTTATGGACTTTCGGCAGAATATATAAGACAGGTATCGTAGGATATTTATTACAAAGGTATTCTTTTTCATTCTGGGTAATATTGCGTGACCTGCTGTACCACCTATACTCCCATGAGTAATCACATAAAAAATGTGATCAAAAAACATTGGCATATATTGTCTGCAGATAATGTGGGTAGTAAACTTTTTGCACGCTTGCCTGTTTTTATACACTCCAGGGCTAAAAACTGCAGAGACCAACTGGTACGTGCGGATGTGGGGTTAACCCACCGCCCTGGACAAGGGGAGAGAATAGATGGCCCAAAAGGTTTCTTTCCTTGCTTACACTGTATTTCATGCGAGAACGGCACTAAAGTGAACACTTTCATTTCTTTCGTCACCAAGAAACAATATACGGTCAAACAATTTATTACATGTAGTTCCACTAATACTGTTTACCTTTTACATTGCCCCTGCGGCCTACAATACATTGGGAAATGCAACCGCCAATTGAGAATCCGCATTAACGAACACAGAAGTGCCATACGCAGGAATGATCCCAAGTCTCCTGCAGCGAGACACTTCCATGAGTCACAACATCCAGTCTCTTCATTCCGTTTCTGTGGCATAGACCGAATACTCACATCACGCAGACATACTAACACAGAACAAAAATTACTACAATGCGAAAGTAAATGGATTTATTTATTAAAAACAGAACACCCATTGGGCATGAACGAGACACTGAACCTCTCCTGCTATCTATAATTGCTCCTTCCTTTCTCCCCTTGTCCAGTGAACCCCACATACGCCTTCATTACTTTTGATTTTGAATGATACAATTGTGCACATGTGATTGGATTATTATGTGTACCCTACTCTGTACCATTGCATTATCAATGAAATGCATGTCTTCGCAACATTGCCGACCGGTGATTCCAATCAACTCTGCTTGCTCTGCGCAATCGCCTGGCCTAATGACGTGTACGTCTGCAGGTGATGTCAATTAATTACTTGAATATGATGTATATATCTAACTCTACCTCTGTATGCTTGATGTTATACTGATGATGGTCATTTGACCGAAACGTCTGTCTCTTTTGTCTATTAAAAGACTTTAAATTAAACATCGAGCCTTCGCCTCGTTTGGGATATTCCCTCTTCTACACACAGTGTGCGGGTTCCACCTTCATTCATCTCTTTACACGCATGCCACACAAGGATGGACCATCAATTAAAAATGCAATGCTTTTGAAACCAAGTACGAATTCTTATTTTTAAACTAAGTGTTATGTCTATGTTAATTGATTCATATTCCATCCTTAACACTCTGAGGCATATTCAAATTAAGTACATGCTGTGCTATCTATGTCTAAAGCATGCATTCTCAATAACTGTGGGGATAACTTGCAGTTTTATTGTGGATTTCGAATTTATTGCACTGTTCCATTTGGTCATTCTTCTCTATATAGATTTTTGCTCAATACCACTCTGGATTACATTATGCGGTATTCTGTCAACATGTGTCATGTAGCAGGGTCACACTAAACCTTCTCTTGAGGAAAGAATGCAATACTTAATATCAATGGCATGGGATGAGATAGAACAAAGTATTTGCCTTCATTCATGGCTATGTTTCTACTGAAGGAAAAGTTCAAATCAATCACTTCATATTAAGGTGGCCACTAGCAAAATAGGCTGCGTCAATAAAATCCAGCCATTGTTACAAGCAAGAATGGGAAAAACACAGTGCCTCATCGGACTATAGAATCTGGTTCGAGAGCCTTCCACATGCCTTCTGGCAAACTCTAGATGAGATTTCATGTGGTTTCATGATTTCTTAAAATGATCATGCAAAGAGGAGAGTCGCAATTAAGGCATGCTTTAGTAAATCAGACTGAATACTTAAGTCTCCACCCTGTTTAGCGCGTTTACCCCAGGCATACATATGCATCAACTATTCATCAAAAGGAAAGTCGCAAAGTGACTTAACCCCTGCAAATGACATCCTAATAGTGATTTTACTCATTGCAACCATTTAGTAAATCCCACGTAGATATTGCAACCTTGTAGCGGCTGCTTTTGCGTTGGAAAGGCAGCCGCAATCCTTTAGTAAATCTGTCCCTGAGTCGGTTGTCAGAGGACTCATGCAGGTGGTAACCTTGATGGTCATCAAACAAAAGAGGAAACCATCTCAGTTCAGATGAGGCAGATGCCTGATAATGGAAGGGATGGTACAGCAGTGTTGGTCAAATACAGAATAATTTATCCTTCATCTTGTCAGTAGCTCTTTCGTGAAGGAATTCAGTGCTGAGACATTCATATTGATGAACCACGCCATTGCAATTCAATCAACGTCTGTCTTTCACTTTGATTTGCAAATACATTCAAGTGCTATTTTCTTTTATCACAAATAGTCTGGTGAGTCAATTTTGATAAACTGAGCACTTGCATTTAGTTGTGGGACGCATTACACATTAAAGACACATTACAATCACCACTATTGTTTCAGAAAATGCTTAAAATATACTCATTTGTGATTTTTATGTGCACATTTTCTGTAGACATAATCTCTAGTTTCATTTTCAGTGCATTGCAGTGTGCTCTTTACCGTGGACATAAATTACCAGAAAGTGGATTTTGTATTGACCATTTATATTGAATTTATGATACTCGTTCACTGAAAGGAACTAGACTGCTGTGCTGATAATCGTTAACAAAAGAATAAATAAATAAATAAATTTGGGTCAAACAAGTCTAACACACTCATTGTTGAATAAATAAAAGTACCTTATCGACTGCATTCACACACAAACAAAATGCATTTGGAGAATCAAAAAAGGGTGAAAGGGTGTTTTGAGGTCAGGGTTAAAAAAAGCCTGCATTTTATGTTTCAAACCATAAAT
The DNA here is from genome assembly GCA_029706075.1 of Aldrovandia affinis. NCBI lineage: Eukaryota > Metazoa > Chordata > Actinopteri > Notacanthiformes > Halosauridae > Aldrovandia > Aldrovandia affinis. Next base: position 8,691,427 of record JAINUG010000012.1, on the reverse strand, counting down.
TAAAAAAATATTACAAACCAAGCTGCAGGCAGGACTTTGATGGGAGTCTGAGAGCAGCACTATAACACAAGTGCCTGTTTTAATTGCATGATTGCTTTTGTAGTAGGTAATTTACAAATTCACTTTGCCCAAGTTACTTAGGGGCTTTTTCAGCGGAATAAGAGGCACCTGTTCGTCCATTTGACTGATATAAAGAGATAAATGAGCTGCACTTACTAAAGGCAGTTTGCAATTTGTTTAATATTAATGGTTGTTTCAGAAGCTGCCAATGTAAATTAAGCTGCTCTTTGCAAAACAGTTTGATATGCATGCATTCCAATAGAAGGGCAGATGGTGACAGATGAACACTACTACTAAGCCTAACTGCTCTGCTACGTGCCCGTGGGTAACTCCGCAAGATCTCTGTAAAATATATGCCACTCACCATATTTGTATTCATGCCATTTCCTGGAAAACAGGAGGAATGTGTTCACTTTGCTCACTGGTAATCAATGTTAACAGGCAAACGGCAAGGATAGATGTTTAAAGTGGGCTCTAAAGCACTGGCTCGAGTGTGAATGCCAGCTGTGTGTGTGTGTGTGTGGAGGGGGGTGGTTTGGCCTTCAAGGGAACCCTAGTACCCCCCGACACCTCCAGGAAGGAAGGGGAAGTTTCACAGGAAGGTTGCAAGTTCAAATACCAGATGGAACACTGCTGCCTAGCCCTGAGCGAGGCACTTAGCCCAATGAGTGTCTGTAAACATCCAGCTGTACGAATGGGTAATGGCAAGATGGGAAGATATTCAAAACGTCCCGAGGAAGGCTGCCTGCTAAGCAAAATGTGTTAAGTGAAGCGTTCAGCATTGCGGTGCCCTATAAAAAACATTCTCACGGCCACACTGCCATTTGTAAAAGTCTAAACGAGACACCAGTCCAAATCCGGTGCTGGGCCTGACAGGTCGAATGAATGGACATTATACTGTACTTGCACACTGCAGTATCTCTCAAATGTTGCTTTTTATTGAATGGGAAGATAAACTGTCAAATACCTATACTTGGGTGCATTATATGACCTGAAATACTTCAGCACTTCATCCACTGAGGGCATTTAACACAGATAAATAACACTGACGTAATGCATTGGTTCTCTTCCCATGACTGAAAGCCATTCCCAGGGGTCATTTGAATCATGCCATCAGTAATTTGTGATTAATGGGGCAGTTGGCAAGTAGGAAAATCCTGAGCCGTGCCAGCTCACATGCTAGGCACCTGCTAATCATTTTCAAATGGACTGCTAATCTTCTGCTTTTCTCATTTTCTCATTGATGCACACACACTTAAAGGCCTTGATTCGATGACAATGCAACAATGCTGTTTAAGTCTCCTTTTTTACAAGTCAACTTAAACAGCTCATCAATTCAAATGACAAGATGCAGCTATTCTGAAGGGGGAAAAAACACCTCATTATTACAGTTAAATGTAATTCCCATGGTGTCAATGCAGCAATGGGCTTTGCATACTAACAAGGGCATGCCTAGTAAGCGTTGCTGAAGTATGGAGTCTGGTTAGAGCTGGTTATTTTCTTTTTGTCACGTCAGTTCAATTGGAGAGCTTTCACGCTGATCCTAAAATGAAACGGGCAGCCTGTGATTGAATAAACAGAGGGCGACGGTTGGCGTCGTTCCTGCGTCTCCCCTGTCACGTCGAAGCCCGCCCTCCGCGGAATTGGGTGAGCCATTGTCAGACGTGATCTGCATTTCCCCTCCCTCCATCTTGTCCCATGTTTCCATCAGTCTCCTGAATGCTCCAAATCAATGTTTAATTACGTGCATCAAAATCTTCCCCCTTCCTCTCTCCGAAGTTGCGGGGCGTAATTAATCTGACGTGCGAGGAGACATGCAACAAAGGGATTGCTGGTTTAGCTGGTGATGGTAATGTGCACAGTCAAAAGGTAGTGCTTAAAAAGTACAAAATACCTGATCTGAGAAATATGCTAAATCAAATTGATTGCAATATAATTTGTTTTCCCCTGTGCTGTCTACAGGGCATGTACTTGGTTTTTTGAAATTATAAAGATTTTTATTCTTTTCTTATCAGGCCCTCGGTAACATACAATTATTACTTTTTACAATAATACATATTTGACTTGATGCATTCACTGTTACAAAATGGCTGTCTGAGAGGTAAAAAATAACAATACTTTGGATTAGTTTACTAAAGCACACATTTGTCATATGCAAACAGAAGAGCCTTTCGCTCTCAGCAATAAAATATTATATATTGTGGTATCCCAAGGGGCAGTATCAGGAAATGGCAGCCTGCCTCTTTAATTCTTAGGAGCCACTGGAGTAAAAAGAACTACAGTTCCCAACAGCCAAGGTGGTATAAAAATACAATTTCCATGTGCGGTGTAAAAATATATCCATGTAAGAAGCACGGACTGGACTTTCACTTTGATGTTTTTGAGTATCACGGTGGCTCCCAAACCACTGAATATACTTCCATGCAACCATACTTCTCATACCAGGGGATTCTATGAGCCAGCAGGGTGCATCATGTTTGCCTCAGTATATCAAATGCATCAATGCAGAGAGCAGCATGAGAACGATTTATAAAGGATTGTTCGTGGCTGCCCATTTAGCCTACTGCTCCCGGCTCCTCATTCGATGGTGTGCTGCCCGGTACCATATTTACCTGTGTTTCGTCGTGGAGAAGAAAGAGAAGATGCCTCTCTCTCTCTCTCTGATAAAGAACCGTGTTTTAGGGACTCTATGGCCTTACAATTAAACGTAGCTGGTCATTATTTCATAAATAAATATTGGTTGGATAGTTCAGTGAAAACTAAAATCAACTGGGCAAACTCCTATGTGTTTGTACATCAAAGTTTGTTGAATGAACCCAGACCTATGTCCATTTCCATGGTACACACGCTCAAAGGATGAAACAGATGGGGGAGCCTACCCTTCAGTTTTATTACAAAGAGCCTGACCAGGTTGATACTCTGACTTCCAAGGATGGGCTTTGCTAATAAACAAATTAGTCAGTTTCTTCTTTAGTGAACCACGATCTTGGTGCGGTTCCAGTTGGAGGCGGAGATTCAAGCCTGACTCTGGCTGGAACTTGCTAAACCCAATCAGTTTAGCACAAACCAGTCTTGCATACTGTACATTTACAGAGGTCATGCCTGTTGGAGGAGAGGGCTGTCTAGGCTTTTGACACTGATTCCCAACACTGCTGTTTCTTCTCCCTCATTAAGGTGCTGGCTATCCCTTTTTGCCTCTCACTCTCTGAACTGGACCAATTAACACGGCCGATCTGAGGTCATGAGCTTTTAATTTGGGCTAAATGGCAATAATTACCCGTCCAACTGTTATCATAGGAGGGCTAATTCATGCTCGCTTATTTACAAATGCTCAAAAGAGCAGAGCATCTAAAGATCAGCGGTCATCTGAGGCATGAAGGGGCTGTCCATTGGCTTGCCATGGGGGACCTCACAAGCATTGCAGCTGAAATGGAAAAATAAATGCATTTTTAGCCTGAATTTTTCACGATCAGCAGGAAACAGTGGGATGCTTGACACAGATTATGCACTCTAGTGTTACTTGTCATTGCATAAAACACATCTTCAAACTTATGCAAACCAGTGAAACCACCCATGGCTATTACTTGTTTTGGAAGCAACCCTGAAGTTGTTGCCCCCCCAATAGATGTTATATAATACATTTTAGACCCAAAAGGAAGCAATCGACCTTGTACCTCTATGGAAAAAGGCAAGTAGGATTCTTTAGTGTTCCTGTTATGGTAGGTGTGGCTGTAACCAGGTGAGTTAGGCTGCAACTGCATGGCATCAATATGCACACCAAGAGTAATTCAATAACAGAGGGACCTTTAAAGGGAGAGGCTAGGTGCACAAAGCGTTTTGGGGTTGAGGTGACGCGAGCGATCGCTTATCTGGAGTAACGTTTCGGGCTCAATATCAATATCAATACAATCGGAGCCTATAGCAGAGACACTTGTTGACAGTGACGTTGCAGAGTGCGAGTGATTGACTACTGACAAGGAGGTGACATGACTGTACGTGGGCTGTGACCCAGTCCCACTGGACTGGGTTTGAGAGGATCTGTAAAATATCCACCTGTATAAATAAATCGTACGTAAACAAAATGTTAACAGTGTAAGTTGCTCTGGATAAGAGCGTATACTAAATGCCTAAAATGTACAATGTACAATTCAGGGAGTGGTGGCGTAGGATTGTTTTGTCCGTTTTTTTTTTTTTTTCTTACTCCACTTGAAATTGAAAATGCAATAAACATTTGAACCCAAAAGAAAACTGTCCACGAGCACAATGGTGACTGTTCCGTTCTGCGACGAGTGCGTGGGGCTGTCAGCGTCATTCCCTCACTCCCCAAACCCTTCGGTCGTCCGCATTGCCATCCCTGTCACGTCATGTCACGGCTCTCCGGGCTCTCTCACAATCACAAAGCTGTCTTTCCCGGGCTTAGCAGCCGGCCTGAGGACAAGCCGCTCGGCACAGCCTGCGTCAGGCTGCATTAGCGGGAGACAGCCACCCCCCCTCCTGAAAAAAGACCACATCCGCCAAGGGGGCATGGCTCCCATCTATCGACCCAACAGTCCCCCCTCTCCCAGCCTTGGGCAGGCCACTGTCTCCAGCCCATATGTGAAGATGCACAGCGAACAGATACACGGAAAGGCAGATGTATGGGCTTTTGCCACGGGAATGTAATTACTTCCAAATCAGGCAGACTTATTCCTTCTGGTTCACCGTGGGCACCTCGTTTTTCCCGCTCACCGAGGGAAGCCTTAATTCAGCGCAATCAGTTCTGCTTAAGGGAGCTTTCCTCCCCGCGACGGGCTACCAGGTAAACGCTCGCAGCCCAAACTGCTGTTTATCCTGCAGGGAGTGCATCTCTGCATTCTCAGTGGGAAGCCCCATTATCTATCTGCCTGCCTTTTGTCAGTATCGCAATTTTGTTTTTTTGGTCACTTCAGAACATTCTGACGATCTGGGAACCGCTATAAATATATATCGCTTGTGAATCTGACAAGTTTTTTTTCCTACCTTGGTGATGGCCTCCTTTCTCCTCCTCTTGACACACTCCTATGAGTGGTCCTGATGAATAAATAGACAGGGCTATTTGGGGGGCACTTTTTTGAGGAAAGATAATTATTTACCAGACAAAGAGGGTCTGACCTCTTTTTGCTTGCCATTTGTGACATGGGCGGCAGTGTAGTTAAGTTAGGGAACTGGACTTGTAACTGAGAGGTTGCTGGTTCAATTCCCAGGTGAAGCACTGCTGTTGTACCCTTGAGCAAGGTGCTTAACCTGAATTGCTTCAGTAAGATACCCAGCTGTATAAATGGATTGTACGTAAATAAATGTAAACTGTGTAAGTCGCTCTGGATAAGCGTCCGCTAAATGCCTAAAATGTCAATGTAAATGTGACATTAGCTGTCTCTCCGGACACAAGCCTTCTCCTGACATACACTTTGTGGAATTGTACTGCCATGGCTGGGATTTATGGAAGCCCTTGGAAACTGTCTGAGAAAGCCACATTCCACTCGGGCTCGCACGCACGCACGCACGCACGCACGCACGCACGTGGCAGTGTGTTGTCAGACCTCCATCTGTCTGTCTGGAGTGACAGACGGTGAAATAATTGACGTTTGGGGATCGGGAGCCACAAGGACATTTTGGCAAAATATCTGAAAAAAAAAAAAGTGAAAATGTGACTTGGATTTAGATTTTTTTCTCCTAGCTAGTTTTCCTGTAAATTCTGGGGCCTAACAGAAGGATGCGGAATCAGAAAGCATAGCGATCAGCTTGAAGCCATTTGGAATGCTGCCTATCATGCCTGGGCAGAGTAAGGCCTTATAATTGGACAGCTAACGGGGTGGGAATGGCACATGGTGAGACATAAACTCAAATAGGGATCTTCAGGAGTGTTTTATAGGTGTGCCGGGTGTGTTTTATGTCACACGGCCTGAGTAGCAGACAGGTATCTGTGATTGTATCCTTTATAATGTGCTGAAATGAATCGTGGATTCTCATGGGAGGGGGTGTAAAATGGTAATCAGATAGATTGCAACACCTGAAAAGAAGAAGAAGAAGGGCACTTATGTTAGAAAAGGTCCTATACCTAGGGTGAAATATGGTGGTGGATCTTTGATGTTTTGGGTTTTTTCTTTTAATCGGCTGGTCCAGGGGCTCTTGTTAAGGTCAATCGAATAATGAATTCCAGCAAGTATCAAGACATTTTGGCAAAAAACCTCATTCCCTCCTCCCAGGAAGCTGAAACTTGGCCGCAAATTGATCTTTCAGCAAGACAATTATCCAAAGCATATCTGAAAATCAACCAAGAAATGGTTAACTGAACTCAAAATGACTGTTTTGAAATTGCCATCTCAGACATGAACCCATTCAAAAATGTGTGGTTTGAATTTAATTGAGGGTAGTACACAAGCACAGACCATAGCATGTGAAGGATCTTGAAAGATTCTGTATACAGGAATGGTCAGATCAAGATCAATATGTTTATCGAAGATGACATCTTAATGCAGATTTGGGGGATTTTGGGGTTTTGGATTTTATTTAAAATAATTATTTGTGGTCCTAATAATTGCAACACATTTTTTGGGGTAAAAACATTTTCCTCCTTAAAGAAAATATTTTTCTCTGAACAATTAGTATAGAATAATACAATTATACCATTTTTTGAGCATACAATATAGCTCATAACCTGTATTGTGTATTTCACCCAGTGTGTTTTGCTCATTTTCATCAAAGGTGCCTATAATTCTGGACCTCACTGTATGTGTGAATCCATGTGGTTAAGAGCTCCCGCTAAGCCATGAAATAACATTCTGTGTGGTTACCTGGAAGAAAGGGATTGTGGGAGAAGGATAAGGTAAATCAAGACTGAGGCCCTATGGGAGGAAACAGTTGGCAGAGGAGAACGTTATGAAGCAGAGAATGATGGGAAATTGATTAATTCATATGCGAACAGGCGTTTGGTGTGCATGCTGACAGACCAAACAGGATAAAGGGACACACGTTTCTCAGAAATCGCAAAAACCAGACAGGAGATAAGAATGTTTTGTGTTAAAGCGGCCTAGACGACTGGCAATGGATGCCATTGAGCATTTGTATGTCTGTGAGAACAGGCTGCCACTGTTCAACAATGTACCCTGTTATGTAGCTATGCGCTGTACTGTGGAGCTCTTCCTTTCCAACGACTCACAAAGCCTTGTTCAAGGACACAAGAGAAGATTCCCATGGGGGATTTCAGGCCGGAGTACCCCGTGTGACCCATTCGCTACTCCAAACTGTTCCCCGCTGAGCTGAGATCACAGGGACTAAGCTACTTATGTGAGCTGTGATTCGGCACTGCCACCGTGTCGCTGACGTAGCGCCGCTCAAATTCACTTTAGTGGAGAGAACCGGGAGAACAGGCCAGTCCAGTCCAAACCGAGGCTTTGAAAGCACTCTGGAGAGTCTCATCCCACCCTGTCCCTGGCACAGCCCACCCCGCTCCCTTTAAGAACCGTTGCCACAACGACCTAAAGTCGTTGACAAAGATTTTTTCCCCACCGTGCTCGCCTGCTACTTTGCTCCCCCGATTAGCCCCGAGGCAGTTTCTCCCAGTCTCCGTGAGGGGAATGACTCATTTCCCTCTGAAACGTGTCCACCCGTCCAGGAGCCATGCCAGCGTGGTGACAGTCCCCTTATTATTCCTGCCCTCAAAAGAGCTGACAGCTTTCTTGAAGGAAACTGGAGCCGTTTTTCTCACAAAGGACATTTCTCGGGGTCAGGCGGAGGTCAGAGGTGGTTTCTGTGGTGAAGGATGCCCAGAGTTTTTCTTCTTCCTAAAATTGTACAATTATTTCTAGACACAGGCATTGTGCCAGGTTTTGAAAGGAAAATTAGTCTCTTGGAAGGAAGAAAAACAGCAAGAAACTCAGAAAGAAAGGGAGCGTCAGAGCTTGACTGGACATAGCAGACTATGACAGAACAATGGTCGTGTCCCAACCTGTTTTCTCATGTGCCCACAAGTAGTGCCCTGACGGCAACGGCTGTCGTCGTGATTTCAGTTCCACATATTCGGCTTCAAGCAAAACAGTAAACTACAAAGGGCAGAATATCTTTCCTGTACGCAATGTCCGAGTGTAGTCAAATCTGACACTTAAATCAAGAAGAAGAAAAAATGTATCCAATGTTTTTTAATTTTTTTAATTTTTAATTTCAGTCACCAACAAAACAGCAATGTGAACATATTGGGAATGTATGGGAACTTAAAGATTGGAATGTAGTGAAGCACAATGATCAGCTTACATACCTCTGTTTTTAACATCGATTCCCGATTTGATTCCCTCTGGAAAATGCCAATTGTGAAGCGCTGTGTGACAACCTGTTTGTAAATGGCGCTATACAAAAATAAAGATTGATTGATTGATTGATTGATGTGAGCATGAGGCTACATGAACCCCATAATGGGTCACGCTACCATGTGTTATAAATCAGTCTCATATGAACCAATCAAAAGACTTTACTCAGATGGAACAATCACTACGATTGGTACAAATCAGTGAATCATGAGTCATAAGCTCCATCCATTTCGGGACTCATGAATCCTCACTAAGCCTTGCTGATGATTCTGATGTCTTTGGCAAAGCTTTACTTGATGGTCACTCCTTCTGCGATCTCTAGTTGACCAGGTGATCTCTATGTCATGTGAATGCCTCTTTCTGTGGATATAAAGCTGCAAGAAAACAATTTGCAGCTGTGTAAGTCGCTCTGGATAAGAGCTTCTGCTAAATGCCTAAAATGTAAATGTCAAAATGGGATGATATAGTTGGTATGGAATAATTCACCACATTTGTACAGTTTTTATTAACAAAAAACGAACTAACCCTCCCTCTATACCCTGAACCCCTTAAGCAAGGTCATGTTAACAGGTATCAACAGGAGCATAGAAACAACCACAGACAGGCATAAACCACTTTTTTTTTACATTTTACGACTGTGACAAAAGCAGTCGCAATGCATTAAGGAGTTGTTAATCAACTGTACACTCACCAAGAAACTTTGTTCCCTTCCAAGGACATTTGTCCACAGAATCTCGTTAGCAAACAAGTCAGGTACTGGAGAGACTATAACCCGGGTAACTGTGTGAATAAATAAGCCTCATGCACATGCTCACGGCTGTTCCAACCTCAGCTCAGCTCCCAGCCAAGAGATAGAAAGCTGGATTGAAATGTTTTGTATTTCGATTACTGGAATTTTACTAGACTAAGTTAAGCATGCTGTGCCCATGCAGGGATGGTTATCACACTTCAATCCATCTCCTTTGAGTGCCATGCAGTGTTGCCAAATGCTTGTAATTTTCTCCACCAAAGGTTTCTCCCATGTCTCGAAATTCCGGGAAACAAAAATCCACTGTGACAACCCTGGTGCGAGACAGAGAGGCAGCGATCCAGTCACACAAATTCACACGACTTCACATGAGATCAGGAGGCACACGAGTTGGTACTTTTCTAACGCATTCCGCACTGTGAGAACATTGTATTTTGGCCTGTATTTGGCGACGAAATGTCGAAATTTTGCCATGGGAAGTAAAACTCTCAGACTGCCATTGCTGAGAACAATGCCAAGAGGGAGCTTTGTAAATCAGATATCATCAAAGACTTGGTGCCAAGGCAAATTTACATTATTACCACATTGCCAACATGCGGTGATATCCATGGCATTTACATGGGCATTTATAAGGTTCTCAGCAATATGCCTCGCCTACATGTATATATCATACCTGTATATTTGCTATACAGGTAATAATCAAAATAAAAACAAAAAGTCCCTTGAATTGTGGACTGCGTACTCTGGTGAAAAGAGTGCGCAGGAAGAGATTAAACGACCCACAAGTCCCTGTCATTAAAAAAACCCAAGGCCCTTGCGCAGGAACACAGATTTAGCCGTTTCAGCGATGTGAGAAATTATTTTCCAGCTGATTGCTAAGCTGCTAAATTAATCAAAGCCGGCAAACAGCAGCACCATTGCACACATAAAAAAACTGCAAGCCTAAAAGAAAAACTAAATAGTTATTGAATTTGTATTTGTATAGCACTTTTCATCAACTTGAAAAAGGGTTTATGGGACAGAGAGAACCTTGTGTCCTGGCGCGTGGCGTGTGACGTTGGACCTGCAGAGTAAGTGCGGATCACCTATAGTCAGTCCCCGCCGCTGTTGAGGGGAGCCAGGGATTAATTTAGCTTGTTTAACAGGGTCAGGCCAGGTGAAAGATCCAGATTTTGGAGCAGGGCCAGAACACCAAAGTTATCACCCTTTCTTTTAGCCACATGCTCTTTAATCACCTCAGGGAAAGACGGCTTTGGAGTTCTGTCCCCTCTCTGCTGTCCAACCAGTATCGCTCAGCAGCGGTAGCAACCTGCTTTTCCTAGCCTTTGAGAGGTCCTTTAAGCAGGAAACAAAGTGGGAGGGCAGCTGGCCAATAATTGTTATGAAACTGGCTGCAGTCTTGGATCCTGTGATTAATATTAACACTGGGAATGCATATGTTTGGGCACACCAAGTTATTATCAAAAAGGCTTCAATTTACTCAGTTAGAAAGTGCTTGAATTGGGTTAAAGTAAGTGCAGGGACTCACTTTTTCAGGTCTGCCGCTGTGGCAGGTGATTGACAGGGACAGTCTGACAGGACGCTTACGATAATGCTCTCGTTCTCTGGACAGTTTGTGTCTGAGCTAGCCAGTGGTCACATGTGAGTTGGAATCTGGGAATTGTAGTCCGCTGTGGACCTCACAGACATGCATTTTTCAGAGCATTTGTATGGGAATATGATTATTGGGTGTAGAATAGTCTTTAACGACCTAGATCTTATTTCATATTCTAATTATCAATGGAAACTAGTTATTTCACCTGTCAAAAGTCACAGAAAAGTTGGGAATTGACTTCCTTTTAGGGAGTACCGTTCATCATAAATAAGTAACGAGGCACGTAATTAAGTCCTGGGACGCAGGCATTGAAAATGAAGAAGTGGCAGCACTGTGTCCCAGTGAGCTCCAGCCCGATTCAAGCACTGGGTATGTTCAACCAAATATTGTTATTTGGTTTAAGGATTTTACATATTATGTGCATGTGTATGTGTGTGTGTGTGTGTGTGTGTGTGTGTGTGTGTGTGTGTGTCTGTATTATTGCATAGCTTTCTTAAGTATTTATCTTTTTCTTTGGTCTTTAAAAAAAAAAAAAATCACTGTGTATGCATGAAACAAAGAACATTTGCTACTTCAAAGCATCCTCACCTCATTCTCCAGGAATCAAAAGCACTCCCCCACTGAGAAACTGTCCGATTCAGGCCACCGTTTGATGAAAAAATATGCAGAGGCAGCGAGTATTTATATCACAATATCGTCCCTTGAGTAGTTCTGACTAAGCTCTTATAAAAAGGCATGCAATCAGCAGTTATCAATTGCAATATCCACACTTGGTGCTGTCAGAATTAGGCACTGAAACGCATTGGATGTATTATTTTTTGGCCACGCAAACGGTCAAATCCCCCTTATCAGATGGGCCTCTGCAAGGATGATAAAATCCATAAAGCCATGGCTAATGTGCCAAACACATGATATTTCAGGAAATACCTGAAAACAAAAATGGTCACTTATGTGCAATAATGGTATGAAGTAGTGATGGAAGCCAAAATTGGGCAGCGCTACAATATGCTACCAGTCATTCACAGATTTGATCCAAATGATTGTGTTTGATGTAGAGCACCTACTGTTTGATTGGTTCCAACAATTTCAGCGATTGAAATGTCGCTCTCCCATCACGAGTATAAATGTGGATTCTGGGAGTTAGCTTAGCCTACAGGGCATGAGAGATGTAAGTCGGTCGGCCCATGCCATTGAGCCAATGAGGTGATGGAGGGGAGAGAACAGCCTGATGGCCTGTGGTAGAGGAGCAGAGAGTCTTTTTGATTCCCTCTGGGGAGTGTCCACTGTGAAGTACTTTGTTACAACACAGATTTTAAGTGGCACTATACATAGCTACAATAAATCAGTCAATATTTATTGAAGAGGGAATAGTTGAGAAAAGGGAGAGAGGAATCAGAATTTGAAGTGGATGTTTGGCACAAATAAGTTTTGTTGTGGTAATTAATTGATGGGAGGCAGGGGAGTTGGTACGATTGGAAGAGAAAACGCCAGTCAGGCTGCAGAGTTATGAAGTTGTTTGATGGGGCTGATTAGCCTTGGCAGAAAGGTTCCTGGATGTGTCAGTTTGTGTGTGTGGGTGCGTGTGTGTGTGTGCGTGTGCATGGATGTTTAAAAAATGTTTTATATAATACTATTTCATGTAGCAGATATCCATGAATTAAAAAGCGTGTGTTTGTTTCATGATTTGACAAAATCTATTTCTACCCAACCTTCAAAAAGCCCTCTAAAAGCCTTGAATATTATAATAGTATGGGTCCAGCATGTGCACGGTGCTCAGTAATGTAGTGATGACCGCAAATGTAATTACAGTTGGGCTATTGATCATGTTATCTCATTTATAGCCTCCAATTATGGACAAATATCAATATCACATCTGAGATTACCTCTTGAGATTTGGTTTTGCAATGGATCCACGCTAATTGGGATATTAGGTTTGAAAGAATACTGTTCTCTTAAACTGTATGAGTAACTCACCTTGCAATTAATTTCAGCGTGCATATCTAACTGGAGAATGAAAGAGACTGCCATACATTTCTTGTGGTAAAAACATATAATTATTTGGAGTAAGAGGTGAATGAACCCTAGGGAATGTGCTTATTTGAAAGGAACCAGCCACATGCAAATTAAATAGCTTCAGCAAGGAATATTTGTGCAATGGCCTATGGATACCCGCTGGGTCGTTGGGGGTAATTTATGGCAAACCTAACTACCTAAATCTATGATTATCCACAGTATATGAGTGTATGCATAATGTATATATTATATATTATAAATATGCTTTTTATGTGAATATTTCTCCAGCTCTCCTCATTTTGATTATATGTACTATACAAATGCTACTGTGTAGAGGCATGCGACGTTGCATGCACTCACACATAGCCATCACACATCTAGGCCTGGATTAAATCAACAATTATCATTAACAGCGACTTACTGTTTGAAAATTGCTGAACTTGGCAAACTGTGTTTGTGGAAGAAAAAGCAAGCCAACTCTATTTGAATGTCAACGTTAATGTCACAGATTGATTCAACCTAGGCCAGAGCCTGTGAAGGTCCTTGCGGCCAAATTACCACGGCCAATTGAGCTCTCAGGATTGCTGCACGGATGCTCCTGGGAATATCCCCGATTGCTTGTTGTTTAAAAGAACAAACAGTGCTCAAATTGTGATTTTTATCAGTTATGTCACAGTAGCTTTTCTAGAACGGCTAGTAGCGGATTATTGCCGCTGTGCCTGCCAGGAGCATCTCGAGATTAAGAAACGCCTCTGAGTCTAGGACAAATCAATTACCCTCAAGTCCCTTCCGGGTAGCGCGTCACGCTAAGCAGCTTGTTCTCAGTGGAGTGACGTGCCCTGCTGTGTGGAGCGAATTAATTGGCCAGGCTGACAATCGTCCATCGCTTTGCCCAGGTAGAGAGGGTATGCTAGTGTACGCCCTGTCTCATAACACAGGAACGCCTTCTCCGGCCAATAGGGTGCCAGCGGCCTGCCCACGCCAGCTGCACAAGCGTAATCCTCTAATGCAATGTCTAGACAGATCAAATGGTGGACCGCAGAGTGGAGAGAGTCAGAAGCTGCCAGCACACGGCCTCGGAGGACACGAGCGATAGTGAGTCACAAGTGAAGCACTTGACCGGCGCCCGAGTCATTAACGTGTGCTGGACTCAGCCAACCCAAACCTTGCATTTTATTTTCCCGTGGCAACGTTGGCTGAATGGGAAATGCATGCAAATTTGTGCAGAGTATCCGTGTTTTGATCATGCTCTCATTCTCACCATAGCCGTATTTATTTTGTGTAGATTTTGAGATGATGTCATTACCATACACAGTTTGTCAGTCGTAAGTGGTGAAACTCTCCATATCTCTCCATAAAAGGCACCGTAGGAATAAAACATGCCTCAGTAGATATTCATAATATGCTGAGATGGCCTCGGAATAAGTTTGCATAGATGTGTTTTTTGAAATAAAAACGCATACAGTTGGTGCATCACTTAATGCCATGCAGTTTCACTTGCATCAAGCAATATATTGGGATATTTGAAGCAGAGCTTTAGAGTCTGATGAATAAATGTGTTTTTTTAAACTAAACAAACCCTCGTGATTTTTGGGGATTCAGGTTTTTGCAGTTGGCTAATTTTCCTCTGAGTGAATCATTTGCATTAGTTTCTACAATTATGGCAACATTTGATTATGGATCCTTTTTTTTCACAGGGCTGCCATAGGGACCTTTCAAAAGCCCAGCTCATTTTTATATTTTTTTATGCATTTTATTCCATTATATTTTTGGTTTTATTTGGTTTTACTTAACATACCTTATATGCCTCATTTCACATAGCAACTCAATTTTTTTTTTTACATTTAATTATTTAAAAATGGAGGCTAGGGAACTGTTGGCTGGTTCGTCCTACAAAGGTTCTGTGCTTCAGTCTATTGACACAACCCAAGCTGTGTTTTTTTAATGTGTATTGATTTTCACCATACCAGTGCCGACTGTGGCTAGCCCCCCACGTGGATGGGTTGCGGTCGACGGGATTGTCCTTGTATCTTTGTGTAAGGATAAATCTTCCCATGAAGCGTGCATGACAACGTTAGTTGCTGGTCAGAAGAGCGCAAAGAAGGGGCAATGCACATCACAGGAAAATGCACTGTCCTGTTTACACTGTCCTGAATCAACAGAGGGTGTTGTAGCGATTACGGACATGGTTGGCCATTTCAGAGTGGGATAAAAGAAGAATCGTGGATACAGATTGGTTTAAAAACACAGGGAAAGGAGTGCAATTAAAGGACCGATTCGCAACCTTAAAGATTATGGTGCAAAGGTTATGTAACTAATTGAGGATTGTGTGTTTGAACTCTGTTTGAGACACTGCCCCACTTATCCAGGTGTTTGAAATGAATCACTTTCTTTAAACTCTTGTTCCGTTACAGAATGTGAACTGCCTAAACCTTTACAGAACAGCATGCATTCTTATTTGTTTCACAAATTAATAGGCGAGATAAATGACTTATAACATGATTCTCTGTAGTTTCACCGCTCTTCCTGTTCAGTTCTAGCACAAAAATAGATGCATTATTCACTAATGAGTCACTCGGGTCAGAATTGCAAACATAAATAAGAGCATTACTGCTCAGGAATTAATGGGTGAAATTTACAGGACCCAGACATGTTTTCCACCCCAGCCTGTGCAGGGGGGCTATTGACTAGCAATGGCATTTAAAGATGACACCTCTACAGGCTGCATCAAAGAAAGGAGCTTGGACCATGGAACAGACCTCTCTCCTGCATAACCAATTGAAGGAAGGGGGCGTCGACCATGTGACACAATCCTCTCCTGCACAACCAATCTATGGTTGGTCATCACAGGATACCAGATAACCAACCAGTGACAGGGCAGGCCTTGTGTGGGATAGCGGAAACATTGGTCTTAAAGCGTAACCCAAAATATATGAACTTTGCTCTGAATGGTGGGGTTACCTTGCCAATTACAGTGCGTTGTTCAGCAGGTACTGAGATTTTGTGCCTGGCGACTCTTGATCTGAACTAGAACTGCTGGCTGACGCTTCTCTAAATATCTCACTTGATCAACGAGTCTTGGCTCAGCTCCACAGCGGTATTCATTTGGATTGACCGTCTCCGCTTGAGGTCTCCCATTGCTCACAAGACCCCTGGATCACTACAGCACCAAAGTCCACTCGCGTGTGCTGAATAAACTTCTCCTGGGCACACCCAACACAAATGGATTCGGGCAAATTGCGCACCATCCCTTCCGCTGGATTACTCCAGGAAGGACTGAGCTGGCGAGGTCACTAGCCCCCAGGATTCTTGGACTGACCCCTGTTGGATCTGCTAAGCAAACCGACATTTAATTTATCCTTCCATGGCATCTACTGTAACTCTCCTATTATACTGTAGTGGATAGGATTTTTTTGTTGTTTTTGTTTGGACTGTTTTAAATGTGATTTGTTCACCCAACTGTCCATTGAGGTGACCAAAGTAGGCAGCTTACTTGTCTAATTAACATGTTTTCTTTATTTTGCATTATGTCTCTTTCCTTTCCCAGTTAAACCCCTTGTGTTTGTGAAGATAATTTGTTATTGTGTGTTTTTTTTGGTTATGGCATATAATAATTTGAATAGTTAATTGACAAATGTCACAATTAACCCTGTTAATAAACTTTATAATTGTCGATAACTTGGTTGTCCTGACTTTTTTTCTGTACAAATGTGTTCTACTGCCTACCACCTGACCAAATAAATATTGAGTAAATACGCGTTGATGCGACCCATGTTCATGTACTACATTGTTATATTAACAGTGCAACATATAAATAATTGAGCTTTTAATGAGAGAGGGTGAATACCCAAACCATCATTATTTATAATAAGATTGGACTTTCATAATGCCTTAAATACATGAGATTTAACGTTTTAAACAAGAAAAAGATAATTTTTTTCTTAAATCCTGCAAATGCTGAATTGTTATTTTAACATTCATTGCGTCGTGCTGCTTCTTGTTATCTGGCTAATATTGAGCCTCGGGTATTCAACAGAGCTGTCACTCCAAATAATATGGGCATGAATCAAAGTGAGAGGAACACTGTGTTGCAAATCATACACAATCCTGTCTAACACCTCCTTCTCCACCAGAGCAGAGATTAGCTCTATTGCATGGCTAATACTTAAGTTAAAAAAAGTTTTTGTGGGCTAAAAAGTTTTGTAAAAGCTTGTCTTGAACAAGGCAAAGTAATATTTTGGCTACACTTCATTATACAAAGTGGCCAATTTATCTATTTGATTGCATAGCAACTACTGTTTAAAGTTGTTTAAATAAAGGGAAACAGATAGACATTTGCGTCATTTCAGTTATCTGAGTATCGTAACCCTAAACCCATATTCTACTTACATCTATCCATGTCAGCCAACATCTGCAACCTCCATACATTTTCATATAACATGTGTAACAATCTAATGTAATAAGTATTTTTCAAAGTGTGACAGGGACGGCCACCATGCCTGATGATGAGTGGATGAAAAAAGGTTATGAAAAGTGTTCCAATAGTGTATCATTATACTATTGCATAATCATTTACTCTATTTCTAACTTAATACTCATCCTTTAGAGAACTGCCTGTATGTATAGATGATCAATATACAAGTAGATATTTATTTATATCTATATATATATCTTTCTTTTCAATTTGAATCATATTGACATCTGTATTCAGATGAAAATGATTTTGCTGCTACTTTGTGCCTGAATTGTGTTTCTTTAAAACGTAGTGCAGTACACTTTAGAGGGTACACAAGGTGAAGGGTGGGAAAAAGAGCATTGCAGTGGATATGTCTGATTGAATAACAGTTGCAGCGTTGGATGTGCAATTCAAGAAACAAGCCCTGGGAAGATTATGCTTTCGATTTTATGGCAGGAGTGCAGCTGGTGTTTCTCACCAATGCCACCGGTTGTCACAGCAGGAAAAAAATGTGTCCTGGAGTATTGAGTGGTGTGCACGATTTAACAGCTCGCATACAGATGGTTATTACTGCCGAAGGTGTTTTATGTTTGGTTTTATGGTCCTGCTTCTTTGTTGAAGTAATATTTTAGAGTTGGAAATTGAGAAAATGCAAAGCAAAATATCAAATTTACCTACAAATAAAGTAGGGTATGTAATGGTGTATTCCCACCAACACATAAATTGGGGTCAGTCATATCATAAACATGAGTTCGACCATTAGGAGTACATTGGGAGTACGTTATGTGAAATTTAAGGGAAGAAAAACAACGACAACAAAAAACATCACATATCCCACCCTTTTTTTCTCTGCAATACGGAATCACCACCACTGTGTTCCTCAAGTAACTGCTGTGCCTCCTACACAAGGAACACTGAACTATGCTTCTCAGATGCGTTCGCCTGCCAGCCAGTTATATTCCTCAATGAAGGCAATGCAATACTACAGTAGAGCTAGTGCCAATCAGAGGAGAGGTACATCTCTAACTGGTGACATGTGGGCACCTGCCACGTGCTTGGGAGGAGCTAATGTACCTGTACCATGAGGAACCCTGCTTGATAAAAATCCACCCTACCCCTGGGCTAATGGCATAGGCCAATGTAGGCCGAGGCCCATATCAGTTTTTGGATTTCATGCCCTTAATTCCTGCCCTTAATTATGAAGATAGCCCAATCATTTTACATTTTACATTTTACATTTTAGGCATTTAGCAGATGCTCTTATCCATAGCGACTTACACAGTTTACATGTATTTACATACAATCCATTTATACAGCTGGATATTTTACTGAAGCAATTCAGGTTAAGTACCTTGCTCAAGGGTACAACAGCAGTGGCCCACCTGGGAATTGAACCTGCAACCTCTGAGTTACAAGCCCAGCTCCCTACACTACACTGCCAGCCTATATTTATGTGATCTGACATTTTAGCTACATTTATTGATATGCATATTATTGATATTACTGATGAATGAGAACTGAAGCTGTAATATAATATAATATAATATAATATAATATATGCCATTTAGCAGATGCTTTTATCCAAAGTGACTTACAGTAGTGAATGCATACATTTTTCAGTATATGTGGTCCCAGTGGGAATTAAACCTGCAACCTAAGTATTGCCAATGCCATGCTGTACCTACTGAGCCACACAGAACCACAACTGAGCCACACAGAACCACAACAGTCTGTTCTTGTATCCCTAGACTAAATAAAACAATTTTACTGGTATAATTATATGAGTTTACCAGCATTGGTGTGTGCAGCTAATTATCCAGGGTAGTTGGTGGAAACAAAAAAACCTGAATGCGCACCGGCCCTCTAGGAATGAAGTTGGCCATGCCTGCTGTAGGGCTCAGCCTCTGCTTGTGATGAACACTTTACATTGACCAAGCCACTGAGGCTCACCACCAATGCTGACAGTTTGTAAAGCCATTATCAGCTGACTTGCCCGTCCTTTTTGATTGAGATAATATAGCCTCATTCATTCGCAGGTGACCTGATCTTGTTTTTCCTTATTTGCAGGATGATCCCATCCACCAACCAGGAATTCCTGGTGAAGGATCTGGTATCGGGCCGGGAGTACGACCTGTGCGTGCTGGCGGTCTACGACGACGGGATCACCTCCCTTACCGCCACCCGGCAGGTGGGCTGCGTCCAGTTCGTCACCGAGACGGAGTACAGCCAGTGCCAGTCGCTCCACAGCCAGTTCCTGGGCGGCACCATGATCATCATCATTGGCGGCATCATTGTGGCGTCTGTGCTCGTCTTCATCATTATCCTTATGATCCGCTACAAGGTCTACAGCCACCAGGGCGTAGAGCCCGGCAAGGCGCCCATCACCAACGTCCGCTCACAGTCCAACGGCGGTCAGGCGGGCCAGGTGACCAGGTCTGCCTCCAAGGGGACGGAGAGCCTGGACGAGCAAGCCATGACGTGCTCCGGGGTAGGGGTGGGCATGGGGGTCGGGGGCATGAGCGGAGGGGCCGCCCCAACTACCGCCATCAAGGATCCCAACACCATGACCTTGGTGGTGGACTGCGAAAAGGTCATGCAGATCACGGAGATGACCGCGGAGGACATTTTGTCGCCCACGCAGAGGCGGCAATCCAGGACTTGCATAGAGCTTAAAAGACGACCGTCGCTGACCGCCAAAGAGGCAAAGGGTGGGGAAGCGTTAGGAGGTAAGTACAGAGCTGAGTCCACTGGATTCATACTGATGTGCCTATACCTCATTCATAACAATCCAGTGTGTCTGGCTTGCCAATGTGCAAATGTCAATATTTGCAGAATTATAATGTTGTAATTCAAATTCAAGGGGAAAAAACAGCAAAGCTTTTGATTCCATTGTCCTAATCAAGCACCTCACCCATCTGCTTGTGTCATATCCATTTCATATATAAAAGGCAGTCCTGCAATTGCAAATCAATCAAGATCAAAGCTCCTCATCCCCAGGGTCAAATAGCGTGTGTACGCTATCTGAACATCAGCAGCTTTAAAAGAGCAAGGACTATGTTCTGTATAATTGATCTCAGGATGTCATTAGACATTAGGCCAGGTAGCAATACGCAGTCATTCCTGATCCATACACGAAAGGCTTTGACTAAAAGGAAATCAGTTTTAAGGCACTGTATTCCTTGAGTAAGTGGTCATTGGATCCAATTAAGTCCATTAATGAATCCGAATGCCAAATTATGGGTTTTGGATTAGTCGCCACGGCCGTTGATGAAGGTACCTTCCGGTCCTTGGTGTTTTGTTCCCGGTCATTGACAGATTCGTTTTCCCATGCTACAGTGCACTTATGTTTCAATCGATAAAGGTCAGAAAATGAAATACCTCTGCTCCGGCACCTCCACAACACAAAATGGATTCATTCTGGTAACACAGACGCTGTGGAATGTATCAAAGTCTCTTTGCCCGTGTCCGTGAGCGGGCTGATAGTTGTCCCCTGTTGAGTGTTGCGTCCCCGAAACCAGACTTTGAGGGACGAGACGAGGGTCCGGATTTGTCAGTTAAGCGGTCGGCCCGCTATTCACGTCGTCCATTTGTCTCTCTCCTAGACATGCAAGCGCCTCAGGTTGGGGACGACAAGAAGGTCCATCGAGACTGGAGCGATTTTAAAATTTGATGACTCCCTCTGCCGCTCCTCAAGAAGCAGCCATCACTCTGAAGAGTAATGGTACCTCTCCATTCATCTGCTTTGTAAAAAAAAAAAAAAGGGGGGTGGGGGAGGTTTGTGATGAATAGCGGAGCCTGGGAAGCGACGGCAATGAAGTCAGAGTGGGCTGCCACTTATTCAGAGCTAACATCTCCAGCTATGCAACCGCCAAAGCCTCTGGTGCTTGGCACAATGCATGGAGCATATAATGGGGTTTTTTTGGGAATTGAATTGCACCCTCACGCATAGATTCAACGCAGCGCACTCGCATCGCTGAAGAAATACGCTTCTGCTTATCGTCTTTGCATTTCTTCTAATGGCAGCAATGCATTCAAATCGGCTTCAGATCCATCTCAGGGACATCTCAATCATTAAACAGTTGCAGCTTTTTCCTCTTTTTTTTTCTCTTTTTATAGCTGCCAGCTCCACAGTTGCTGACACGATCGATCGCTAATCTCTCTGTTGTTTTGCAGAACATTCCAGGTCGACTGGAATCGTGGAGGTGACAATGTTGGGACCATTTTAACCATTCCCACTGGACTTTCCCCCCCTGGTTTTTTGCTTATACTGTATCCAACAATTCTTCCGCTCTCCCTCCCTGATGGATTTGAGGACTCGATGAACGATTTGCTTGGCAACCGGACTCGTTGACACTTGCTTTGGAGCATAAACGCCATGTCTATACCCGTGGCTCAGACTGTCTGTGTGTCCGTCAACTGCACCAACCCACACCATGTTGCTTCCCTGGCTGACTCAAACCCAGGACGGAGAAAAAAGCAAAAGGTAAGATTGAGTGTCATGAGGGGGAGTGGTGTTGGGGGGTCAAGTGAAGTATGGTTATGTACGGGAGCTCATACATCATGTCGTTTTTGAATAAAGAAACAGTCAAGCTTTCAAATCATTTCCCTCGGTCGAACCTTTTGTGGCATGACCATATTTACTCACGTCAGTATAAAAACAAATATGTTTTTTACAACAACTGCATTCTTCAGTCAGGTGAGACATTTCTGGCCCTCTGTTTTCAAAGTCTCAGCCTATCCCTTGCCAAGTTTGCTAGCTCGCCAGATTTAGTTTGCATCAAGAAGTGAAACAGAGGTTTTTATATACACTTTTGTGAAGTGCTCATCCAGGCAAGTTAACCCTTGAGGTTAGTGAAACTCAAGCTCGTAAGGGAGCAGCTGTTGAAAACATTTTTACACACTCCCTCTTTCTAAAGACCATCCGTGGCGGCCCTCTTGTTGGGTTTGAGGCTTAAGCAAATAGACTTGTGTTAATTAAGGGCAGGCAGGCCCATCAGGGAGTCAAGTTGAGCAAGCGATCAGCCAAATTATGTCCTGAGTTAATTGATAGGGTGATCAGTAGTGGACGGAGTGGCGTACTCAGGGGTGTCTTGCTCGACTGCTGATTAACACAGCTCCTTCCCAGCCCAGGAATGCATGCCCATTTCTGCTGCCACTGTGAGAATCTGCAAATTAACTGTGCCTTGCTCACTCAAAACTCATGATCAGAGTTCATGGTCACTTCGTGCATTGCATTTTCACAGGGTTTACAAAAATGATTAGTGAATCAAAAATTGTTTATTTTTTTCAATTAAAAGCAACAATTCATCCATGAATAAAAGTGAATAGACCTGTATTTCAACGAGTTCATTGAAAGTTTGTTTTACGTGAAAACAAGTTGCAATGTACAGTCCTTTACACGTTCATGGCAAGGTTCATTAACTTACACTTTCTGTCTGATTTCATGTTAAGCCATGTTCCCATGAAAGAGGGTTGGGTGGCTGTAACTCAAGATGATTACTGTCTGTACAACAAGGTGATTACAAGGTGATCGAGCCCTATTACATGTGCAGGGAAAGAACAATGTTTTGCTTCATAGGCAGAGCTATTAGATATCATCGCCATGAAATGGCGCAACGGATCTGTGAATAATAGATAAGTGAGGGCATATTTTCACGCTTCAGGCATAATTTATGCCACAAACTACATTTTAACCAAGCTTACAAATGAATGTTCAGCAACATGGGGCTGAAGGGAGGGGTGGCTGAAGCTGGGCGGCATGGAAAAAGGACTGAAGCAGTGAAACATGAAACAACACAGAGGAATGCAAAGCGTGGGAAGGTGTGCAGGCGAACATAACCCCCCTGATAGCATTTCTCCTCTGTCAATACCAGTGGTTTGACCTTGGCACGAAGCTTGAGGTACAAGCTGTATCAGAACATTTTCTCCCCCCCCTCGTTCAATTGTTCAGTGGCAATGTTGGGACACAAAAGCAATATGGCCTTGATTTATAGAAATGGCAGTGATTAAAAGCAAGAGGGCGTCCGCACGAGCTAGTTTCACATTGGTCCATTTGTAGAGAGGTTTAGACTGTTAGAGAGCCATTGGGCAAACAATGGGCGAGACTAGCAATCACTGGCTGAACTATAAAATCGTGCTATTGATCACCAATACGGATAGACCTTTGAGAAATGAGGCAAACTAAAACTTAGATTTAACCAAGTGATGGGGCGAGGTGAAGATGGATGGTGCATTTATCTTCTATTTCAGCAGCCCAGCCCCCCAAAGAAAAAAGCATAATGTAGTGAAAACACAACTGTATCGATTTTGATTTGTTCGTCCCCAAAAAAAGATAGCATTTTGTGCTTCCAGTATGGAATTTAGTTTTTATTTTATTAATAATTTATTAATGATTTTTTCCCCATTTTTCTACCAATTCAGTAGCCAGTTACACCCTATATTTATTTTGATTGATCCTCTCCACACAAGTCTGCCGCTTGTCTCTACGAGGCAAGCTAATTCTCCTTCGAGACGGAATTCGCCCACCTCCAAACTCAAGCTGGCTCACCACCCCCCTGGGGCAGACAGCCAAACGACGCCCCCGATCGGGGCGTACAACCAGGGCCGGTCTGGTAGAGATGGGTTTCGAACCGCGTCCCTGACAGGCAGAGCACATCGTATCGGACCAGCCAAAATATGGTGCGTTAGACCGCTATGCTATCCTCTGCCCGCAGTATGGAATTTTTTAAATGTGCAAAGGCATCCCCCATCGCCTAAGCACTAATCTCTGTGGGAGAAGATATTTTTTTAATTAGGAGTCATTAGTTACCACCAAGGCAGTGAGAAACATATGCTTATATTACCTGGGTGCATGTCAGTGATATCTTCTTATCAGCCTTGTTTACATGGGAGAATGCCTCGGTACTAATTAACCTCTCTTATTGCAAGCTCGTTACGAGTGGTTAACTACATTGCTGCAAAAAAAGCTCACATACTATCACCAGTATGTTTACTGTTGCCCCGGTTTGATTAATTACCCACAGTGAGAAAAATGTCAGTAGACGATTTGCTAGTGTGGTAAATCTTTCATTAATAGAATACATACAGTATAAATTATTTGCCTCACAGAAAAATGGAGCCTTGTATCTGCTATATGCAATGCATTTGGTATGTAGCCCGTGTCCATCTTGCAAGAATTGGAAAAAACTAGAATTTACCAGCCTAAAGTGCTTTTATAACTCATTAATATTACTCATTCACTACATTTCACTAATCAAAACCAGCTGAAACAAATACCAATATTGTTTGAGTCCACGGATAGAAATGCTTCACCATAGGATGAATGGCTTTGTATTTATTTGTGTTTATCTTGCCCTCTAAAGGGTAAAGCAGACCTACCCCATGCAAGGAAAATGCACCCGACACCATAACAGAGCCGCCAGAACCCTTCACCGTGTGCCACACATGCACTCGTCCGCTTGTTGAGAACAGGTTGAAGGATGACTCATCTGTCCATATGAGTTTTTTTCCACTGCTCAGTAGATCACTGCCTGTGTTTTTCATAGTAATCATAGTATCCAATCATAGTATCCCTATCTGTGAAGTTCTCGACGGATTGTTCTTGGTGAAACTGCCTGCTCATGCCCAAGATTGATATTTGCAGTCAACTGATTTGTGTGTGAGTTGCTCATCTGGAGGAGCGTGCACTTTTGACCACAGTTGCCCCTAGTTGATGATGTCTTTCCCTCAGTCTTCCATGCCAACATCACCTTAGTCACATACAGTTTGTGCATTTATTTGAGTCATAATATACAGCCAGTCCTGATATAATTAATTTCACAAAAACCAATTTCTAAATAATAAATGATGAAATTAGCTCATTTGTCAAACGTATAGGCCTTCATTAATCTTCTCTGTATGATAATAGGCACAATGGACCGTGTATGTTTGTTCTGCCAACATGTTCTCCATCACACATATGGTTGAGAAAAATCACGGATCGACAGTCTTTATTCTTTTGGATGAGGCAGATACCTGATATGTAACCAAATGACCCATCTTAGATTGACACCAAGGATACAAATATAAACCATGGGATGGTAATGATGAAAATACAGTATGAAAATATGATACAGAACTTTGCCAAATGTATTTTATGCAAATGGTTACTGCTACTGTCAGTGAAAAAGGAAGTAGGGGAGTGGGTTAAGTGCAAATAAATACTGTTGCTTAGTGGCATATTGAAACATATGTAAAGAAACGGATTGATTGTGTATAGTTTAAAAAAATACCATATCCCTATTTAAAATGTTATACACACACACACACACACACACGTGGAACTGTATTGGAGGGATGCAACCATTCATCCATGAGAAATTCCATAATTTGGTGTTTTGTTGATGGTGGTGGAAAACACTGTCTCAGGCACCACTCCACAATCTCTCATAAGTGTTCAACTGGGTTTAGAGCTGGTGACAGAGACAGCCATGGCATATGGTTTACATAATTTTCATGCTGATCAAACCATCCACCAGTGACCACTTGTGCCCTGTGGATAGAAGCATTGTCATCCTAGAAGAGACCACTCCCATCAGGATGGAAATGCTTCACCATAGGATCACTGAGAATGACTTTGTATTTAATTTGCATTCACTTTGCCCTTTAAGGGGTTGAGTGGACTTAAACCATGCGAGGAAAATGCACCCCACACCATAACAGACCCACCAATATCCTTCATTTACCTAAGTGTGTCCTTTATTTTGGCAGTTATATACTGTATATATGTATATACGTATATATACAGTGGGGAAAATAAGTATTTCACCCCCTGCTGATTTTGTGAGTTTGCCCCCTTACAAAGAAAGGAACGGTCTATAATTTTCATGGTAGGTTCATCTTAACAGTGAGAGACAGAATATTAATCCCAGAAAATTACATTATATGAATTTTAAACATTGATTTGTGTTTTATTGAGGAAAATAAGTATTTCACCCCCTAGCAAAACATGACCCAGTACTTGGTGGAGAAACCCTTGTTGGCAAGCACAGCGGTCAGACGTTTCTTGTAGTTGGTCACCAAGTTTGCGCAGATCCCAGGAGGGATTTTGGCCCACTCCTCTTTGCAAATCCTCTCCAAATCCTTAGAAATCCATTTTCAGTGTCCTGGCTGAGGGAAGGAGGTTCTCACCCAATATTTCCCGGTACATGGCCCCATTCATCCTCCCCACGATCCGGTGAAGTCGTCCTGTGCCCTTAGCAGAGAAACAGCCCCAAAGCATAATGTTTCCACCGCCATGCTTGACGGTGGGGATGGTGTTCTTGGGGTCCAAGGCAGCTTTTTCTTCCTCCAAACACGGCGAGTCGAGTTGATGCCAAAGAGCTCGATTTTAGTCTCATCTGACCACAGCACTTTCTCCCAAGCCTCCTCTGAATCATCCAGGTGTTCATTGGCAAACTTCAGACGGGCCTGTACATGTGCCTTCTTGAGCAGGGGGACCTTGCGGGCACTACAGGATTTCAATCCATTACGGCGTAGTGTGTTACCAATGGTCATCTTGGTGACTGTGGTCCCAGCTGCCTTGAAATCATCAACAAGCTCCAGCCGTGTAGTTCTGGGTTGTTCCCTCACCTTTCTCATGATCAGGTTCACTCCACGAGGTGAGATCTTGCGTGGAGCCCCAGACCGAGGGAGATTGATGGTCAATTGGTGTTTCTTCCATTTTCTAATTATCGCACCAACAGTTGACTCCTTCTCACCAAGCTGCTTGCCAATGGTCTTGTAGCCCATTCCAGTCTTGTGCAGGTCTACAATTTTGTCCCTGATGTCCTTAGACAATTCTTTGGTCTTGCCCATTGTGGAGAGGTTGGAATCTGATTCATTGATTGATTCTGTGGACAGTTGTCTTTTATACAGGTAACGAGTACTTAATTAGGAGTACTAATTAAGTAAGAGGACTAATCTGTGTGCCTCCTGGTCACATAACCGGTCTGTGGGAGCCAGAATTCTTGCTGTTTTGCTAGGGGGTGAAATACTTATTTTCCTCAATAAAACACAAATAAATGTTTAAAATTCATATAATGTGATTTTCTGGGATTTTTTAAAAATATTCTGTCTCTCACTGTTAAGATGAACCTACCATGAAATGTATAGACCGACCGTTCCGTTCCTTTCTTTGTAAGGGGGCAAACTCACAAAATCAGCAGGGGGTGAAATACTTATTTTCCCCACTGTACATAAGCCCTTCCATTAAAAAAACTGATTGGCTTGGGTCTTGAGCTAGATTTTCCTCTTCAGGATTAGGTGCCTCCAAGTCAGTAATATAGACAGTACCTTCACAGAAAATCTCAAACATAATATGCTCTTTCTTACTTTTATAATAGTCCATCCATCCATCCATTATCTAAGCCGCTTATTCCTGGTCAGGGTCGCGGGGGGGTGCTGGAGCCTATCCCAGCATGCGTTCCGGGCGAGAGGCAGGAATACACCCTGGACAGGTTGCCAATCCATCGCAGGGCACACACACCATTCACTCACACACTCATACCTACGGGCAATTTAGACTCTCCAATTAGCCTAACGTGCATGTCTTTGGACTGTGGGAAGAAACCGGAGTACCCGGAGGAAACCCACGCGGACACGGGGAGAACATGCAAACTCCACACAGAAAGGCCCCCGGCCTGGATTCGAACCCGAGACCTTCTTGCTGTGAGGCGACAGCGCTATCCACTGCACCACCGTGCCGCCCTTTTATAATAGTAAATACCCATATTGAAAAGCTTTTTATTTTGACGATGAAGGGAACTGATCAGATTTTAAAATATTTAATGGATTCCAGACTACTTAAAACATAGCTTCAAACAACACCAAACATATTCACATTTCATTCTCTGCAGATTAGGCTGTTAGTTTTTTTAAACAGAAGATCACCTTGATCTGTCTAATTAAAAAAGTACTGGCTCGAAACAGTTAGCAACAATGTTGAGAAAGTCTCCTCTTTATTTGAAGCCGTTTTTGTTCTATTGTGTGGGATAGTAATCTATATTTGTTTGGTGAGTGCATTTTAAGGACTGGAGACAGACGTTAGAAGCATAACATACAGATTCAGCTCCCATTTGAAGATATATCAAAAAGCCAATTAAAACCAAATGGCTAATTTTGCATTGGGCAGCCATCTGTGTATGTTTTGAAGGCGTACATTGGAAACTAGGAAATGAACAGGAAAATAAAAGGTTGTTGCAGGAAGCTGGAAATCTAGTGTTGATTCATCACTGATTCAGTAGAATGTCATGCTCGGATATCTGACATTCTTGCGTAATTTTTTGTATCTTTCAGAACTATAAAATTGCCCCCTTCCCTCCATGTCTGCATAACAGCTTAGCAGCCCCAGAATGAGGCTCTCAGTGGAGCTACGCAGTCACATCCATGTATTTTTGTAGCCTCAATATCGCACCTTTTTTATTTTAAAGGCTTTGCATTATTCATAAGATTGTTTATATCAACTCCTGTCACACCATGACTGTACAGAATGTTGAATCACATTCAATACTGGTAATATTACTCAGACTGCCATTGGCCCAATGTGTTTATAAATAATAATAACTCTCTTTCTACTTTAAACATGCATGACATCTGCCGTGGTGAGCACATGGGTGATTCATTTTTTATTTTCCTTTTTTTTTTCTGCTCCACTATATATTTTTTCTCCCAATTTGGAATGCCAAATATTTGTACAGCTGTCCCATCACTGCAACGTCCTCTGCAGACTACCACACGTACTTATTTTACTTCAGACTACTTCCCTGAAGCAGGTGCAGTCAGCCGCTTATCCAGGCCACCAGCAGAGCTGGGCAGTGTACTGTATATACATTTAGCAAACTTGTTTGCCTCATTTAGTACCCACTATAAGGTACTTGGTGTGGATTTAATAACCACATCAAGTATCTAATCAGTGTCATTGAAACAATCAGTCTCATTTTATTTCTCACCAATGAGTTATGAATTTACTGACAACTTAATTTATAAGTAACATCAATTCAGAGCACATTAGGAGTGAAGGATTTCAGAGTTGGACTGTTTTGACTATATTCCCATGTTCATGCTACATCAAAACAGACACCAATGTTTAGTAAGAGAATATTAAACAAACTTAAATCAAGTACAGGACAGAAACTCAAACTGAACAGCAAATGAACACACTGACCAACATCTTTCCAATAAATGGAAAGAATGCAATGAAGTGAATGTGAATCGTGTATGTTGGGAAAGTGTGAATTGAAAAGAAGGATAGGAACATGTAGGATCTGGTTCTCTTTGTCTGAAGAATGGCAGGGATTTCCAGCCCAACTGTAATGTTACCAAACCTCAGTGAATTGGAAAATGCAAAAAAAGTGCGTACGTACACAAATATGCAGATCTTAACTACATTTCTGCAAACGACATTGTGTAGTTAGCATGATTTAAATGTGTGCCTTCAGGCCAGAGTGGAACACGGGAGTGTTTTGCAACCCACTGCAGCATTGAGTTAGATTGAGCTTTGAGGATAAATCAGCCAAACTAGTATTGTTCACTGAGCATAAATACTGAGATTTAGGTAAAAAATGTTAGTAATGAGAGAAATTAGAAAAGTCTGGACAACAGCTAACTTTGTTAGCTTTAATTATTGCCAAAGTATACAATAGGCTATGTTAGCTAACTTAGGCCATAGTTAGGCAACTCTAAGTCGAACTAAACATGCAATATACAATGGGATACATGTGCAAATGCAACCCAACATCAGCTAAGGAGACTAAACCTTATAGTTGTTCCAACTATGCCTGGATGTCATTCAGGTCTCTTACTGATTGAAACAGGGATGTACTTCTGCTGTGCTGGTCTGCCACATTGTTCCCATAGAGGGAACGTCCTCCTTGGTCGAGGCAAAGCACACATGCCCAATGAAACATGATCGTTTGCTTTGCTCCTCTTATCCTCTTCACGAAGCTACTCCTTGTGTAGCTTGATTAACTAGCAACAGGAGCTGGAGATGCCAGCAATTTATCTGTTGATACAGATAATTCCACTTGTAAATTGGCAATGGTACAACAAATGTTTGTTGGTAGCTCTTGAAATGATTCATGCAGAATAGTTAATAGCTAGTAGCTGTGAGGCTGGCCAGCTTAAGTTCAGTGCAACTCTGAATAGAGGCGAGTGAGAGAATTTAGGTGGGGGTTTGGAGGGGTCAACACCTACACCTGATTGCAGTGGTGATTTTAGAGTTTTAAAACAGGGAGTGCAATTGGCAGAAATCATCGCGGAGCGATTATGGAAAAGCAAACTTTCCTGAGTCTTCCTTCAGCAATCGCCGTTACATTATACAGTATGTGTTGATTTATATCCGCACAACACCATACCCAGTGCCCCGCCCTCTGTCCCATATGTGGATGATGGAAAGTTGGCAACCCTACAGAGGAGGTGCAATTTTCTGCCCTCTGTGTGAAATGCTACGCCAGTCATCCGCTACCCTGTGGGACTGCTGACCGTAGTAAGCACTAAGTTTGATTCAAGGCTGTGGGACGTGTCGCTGCGCTGAGATACAAGTTGCTTACGCAGCTGGCGCAGGCAGACTGCAGGCGCCAGGATCCACAAGATCGCTTGTGCGATGATCCAGGCAAAATCCTTCCCAGGGCGACACTGCAGCCAATTATCGGAAGCCCTGCGGGGCTGTTGGCCACGGCCTGAATGGTTGGGATTTGATACAATGCCATAAGATGGGGCTCTCCTTCCCTGGTCCTGGAGGGACGCTGCTTTTCAATGCTACTCAGCGTTAATCCATCAATTAAAGCAGTTGATTGCATAGTTAGCTCAGTTCGCTATGCTTTCTTGAATCTGAACTTGTTTGTTTATTTCAAGGTGATTGTAAAAGAAAGACCGGCGTACTCTGAGGCCTGGCTTTCTATGGCCGGCGTTGTGGAGCCCTGCCGCAGCGCATTTCACAAAACCGAGCCAGCGCTACATCACGACGAACCACTCAGCAGCCTCAAGCAGCCATTTTTCATTTCATACACCATTACCAAGTAGAGGAGCCAGAGAATAACGAAATTACACACAGCATCTCCAGTGTGAAAGGAACTAAATATTTTCTTGTAATTGCCGTAGACACCGTAGTGAACAAATAAGGTCTTCAGGGAGGGATAATTTTGTGTTGTGTGATCTCTTTTTTCAGCATGAAATTCGGTCCTCTGTCCCACATCTGCTTTGGATAAAATGTAAATAAAATACGGGGGTTATTTCAAACTACAGAACACAAACAGACATAACCAGGCTTATATTAACTATTTTTATGTGTAAATATCCATAAATCCTTCAACTTCTGTCTCGCTGCTTTTCCACTTCTGCAGACCTATTGGTTAAGTAAAAAAATGTATGTAAGGCTGCAAACGTTTCAACAGAGAGAACCTCTGCGTCTAACTATGGAGGGGATAAAGAGACGAGGTGAAGTTGGAGGGGCAACTATGGTGTTCATAGCCCCATTTAGCAAAGCAGATAAATACATGTATTCTTGTATAGCAAAGGTATGATGGGTGACTCTTTTTAGTAAAATTTCCTGGTTGCTGGTGAACTGAAATGGTGGACATTGTCTAACGTAAAGGCCTGGATTCAACTTTGTCCTTAATTTTTTACTTTCAAATAAATTCAAGTGTTTTTGCTTATCACAAACATAATTTGCTACACTCAGCAAACTGCACTTTATTTAAATAAGTTGGACAAATGTTGATTGATTTCCATTTCCACTATTTTCATACGTTATCTCCATTTAAAGGGAAAGGGTTATGAGAGTGGCGTTTGTGAGTTACATGCCAATTTAACGCTGGTAGTTTCGTGTGTATTTTCAATCTAAAACCATGTCAACATTTTGCTCTGTGTGATCTCTGGCATCTTTGAAAACCTCATAGTCATAGTCCTTACTCGTTGGTACTTTACATCAGTAATTCACTTGTACATGTAAAATGGACAGAATTATTAATTATTTCCTAAATATAATACCCAACTCCACATGTCAGCTTCCCACTGATCACTACACATTTGTGTTTACAGAACAGGGAGATATAAGGGCCCGTCTCCTGTCAGGGTAACAACAAAGCTTGTCTTGTGTGATGTTACCGCAGCTATCAATGCAGTCGCTGTTACCCAGCAATGAACTCGCTGGTGAAACCATCACAGCTTTCCATTAGAAGAGCCCAGGGACATTAAAATAGCAGGCATGGTGACCCAGGAGAAGCAGAACTGTCTGCCCCTGTTGTTAGCACTGCACGGGAAGGTCAACACCCGCTAACCACGTCCGCTAACCGTGCCTCTGCTCTTTCCACAGGTATGCGTCCTGCTTCATCCGTCCAGAGTTTGCAAGCGCCAAGAAACGCCACCCGGTCAAAGCAAAGCGCACGTCGTCACCTTATCTCCGCCCCCGCCCCACCTCCCCAGCGAGCACTGAAAAAATAAATATGGAAAGCCACACCACTCATTCTCATGGAACACGACTCTCAATCACTGATTAAAGAATGCCCATGACTCACCACTCAACCCCCCCCCCCCTACCCCCCTGCCCTCTTCCTTTAATTTCCCTTGTCATTTTTATTTGGCTTTTATTTTTTATCTGTACATAACTCTGTTTCAAATCTTATAGTTTTGTACATGTAATTTTTATGGTGTGTTAAATTTTTTATATAATAAAAAGTGGGTTCATTCAGAATGTCGGCCATTTTTTTGTGCGTGTTTGTGTGTGTGTCTGTGTGTGTGCACATGTCTGTTTCTGTGTGTGTCTGTGTGTGGGGGTGTGTGTGTGTGTGTGTGTGTGTGTGTGTCTGTGTGTGGGCTTGTATGTGTGTATGTGTGCGTGTGTGTGTCTGTATGTGTGTGTGTGTGCGTGCATGTTGGTGTGTGACTGTTTCTATGTGCGTGTTGGAGGATTTCTTTCCTTCACAGCCTGTTTTAACTACTATACCCCCTCTCCCCAGCCTAGGCATTTGCCTTGTGATTATTGGACAGGTACTTGATGACAGCTACTTGAAAGTGCCTTCGAATTGCTCACAGTGGTAACTGAAAATGAGGTGCAATACACCCCTGCACTACACCTTTCAACACAGGATGGCATGCATTGTCACTAAAAAGGTACCACTCCTGTTGCCCAGGGTGCCTGTATTTCCGAAATCCTGTCAATTTTATCTCCAAACCGAAGAGAAACTCCATTTCTTCATCAGCTGATTCCAGGCTACTGATTTGTGCATTCAGATGTTAGCGTGTCTGCTTGCTTCATATGTAGCATAGTCTCAACTACTTGATTATGTGTGTTACATGGCTGTGGGTGTTCTATGTGTTTAACGGAGTGAGACACTCAATCATACACATGAGGCATTACAATATATCTTTTTTTCCCTTTGATGTCTGCAGTTAAGAGGTGTATGAATCTTCCTCTGTGCATTTGACGGAAAAGAACATAACAGAATAATGGGTAAATCAGGTTCCATGCTGTGTGGATGGAGAAATTAACTTTTTAAACCTGCGGGTGGAGGTTGAGGTAAATAAATCAATGTACTCCTATGAGAGACTGGATTGAAAGGGCGACCAAGGGTAATAAGCATCTGAAGGGAAGCTCATGCGAGGCATAGCCCTGATCTATGTGATACTTCCTGGTATCCAAGAGTATTGAGCATGCAGAAGTCACCGGACGGAACTGGTTATTTGAGACTCGGTGCGGAATGCAAAACAAAACACAAACACAACCTTAAAATAGATCAAATATACATGTCTGCTAATTGATCATTTGCTATTCGAGCCACTCAATTCTGTAACTAACCCATTTTTTGTTCAAATGGAATTCGAGGGCTGCTGGGTGGCTCATCCTGTTAAAGCACTGTTCTACTAAATTTACATGTGCATTTTAAGCATTTAGCAGACGCTCTTATCCAGAGCGACTTACAAGATATACTGTACATTAATCAATCATAGATCGTGCAAGAGATCAGTGCAGTAATACAGCAATAGACATCAATGCAGGCAGCTGCGTACTATACCTGTAACACTAGTGTGCGGCAGAGTAGAATCCAGAAAAATGGTGGTCGCGTCACCCTGTGGAGGGAGGGGTGTAGTCGGCCGGCTTGTCCGTGTCTCGTTGCAAGCCAGCCCCCCCCCGCTGTTCAATCAGGGGGCCCACGGTCTGCCGGTATAAAGCTGTTGTCTTCCTCTGACTCACATCTGTGCAAGTTAAACTCACGGTGTGAAGAGTAGCAACGGCTAACACCAGCCCACCAGCCGAATCCGTATCGACCGTCCGAATCCGTATCGCTCAAACAAAGTGGTGTGAAGGAGGGAAGGATCTCGATGATCTCTCCCATCGGAAACCTATCATCTAAATAAGATTGACATGTATAAATGATAGTAATAAAAGTAATCATATACAAATTAAAACAGGACACACAAATACAAATAGGCCAACAATTATTTCACACAATTAAACCGGGGGGTGCAATGTTTCAGAATTTACATACATTTATTGAAAACAGTACATACAGTAGGTTAAGAGTTTATTGTGGTTTTTTGCCATTGGAGGATCTAACCGTATTAAAGTATTGCTATATTTCATATTAACACCCCAAAGAGTGTGTCTGAGCTAATAATTTCTAATCTAGAGGCTCTCATGTCTTGTGTAAAATATGCTTCAAGGAATCTCAGTGTTTTCTTTGATCCTAGTACTTTTGAACCTCACATAAAACAGTTGTTACCATAAGCTGAGAAATATTGCCAGGATCAGGGCCGGTATGTGCAAAGCATCTTGGAGTAGGAGTACTGATCTGGGTCAGTTTTGCTCTTTAGCTCATAATGGATAAGGTTAGGAGATGGACAGGGGAAACCTGATCCTAGATCAGCACTCCGACTCTGAGATGTTTTATACATCTGCTTTTCAATTTTTTTTACAGATTCTGAGGAAGTTATGCACGCGTTATCTCCTCAAGACTGGACTATTGTAATTCATTATACTACACTTTAAACAGTCCTTTTGTCAGCTCCAGCTTGTACAAAATTTGGCTAACAAACAAAAAACAAACAAAAAATTACGAGGTGTCATATTACCCCAGTGGCATTACCCCACTTTTCACTGGCTTTATATTTGTAATTTATCTTCATACTTCATTGATTGTATGTACCTTGTTGCTATATTCTTTTACTACCTTTGTTTCCTGTACTTTTTATTTCCCATTTATTTTTAAGCACATTTATGCAGCACATTTTTTCTGGACAAGCACATGATAAATAAAGATTATTATTATTATTATTACAATACAATGCCACTTTATTAATTTTTGTTAGACTATTTTTAACCTGGGGGTTCAACATGTAATAAGTAGAACATTATACCACAATGCATGTTGGGCAATTTGGTGTGTAACTATACATTTTCTAAATATATGGTTGCTTAGGAGATTTGATGGGCAAGTGTGGAAATTATTTCAGAAACTAATATCAAAAATCTCAAAAATAAAAGTTAGAATGAGGCCATTTTCTAAAAAGTGGGTTTATAAGTTTATCAGCATTCAAAGAATCATAACTCCCTTTAAAAAATGACAGATTTCTGTGCATGACACATCATTTTTAATATCTGGTTCTGTACATAAATAAACTGCAGAGGAAATGTGCCTTGGCCTAAAATATTCATACACTGTATTGTAAACACCTGGAAAATAACTTCCAGGAAATAGATAGTGCTTATAAAAGTGCCTAGACATGACCTGATACCAACCAGCTCTGGATAGTATCTGAATAGCTGCCAGAGCTTTCATAAAATATGAAAAGTGTGTGCCTCACTACCTGTCAGATGGCGGCTTTCTCAGCTATGTCTTCCACGCTGTCTGCCACATGGATTGCGAGGGTGGTGGTATAATGGGGAGGCAGTGTAGCGGGGTAGCACAGTACTGACTTGTGTAACAACAATTTGCTTTCAGCCAGTAAGGTTATTACATGATAATTAAGGCACTGTATCAGGAAGAGCTTCCACATTATCTGCTGAGGCAATAAAGCTGTCCCAAACAGATATTAATTCAATGGGTTTTTTTGTGGTTCCAAAGCATATACTCACTTAATCTAAACCAGTGGTCCTCAACCCAGGAAGCCAGGAAAACAATTAATACATTGATAAATTGAAGCAGTTGATTACACAGTTAACTTGGTTTATTGGGTCCGGATTGGTTTCAGATTTCTAGGTGAAAACCAGCAGCATCTCTGGCTCTGCAGGGCCCTAGTTGAATACCATCGATCTAAACACTGTTAAAAATGTTCAGGCTTTTATTTTAAGACTGTTGATCAAAGATTTGGACATAATCACAAAGTTGTGTGGTTTTGTGTGGCTCAGTAGGTAGAGCACAGCGCTGGCAATGCTTAGGTTGTGGGTTCAATCCCCACTGGGACCACATATGCTGAAAAATGTATGCATTCACTACTGTAAGTCGCTTTGGATAAAAGCGTCTGCTAAATGGCATATATATGTAACGTTGGCTCACATTTCCACAGGAATGTCCCCTTCATATTCCACAGAAAACCACAGAAAAATGAAACTGTCCTCAGAGGAAAAAGATAATGTTATTCTTGCTTCTTGTCGAGAGCAAAGAGGGGATACAGAATCAGACGTGCCGTAATTGCTGTAATGAGACCGCTTATCAATAATTACAAACATTATGCAAGGTCCTGTGGCGCTCCATTAAGACTACCTTTACAGCAAAAGGGGAGTTCGTGAAGAGTTCGCTGAGCAGCAAATGCCTCAATTAGCATGACAAAGGGGAGGTGGACAGGGAGGAGTGTGCAGTGGGGGCGCGTCCCCATTTTCATTTGAATGTCACTTCTGTGGACCACTAGACAGGCGCCCCTCGCCCCAACCTATGTTTCAAACACGCAACATATGTAGGCCTCGCTCCTGCCCGTAGGACTCCTGTGTCGAGGTCCGGGGACCAGTGGGGGTCCTGGGATGGACGTGACCTTTTCCGCCCATGATCTGTCTGCCGTCCTCCAAAGAGACAGTGGGACGCCTTTGAGACGAGCTGCCCCCTCCTCACAGGTAGGCTGGTGGAAGGGAAGCAGTTTCCTAAAGGCAAGTCATGTGACATCAGAGGCCTAGAGGAGGACCTGTGGGAATTGGGGGTGTGCGCTGGGGGGGCTGGCAAGGGCCGGCCGAGCTGGTGAACCTGCAAGCGGATGCTTGATCTGGAAACCAAAGAAATTGTCTGCCGGATTCATGGCTGAAAAAAAGCCAGCAGGAAATGGTCATGGTCTTTAGTAGTGGACCTCCCCACTGGCCCACCCTCATACGTGAGTTTTGAGCCGCATTTCTGAGGCACCCTGGGAGCCTTCTCTGACTTTGATACTCACTTGCTAAAAGATGACCTTGAATGAGATTTGTAAATGTAAATGTAAATGTAATGTAAGATTTGCACAGGAAGGTGACCTATTTCTGATATTAGGGAAATTCTCTGACCCCTATTTTCCATTCCTCTTTAAAAAATAGCCAGTTTTTTTTCTGCTGCCTCGCATGCCCACTCAAAAAACCTTGACTACGGCTCTGCTAAAATGATAGAATGCGCATTTAGAAATAACTCATTAAATGTACACCTTCCGAAACCAAATTACATGCAAACTAACAAGAACAGAGACCCAGTGTGAAAGGCCCTTTATTTTATAATGTGCATTATCTAACAAAGCCAGGACTGTGGGAGGTCAGTAGATTACGGATGAACCCTCCGTACTTCAACTCTGCCGTAATGCAAAGAGTGCTTCCTTGATTACAAGGCTGCTGGGGGATGAGGGTACAGTCAGGGCTGAGTCTGATGCACTAGACTTCAGAGCTGCATTACGAAATCAATAGCCCGCACAGAGTTATGAGAAGTGAATGCTGTCTGCTTTGAGGCCGGGAGACAAGTAATGCAGTGTTTTGCTCTCTGCAGCTCTTTTCCAGGAGCTTCAGAGTACAAATGGATTCTGTGCGTTCCTAATGGCTGTCTGAAAATGAAACTAAATCAATTTAAAATCTAAATCTTTAACTTTAACCTAATAGACTGTAAACTTTAAATCTAAAGTTACAGTCTATTGGGTTGAGGCAGCACAGTCTCGTGTGACTTTGTGTATCTTTCTTTGTTTTTATTTGTATTTTTTTAATTATTTGTGCATTTTGAAGATGTTTTGTTCCATTACTCAAAAAGGTGAATATTAATATGCCATATTTCCCTATCATATATATATTTTTTTTTACGATTTTTTATTTATCCATTTTTTTCATGGGAGACTTGTAGACTGACACAATGGAGGCAAGGCATCATTTAAAATTAAGATCATAGGTTTGACTAAATTCACTGTATCTTTATAGATGATAATATTGTTTCATTTAACACCAAAAGTCCTTGTGAAATGAAAGCTAAAACATTGATACCGCTGCACAATACCTACTAAGAGATAACTACTAAGGTTTGATATACTGAGGCTCTATTAAAAGCACATCTTCAGCTGCCCTCTTAGACCTAGACTCTGCGCCAGACTGTCAGTGTTGTCTTACACTGATCGACTGGAGACAGGCATGGCTAGGGCTGACGTTAGGTGGGTGGAAACAGTGAGAGGGAGGGAAAAAAATCCTCAAAAGACCCCTTCAAAGTTTGCGGATGTGTGTCGCGTGTACGGCTGGGGTGATATCCCATTTTCGATTAGCGATAGATTTACCAGAAATTATTGACACAAATCTATAATAGCCATGTTTTTTTTTCTTTATTGGGAAAAAAAGGACAATTCTTGTTCAGAAAAAAAGTCATGTAATGTTATGTCAGCTAGCTAGAGCTGAAACTCAAGAATATGAATGCATTTGGAATGTATTTATTGATTGGAATTGTTTTAATCCATGTGTAGTTAAAATAGAGTGATAGAGTTCAATTCCCCGTCTCACCAGAGTCGGCTCTGGCCAGGAGCGCCACCAGGGGCGGTGATTGGCTGTCTGCCCCAGGGAGGGGGGAGGGAAGCCGACATGACGTTCGCTGCGCATAAGAGTGGCCCTGTAGTACCGGGTTACGGTCGACGGCTTGGCAAGTGCTGTCTCGGAAGAGGCGTTACTTCGCCTTCGTCACTACCGGTCGCAGGACTACGGCGCGAACTCACACTAGGGGGGGATTGACATAAAAATAGCGGGTCTAATTGGCTACCAA
Source organism: Aldrovandia affinis (assembly GCA_029706075.1). NCBI lineage: Eukaryota > Metazoa > Chordata > Actinopteri > Notacanthiformes > Halosauridae > Aldrovandia > Aldrovandia affinis. The sequence goes on along the minus strand of JAINUG010000012.1, from coordinate 8,652,051 downwards.
ATTGGGAGAAAATGGGATACATTTTTAAAAAGTGCTAGTCGCTTATTTTGACTATTGTGCTGGAGGAGATAACAGTACCGGTGATATTGAGAGATAAATTAACCTGTTGATTTGGCTGTTGTAAAGCCAACGTTGAATCGGTAGTTTCAAAAACTTTGAGTCGTTGCAAGTCTTTAATCAATCTTGAGCACACATAAGATAGAATGGAATCAAATGTATTTTCCCAAAATATCTATTTTCAATTTTAAAAAGCTCTGTCCAGGTTTCCGCGCGTTGGACTGCAATGGACAAGCACAAAAAGATAGTTTTCTCTCAGGGAAGGCATGTTCTTGAAAGCAAGGGAGGGTATAGGTTTGCAAATCAGTGGCCGTTGGCTTGTTGGCAGCCATTTTGAATGCCCTAGAAAACGTTTTAACAGCAGCGGCAGTGAATAAATCAAAGCGAATGTGTTATGTAAATCATTCGCTTAAATGTAAGATTGTGCACTTACTGTACTTCATGGCCTTGTACACGCATTGTATGAACAATACAAAAAATACAAAAATAACTGGTCGGTTGATTTATTCCCAATTTCTTATTTCCAACTAACTACTAACATCTTTTAGAAATGTATTGCCTCAATTCATTAAGGCATAGGCTGCCAGTGCTGTTCATTTAACATAAATGCAGATCTGTACCTCCGGGGAGATTCACTAAACACTGAGTATATTGTGATGGATGCCGCTTGGCGGAATGTCATTCTTACCTTCATGCCTCAGTGTCACCTGACTGACCATCGTAAATGTCTGTGTGCTCTCATCCTGACAAACAGAAAGGTGCTTCCATTCCGCGTGGTAATTTGGGACATATGTTTTATAAGTCTGATGCATGATAATAAACACTTTGTTGGAGCTGCACACTGTTTGACTAATGAATGAGCCATATCATCTGATTTTTTTCATCTTCTTTTTGAACAATAATAACAGCAGGGGCAACTCTCATCCAGAATCTAATTTTAGCTGTCAATATACAATTTGGCCTACATTAAAAAAATTCTACACAAAGACACTACAATCAAAATTTGACGAGCACAGTAGAACACTCTCGGCCAATGTCAAGCCTACAAAATGCACAGACAGGAAAAAAAATAAAAAAACACCATGGTAGGCAAATTATTCCTTCCCAGACTCGCAGACCAATTCCTGATAAATTAGTGGGATATCCTATTTCCGAAGGGAGCCGTGGGCAAGTTGCCAACGGCGGACCGACACGGGAAATGACTCGCTCAAAAGCCTTTCAGCACCATTTTCCTTCCATCTTGTGCCTGTTATGTCTGCCTCTACCCCAACAGCAGCCCTGATAAGAAGGGTCGGGGGTGCTACTGGAGAAGGAACAGCAGGTAACCCTATCTCCTCGACGTGATGGACTGGCAGGTCACTCTGGGAGCTAATTGTGCCCTCGTGCGATATGCACACATCCCGAGTCGAGAGCCCTTCGCAAAAACACGGCTCCACTGGAGAAATAGAGGACAGGCTACAAACAGCGCAGATGATGGCAGCGTAAAAAAAGCCCACCCTACGGTCCCAGTTCGAATAAAGGACCCCGTTTACGACTGTCCAACTAAAGGTGCTTGAGCAACTGTGTGATGTACTGCCAGAGGGCAGATTATTGGATTGGGCATCACTAATGAATAATGTGCTCTTGGATCAGGTGGCAATCTCTCTGTCTCTAAGCAACACTGGGTGCCACTCTAAAATCACCCCATCACCCCGTTCAGGCGGTGACTGTGCTTTGGCCGCAGTGCTCGATGCCGGTATAAAGGCTCTGATTCAATCTAACCGCAATGGGTGTTCACCTTGACTTTGAACAACCCATCCCCCCCCCCCTTCTTTGTTAAGTGCATTACTAACAAAAACATGAGACATTAATCATCATATGAGTTATATTCTTTATGTTGGATTGATCCTTTTGTGTCTGCTGGATCATTATTAGGCTTAAAAATGTACACTATTTGTACATTTTCTTACATGGGAATTTACTGTAATCGTATAATCTTTAAAAAAATACATACAAAACAAGCAAGGGAGAAAATTGTATACGTAGCAACAACAGTAATAGTCAAACATTCACTTGGGGAGGAAATTAAGAAAGTAAAGGTGTGATGTTCAACTGAGGAAGAACATATTTTCCCTTGAAAGGCTTGTTTACTCTTTAAATGCAGTGTGTCCAAAAAAACCCTCCTTGTCCAAAACCTCCCTTCTGGTTGCCATGCCAACAGTTCCTGAGGAGCACAGAAGCCAGGATGTAGACAAAATCCCCACAGACAAAGAGCTATCATTTCCTGCCAGCCCTTGCCGTTTGATTACAGGCGGTTACCACGCTAACACCGCCTGAATCACCAATCACATCTCCACCAATTGTGGGTGCAAAATTCCCCTGGACTTCATTAACAGTCTCATTACGCACTGTAAATGCAATCTGTAGTGTATTCTATTTCAAACTCCCTCCCCCATCTCCCTTGAGATGGGCCAATAAGACAGCTTGTATGGCAAGAATATTAATTCTTGTTTCATTTCAGCTTCAAGGAGCAGTCTATCGAAAAAATATTGTCCATAAAATTGATACAAAATATAATATTAAATATAATAGCTACTATTTTAAAAATGATCAGCTTCAACACTTCATAAAAAGGACAGAAGATCTTTACATGGCCAGTTAAATTAAATGTTATGCTTAGTAAATTAAACAACTGCTGTTTTACAGTGTGAGAAAATATATTTAGCCTGAACCGACACATGATTTACTTCATGTTAAAAGCTGTTCCATTTTTTATCTGAAATCCAGCTGGTTCAGAATCAAACTAGATGGCTGGCAAGCAGGGGTGTGTGAGAGTGTGCTCTGTGTTTGTGAGTGGGTTTCTAGTAAGCACAGGCATGTAATGAGGACTGTGTATATGGAGAGGTGCAGTTAAGACCAAAGGAAAATAGGTGAGATATAATAAACTGACCATCAATTCAACCTGGGGTGGCGCTCTAGAGGAAGTCAAGGTTACTGGATATATAAACAGGAATGGTGTCCTCCTTCCTGCAATTTCTGATTTTAATCCACTAGATCAGTGGATTAAACTCAAGGTTGTGGTCTAGAGGAGGTCAAGGTTACCCAGATATAGAAACAGGAATATTGTTCTCCTTCCATCAATTTCTAGATTTAATTTACTAGATCAGTGGACCTCAACCATGGTGCTGGAGAGCCACAGGGTCTGCTGTTTTTTGTTTTTTTCACCTTAAAATCACAAAAATTTCAGCCCCAAGACACCAGCCAAGGTGAGTGATTAATTAATTGATTAATTAAAGCAGTTGATTGCACAGATAAATGCTGAGATTAACCAATGACAACAAGCCTGTTACTATTCAGGACCACTGTGGTGTGAAACTTTAAACCAATCAGAGCAGGTTCGCACCATAAAAATACACGCATCCATATGAACATGAAATTCACAACAAGAGAAAGGCCGTGAAAATAACACCATCACCAATATCATTGTCTGAATTTTCAGAATTGAGAGATTTGACTGCCATCATGAAAGAATGTGTTGAGTTTAAACAGGGCTTTGTGATGTGTTGAATCCAGGGACTCTACAATGGAGTCTGAGGAAAACAAAGAGAACAAAACAAATAACCATTGACTTATTAACTGATTGTGAGAGCTATCCATCTGAAGAGGATGCCTTTGTGAGTTAGGCATAAATTAAATAAAGCGAACAAAACAAGAATCAATAATAGATAACTACATTTATCCATCATAATATTTAGTTTTGAGCCTATTATTATTGTGTTTTCAGCTAACTAGTCCCATTTAATAGTGGCATGCTGGGTCAAAAGTAACATTTAAATGTAAAGATCTGTATTTGTAGCTCAAATAACTGTTAGCACAAGTCTGACATTTGTTAAGTGTCAAATATATAAAGTTGATATTGTTAGAATTTCATTTTTCGTCTATATAAGAAACATGACATTAGGTCTGAGAACACACAGATGAGGTTTGTGTTTGTGTATTAGAGACCGCATGGACAACACCCCAATGTCTGGATGAGCAAAGAGATGTCTTGCAACAACAGTGGTCTCTGGCCCTATCAGACAGGGCCCTGCATCTCACCCCACCCCCCCAGTGTGAATCAATTCAAATGTGCCTTGTTAATTGTGTAAGAGAGAGCTATACCTTGAGTATTTTTCAAAAATGTTGTAGCATGCTTGTGTTCCCACGGCTGGCTGTGTAATAACTGTCTGTGGAAATAACTTCCCTGTCTTCCATTATGAACAGCAGGTCTCTTCATCAATACGGGGACCATTTTACATCAATTCTACTTTGCAATAAATATGCACAAAAATGAGAACACCTGGGTAAATGAGGAACAATAAGTATATTCAAAACATAAGCCGCCACACAGGTGCGGCTCGGCCATGAATTAGGCAAATGACATCCCAACATGCATAGCATGTGTCACACACCACGTGACAAATCCCCGGATGTGAGCAGAGCAGCAGATGGTAAGGAGTGGCAGAGGAGTGGGGTTTTTGCCAGGTCTCCGGACCGGATCTTTATTTTCGGCTCTCTCCCAGACCCGGGAGAGAGAAACAGCGGGAGAGCAGGTTCAATAAAACAAACACAAAAGCTTTCGGGTGAAAACAATGAACTAAAATAACTAACTAAATTAAACAAACTAAATGAACAAAACTAAATTAAAGCCCGCCTCCTCTGAGGTGGGAATCCCCTTGCGGGGAAACACACAAACACAGACAATCAGTGGCTGTCCACACCGCTTCCATGCGTCCACGTACAACATTCTTTCTGGGATGGAACAGGGCCTTGCATGCAGTGCGGGTCATATTTTGGTGTGCCCTTCTTTCTGTCATTGATGACATCATCATCTGGGTCGCTCATGTGGATGTTCCAGGAACTGGTCTCTTGACATGGTGGTCTTTGGAAAGGTCACACTGAAAATGTTTTTGACCCTCCAGTACTGTGTCACCATTATCAGTTTAACAAGGGCCATGAAAAGCAGCAGTCCAAAAATGTGAAAAGTTCAAGAGGTGTGAGGGCCGCCCATGTGTACTTCTTGCCTTTGGCAATGTTCTTTGCTGCCCATTTGTCTGCATTTTGACAGAGGATTCTCATTGTGTCACCATAAAAAAAAACCTCTTGAAGAGCTCCAGGGTGGTAGAAATTTCCACCGTGGGAATCTGAATGCCAGGCGGCCTTTTGAGACAGAGATTTCCTGCCCTCGGTGTGATGTCTGGCTCTGCCTCTGTTCTCCACTGGTGGCCAGACAACAAGGAAGCTCGCTGTGGTGTGGTTCCACATCTTCTGCCTCGCTGCCCTCATCCACAATGTGATGTAGTGGAGGGGCTTGGATGGCATATGGACTGTCTTGGTTCTGCGCTGCGTGCCTTCTCTGGTCTTGCTGTGGGGGTGGGGGTGGGGCTGAGGTACTGGGCCCAGGTTGTGTGGATGTGGATGGGGTCTCTTCATCCTCTGGACTGAAATAAATGGATATAAACTGTCATCAGAAGTGTGAATGTCATTCACAGATTGTTTGCAAAACTTACGGTAAGCCAACTGTTCCTGGAGCAGTGCCACAGGCAGGTACAGACACACACACACACACACACACACACACACAAGAGAGACAAAAACAAAGAGACAAACAGTAGGAAACATGTAGCAGTATGTAGTAAAAAAAAAAAAAAGTAAAGTAAAATATAAAATAAAAACACCACACACCAGCCATATTTTGAATAAAATAGAGCATGGTGTTGACAATGCATAGGTTGTGGGCTCGTTTCCCATTGGGGCCACATATACTGACAAATACATGCATTCACTACTGTAAGTCGCTTTGGATAAAATGGCATACATATATATAAACGGCATATATAATATACTTACATTCGGTCCTCAACTGGATCTACTCCTTTAATATAATCAATCACCTCGTTGGTAAACCAACTCTCTGCAGAAGACGAGTCCCCCTCATCGTCACTCTGGAGAATGAGTTGTGCTTCCACAGCGCTGTACTTTTCCTTTCTTTTAGCCATATATATTTTTTCTTCTTTACTGCTTTCATCCCTTCTATCGTCTGCTTCTTTCCTTTCTTTGGTGAAGTTGTCTTTCTCGGTGAAGTTGCGTGCATGCTCCCCCGCTGTGTGCACTATTATCTCTGTGTGTGCTATTATAGTCTTTATCATTCTCGCCCTGGCTCTGAAGGCTACGCCTCTATTTCTTTGGAATTAAGTTTTGTCTATTGGCTTTATTGTGTCTTCCATTGGCTAATTGAGGTGTCAATTGAGACATTCATGAGTGTCATCAGGGATGTACCATCATGATCAGAGATGGGAAAAAGGGGTGACAAAGGCCACTGCAAAGACAAAAGATTTTCTCTTAACACACATGCACACCTTCGCCATTTTCAGTGAGAGTTCTCAGGCCATTGCCCAGAGACACTCTCCACTGCTTTTTCTTCTAAGTTTTCTTCTAAGCAAGATACATTTACATTTTTAGATGCAGTATGCCTTAGGCGATTTAACTAGGGTGGTCTTAATTAATTTAATAAAAAATTAAAAGATCGCTAATTTTTATATTTTATTTAATTCGGTCGCGTTTCTAAAAACCTGCCTGCAAAACAAAGCAAACCAAAACATACAATGCTGGAAAAGAGATGAACAGCGCTGCAAGCCCCACCTCCAAAAGTTCCGCAACGTTCGAAAAGACCTATCTCTTGACTAGGAACATTTTGGGGGGTAAATAAGTCCCCCGAGCTACAGTCTGATGCTGGTTGCTGCTACTTCCATTTCCTGATATGAAGATAATTACCATAAAGGTCCCAAGTTCCTGGGAAAAGTTCCTGTGGTGGAAACATGCCTTAACACTACACAATGCACACACGCACGCACACAAACTCCCATGTCTATTTTGTATTTATTTCTATTTTATATTGGAGCCCCACTAGGAGTGTTGTTTTAATTTCGTTGTAGCAGTACAATGACAATAAAGAAATCTTGAATCTTGAATCTTGAACAACAAGACAACAACTCCCATGATATGCACACATGACTGACAAGACTAACAAAACTCAATACACACACATGAATGCCAAGACTAACAACTGATTCCCCACTCGCTCCACCTGCTCTTAAATAGGCTTAGTTTCTGCCTGGCTCAGGTGGGACTCATGAGGCAATCACCTGTCTTTTGGATTGACTGAGAAACTAGATGGGTTTAACGACTTTGGACCATAGATAAAGACCACGAGAACGGATCACGGACTGAACTTGCTGGCTTTTTCCCTATCCCTTTTTGTATTCATTCCCCAATAAAGTAAAGTATCTTCCTATTGTATCGTTGTATGTTAATTTTATTATTGTTCATTGGCTGCATTGTACCCCAACACCCCTGATCCTGCCACAATATATATATTACTAAGATATTTGTATAAATAAACTTTTCCCAAAGCCTAGATTTTTTTCTGGGTTAAAATGGCTAATACAATAGAAAACAAATCTGTTTAAAGGGACACAAAAGGAAAACTAGAAGCAAGGGAAAACTAAAAATAGAGTGCCATTAGTCTCTTTTGTGATTGGCTCAGAGGGTTACACTGGACTGGAGTCTCAAAACTATACATAAACTATGAAGGCCATAAAGCCCCCACTCAAACAAGAGAAAGAGATGGAGCCGGGAACAATCGTATGTGTCCTACCAATTATTGCTGGTGTGTTTGGGTGAATAAGAAAGCAATCATCACAACAGCATTTTACTGTATAAACGGCCTGGAGGATTAAACATATAGCCTACATCATGGCCTTGTTTTCTATACACAAGGATTGGAGCTGAGGGAGGACTCATTGAAACGAATTGCACAAAAAAAACCAATTCAAACCATTTCCGTCTCCAAACCGTTTTGCACTGCCTTACCTGAACAACACACACTTCAAACATTGAAACATATGGTCTCGCATAACCAATCTCATCGGGGACTGCGTATACATACAAGGCAACTGGGAATATTTAAAATAAATAAATGCCAATGCAATTTAAAAATGTGAATATGTGCAAATGTATTTATTTAACACAGGCTAATTTATGAAAACAATTATTTTTGATGATGAATTACAGTATATGAACATTGATTTTTGTTTTTGTTCCTTGCAACACTTTTTGCACCTGAAGCATTTTGTTATGTTATCTGCCAAGTTTTTAATGTCTGTAACTGTACCTTTTCCTATCGCAAAGTGCTGATATATCTTCTCTTGACATGCCCTTCACCAATGGAGAGCACAACTCTTTTCGCAGACATACTTTTCTATTCGTCTCTCAAAAAGTGTTTAACCTCAAGAGCTCTATGAGTCAAATAATGGTTAAATACATGTTTTTATCTACATGATGTTCTTCTACAGGTAACTGCCAAAATAAAGGAAACACCAACATAAAGTGTATGAATAGGGCATTGGTTGGGCCACCACAAGCTACCAGAACAACTTCAATGCAACTTGGCCTGGATTCTACAAGTGTCTGAAACTGAAGTTGGTGAAAAACACTCTCAGGCACCGCTCCAGAATATCTCATAAGTGTTCAATTGGGTTGAAATCTGTTGAATAAGACGGCCATGGCATAAAATGTATATTGCTTTCATGGCAAAATTGGCTAAGCAGCTCATTAGTAAATGTACAGCACTAGCATAAAAGTTGCCCCTTTGCCTGGGTGCTTGTCTGTGCCACATCAGAAGTACACACTTTACCATAATTCCTGTGATGAGTCAATACCAGCATGGAGACAACCTGGACTTGCAGCTCATAGTAATGTCGTCACCCAGTGCCAGGGACTGGTTTTAGCTGAACATGACAGCAATGTGGTCTCTGACTATTTCTTGCATTGGAGGGGATGGACGGCACACAACACTAAATGCAATTTCGAATGACGAAGCAGTGCAATCTGTCACACTTTTTCTCATATTAGACAAGCACATATGGCTAATCTAAAACTGGATGGTATTAGGCCTCAAGGTGACAATACTGATCTCAGGGGAGAAAAAAAGAATTGCTCAGCATTTATTTACAATTACACCCTCTCTTTTTTATGTCAGTCCGCCCTGAGACCGTTTGCAGTGACAAAGACCGGCAGTGACAAAGGCGAAGTATCGTCTCCTCCGAGATGGCACTCGCGAAGCCGTCGACCGTAACTCCGGTCCTCCAGAGCCACTCCGATACGCAGCGGACTCATGTCAGCTTCCCTCCCCCCCCTGGGCCACCCCCTAGTGGCGCTTCCAGCCAGAGCCAACACTGGCGTGGCCGGTGGAATGGAACCCCGGTTGCAGTCGCCAGCGTCGAACGTTGTAACTACTAGACCACCCGGGAGGCAGCTCAGCATTTGAGCTAATATTCAGGGAGTGCTAATGTCAAGTGCACTCATGCTAAGGTTGAAAAAAGCAATACTGGAGCCATTGAGTGGTATGTCCTACTAAAGCACAGTTTTTTACTAAAGTGATATGCCCCAGGGTCTGGTATTGAATGTCGGCCATGCCAGTGCCAACCATAGCTGGTAGCCCTGCAGGGAGACACATAATTGCCCATAGTGTTGCCCAGTGATGGAGGGTTTCAGTCAGCAGGAGAGATTCCATCACGCAAGAGAGACGCCAAAGGTCGATCCTGCGTCTGCCGTCAGCCCAGGCCACGTTTGCATAAAGTACACTACTCTAATGCAATGACTGCAAGATTTAGCAGATGGACAATGTTGCTGGGATGAGATGGCCCACAAATACAAACAGCAATACAACAACAATACAAACATGGGAGAAGAGGAGGAAAAAAACCTTATGCTCATTTATTTTCAGTACAATACAGTATATGTATTTAATCACTATGGCAGTTGGATATATTAATTTTGTTCCGGGACAATGTAGCACTCTCATATGCAGTACAGCAGTCTGTAGTACAGCAACTTAGCTATGGACAAATATTTGTTGGAAGGGGGAAATGTACATCAAACAAAATGCAAGATACAATACAAATATGCTTATGAAGCTTCAGACTAACGACAAAACCTCATCATCATGCCTATATAGGCTGGGTTCATACTAGTTCTAACATAATACAGTGCAAGGGATTTTAAGTATATACAAACACAATTACTGTATAGCAGAGTTTCTGCAACTCACTGCCACGATACTGAACTATAGCCATGCCCCTTGCAATCACAGTCTGCCAGGGATGTTATGACCATAGACGGGTAATACACTGGCTTTCAGGGAAAATGCAGCTCAAAGAGGCATACATGGAATGTAAAGGTTTATTTTGTAACTGACAAATAACACCGATGCCAATCTCAAGTTCTCTTGAATAGATGTCCACCAAACCACAATGCATTAGGGAAGGAATCAGGAGCATGCTGGTTAAAATTAGCGCCGAAGCCAGGTTCAAGAGATAATATCATATGCACTTTTACTTTTGCACAGCTGCTATTTTTTTCATTTGCATTGCTTCATTTGTTATAAAACATGCACGATATCACTGCTTCAGCAGTTAAGCACTGCAGTGTTTATAAATGGTTAGTAAAGTAGCAATGCCATGCTCATTAATGTTTTATGCATAATTTATGAAAGCCTTGCCATTAAGTGGGCCCTCTCTTCTGGGTCAGATTTTTCCCCTGACCAACAACAGCATAACTGTTCAGGTCAAAGTGTCATTCCCTCATTTTTACCAGCATCCCCATCACCAAACCAACAGTCATTTCATTTTGTTGCATATCAGCTGATTGCATTTTACATTTACATTTTAAGCGTTTAGCAGATGCTCTTATCCAGAGCGACTTACAAGGTGTGCATTAATTCATGGTAAAGTGTTGTCTGATTGTCTGAAAGTCTGATTGCAAATGAAGCCGTCCCTCCTGGACACGTGCACTGATTTCACTTGTGTAAGGGTTCAATTGTGATTAGAGGGACACAAATAACAATTATTTGCTAATTACCAGTTATTTGTTGGTTTACACACTTCAGGCTTTGTTCCGTATAAGGGTTCAGGGCCTTATATGATTTAAAGAGTAACGTTTGAAAGTATGAAAAGCAGACATCAAAAAAGACAAAACAACATCAAGAAAGATCAGAAATACAATCAGTTAAAAATAACTGCCCCACCTGTCTTGCTCGCAGATGAAGATAAATGTGTAAGCACAAATTTCCCACAACACAGGGGCGCACCCGAGTGACAGCCTGGACTAATGCATAAACAATGCCATCCATTTAAATTGGTTAAGATGAAAATGTCTGCCTTGCCCCCCTCCTGTCAAGCTTTAAGCAAAACAGACCTGGCATGCCTCATCTCTTGTCTGAAACCAGCCATCATTCAATTTGTAACAGTTGTGCGCAACATTGCCTACCACACATTAAGTTTTTACTGTGTGTTCTAGCCCTGAGCATTAACGTTTTATCATACTGTGAGAAACGGAACGCACCGGGAAGCGCTCATAAAACATTTATCAATGTGATAAAGAACAATCTGCTTTTAAAAAAATAACTAAAACTGAAAGCCCCACTGTACAAGCTGTGCAGATTCCCAAAAGTCTGTCAGAACGTTCTGATTGCATTACGCACAGAGGGAAACTTCTGTAAAACTTTCAGGTGAACATACATTTGAGCATGGAAGGAGAACGGCTTCACCTTTTCTTGAAATAATGAAGACACAAGACACAAAACCAAAAAATGTGACCGTGAGTTCAGTTCTGTCTGGGAGGTCTATGCATTTTATGATCCTGTGCAGGCAAGCAGAATGTGGCGTGGCCTAACTTAAATCTCCATCTCCATTGACCTAATGGAACCATGGGCTTCCGTGTTGTCATCACTGGCAGGTTTTATTACCAATTGAATGAAAGCAGGGCAGTAAGGTATGCGACATAGGCACCGGCACAACTTGTGAAATGTGGGAAAAAAACAAAAAATCCTGTTTCCTCTTAAAATAATCTATTTGGTTGTTGATTCAAAAATAAAATTTGATTTGAAGTGGCCTGCCCAGTGGTGAGTACATTGTTTGAAGTAGACCGACATAGTTACAGTACCATAGCAGGTATCAAAGCATTGTGTGCTGGAAGTGCATCGAGCAAGATAATGGTCAAGGTGCTTGTGTGAATTTCATTTTTTCTTTTTCTGCTTTTGCCAACCATTATCTCTTACTTACTTTTTAGGTTTAATATTAAGTCTATAACATGAAAACATTTCTTTACATTACCACATGCCCTTCATCACACAGACTTTCTCCTGACACACACACTTTGATTACACAACATGTGTACCATGGCTTGGTTAAATGCTTAATTCTGATTGGTCGAGAGGGTGTTGCTTATTTTCCAGTAAACCACATGGAGAAACACAACAATGCATGGCTATGACGTAGTTCCAGCGAATGTGGCCTTACACAAGACAGACAACATTCTTTTTCAAATTGATCATTCAATTAACTTAAAATAATGGCAAAAAATGTACAAGTTAACAACAAACAACAACAATTTTATTTTAGTGTTTGTTGTTTTATGATTCAAGTAGCCATGGTACAAGCGGAATAAATCATTTCTGGCTTTGATGTTTTATGAAGATAAATCACGACAGGGTTGTATAATTCGGTCCTGAGACAAGCATCACTCACTCGCAAAATAGCAATATACTAAATTACAAAGGTGACATATGTGACATTTCATACAGGTATCTGTCAAAATGAAGGAAACACCAAAGTGTCTTAATCCTTTTTGCAACACGACCGTCATATCCCTCTCTGTGAAGTTCTTGACAGACTGTTCTTGATTAAACTGCCTGCTCATGCCCTAATTTGATATTTGCAGTCAACTGATTCAGAGTTGCTTGTCTGTTTTTCCTTGTATCTCAAATTAATGCATGGACATCACAGTCGAGGAGGATGTGCTTTCGACAGCAATGCTTTCCCTCAGACTTCCATGACAACACCACCTTAGCCACTGTTCCTTGTAAAACATCAGCAAGTTCAGCAGACGTCGTCACTGAAGCTCCTGCCAACCATGCCCCGATGATCACCCCTCTTTCCAAGTCACTGAGATCTCATGGTCGACAAAATAATGGTCAACATTTTTATATATGACCCAAAGCATAATGGAATATGAATTGCTTAATTAACTTATCACACCTGTGTGGAAGCACCTGATTTCAATACAGTTTGTATCCTGCATTTATTCAAGTTTTTCCTATTTTGGCAGTTACCTGTATATGTGTATAGGAGAAATGTAGCTCTTTTCCCATGTGCGTTTTGGAATTACATCCTTAAATTCTGGAAGAGCATTTTTTGGGGTAGCACCTCAACTTGAGGTCAGTCGAATTAAACTTTCTTTGTCATTTGTATTTTTTGTATTTGAATGTTCTAATGCTTGCATGGTATTACTGCCAGTCTTAAAAGGGATCACAATTTACAGAGAAAATTGCTTTGTCTAATAAAATGAATATTTAATGGGAGTGCATTAGTAGGCTTATTTTCTTGGTAGTGCATTACTGGGCCTATTTCCGCACACTTATTTTGGAGTTGTTTAAAAAAAAACGAGAAAAAAAACTAATTACGCCCCCGTCCTATTGAGTTTTCATTAAAATATGTAAAAGCACAGAAATAATAAACTGGGTCAACTTCAGTGTCCCTATTGCAGTTCAATACTTATTCATTTGAATCAAAAGTCTTCCCACTGTACTAGTTACAGTTAGGCTGGGTGATGCAGGGTGACACATGATTGGCTGTAGCTTCTTCCAGGCAGAAAGGGTTTCAGTCAGCAGGATATCCCACATCTCATCACTCTACATGGACTTCCTTAGTCTGCCTGCAGCAGCTGTGCCTGCATGTGATTGGGCACCCCAGGTCTGGCATATGCAGGACTAAACAAATGATAATATTTCCAACATCACACAGTACAAAAGAAAAAGCTCTTATATAATCAGGGGTGTGCGTAAGTGGTACGCCAGTACGCATTTGCGTCCTAAAATGTTAATGCGCGTTAATGCTAAACGTTAATTTGCATATCAAGCAAGATGACAAACTTTTGAAACATACGTGACTTTATGTTTGATCAATCCATCACTGGTAAGTTAATTTTAATATGGAAAGTATTAAAACGCAGTAAAGCAAGGCCTGGTGTGCTTAATTAGATTACCTCCCAGTCACATTATTTTATACAACTTTGACTTTGGGTTGAATGTTAGCTAGTTAACTTACCCTAACACAACTCCTTTGTTTTTAGCTCGTGTTAGCAATTCATCAATCGTGAGCTGGTTAAATTATTGACTGAATATCTTCTCTGGTTTAGGAGTAAACCTTCAGAATGGCCAAAAAAGCAACATAAATTGAGTGACTACTTTGACGTCCCGCCCCCGCCAAAGAAATGTAAAACTGATGCCGAAACGAAGAACAGGGCCTTCTCAGAGAAGTGACTGAAATAAATTCAATGGCTTGAAACAAATGATGAGCGCACCGAGATGTGGTGAAAATTGTGCCATGCACATCCAAACCCTGCAGATAAAAGCAATGTGTACTACAAAGGAACAAACAATTTCAGCCACCCTGTTTTTGAAAAACCTGAGAAGAGTAGAGAGCACTCAAGGGTGGTTCAAGCTATTTCCAGTGAACAAACAGAAAATCAACCAACCGCCTGCTTGATAAATGGCAGGACAAAATTAATGATGAGCAACGTCAAGCACTTACCAATGTTTTCTGTTGGCTTTTCACACAGTCAAACACGATCATCCTATGAGCTCCTATTCAAAAGATATTGAACTGTTGCAGAAACTCGGGCTTACAGTTGGGAGTGCATGTCACTCAAGAGAGGGGGGGGCCCGAGTAATGGAAAATATTGCAGCCACGATCAACACAGAATTATGTGACAGGATTTGGGCTGCTGAATATTGGGGACTGCTTTTCGACGGTTCAGAAGACATACATATAATACAGTAGAATAAGAGATAGTTTACATTGTCACCGTGTCTAGCCAGGGGAATTGACATCTGATTTCCTTGGACTGATCTGTCTTGGTGTAAAGTTAAGCGCACAGGATATAGTGGATGGATTGGTGAAACTGTTCGACGATAATGGATTAGGTGATCAGTGGAAGAAAAAGCTTGTTGCTGTGTGTACAGACGGAGCAGCAGTTAACGTCGGAGTGTGCCGCAGCATGGTTGCAATCGGTGAGTCTCTCGTGCACATGCTGTGCACTGCACACACACACTTGAAAACAGTTGTAAATCAGCCAATCACGCTGTGCCGTACTGCGACATGTTTGACCGCTCTGTTGTGAAGGTATTAAGCTTCTACTTGCAAAAAGGTGCAGCAAAAACACTGAGGAAAATATGCAGTGAGCAAGGAATTTCATTTGTAAAGTTGGGGAAGTTCCATAATATTAGATGGTCCGCATGGAGGCATTTAACTTCTTCTTCTCTGAACGAACTCAGAATCCTGTATGTTCTCCATTCACTGTGAGCAGTGCTTGCACCCAACATAGAATCAACATTACAGAGGCGGTGATTTTGCTCTCAAAAATCATATTCCACTCAATGGGAATCTCAGCAAGCATCAATGGCTGTAGTCATCACGGTAAACACAAATCACATGTAATGTTTGTGAAATGATAATAAATGCAAAAAAAAAATGCAAAAAAGCTGGCAATACATGGCTTAACAGCTGATAACATCCACCACTAGTGCTTTTTAAGTCACTCTGTACTTGAACCACATTTGTTGCAACCAATTAACAATTTTATTTAAAATTATACTTTCCATTTGAATACAGAGTATAGTTGGGCGTCGGTCTCAGCAACGGCGGGGGTTGCAGACTGTGAGAGAGTGAAACACTTCACTGATACGACACCACTCACAATGATTACGACCCACACACATGAACGACAAGGCTAACATTGAATGCCCCAGTCACTCCACCTGCACTTAAATAAGCTTCATTACTACCCGGCTCAGGTGGGACTTGTGAGGCAATCACATGCCTTGCCCTTCACACACCTAATCACAATTAAATCACACAAATGACAGATCAAATAAACCACAGCCACTCACAATACAAACCATTAGGTGAATAATCACATGATATTCACACTAATTAGCACCAATGATCAATTATGGCCTTTGGAACAACCTTTCCGAGCAACAGTTCACACTCTCGCAATCTCACACCCTGCAAGAGTGTCAAACCTGCCCCGGAAAGTTACACTGCTCCAAAGGCCTCCACAGCCATGCTGGGCAAAACAAAGGCAACCCTGCCACTCCCCTGTTGCTGAGACCGACATGCTCCACAATAAGTTAGCATTACTTTAGAGTGCTTACTTTAAATGCAGACCACAGGTCATATGAAAACGTGCAGGTATTATATGTTTCCTTCTTACTGCTCTTTTTTGGTCATGACATATAACTCATATTTATAATTTAGGGTTTATGTTTCAGTTTTTTGTTTTTGTATCTTTTGTGTATTTAGTTTTTTTCCCCCAAAGGTACTTTGGCTGATATGTTGCATAACCAAAATAAATATAAATCAATCAATCAATATCTGACAATTAGACAGGTCTATTACCAGGTAAGAAATGCATGCTTATCTTGCAATTTGAAATATGATATATATATACACTACCATTCAAAAGTTTGGGGTCACCTGCTGGAAACTATTTTTATCTCATAATTGACAATGCTTTACACCCAGAGAAACTTGTGGGTTGCTTTGCTTTGATACATTTCTGTAAATACTTTAAAATGACAAAAACATCATGTAACAATGAACAAAATGAACATCAAAGAAATGTTCAAGAAAATTATATTGAAAATGAAAATGAAAATAATCAATACATAATTTCAATGCCCTATTTCAATAATATCAGGAGTGATATATGGAGCACCACCATTGGGTAATTTTTGCATTTATTCCAGTTTGCCAAAAGGTTTATGGAGTTGGTCAGTAGAACTGCATAAATTTAAAACATGCATATATCCCAAACTGAGATTTTCTCCATTACATTTTATCTTCTATCAACAGGGTGCCAAACCTTTCAATATTCAATGTCTTAGGTTGTTCTTAATTCATTTGCAGCAAGATACTAAATTACTCTTTAATGTCCAAAGCTAGTACTAATTCGTGAGAGATTTAATGATATACCTCAAAGTAGTTTTTACCTCTTTATATTAACACATAAAATATTACCTTATAAACTACCTCATAAAATCTTCAGTGTCATAAAAAAACTACCATGTCTTCAACCCTGTTTTCCAAAAATATGACATTTTAGGAACTGAAAATGTTTTATTAGTACATTCTATTAATCTTGACATCATTAATATACTACCAATATTAACATTTAATTTCAATGCCACCATGGCCCTGTAAAAATGTGTTGCAGTCACTCACAGGAGTATTGTATTCTTTGCGCAAGTAAAATGATATGAATAAATGTAATATAAAAAGCCATTTCCAGTAATATAAAGGTTTTGCTATGCATTGGAACATACCTAAACTAGCATTGCAATGAAAGGGGGTAAAATGAAATGAAAACACACATTGCTTATTAAAATAATAATTTCACATGAGAAATAACTTCATTATAATTCAGAATTTTGCTGTTAGAGTGAATTCAATGAGAAAGTATATTTCAGCAGTACAACTTGCACAGATGCATGTCTAGGATATATTTACATATCATACATAATTTTACATATTATCCATAAATACAGCTGAATGATGACTGAAGTAATCTGGGTCCAGTATCTTTCTCAAGGGTGTGCAGTGCCCTGCCTGGCACATGCAACAACAACCTTCTAGTTGCTCATCCAGTAAATACAACATTTTGTTTTATTTAGTTTTTTTAATTGCATGAAACATAATTAGTTGAGTCTGCGTGTTAAGGTGGGTTTTGTGTGAAATACTTACCTTCCCTTAGGTCAAATTTTTTTCCTCTATAATAATAATTGTACAATGTTATTATGTGGAATAAAGAGACCATCTTACCATGTACAGCTGGACAGATCTATAGTAGCTATATATTAAGTGAATTTTTGTCAAAAGCTGGCAAGAAAGTAGTTAATTAATCAGAATCATGCTTGATTGTGAGTACAATCCTGAATCCTCATTCTACAACACTTTTGAGACTATGAGCTAATGCACAAGTCGAGTGCTAATAGGAACGTTTCCCTTATTTGTCTGCATAGCGAGCTTTTGGTCACAGTAAGAAACACTTATAAATAGATGGATATTTTATCAATTTAATCTCTTTACCAATAATCCTATGCCTGCTTGTTGATAAACAATGTTTATGGGGAAAATACAAAATCTTTAAACGCTAATGACGCAGTATTTTGGATGCATTCTGTGTCTGTGTCTGTCCTTACCTAACTAATACTAAAGCTTGTTTTTATTGGTTTCCTCACAAACCCAGTTCGGAAAGTTCATTTCTGTGACTCTTGAACTTGTGTTTACATGCAAATAAAACATGTGTGAAACTAGCATTTATTTGATAGTCGGTTAGAAACACTTTTGAGGCCAGTGTTATGATAACAGTGTATTTGATTAATGGCTCAAGCAAACAGGTTTTGACAATTTCAAACATTTGACTCGCAAACAGCCTTTACTTTTTAAATAATACACATCTCATCGTGATGTCTGAATCAATGTATTGTAATGCTGCAATACATGCATGTACATTTAAGTGATCGTTATTGTGAATATATGTGAAATTGAAAAAATATTTCTACCTTTGAGGGCAGGAGTTTGTCCTATGCTACCCAGTATGCTTACGGTTAATGCAAGTATACAGAATGCAAATCATTCCAATTTTTAATGACACTGCATTTCACATCCATATTTCTAAAATCTCCCCATGCATGCTTTAAATCTGAATGGGAATGACTACAGAAGTAACTTTTGTTCTTCTAAAGCACTTATTCACTTTAAGTGCGGTTAAGCATACACGGGCCATCTCAGAACAGACGTCCGAGTCAAAGTCTGTGAAACATCCATCCATAATTGATGGGAAAAAACGGTATAAACATCATTGTCTCTTTGAGAGATTCGGTGTTTCACCTCTCGGCAAGTTAGGGACTCTACTGCGCCCGAGGCTACTGACTTCATGTAAAAAAAAAAAGTGACAGCATAACTAGTCCAGTAGTTTATGACCTCCACCTGAAGCATAACTCTTACGTGGCCACGGCGCAAAAGCCATGTTTTATACATGCACGCTTTTACAATCACAATCCACCTACACGTGTATCCCTGCTCCTTATTCCGCCACGGTTAAACTGTCAGGCCATTATCCTCCTGTTCGCGGCTCCTTCCATTGCAAATGACTGGAGGAGCGCGTTCCGTCCCATTGATTTATAGCTCATCCAGAAGAGACCATTAATCAGTCCTACACCGATTAGGCCCTAAGTAGCCGAGCAGATTAGACGACTGCGCGTATGGGCCTTATACTTCCGTCATGCATTAGTCATGAGATATGGTATCACCCCTCCACAGCTGCAGGGCTGTGAACGCACTTCCACTCACGGCATCAGCGAGAGGAATATCACTAATCTGATGTAACGCACGAAAGCATCAGGCGTCCTCAAGCTGCCAATTAAGAGGTTTTTTAAAGGTATTTAGAGCATATAATCAAGTTTCCCAGTGATGTCTAGTGTGTTTTGTTAACATAACACTCTGCCCTCATTAAGATCGGCGTCAAAATGAATAAAGTTGAGTGACTGGTGATACCGGAACTTACACCTTCTGTTGACTGGCATGCTGGTTCCATCTCCAGCTATCTTCAACCTCAGTCAAATACAATTGCTCGGAGAAAACAAATGCTGTTTAGCAAACTCCAGATGCTACTTTCATTACATTACATTACATTGAGTGCTCTTATCCAGAGCGACTTACAATTTATACAGCTGGATTTTTACTTCCAGGTTAACCCTTCTAAAAAAGTGCCCTACCTGGGATAGAACCTGCAACGGATGGCCCAGAACCATTATGCTAACACTTTGTGTCCCCAAGATATTTTTTCTGCTACCCTGTAGCCCGGATGGAATATTTGTGTCCTTTCTACTGTAGCCCTTGGAATATTCTTTCCCTCCCACACCATCTGCCTCACTGTGCATGGGTGTGTCCTCTACCCATTCTATTCAGTGAAACAGTCTCCTCACTGCTCATCTTTATAAAGGGTGTGAATAGTTTTGGAGGGTACTGCAGATGCAGTACAATTCAACTGGCAGACTGGGGCCAAAGGCACCCCACCATAGATGTTCTCTATAGACCATAGAAGTTTTATTCAGATGCAGTTCTGCATGTGCAGAGCATCAGCATACCTCCAGAAAGTGACAGAATAATATGTAATTGCATTACATTAAGCACCTACTTTGCTTATGTATATGCACAATGCATCTTATTCATACATTGTCCATAAATGGTATGTGGAAATGTTTTGCCCATGTGCATCATTTTTAATAAGAATCTGGGGCCCAGGAAGTGGAAGTAGCTAACCACTTTCCCACACTTTCTATCCTGCGTAGTGTCAACAAAAAATATGGTTATTTAAAAGTTCATTGATTTTTTTCTTCCCCCTAGATTTCCTTTGAAATTTGTAGCAATGGCAACATTTGTAGTTTGCCATTGCAAAAGACCATTATTCACATGGTGCTCAGTCCTATAAATGCACATTGGCAGGCTCACTGCATCATGAGTAGCTTTGAAAGATTTCAGCATGCATTTCTGCCAGACTTACCTCCTTTGTATTCTTAAATTAACAGTGATCCTTGATGTTTACTTCATAATAATAATTGTTATTATTATTATTATTATTACATGGTTAATTTTATTTTATTTTATAAACTTACTGTCAGTTTTTATACAGCATATCATTTTAAAGACATGCATGTATTTTTGTTGGACATAAATGCAACCATAAAATTGAAAGGTGCGAATGGTAATCAGATTTTCACAACCTAATGAAGTAAACATCAAGAATCACTGTTAATTTAAGAATACAAATAATATTTGATATTATTATTATATATTATTAATATTATACTTTATAGTATCTTTTATTTTGGGATCATCAAACAAATATCAGTTCACATTTGACCAGAGTAAGGAATAGATCAAAGGAGAAACTTTGGGATCCTCCAAGCCTTGTCACAGGCCAGCATTTCTCAGCAAACTGCTGTACTCCGTTCACCATTCTAAATGGTGTTCTGTGCTTCAAACCACATTCAAATTCTCTCATTCCCACCTTTCTATCCCCATTGCCAGAGCTGAATGGTGTCCAATGTTTGCAGCTTGCATAATCTTTTCCAGAGGAAAGGTAATTTGGGGCTCATCACACCTACCCACCAGTTCTTAAATTACTCCTTGTTCAGGTACATTTTGTCTTTCAGTGTCCTACTAAGGTCTAAATGAACACCATGTACTGTGGTACAGTATAATCTATGATTCATCAGTGCAGAACAAAAACAAGACTTGCTGACACATAGGTAGCTTTGTGCCATTAGTCGATGTACCTTAAGATAAGGGTGAGCTGACAGCAGGCAGACTCATTGATCTTCACATCTGGATAGCTCGCCAAACCTATTGTGGCCCCATATGCCATCTTGTTTTCAAGGGGGTCCTGACACATGCACAATATACATAAAGCACATTTTTACAGCTTTGTAAAGTTTTGTAGAATCTTAAAGTCAGTCTGGAGAGAAGGAACAAGGAACGCCATCTGGGCAAGGCCAATGTTTTTTGGCATTTGTAACAATATATCATGAACGACTAAATCAATAAAAATTGCACCTGTTAATTTGCCTTGGTCGGTGGAGGAAGTAATTTGTAATTTTCCATTAATGCTGTAGTAGTAAAATTAATTTTCTTTTTTAAACTTACTTCTAACTAACATACAAGTAATTTATATTGGTCTGTAGTTGTTAATTTATTAGGGTCGAGATAAACTAGAACGTTGTGTACTGGAATCACTTTCTACTTTTGTCACCTGTGGTGAGAGATAAATTGCACAAGTCTGCTAGAGGATACATTAATATCTGGCAGGACTATATTATTAATTTAGGCTCCATTCCATCTAAATCAGATCCCTATTAGTTTTTCAATTGTTAGGGATAAATAAAACTTATGTTGGTTTTATTGTTCTGAAAGTAAATGCATGCATGCTCTGGTGTTTTGTATGATTAGTACTAGAAGAGTCGGTTTGGGCAGAGATCTGCTTTGAACTGATGGAGATAAAATGTTGGTTGAAGGCAACAGTGATAAGTGAAAGTGTGAAGTTTTGTAATGTTATTTCACTGTCTGATATAGATAACCATGTTTCGGATCGTGTAATGATATTTGGTTTGTTGTCCTCATCCCACTCTCTGAGTATGTTTATTTTTGGCACAAGGCTCCTGATGTTGGCGTGTATAATTTAGCCATTTGTTCATGAAATCCATGACATGTAGAGAAAAACAGAAACAAAACACCACACACACACACAGATTCATTTCAATAGCTTCCAACACCACAGTACAGTGACTTCGACACCACAATACATCAATGGATTTTTGCATAGTAGAACGGTTAAGAAACAAAGGTGAGCTATGCAAAAAAGGAAAAAAGAGAAAGAAATGTAATCAAAGTCTGATTTCGCTCACTAAAACATTAAGACGGGCAACTAGTGCACAAGACCATAAAGTACAGTCAGCTGGCAGCTTATTAGACTGGATGAAGAGGCGCAGATGATTAAGCAGTGATTGCAATAAATTCCAAGCTCATAGGAGCCAGGGGGTAATCGTGCTGTCACGGAACAGCTGTTGGTCTATGTAAAGTTTGTCCAGTCAAAGCAATGTGTTGACTCTTTGGGTACAGTTTTTTGCATCTTTCCGAAACTTCCTTGGGGAATTGATCATTCATTCCAAGGTTGGCTCCCCTGCGCTCCCTTCCCCTGCTTTTGACTTCCTGCTGATAATGTTCAAACTTGCCAATGATTGGCCAAGGACCCCTAGTGTTTTTTGGCCCAAAATATGCACGTGGTGAAAAGTGATGCCTTTTACAATATCAGCTGGAAATTTCAATGCATTTTGGAAGAAGTCTTTTAACACACACTCAGGGTCATTGGAGTCGTTTTCCTTAATGCTGGTGAAGATCAAATTATCGTGCCACATGTCTGATCATCAAGAATATTTTAGTTCAGAATCGTATTTTCCCCAAGTACTTTGACTATTTTGCCCTGCGAATCACCTTTGACAGTGTTGTTGTCCTTCATTCATTCATCTATTTGTTGTTGATATGATGTTAATTCTGATTGTGGAAAAAGAAAATAGGTAATGATATATCTATGATACCTGATGAACAACTTTGAATTTGAGCAGTCCTGTTAAATCTGTGACCTTGGCTTTCTTTAAAGGCGCATAACAAATCAAATGTATTAATATTATTATTATTATTATTATTATTATTATTATTATTATTATTATTAATATTACAAATGAAGATGACATAACCCAGGAATATTCTTATCTCAGAAAATTACAGAATGTCATAGATGATTCAAGATGTTTAGATGAAAGGGTAATTAATTCAATAATCCAAAAGATAGCGTGACAGACTTTGAAATATCCATCCATCCATCCATCCAATGTCAAGCCGCTATTCCTGGTCAGGGTCGCGGGGGGACTGATTCAAGATGTTTAGATGAAAGGGTTCAGGCATTAATTTCAATAATGTGGGAAGAAACCAAAAGATGCAAACTCCGTGACCCCGAGACCTTCTTGCTGTGAGGCGACAGCGCTTGCACCACCGTTTGATTTAATATAACACACTTAATTATAAACTTCCAGCAGTTTAATTTCAGATCATAATACCGAAAATGCCCTCAGGCTAACAGCTGATCCAGGATCAGTTGCTTGTCTCATGACCGGAACAGATAAGGAGAGACCCTATAATTTTCTGGCTATTGAGTCAATTCTGAAAAATACACTTTGGAAGAAGTCTTTTAACACACACTCGGGGTCATCGGAGTCGTTTTCCTTAATGCCGGTGAAGATCAAATTATCGTGCCACATCTCTGATCATCAAGAATATTTTAGTTCAGAATCGTATTTTCCCCAAGTACTTTGACTATTTTGGCCTGTGAATCACCTTTGACAGTGTTGTTGTCCTTCAGTCACTCATCTATTTGTTGTTGATATGATGTTAATTCTGATTGTGGAAAAAGAAAATAGGTAATGATATATCTGTGATACCTGATGAACAACTTTGAATTTGAGCAGTCCTGTTAAATCTGTGACCTTGGGTTTCTTTAAAGGCGCATAACAAATACAATGTATTAATATTATTATTATTATTATTATTATTATAAATGTATAAATGTTACAAATGAAGATGACATATCCCAGGAATATTCTTATCTCAGAAAATCCCTACAGAATGTCATATGTGGACTGATTCAAGATGTTTAGACGAAAGGGTAGGAATTAATTTCAATAATCCAAAAGATAGCGTGACCTCAGTTGACTTTGATTTAATATAACACACTTAATTATAAACTTCCATCAGTTTAATTTCAGATCATAATACCGAAAATGCCCTGATCCAGGATCAGTTGCTTGTCTCATGACCGGAACAGATAAGGAGAGACCCTATAATTTTCTGGCTATTGAGTCAATTCTGAAAAATACATAATTCATAAAATGTTGGGAAAACATACAAATAAATAATTATACCTTCTTTTGTTTGTACAGCATGGCCAGAGCTAGAGCTGGCCAGACACATAAATGCCCTCATAAACAAAGGGAACACAATCTTTTGTGGCGGTTAAGTACCATTTTGTTTTTACAATGGTCAATATTACAACTGCTGTGCATAAAATCTACATATCTTCATACATCTACAAATCTGCATATCTCAATATCTCTTATCTCATACCTCAAACTGTGGAGTATGTGCCACCCGAAATCTATTTAATTCCACAGCATGACCTGAGGATATCAGCATACATTTATCATGGCATGCCGGTGGAACGCAATAGTAAGCCATGTATTTTTTAAACCCTACGAAAATTAATTTCTAACACACATTCGTCAAAATGTTTTCCAGTAACAAAGCTATGAGTAGGTAAGGGCAATGGTATTTTCCTGCTTGCGCAAAAGTTATCAGTTGAAACATGATTGCACCTAAATGTGATGCCAGCTCAGTTTCTGGTTCTCTCCCACAGGAAATCTCAAAAAGTTTTTTACAACACTGTGTGAGTGAAGTGTAAAACCGTATTATTAATTGAATACCACCCATCCAGACTTATTTGTGTTCTTTTTTTAAATGTATTTGTTTCTCCCAATTTAGTAGCTATTTACACCCTCTATTTGTTTCGATTTACCCTCCCCATGAGTCCACTGCTCATCTCTACAAGCCAAGCAAATTCTCAGAGGGCAGCAAACTGCTTCCTTTGAGACAGAATTTGCCCACCCTCCTTCTGGAGACACCCTTACATGCTTCACGGCGAACTCGAGCCAGCTCACCATCCCCCCTACCCCTGGGGCGGACAGCTAAATGCCTCCCCTGATCGGGGCTGATGACCATGGCCGGTCCGGTAGAGACAGGTAACTTATTTGTATTCTGAACATCTGGTTTAAAGTAATATAGAAGCAATCTGCTAATAAATCAAAATGAAAAAAGTCAGTCCAGTAAAAACATCTCCTGGATAATGAATGTTGTTAATGGTCATCTTGGCTAATTTATCCTCCTTGGAAAAGTGTTATCTAATGTCTTAGATAATGCAAGTGAATGGGCATATTTTTCAAATATTTTCTACAGGAAGTGTTTACAGGGTTCTCATGAAGCGATACCTGACCTCACAGCCCACGTTAACCGTTTCGGTATGGGCTTGCTCACACTTCAACTTTAATCTTCCAGACGTGGGAGAGATTATTCATAAAGAGCAAATTTCGCTCATCTTTGCTGTATACTGAGAAAAAAATGAAGAAGAAAAATGTAGCCAGGAACTTGGAAGATCATCTCTCTACAAGGTTTGTGATGTTTTCAAAGGGTCAAACGGATGTTAGAAAAAAGCACTAAAAGTCCCAGAAATAGTGCAACGTGGCTATTTTCAAGATGTATTAGGGAGGTGACTAATACAATGCAATGTATGGCATTTTCCTGACAGTGTTGCCACAGAAACGGGCTAGAGACTGCAATGTACAGCATACCACAAATATTATGGTATCTGTTGTGGTTTAAAACAACAGAAATAAAATATCAGCAACAACAAAAGGCAACAAAAAAAGATAAGCTACTGCTAAAGCTGGCTGGCAGTGTGGTGTAATGGTTAGGAACCTGGGCTTGTAACTCAGAGGTTGCAGGTTCAATTCCCAGGTGGGGCACTGCTGTTGTACTCTTGAGCAAGGTACTTAACCTGAATTGCTTCAGTAAAATATCCAGCTGTATAAATGGATTGTATGTAAAGAAATGTAAACTGTGTAAGTCGCTCTGGATAAGAGCATCTGCTAAATGCCTAAAATGTAAATGTAAATGAGTGTATGGTGGCCCACATGGTGTCATATAGCATGTGTATCCTGACTATAAGGATTCTTTAACAAAATGTTGAATTGTTTGCCCTTTGCCTTTGCTCAAAAGACTGATACTAGTCCTTTCCCATACAGTGTGATGACATGCACCTGTGTTCACAGGAACATTTTGTTTTTGATTATATGAACTAAAAGCAGATGCTCTTTAAACTCTGGGTTATAAATGTTTCAAAGCCTTTTATAGCCAGCACTCGGAGAGGTGAGGACCTACGGTATTTTAAGAACCGATACAAAGGTCGGTGCAAGATCACCTTTTCACATTACTTATGTGTTTCTGACCCATGACACATGGGTGAAGGCCTGCGAGTGGGCAGGATGATAAAGGAAGCCTGTTACTAGAGAGCAGGCAATTGGAGTTTGACATGGATAAATACAAGGTCACCTCTGCTTTGTTTGTTTAGTACATGGCGCAACAGGGCTGCGATGACTTAGTTAAGACCTCTCGTATGTTATATTCACATATAAAAATGCATGCTTGCTTTTAGACTGAAGATAATTCCCCAATGTGAAGAATCACCTTATACTGTCAAACCAACCAATTTATCTGAATGTGTCAAGTGACAAGGTCTTCTCCCTCAATTGTTATCAACATTACTCACATAAACAAAGAATATACTCTCCAGGTGTCTGTAAAATACAATTCTTAAATTCGGTCTGCATACCAAGTTATTAATATCAAAATTATGTCGGGTTACAACTAAACGCTCACAAATATAGTTCTCAGAGACTAAACAAGCACTGTTTCAAATAAATGCTTCCCTTATTTTCCTACACTCACAGTACTGTACACCCATTTAAAGGATCCCTCATTTACCTGTACATCTTATTAGTTTAAGAGTATATAAAAGCAATACTATGAATCTTTTGGGCAGTATTTGATAGCAAGCAAACTACTTTTAAGTTTTTTTCAGAATGTTCTATTGGCTGAAATATCCAAACATGTGCACATCCTTATCATTGTTACCAGATACATAGATATTTATCCCCACAAAATATTTAAAAACTTCCAAAAAAATGTAAATCCCCCATCTCCAGTTGACTCCTGTTCTAAATGTTTTAAGACTTCCCTCACTTGTAAGGGATAATGTAAGTTAGTTGTTGAAAATAACAGTCTTATCACACTGAAGTGCTGTTATTTTCAACAACTGACTTGTCAGCAGTACATTGTCCTGCTTATACCATGGCTACTTGCCAAATAAATTAATACACACTCAGTGAATTATGTTAGAAATATAATTACTCACAAAATTAGACAACATTTAATTAGGTACAGGCACTACAAAAAAAAAATAGTGGCACCAGGTGTCACGGTTGTTCCCCAGATTCACCACCAGATGGCGGTGTGCGCCTTTTTCCTTGAAACGCGCTCAGCTGGCTTGAATGACCAATTATCTCTTCCCTATAATTACTCGCACCTAACTTCATTCGGGCGAAATCGTAAGCCATCTTTACGATTTTTAGCCGTAAGGTAAGAATGTCTTTTTCAAGACGTTCACAAAGACTACACAAAGACTTTTCTTTAGAAACGACTATCTCCATTTCAATCCCTTTTAAAAACGCAAGAACTTAGTTAGTTGTACCTTTTAAGGAAACCTTTCTCTCTAAATGGGGGTTTTCGGTTGGTTTCCGTTCGTCAGTCTGTTCGACTGTTTCGGGTTGCTAACTCGTTCTTTTGGCTCTGCTAGCCGTTTACGTTTTTGGGGAGTACTCTGGTCCTAACGAAAGAACTTATTTTAGTTTCCTGCTTTAAGAAACCTTGTTCGCTAAAATGCGCTTTTCTTTTGGTTTCGTTTTATCCAGCCGGTTCGACTGGTTCGTGGGTTACTACTGGTTCTTTTGGCTAACTGCCTTTCACGTTTTGGACATAAAGAGTTTTGGGTTAAGGTTGGTTCATTAACCATTTAATTGTACCCACATTTGAAACTTCTCTCGTGTGTAAATTGTACCCGCATTTGAAACTTCGCTCGTGTGTAGGAGCGATTGGTTAAGTTTCTTTTGTTGGGTCGCTGAGGCTGGTTTCGGGTTTCAATTTTGTTCTGGCGGCTTTGCTAGCCTCCTGCGTTTTCATACGCTCAGACCTATTTCATAACCTTTAGTTCCTACATTTGAAACTCACTCGTGGTTAGGAGTGTTCCTCTAGTTTCATTTGTTCAGTCGTCTAGGCTGTTTATGGGTTCTATTTCATAACCTTTAGTTCCTACATTTGAAACTCACTCGTGGTTAGGAGTGTTTCACAGTTTCATTTGTTCAGTCTGATAGGCTGTTTACGGGTTACTTATTGTTCTGGCGGTTCTCCTAGCCCTCCTGCGTTTACATACGCTCAGAACTTTTGATAACCAATTTCTTTGTCACTTACGAATAGAAACCTTGTTCGCTAAAAATGCGCTTTCATTTTGGTTTCATTTTTGTTCAGCAGATCTCCTGGTATAGGTTTTACTCTGTGGTTCTGTCGGTCCCCTTAACCGTTTCGAGTTTTGCGGACGTCAGATGTGGGTCTTGTTGTGCCCTGCTGTCTGTCATCCCCCCCTAACTGTCTCTTAGGCTCCTGCGTTTTCATACGCTCAGACCTTTTCGCCACCATTTAATTGTACCCACTTATGGAACTTCTCTCGTGTGTAAATTGTACCCTCCTGGTCGCTGAGGCTGTTTTCGGGTTTCAATATTGTTTTGGCGGCTTTACAGTTTTTGCGGATGCCAGATGTGGGTCAACTTGTGGGCCCTGCTGTCTGACGAGGATGTCGGATGTGGGTCCAGTCGTCCTGCTGTTCTGCCGGTCCCCCCTAACCGTTTCGAGTTTTCGGACGTTCAGAACTAGTGGGTCAGGTTTTACCATGTGATCTTGTGGGCTCTCCTAGCTCTTCCGCGTTTCCGGACGCTCAGTATTTTTGGTTGTCCAGTCTTAATAAATTAATTACTCGTGTCTTACAAAAAAAAAACCTTTGCTCGCTATTAAGCGTTTTCATTTGGTTTTCGTGGGTTCAGTCATTTAGACTGTTTTCAGGTGATATCCTGGTTCTGTTGGCTTCCCTAGCCTTTCACATTTTGGGAGGTTCAGAATATTCGGTTCAGGTATTTACATAATCCTTATTTAAATTGTACCTTCATTAGAAACCTTGCTCGTTTGCTATGGGCTTTTTGTTGGGTTTCGGTTGTTCAGTCACTTCGACTGTTTCGGGTTGCAATGTGGTTCTGTGGCTCTCCTGGCCTTTGCGTTTTCGGACGTTCGGAACTTTTTGGGATTATGCAATCTAATTAACATGTTTACTGTACCCATTATAAGAACCCTGCTTGCTATTAAGCGTTTTTTCGTTCGGGTTCATGTTGTTCAGCCTGTTGGGCTGTTTTTGGGTTTCATTCATGTTCTCTTGGCTCTCCTAGCCTTTATTTTGGGATACTCGTGTCTTTATTTTACGAACTTTTAGTTGTAACTATTATAAAGAACCTTGCCCGCTAGGCGGTGCTTTGATTCAGGTTGCTTTTGTTCAGTTCGGTTGGACTGGTTCAGGTTACTAACTTGTTCGTTTGGCTATCATTGCCTTTACGTTTTCAGACACTTGGAGTTACCACCCGGTGGGTGTGGTTTGCGTTCATCTCTAATTATCTTCCCTATTCTCTGTTTTACAGAGCTAGTGGTTAGACGGGTTCCGTCTAACTTTTTGATCCCCTAGGGCTTCTGCGAGTGGCGCCTATCACCACCAACCCTTACACCAGGAGCCTAATTTTACGTTCAGTGGGGAGTGCAATTTAAAAAAAATAATATATTATAATAATATAATATGATATAAATAGCATATAACAAAGCCTAATGGTTCTACACAGCTCAAGCTCTACACCAACGTCTCTAAATAAGCAGAGTGAGACTCAGTCAAGGAGCCCTGTTTTCAGGGCACAACAAGATGTTGAGCAAACCTGATTGGCTAGCCAGTGCAATAATATTTTGCCATTTGGTATTTTAGACTGGCAGTACGGAAAATGGCACAAGACAATGAAAAAACGATAGTCAAGTAAATTGTCATGATTTTGATGTCAACGATAGTCATGTTGATTTTGTTGCTTTAGTTAACACTTGCTTTGAGGGGGGTGACAGGGGCTGCATATTGTTTTTTAGCAATGACGATGGACCACTATTGGTCGATGGTGACACCCTGATTGGCCACGCTGATCGCACACTTTTCTTGCTAAGAGTCATTGCCAGCCCACTTCCCACTTCCCACTGTGTGCACCAGCAGAAGAAAAATATATAAAAAACCCAGTGCACTCTTCTTCTGATCTGCACTAGTTGACTGTGTCTTGTGTTCGATAACTGCATTTGCATTTGCGTTTTCCAAAATAGGGCCCGTGGAGTCTAAGGGCAGAATAATTTTCACGAGCTAGCTAATTAGATACAGTGAAATTAGTATCCCAGATATCCAATTAACTGCTACATTCATATGCCCCTGGCAGTGTTCTCCTCAAACACTAGTCATACTTTAGTAAGAGAAGAAGAAAGTGAAGGACACAATGTTAGAAATCACATGGAACATTTTTAAAAGTTATACAGCAACATCAAATGCACCTCTCTCACTGTGGGGAATAATACATTGTTTACCTCAGGTAGCGCTATATTTATAAATGCTGATATTTTTAAAAAAGGAAATGCTTGTAG
Organism: Aldrovandia affinis; assembly: GCA_029706075.1. Classification (NCBI taxonomy): domain Eukaryota; kingdom Metazoa; phylum Chordata; class Actinopteri; order Notacanthiformes; family Halosauridae; genus Aldrovandia; species Aldrovandia affinis. The sequence continues at coordinate 8,620,816 of JAINUG010000012.1, read as the reverse complement.
AACCTAAATAGATCAGATTTCACCTGGGGAAATAAAAAGGCACGGCGTTTATAAAGGATTCAGCCGAGGAACCATCATCTCCCAAATATCTGACAACATTATCCGAAATTGTGTACTCTATAAAAAAAGCAACAAGCAAAGTACAAATTAGTTCAGCAGGGGACGTATGATCTAGTTTCAAAAAGCATTTTTGTGTGTTTTCCCTCAGAATACAAACAGTATTGGTAGAAAAAAGAAAGAAGGCACTCACGTGGGGTGTTAAAGTTTAAAAAAAGCCTTGAATTGAATGGGCCTATGCGTTGTGGCTCTAAAACGTGGTCTTGATCTTTTAATTTCTACCAGGAAATGTTGGTACCCCTTTTTTTTAAAGAGCACCAGTGGAGGATATACTGTATTACTGATTGCTCACTTAAACTAAGGATTACAGCCGGAAAATGGGAGTACGGAAATTGTGAATTCTTCAGTGGCAGGGAGGGGGGGTTCATTTTATATTCAATGTCAAACCGTGGTCATAAACCCCAGTGAGCCAAATGACTGTGCAAGAGAGAAAAGGGTCACAGCAGTGAGCAAACAGTATGAGTTGTGAAATAGTATGAGTGGATGAGGAGAGGAGGAGGAAGACTATTGGTGAATAAGGCTCATTAAACATCTAATGACACTTGTCACAAAAATTAGGGGGCTCTGGCTCTTTCAATTCTTGTCTCCCCATTTTCCCCAACTGTGATTGGATAAATTAGTCCCTCCCTCTCCACCAATGTGTGGCGAGCTTTCGACACAAAATGGCTGTCGTGCACCACCCAGGTGGGTGCCGCACATTAGTGGTCACCTCCCTTCATTATGAGGTGCTTTGAGATTAAACTCTCATCATTAGGTGAAAGGAGTTATATAAATATAAATGCAAGCCATTATTATTACCAGCTATTATTATTACCTGAGACCTGAGACTATTATTGCCTGCATATAACTGGCTGGGGGGAGTGGTCTTACCATCCCGTTTAGATTACAACTGTGTGGGCAGGGCCTGCCATTTATTTCAAATCCATTTTGGTAAGGGTACAATTGGCTACCAAGTTGTTGACTTGTTCATTTGCATTTCACTGAACTTTTGTAGGATTCCCTGAGCAAGGCAGAGTGGTATATTGTAGGATGAACACAACCTGCAATAAGACAGGGAGGCAGACTGGCGAGACAGTATGTGAGGCCACGCCAAATTAAGAAGACATTAATTCATTTTTAATCCTCGGGGGTCAATGTCATCGTGGCCCCCTTCTCCTTCCTTCTTGCATGTTCTGGATTGCATACTGTGTATTCAATTAATTCTCACAATATTTGCAATGTACAGAATACACAAAGGGATAGATTTATGTAACATTGCACATTGTGAAGTAACAATTATAAGGAGCTTATGAATTTTGGATACTTAGCCAGTTGAGAGGGTAGCTTCCAGATTCAATAAAACTGACTTGGAGTTTCAGTCAGTCATTCCATGATGTGCTTTCAATGATTCGTGATGGGGAGGAATGGTGAGGTAGTCCTTCTATAAACTGGACCCATAGAGGCTTGGCAAATACCTTAGACAAGGTTCAAGTTAGTGCTCTGGGGGCTATAGACTGTAGCGTAGGTGCTAGTGTAGCATTGCAAACGGAAAGTTGACTGCTAATGCCTTGTTCATGCCTGGTGAATTGTGTGAGGGGGAATGACGTGTGCCAGAAAGAGTTGAGTGGCAGAAAATAAATTGCCACAGTCTGAACTTATCTCCTGATCCTTAAGTTTTTGTTTTATTTGAATTAATACTTTGATGTGCCTTGCTAGGACCATTTTCTCGGATGCTATATATACAGTATATTGCATAACATCACTCCCTTGTTCTGTAAAAGTCATTTTATTTTAGTATTCAGAAATCGTATATGCTGTAACTCCAACAGTGATAAAACATTGGGCAAATGTTCAAACAATCACATGTTTAAATGGTTCATTAGTCATTTGGGCTTACCATTTACTATTTGTCTTTTGAATCACTTAGGATTCCATTAAGCTAGTTATGCTCCATTATGTGTATAATTTAGTTGTCCTTTAACTGAATTGTAGTCACAGGGATTCCATTAAATTGCAATGAGGGTTGCAAAATGTCCAAATGGCACTGTCTTATTGAAACTATCAAATGGAGGGAAAGCTGATTCCTGGGCCTTTACAGCTATACGTTATATGCTTGGACTCATTTTAAGGACTTACTTAAAACTGCTAATACACTCATTCACTTTGCCCCAAATTATCATTGTTGCACCTTTTTTTGGTTCTTATTTGGGATAAGAATTCATGTGTACAACTTCTATACATGCCATGGCAACATCCATCCATCCATCCATTATCTAAGCCGCTTATTCCTGGTCAGGGTCGCGGGGGGGCTGGAGCCTATCCCAGCATGCGTTCCGGGCGAGAGGCAGGAATACACCCTGGACAGGTCGCCAATCCATCGCAGGGCACACACACCATTCACTCACACACTCATACCTACGGGCATTTTAGACTCTCCAATTAGCCTAACGTGCATGTCTTTGGACTGTGGGAGGAAACCGGAGTACCCGGAGGAAACCCACGCGGACATGGGGAGAACATGCAAACTCCGCACAGAAAGGCCCCCGGCCTGGATTCGAACCCGAGACCTTCTTGCTGTGAGGCGACAGTGCTATCCACTGCACCACCGTGCCGCTGCCATGGCAACAGTTTTCCAAAAAGTTTATTTTGACCCACTCAGCCAAAAAGTGTTTAAGTTTATCTTTAACTAGCTTTGTTTCAAAGTTTGTTATTTCCTGTTAAATGTAAAAAAGAAAAGTCACATTTCCTTAATTTCAATGGAATTCAGTGGAATTATTTGACCTTTAGAACCTGTAAATAGTAAGTGTCCTTCTAAAAGCTAATACAAGAAAAATCAAAACCATAAACATCCACTATTACAGCTATTCATTCTTACCACTGCCCTTGCTAAATCAGTTTTATTATTCCATTGACTTATGGATGAATTATTTAGACAGGCCTCAATGGAGCAACTAATCTTTTAGGACCAAAGTAATGCTTTCATGATTATCCTTTATTCACTACTGTATGCTGCATGATAAATAATAATGTTAATAACATCATTATTTTTCTTAAGCATACATCATTTAGCATTTTACATTTTAAGCATTTAGCAGACACTCTTATCCAGAGTGACTTATAAGATGTGCATTAATACATGGTAATGCATGCCATTAATGAATTACAGGAAGTTATTTCAACGTATTTATGCAAATACTCGTGTATAATAACGTGTATTATCCTTTCACTTTCAGGTTTGTGGCCACATTTTTTGAGCTGGCTCGATAGAACCACTGAATTCATGAACTGGTGGTCATCTTTCAGAAAGTACACACAAAAGAATGCATATTCTAATGAGACCCTGGGTACCAATGGTTTAATTACTGGTTATTCGCTTAAAATAAGGTTTATAGCCACAAAATGAGAGTAGCCTACTTAAAAAAAAGAAGGTAATGCAAGTATAACATTCCAATCAATAAAGGATGAACATTTTTAGTTATGTATTTTGTATTTAATAGGCAATGTACATATACATTCTCTTCATGGGTTTACATTGACTTTACATTTCATTCAGACACAGGTCACATCCAGCAACAAAGTGCACATTTTAGCATAGCACTTACTGTGGTGGTTGGCGTCCATGAATAAGGAGTAAGTAAACAAGGAGCCATTAAAGTAGTCTGAAATCCTTAGGATATTGTGTCCTTTGTAATAGTAAGTGAAAATGATAAAATGAAGTAGGAAGGTACTTTTAGTTATCGGGAGTTAACACTGCAGTCACGAATAGGGAAATCTAGACACTATACCACCGAGTTCTGGTCCTGAGGCCAGCAAATTCACTGGCACAGTTTGACATACATCGCTGAAAGACAATGAAAAAAAAAAAAAAAAATAAGAGATTAAATTAAAAACTCTCTCTTTACCTTTTAAAATACAGTATTTGGGCCATATGTCTAACTGAAGCTTTGGCTGGCAGACAGCCTGATCCACAGAATGGAAGGGGAAATGCAGATTATAATTATCATCAACCATCACCATCTATTTATTCATGCTTATTCATACTATTTAAGCTCTCTACTGCATTACTGAATGCAAGGCATTGTGGGTGAAACATAACCTTGCCTTTCAATAATGAGGACTTCCTTTTCTCTCTATCAGCGTCAGGAGCACTAGCAGAGATTTTTCTATGTGGGAATATATTATTTCCTTGCTCCCAGGCTAAACGCGGTTCTGCATCCACGCCACCATTCCAACCTGCTGCATTTTCCTCCGCGAGGTCAACATGACATACATTTTAATAGTTCAATACTCAGATGATCAACGTGACATTCATGTTAGTGTTTCATTACTGTGCAGGAAGAAGAAAAAAATAGCATGGCACATTTTACTCACAGGCTTTTGACCTTAACAACGGTCAGGCAGGTTGGGAAAATTGTTCCTTATCAGCTTCCCAGCTGTGGCAGAATTTGACTTTGCTTGTTGTGAGAAGCTGTGGGTGTAGCGGTGTCAGTTGAGTAGCAAGCTATATAATGCAGATCATGGGAGACCAGTGAATCAACAACCAACAACAGCCATTTTCCCAGCATATATACTGTATGAACTCCACTACTGTTATGACGAACAGGAACGAACCCAAACGCAGACACGGAAGGTTAGGATGGAGAGTGAAAATTTAATTATAATAATGATACAAGTGATGACAGAGGTAGTAGAGACGATGGGCTGGATTCTGGAGGGGATGCACAGGAGGACAGACAGGAGGGAACCGGGGAGGCAGCTAAGCGTGCAGGCAGGCGGGGCTGGCAGGACGAACAGAGCTGGCGGACGGAGGAGTAATGGACCTGAACACGAGGGGAAAACGACAAGAACACGGGTAAACATACAAAACACGCAACACGGAGAGAACAGTAAACACAGCGTAGGACAACAAGTAACAGGAGTCAGCTTCTACCAGGTAGAGGAAACAACGATCTGACGAAGAGTGACTGGAAAACCGGGGTAGATATACTGCAGGGCTGATGGAAAATGATGGGAAGCAGGTGTGCCGGAATGGATGATGGAATTGGCAACAGGTGAACATGATGGGGAGTAATGAGGAATGATAATAGAATAATTGAAAATAATAAAACAATTAACACAACAATTACAAGGAGAACAAGACAACGGAAAAACGAGACAGGAACATCGGGAATATGACAGTACCCCCTCAACGGATGCCTCTGGGCATCTGAACAGGGTGGTTAGGGTGAGACAGATGGAAGTCCCGAATGAGGGAAGGGTCCAGAATAAGGGCGCGGGACACCCAACTGCGTTCTTCCGGACCATAACCCTCCCAGTCGACCAGATACTGGAATCCACGACCTCGACGGCGTGCATCCAGCAAACGCCGGACGGTGTAGGCCGGGTGGTCATCGATGATCCGGGGGGGTGGAGGGGCGACGGCAGGAGGGCAGAGTGGGCTATTGGAGACCGGTTTAATGAGAGAGACATGGAAGGAGGGGTGGATCCTCATGGAGGCTGGAAGTCTAAGCTTGACCACAGAGGGATTAATAACAGAGTCAATGGGGAAGGGGCCAATGTAGCGGGGTGTGAACTTGCGGGAAGTAGTGTGAAGGGGAAGGTCCTTGGTGGAGAGCCAAACCTCCTGACCCCGGTTGGTAGTTGGGCGCCGGGGTGCGATGGCGGTCAGCGAAGCGCCGGTTCCGATCAGTGGAACTAAGCAGGGTAGTGCGGGTGAGCTCCCAGGTCCTGCGACAGCGATCCAAGTGGGCCTGGACCGAGGGAACTGCCAGTTCCTCCTCCTGGACAGGAAGAGAGGGGTTGGTAACCAAGGAAGCCTCGAAGGGGGACAGACCTGTGGACGCGCTGGTCAATGAGTTGTGAGCGTACTCAATCCAGGGAAGTTGAGTGCTCCAGGCCGAGGATCTTCTGACGTGATAACACGGAGAGACGCTCCCAGGTCTTGATTGGCGCGCTGTCTGGCCGTTAGTCTGGGGGTGAAAACCAGAGGACAGGCTTACCGAGGCACCAAGAGCGGCACAGAAGGTCTTCCAGACGTGGGGAGGTGAACTGGGGTCCGCGGTCAGAGACGATGTCCAGGGGAATGCCGTGCAGGCGGAAGACATGGAGGCAGAGAAGGTCCGCTGTTTCAGAGGCAGTGGGGAGTTTGGGAAGGGCAACAAATGCACGGCTTTAGAGAAGCGGTCGATGATGGTGAGGACCACGGTGTTACCTTTAGACGGGAGACCGGTGACAAAATCCAGGGCGATGTGGGACCAAGGACGACCAGGAACAGGCAGGGACGGAGCAAGCCAGCAGGAGGTTGGTGAGTAGCCTTGGACCGGGAACACACGGGGCAGGCGAGCACAAAAGAACGGGTGTCGACATCGATGGTGGACCACCAGAAGTGCCGCTGAGCAGGCTCAGGTGCGGCTGATGCCAGGATGACAGGCGAACCGGGAGGTGTGGACCCACTGAAGGACCTGAGATCGGACGGGTCTGGGACGAAGAGTCGGTTCGGAGGGCCGTACCTGGATCTGGATGGGTCTGCTGGGCGTCACGGACAACCGACTCGATCTGCCAGGAGACAGCGGCCACCACACAGGACGGAGGAAGGATGGTCTCAGGAGTAACGGGAAACACCTCGGGACATGGAGACGGAAAGGGCATCGGGTTTCACATTTTAGAACCAGACGAAAAGTCAGGTTAAAATTGAAACGCTCAAGAACAGGGCCCAGCGGGCCTGGCGAGAGTTGAGACGTTTGGCCGTTTGGATGTACTCCAGGTTGCGGTGGTCAGTCCAGACGATAAACGGCTGCTCGGAACCCTCAAGCCAGTGGCGCCATTCCTCAAGGGGGCGAGCTTGACCGCCAGGAGTTCACGGTTCCCGACATCATAATTGCGCTCGGCAGGGGACAGGCGGGGAAAAAAAAAGCACATGGGTGGAGTTTCTGGTCCAGGGTAGAGCGTTGGGATAACACCGCTCCCACCCCGGTGTCGGAGGCATCAGCCTCGACCACAAACTGGCGAGATGGATCTGGCAAATGAGGATGGGTGCGGAGGTGAAGCGCCTCTTTAGCTCCGCCGTGCGTCGTCCGCTTCCGAGGACCAGACGAAACGGGTAAGGGAGGAGGTGAGACGAGTGAGGGGAGCGCAACCCGACTGTAATCCCTGATGAAGCGACGGTAAAATTAGCAAAGCCCAGGAAGCGTTGTAGCAGCTTCACGGAGGTGGGTTTAGGCCAAGTAACCACCGCCTGGATCTTTTCGGGTCCGTCCTAACCTGACCGCTCTCAATGATGTAACCCAGGAAGGAAACAGAGTGAACATGAAAATCGTTTTTCTCCGCTTTCACAAATAATTTATTTTCTAAAAGTCTTTGGAGAACCTGGCGGACATGCTGGACGTGCTCCTCGAGGCTGTGGAAAAAAATGAGGATATCGTCCAAATAAACAAAAACAGAGCGGTTTAAGAAGTCCCGGAGAACGTCATTGATGAGCGCCTGGAAAACAGCGGGAGCATTAGTAAGCCCAAAGGCCATGACCAGGTATTCAAAGTGGCCGAGGGGGTGTTGAAAGCCGTCTTCCATTCATCGCCCTCACGAACCCTCACCAAGTGGTAGGCGTTATGGAGATCCAATTTCAAAATTACGGCACCTTTGAAGTGGCTCGAATGCTGAGCTGATGAGTGGGAGGGGTATTTGTTCTTGATGGTGATGTTATTGAGGCCACGGTAATCGATGCAGGGACGAAGGGACTTGTCTTTCTTGGCCACAAAGAAAATCCAGCAGCAACAGGGGACGAAGAAGGCCTGATGAGACCCGCGGCGAGAGAATCGCGGATGTAGCGCTCCATGGCCTCCCTCTCTGGACGGGACAGGTTGAAGAGGCGCTGGAAGGCAGGGGAGCCCGGGAAGGAGATCAATGGCACAGTCATAGGGTCGGTGAGGAGGCAGGGAAAGGGCGCGTTGCTTGCTGAAAACCTCGATGAGGTCATGATAAGCAGGAGGGATGGAGGAGAGATTGGGAGGTTCAGCGGTGGGGCGTAGGATCCTCAGGTAGAGCAGGAGCAGAAGCAGACAACAAGCAAGATGAGTGACAGGAGGGACTCAGTTGGTGACTCGACTATTGGTCCAGTCGAATTGGGGTTGTGTGCCACCAACCAAGGCTGGCCGAGGACCAGGGGCGGGGGTGAGGAGAGGACGTGAAACTGGAGGGTCTCGTGGTGATTGCCGGAAAGGGTGAGGTGAAGGGGTACGGTGCGGTGGGTAACTTGAGCGAGGAGCTTGCCGTTGAGAGCGTTGGCATTCAGAGGAGTAGTGAGGGGTTCCAACGCAATGCCAGCTTGGGTAACGAGGTTGGAATCCAGGAAGTTCTCGTCAGAACCGGAGTCGATTAATGCAGACAAGGGCAGGGACTGCTGATTCCAGGACAACACGGCGTTGAGCTGCATATGAGGTCGCGGAGTATGTGGGGTAGTAGTACGACTCGCCAGGACCCCAGAATCACTGGCGAGCCCCCTCTTTGGTCGAAGGGAGCAGGAAGATAGGAAATGCCCAGACTGACCGCAGTAAATGCAGGATCCCGATTGCAACCTCCGGAGACGCTCAGCAGGTGCGAGACGAGCCCGACCCAGTTGCATGGGAACCTCTTCGGAGACGGCTGCAGTAGAGACAAGGCTGGGAAGAGAGGCAGCAGGGGATTCAGGTCTCGATCTAGGAGGGTAGAGAGGAGAGCCACGGAAGAGGAGATGGAGGGACGACGGACAGCTCTTTCCCGGTAACGCTCATGGAGGCGGTTATCCAGTCTGATGACCATGGAAATGAGGTCGCCGAGATTAGCTGGGTCCTCCCTGGCAGCCAACTCATCTTTCAAAGACTCGCTGAGACCGTGCCGAAAAGCCCTTTGAGCGCCCGGGTCGTTCAACCGGACTCCGCAGCTGTGATGCGGAACTCCACCGCAAGTCGGCCACAGAACGGGCACCCTGGTAAATGGTGAACAACCGTTGACTAACGTCCGTACCTCGGACGGGGTGGTCAAGACATTCCTTAATTCTGAAACGAAGCGGGAGTAGGAAGTGAAATAAGAAGAACTGCTCCCCACAAGGCGGACGCCCATGCCAGCGCATCCCCTTGAGCAACCCCATTATGTAGGCGATGCGGGAACCATCAGTGGAATACGAGGTAGGCTGCTGCTCGAAAACCAGGGAGCATTGAATGAGGAAGGCGCGGCACATACCCAGGTCTCCGGCATAACGATCAGGAGCAGGCACGTGAGGCTCCTTGTGCAGGAAAACTGGTGGGTCCGGGGTGAAGTGAAGCAGGAGGGGAACTTCCTTGACAGCGTTGTGAAAACAAGTCTTGTAAAAGATCCTTGTTCTCCTTTACGCTGGTGGAGAGGCAGTGCAGCGCTGTCGTCAGCTCCTGGATGGATTGACCCTGTTGGCCGACAAGAACCCTGTAGGGACAGGGCTTGACGGATCTGGTTAGTGTCCGCTGGGTCCATGCTTGGTCAGATCGTTCTGTTATGACGAACAGGAACGAACCCAAACGCAGACACGGAAGGTTAGGATGGAGAGTGAAAATTTAATTATAATAATGATACAAGTGATGACAGAGGTAGTAGAGACGATGGGCTGGATTCTGGGGGATGCACAGGAGGACAGACAGGAGAGGAACCGGGAGGCAGCTAGCGTGCAGGCAGGCGGGGCTGGCAGGACGAACAGAGCTGGCGGACGGAGGAGTAATGGACCTGAACACGAGGGGAAAACGACAAGAACACGGGTAAACATACAAAACACGCAACACGGAGAGAACAGTAAACACAGCGTAGGACAACAAGTAACAGGAGTCAGCTTCTACCAGGTAGAGGAAACAACGATCTGACGAAGAGTGACTGGAAAACCGGGTAGATATACTGCAGGGCTGATGGAAATGATGGGAAGCAGGTGTGCCGGAATGGATGACGGAATTGGCAACAGGTGAACATGATGGGGAGTAATGAGGGAATGATAATAGAATAATTGAAAATAATAAAACAATTAACACAACAATTACAAGGGAGGAACAAGACAACGGAAAAAACGAGACAGGAACATCGGGAATATGACAACTACAAGTGAATGAGTTGTTCAAGCGAGCAAAGTTGCTCACAGCAATTGCTATAGGTCTTATGTTCTGTATTCATGTATTCTGCTTGTTTTTGTATTTTATTATTTTCTCTGTGTTCGTTTATTTTTCATGTTAGTTCCCCCATCTGTCTGTGTTCCTTGTTATCCGAGAATCCACTTCCTGTCTTTTTTTTGTCGTTGCACTATTCGGGGGATTTCGGCTATATGGGTTTCTGCCTTATTTCGTATCTCGTTTACTTCTTTCTTTCTTTTTTTAATCTGTACATATTACTTACGTGTACTGTATATAGTACTAACCGACTAATCTACTAACGTTTGGAATTTTGGGTGCGTTACTAACATTTACTAATTACTGATTGTCTTGTGTTTCTATCTGCAGCTGTCATTCTCCCTCTCGTTTTCCTATCCCTGTTGCTTTCTGTCTTCTCGCATTCTCTGCACACGTTTCCACCTACATGCGCCTCCCCTCCGAACTGTGCACGTGTCTACCTGCTTTTCCCAGATCATTTGTTATTGTTGTGTCTATGTGCTTTCCGGTCTGTGTCTTTCATCTCCCCTTGTTATTGTATTAGTGGTCCTGATTGTTCTCACCTGTGTTCTCGCCCCTTTCCCCTCCCAGTCACACTTGATTCCTCTCGTGTTATCTTCCCCATTTGTATTTAAGCCCCTAGTTTGCACTCTGACTTTGTCAAAACGTTGATCAAGTTTCCCAGTGCCGATTGTTAGTAAGCCTGTGTTATTTTGAGATTTCTGAGACACCCTTTGTTTGACTTCGAGTTTTGCCTGTCGATTCTGATTTGTTTGCCCTTCTGCCTGTTTGGTTTTTGATCTTTTGTCCGCCCCTCGACTACTCTTTTGGATTTTGTTTTTGTACTTTCTTGGATTCTGATTACTGGCTTTGAACTTGGACTGATTAAATAACGTTCTCTTTCTGCAATATCCTGGTCTGTGTTTGGGTCCTTGTCCAGATCGTCACAATAGGAACAACCCAAAACACATATCACTCATAAAGCCATTACAAAGTACAATTTTGCATCCTTTACAATAACTAATATAAGCTGTGTGACTGACCTAGCTAGCTGATAAAAATATTTTCAGCGCCGCTCTGTTCAGTTTGCCACCTCCAATGTTGTTGGGAATAAATAAAGGCTCTGCATAATTAATTTGTATGTTGCTATGGCTTCCGGTTTCCAGCATGGTTAAACTGAAGTGTCACTCACTGACAAACAAGTTCATGTTTTACCATTCATTTTGAATCAAGCCTCATTTCCAAAAAGTTAAATTATAGTCACATTATAAACAATAGATATTTATCAGTGAATTAGTTCTGTTTTATTTGCAAGCTCCAATGTAGTTTGCAGAGTAAGTTTATCTTTTACAAAGCCTTCCCTCTGTATTATTACCATTACAGGCATGCATATAACTATAAATTTCCTCTGCTGGAGGCTGAAAATTTGCTCAGTGATTGTCACAACCTGGGGTTCCCTAACCATTATACATGTTAACTACTTAACTACAGTTTATTAATCATTGTGCACTTACTTTCACATGTGTAATTGAGAACACTGTTATAACACTTTACATTCTACAAATTCTTTACTTTGTAATAACCTCTTGTTACCAACGTAGTTACGGTATAACTACACAGGTATAGGTGCAACAATATGAATGTAACCAAATAGGTTAATAAGAAAATAGTTTATCCACGCACACGTACATACATACATACATACATACAATATGTAGATTATATAAGATATCAGAATTGAAGCTTATGAAGAAATAAAATGACAAGAGAAATGCTTGTGTGAGACATTTTAAAGTGCTTGCCTGAGGACAATCTTTCAAAAAGATTGCAGGGGATGGGAATTGTCACAGGTAATGGTCAAGGTTTTTAACATGTGCAGAAAAGTTTGAGACACCACCTAGCTGTTTCTTCAATTCTATGATATACTATGATGTTTCCTGGCATAATCACTTTTCCAGATATACTCAGTTCAGTTTAGTTTTGAAGTAATTCAATTCATACAATATTTTCTCAGAAATACTCTAATAAGCCTTCTCAATATCTTGGCTCAAACCAAACATTAACATTGTATTATATATACACATATATATACATATAGTGGGCAGATTCACCGCCTTGTACAGTTCATAGTTAACCTACTCCAGACTGTCAAAGCAAAACAATGATTATATAAATGGTTGGTTGGCCTTTGCATTCAAAACATGAATATCACTAGTCTCATCTTTACTCTGTTCCAGCACCAAGCACAAATATTTTTTGTCTTGTCAAAGACCCGAGACTATTCAAACTAATCCTCAAAATGTCCGACACATCTGTTTATTCATTTTAGTTTTTTTTAAACAATTGAAAATCATTAGCATTTCATAAGAAATATTTGTCCACCCTTCTATAGTCCTTTTGCACCAAATTACAAAATGTTAATCTTAAACGTACCAGTGCACTGACCAAAAAGTTTATTTTCATGTGATTTTCAACAGATTTTTATTAAAATTGAGATTTTTGGAAGGAGGCTTCATTCACATGAATGTTGAAAAGTTAGCTTGTCTGTTAGCCAAGGATACTTTAGTTTGACCACACTGGAAACTGCTACAGTTGCCAGCAGCCCCCTGAAATAATGTTATGACAACCGGGTTACACATGTCTTCCCCCAATTACATTGACTGATGCAATGAACTGACAGTCACATTTGTAATCAGCTATCTAGGTTACTCAGCAGATCAGCATAGGCTAGTTCTTGTAAATGACATAACTTATTGAGTAATAGAAGGAGTATGCCTCTTTGTTAGTGTGGGGGACCGAACAGGGACCCAGATGCAGACCAGGATAAGGCAAGAAAGGAACATTTATTGATCAAGCAGGGTTCAAAAGCCGATAATCAGAGGTAGGTAAAGTACAAAATCGAAATCCAAAAGAGTAGTCAAAAAAGGCAGTCCAAAAATCAAAACCAAATAATCAGAAAGGAAAACAAACAAAATCGGAAGGCAAAACTCGAAGTCAAACAGAAGGGGTGTCTCGGAAAATACAAACAAACTCTGGCTTACACACAATCGGCACAGTGAATGATGATCAACGTTCTGACAAAGACTGAAAGCAAACAAGGAACTTAAATACAAATGGGGAAAGTGACACAATAGGAATCAGGTGTGACTGGGAGGGGAAAAGGGCAAGAACACAGGTTAGAACGATTAAGGATAACTAATACAATAATGAGGGGAAACGAAAGACACGGACTGGGAAGCACATAGACACACTAAAAATACATGACCTGGAAGAGCAGGCAGACACGTGCACAGTTCGAAGGGGATGAAGGCATAGAAAGAAAATGCGTGCAGATAAAGCGATTAAGAGAGAAACGTACAGGGATAGGACAACGAGAGAGAGAATGATAGCAGTAGATAGAAACGTGAGAAAATTATTAATTAGTAAAGTTAGTAACGAAATCAAAATCCCTACTGTTAGTAGATTAGTTGGTTAGTACTATATACATCTAACTAATATGTACAGAGTGTTAGAAAGAAAGAAGGAAGTAAATGAGATCAGAAAATAAGACAGAAAACCCGTAAAGTCGAAATCATCCGAATAGTGCAATAACAAAGACAAGGAGTGGATCTCGAACAACAAGGAACACAGACAGACGGGGAACTGACATGAATGATAAGTGATGAGAAAATTAACAAAATATAAAAACAAACAGAACAAACGTCTCAAAACATAACAGTTAGTCAACTAGCTACCAGTATCTACATGTAGTTAGTTAGGTGGTGCCACTTGTCATTTTAGGGTGACTTTCTAAATCACTTTAGAAACCTTTTACCAATAAAATTGCATGCTTTTTGTCTTCTCTAGACTTAGAATTAACATTACTATGTCCAAATCAAAAACAAAAAATAAATATTAGCTAGCCTACTGCTAGGCCTGCCTTTCATGATGTTTGCCTCAGACAGTTGACTCTATGACCTTTTATTATTTTCCTTGTCAAACTTGGACTTTGAGAGTGATTACCTCTTTTACCTTCTTTTAGAGAGCATTAATTACGAGAAAGTAGCAAAATATTTATTTGGTCAATTGTAAGTAGATGTAATACATGCAATTGTTTATAGAAATGATTAAACTTTCTAATTAATCAAAGTAATATGCAGTATTTGGTTGTTGAATCAAAGAGAAAGTCTGATTGAGTACTCAGCACACTGCCCAGTGGTGAGTACATTGTTGGAAGTAGAACAACATAATTACCATTGCAGTACCATAGCAGGTATCAAAGCATTTGTCAGTCAATCAAGGAAGCCTTGTCAGTCTGATGTCTGAGGTGCTCCTGTATTTTTCAGCTTTTTGCAAACTATTAGCTCTCACTTAAACGTAGTTTATTGGGTTTAATAATACAAAACATGTGGCCAATCAATAAGACTGATCTTGTGAATCTGTCACCAATCCAATACAATCAGGGAGATGCTCTAGCAAAATGTGGGCCTTCATTTGATCAAATACTGAACTGAAGTATGCAAGTGAAACCCCAACAAATGAGTTTTGGGCCATAGTGTTCAGCAATGGACTAGTTATATTCCTCTAAGAACTTCATAACTATACTGCAGAGAATACAATTGATCAAGGACTGAAGATGTAACATGTCTTTTTTGTACACAGTGTGGTGAGTGCCATGGGCCTAAAATCACATAATGGCCTATCACTAGACGTGTTTCTGGTTCTGGAACGATTGTGGATGATTTCCGAGTTTGCAGTTAAAGGAACAATATTTTGCAAGAAATGGAATGGTTGAGTGGGCCCAGAGGAATACAGCCTGGCAAGGTCTCACCCATTGCTTGCTTATTGTGAAGCACTTCAAATATTACTGCCCTGTTTTGACTGATAAACACATAAACGATCCAATCGGAGCATTTTATCATCTGTTCGTGATACTGTGTGGCAGTGTTCGCAGGATTGAACTGCCACTGATCAACATAAAGGCTGATGTAAGGATCACAGTGGGTTTCATTTTTCTCCATTTGCCCAATTGATCAAGGCAAACTCCATGGTTTGCTGTGACACTCCTCCAAACATCATTTAGTTCTCACCATCTTATGACAAGCCAAACAGCAAATAAGGAACAAAACAAAACAAAGCCAATAAAATTAGACTCAGCAAAATAACAACTTTATATAGAGTTGGAATCAAAGGAGAAGAATTATGAATACATACATATTCTTTTCTGTGATAGACATACAAGTGCCAATGTTTATTATAACTTTATAGATATTCTGCATTTAAAGGTATACAGTCTTATATATATACGGTATAGCCTTATATATATGTATACAAACAGCTCCTGCTAATTTTCATTAATTACACTTAAAAAGTACTGATGTGGAGTATAAATCACATGAACACACTAACATTATTAAAATGTATAAAAACAAATAGTATTTCTACTGGAAATTAATGTGTAATTGTGGTTTGACGTGGACAAATACAATGTGTCACTATGCTTGTTACTTCTGTATGTACACACACATACATTTTCCACTAAAACATGTAGCCTGGGTCTAAATTGGCTACCAGCAGACCCAGTGGTTCTCAGGGACCAGGTTGGGGACCTCTGCTCTACATGAATAAGCATGTACTTTTCCTTATGGTGTACTGATACTTGTACTATGCCTCCAGCCTGAAAATGAGCTTACCTTTGGTAACATCACTTTGTAGTCACTGAGAAATAACTACCTGCTAAAGGCATGTCTTAGAAGAAAAAACAAGAAAAAAAAAAATAATACGTTATCATTATTTAAATGTATTTAAACAAATTCTAAATGCAATTCTACAATTCAAAGAATGATAATCAATGGGGTAAGATGGACACGCCCACAAGCATGCGCACACACACACACCAAAAATAAACTTGACTGGGGTGTATCCCTTATTCAATTCAAATAGAAGGAGAATGTAATTATCGTGTTAGGGACATAGGGATCAGTAGTTGCCTTGCCTACATGACTCAATCGCTCATCCAAAAGCAAGTCACCACTAGTAGATTGAAAGCATGCATTAGGTACCAAAGGAGTTTCTTCCAGGTCACCACCACTCTATATTTTGGACACACTCACACCTCAAGGATATAATATCAGTCATTGTGTGAATGGACTGCAGTGGTAATCATTTGCATTCATTCACTCTTGACTCTCATAAGGCAACTTGGTAGATTCACGTACTAAACTTTGCTTCTCCCGGACAGCACTTCCTGACCCCTGCTGGAAGGAATTAGCAGGCTACTAAGCTACATTATCCATCTATTTTTTAAAACCATTAAAATTAGTTGGTGTGACACTGGGAGAGGTGGATAGAGGAGTAGAGAGGGCTGCGCCTCCCTTTTGGCTGCTGTCAGGTGCTCCTGTTCCCTCCCACAGCCTAGAGAGGACTACAGGACCTTGGACAGCAGTGACCTCACTTACAGGCAGACTCACCTGAGGCTAACGAGCAATCAACTCAGCTGTATGCCATTGCCTTCATTAGGCCTTTATAAAAGCACAGCCTGCCATGCCTGAGGGGAGAGTTTTGGGGCATGGAGGAAGAGGTGCTAGCTTTTTGATGCGGTTTTACCATCTAAGCAATAGCCTTTCATTTAACATCGTTGTTTTTGTGATTTATTGTATAACTATATGGAAAATAAATTGGCCATTAGCCTATTAGAACTTTATTTTAGGTTTGTCTTTCATCCACTCATCACCTAGCAGGGTGGCCACCCCTGCCATGTTGCTAATGTCTGGCACCTGAGACAGTGTTTTCCATCACAATCAACAAAACAGCAAATTATGGAATTTCCCATGGAAGAATGGTGTTGCATCACTCCAATAGAGTTCCAGACACTTGTAGAATCTATGCCAAGGCATATTGAAGCTGGTCTGGGAGCGTGTGGTGGCCCAACACTATTAATATTGGTATATTAATTTATTTTTCCATTTCCATCATAAGCAGTTGCTTTACGATCAGCTACTGTACCAACACCAGGGTTGCTCACAGTCAATTCTGGCCCTAGGGGGCACCATTCAGCAGGTTTCACAGCTGCATTGTGGCTCTCAATGTCTTAACACTCAACTCTGCAAAGGAAGCTAAAACTGTTTGAATTAAGGGACTAATTAATTTAAACCAAGGGTTAAGAGTCTGTCTGAAATGAAAGATATAGAAACACTGCTTCTCCAGGGCCAGGGTTCAGTAACCCTGTGCTGCTTCATAAAATCCTTTGTGAATTCTTTAGATTAGTGTCTCTAAATGTCAATCTGTGGCGTCTGTCACACACTATCCCTCTTACTTCAATGGGGAGGTGTGTGTGTATGTGAGGGGAGGGGGGGGGGGTGGAATAAGTGATCATTTTCACAGATTTTTAGAGGGAGGATCAAATCCTCAAGGAATTGTATGAAGACATGCTGCTGAACTGATGAACTGACTGTTTTCTATTTATAAGTCTTTCATTTGCACATTGTGATTTGAGTTCCACAGTCAGCCTGCAATTATGGCTGTGATTAAAAAAAGAAAATAGAGACATAATCATTTAAATCAGCAGAACTGGTTTTCACCGGGCAGAATTTGTGGATTTGGGTCCCAATTATGTGCTGGATGACAGAGATTGTTTGTGGTGAGGAAGAAACTCAAATAATCCCATTAAAAGAAAACAGCAGAAAATCAGCGCTCTAATCCTTCCCTTCTCCGCCTGCACTGCCGGCCGCCTTCTGATGGAGCATGGAGCCCATCCCAAACCTGCCGACGAGATGACCTCCCGGGTGATCTAACGGTTACAAATGTTCGGCGCTGGCCACTGCGACTGGGGTTCCATTCCACCGGCCACAGCATAGTCGGCTCTGGCCGGGAGTGCCACTAGGGGGCGGCAGGAGGGGAGAGGGAAGCCGGCATGAGTCCGCTGCGTATAGGTGCAGCCATGGAGTACCGGAGTTACGGTGGACAGGCTTAGCGAGTGCCATCTCGGAGGAGACTGCCAGTCACAGTGCTACGTCAATACAAGGGGGGATTGGCTACTAAATTGGGAGAATAAGGTCAGAAACAAATTCTTTAAAAACAACATTTTAAAAACCTGCCGAAGAGATGGCTAGGCTAACCGCTACAATGTCCTAGTCTGCCCACAAGCAGGCTGCACCGGGCATCGGAGAACAATGGAAAAGTCCCCAAGGGGAGAGGGAAAACGTAGGAGAAAATAAGATCTCTGGCGGAGTAGCAGAGCAGGTTGTCAAGATGCTCGATAACAAGTGGGCGAGGGTGAGGAGAAGAAGAATGGACTTTCTGTGCAGAGCCTTTCGTTCTGAGCCCACACAAAAGTGCTGCAGCGCAACGGTGGCGTTTGGGTCTGCTGCGCTGCCAGCTGCATGTTCGCGCTCCCCGTGGTCACACAGCCGGTGTGCCGCCGCACCACCCAATCAGGAGAGCGCTCCAGGCGGTGCTCGAGTCACTGCATTCCAAACAGCTGGGCCTGTCTGGTCTGTACTTAGTACTCGTATTAAGACTATAATATACAGTATAGGTAAGGTATGTTGCGATGTTCTTTTTTAATCTCTTTTTTTCTATTCTGTTTCTGTTTTATTTTTTTGTTTTATTTCGATTTATCCTCCCCACACAAGCCCGCCACTCGTCTCTACGAGGCAAGTTAATTCACAGAGGGCAGCGAACTCTACTTTCCTTCGAGATGGTATTCGCCCACACCCACGTTCCGGAGACACCCTTAACATGCTTCGCGGCAAACTCGAGCTGGCTCACCCTCCACCCCCCTCCCCCTGGGGCAGACAGCCAAACGCCGCCCCCGATTGGGGCTGATGACCAGGGCCGGTCTGGTAGAGAGGGGTCTCGAACCACGTCCCTGACAGGCAGTCCACACCATATCAGACCAGCCAAAATACGGTGTGTTAGACCGCTACCCTGTCCACCGCCCCATATTGCGAAGTTATAAGGACAATTGTAATCAAATCAATTATTATTTGGATGAATATACACATTGTTCAGATCCTGGTTTCATTCCCGATACCCTTTTCGCTGTCCGCTTCTCTCTCCGCATGAATTTAGATAGGGATTCCAGATCCGCTCATGTGCTCATTTATATGTGGCCGCAAATCCCCACAGCTCCATGGCCACAGGACAATCCAGCTGAAAGGGCAAAGAGAGGGCACTTGAATCTGGATATCTTTGTTAACTATTCTGGCCCAGGCTTCCTGCAATCTGATTAGTGCCAGCAGATTTCTGATGGTGGATTTGGCTGGGTGGAGCGGTTTATCATTTCCCACAGCCTCTCTCTCTCTCTCTCTCTCTCTCTCTCTCTCTCTCTCTCTCTCATTCCCCTACCCCTGAGTGTAGGGAAGCTACACTGATTCTGGATTAATGAGCATGAAAATAAGCCTGCATTGTGATAGTTATCAGGGTTGGTATCATGTCTAATAACGTTGAAGTTATTCAAGGCCTAACAAGCACCTGCCAGCTGTTTTGTTCTTGCATGCAAAACTGTGATTATTAAGTTATGTAATTATTTATTCAAAAACACTAATTAGGAGCACAAATCTGATCTGTGGCTGTGTGTGTGTGTGTGATGTGATGTTGAATATAGCTTATTTTTATGTCATTGCTGTGACTGGATTACAACCAAAACAATCATCCAATTTCCTTGGTTTCCAGAATTACTCCACTGTCCCACCATTTGAACATTTGAGATAAGAGGTAAACATCAACAAGTTCAAAGTCTGTTCTCCTGATAAGTGTCAGTGGTCATTTCACATCTCACTGCAAGTGATCACCACCTTGGTTATGATCTTCTACATAACACAGAGAACAGAAGGTATTGTTTCAAAGTCTGGGGTTATCTTTATGCACTGACATGGAAAAAACTATTTTCTATTATCTCCCCCTATACATTTGTGCCGGGACAATCATTGGGAAAATCCTATTCGGCTTCGGCTAGCTGATAAGTGTATGTGTCAGTGATGCGTGACCTAGCACTAGAACACACCAAGAGCGAACGTGCTGATCTGAACTCACTCTCTCAGGAAGCGGGACTTTTTTGGGAGGTTTGGCTCCTAATGTGAACGTGTTGCTCTCAAGCCCTCAGGCAAAACAATTCTGTACGAGTTGGAAAAACTCATTTCTCAAGTCGCGGGAAATAAATAAGTCTTAAACTTTAAAGAGTGAACCAAATAACTTGTGTGTGGAGTCAAGGAGGTTAACTAAACAAAATCAATGTTGTTAAATCCATCCGTGAAGCAATGGCAGATTCCAGTAATACAAATGAGAGAAAAAACATGTTTCTAAAGACAATATAAGTTAAATGGTGTGAATATCATTATCATTGTCCTTATCAATATCATGAATTAATGTTAACTGCTCAGAATTTTGAGTAGCAAAACTAGAAACCTTTTTTCCCTGACCACAATTATTATAATTTTTTTATGATCAATGAATTACCCTTGTAAAAATACCACGGACCGGGTGTTCCGAGGGGCGCAATAAATTTTTCACGAACTGGTCTCAGCTTGGCATTGTATTACTTCAGTGTAGTGTCAAAACTGTTTCACAAATGTAGGTAACAGCAATTGCAAATGCAAGCATTCAAATACATGTTGGAAATGGTCAGGCAGTGGCTTTGTCTCTAAATTGATACATATAAATGTATATGTTATTTATTAGATACCTGTATGTTCAGCTACCAATGTCTATCCTCACAGGTTATGAAGCCAAATGTAAGGTTTTCAAAAAGCAAAAATGGTACAAAAAGCATTCAACTTCACATTGGTAGTGAATTGCTAGCCATATGTACTAGCTTGAAATAAAAAAAGCATATTTGACACATTTGTCCACTCATGTAGTAACTAATGTAGAAACAGTGACATAATGCACAAAGGTAGCACATACAGTTTCAACTAAATAAAGTTATTCTCTGCCCCTAGTTGCCAAATCAAAGAGAAGGCTGAATCTTGCAATTTCACTCAATTTTCATACCGATCTGAAAATTGGATAGCCACACTTCATGAAATTCAATTAGGGTCAATGTTCTCTCCAGAGGCACAGTTGAAGCACTTCAGATGTGCCAAAATTGCATATATAATCAGCCACACTTGCTGAAACTTCACTTAGGGTCACTATGTTCTGACCAGAATGGCAACAGTTGAATGGTGGTTCTCTGTGCCACAGAGAGCACAATTGCATATATAATCAGTCAGTTCAACCCCCTGGGGCCACATTGCTGAAAATGTATGCTTCACTGACAACCACTATAAAAGTTGTGAATGGCTCATTATTAATTATGAACTGGGTTTGTTTAGCAAAACTTGAAAATGATGTTGCCCATACAGGGATGGACATAACACTGCTCATGCATTGGAGTTTGAGCCAACACAGGGCTTACCACAGTGTACCAGCAACAAGTAGTTTCCACTCAGTTCACTATGCTGGTTCTAGTAAACGTGGATAAGCCCAAACTGATATGGATTCAAAATTGCTGTTTGAGCCTGAATATGGGGAAATTCTGAGCACCTTCAGCACATAGTCACCTGCATTCATTAAGCCTCATAATGAATCCCATTAGGTCTGGTTAGGGGTTTGGAAGGAGAAAAAATGATATGTATATTCCTGGCAGCCCAGGTCCAGTGTTGCCTACACCTGCTGTACATGGTAGAGCTGTCTGTGGGTGACCCAATGTCACATTGTCACATGTGTAGCACTTCAACAAATCAAAGAAACTAGAATCCTTAATAAGTGAAGCTATCCGCTAGCACCGAGGTGACGAAGTCAGAGCTGATGCGTCGTCAAAACCTGTGAAAAGCAAGAAACTTTATAAGCCTGGCTCATGTCCGCAGGTTACAAATGACAGCTGTTTGCGTAATCGTGCTCCAAAAGTGTTCCTTTGAACGTTCTCATTTTAGGGCCACCATTTAGCAGGGTGCCTTTATGCATTGCGTAAATGGGAAAGGGTCTGACATTAGCGAGCCCACGCGTTGCTGCCCCCTACCATTCATTTGCAGATGAACGCGCATAGCAATTTCGCCAGGTGCTTAAAAAGACATCAGCGACAGAAGTGGGCTCCACGGAGAACAGATGCAAGTGCAAGTGAGTGAGGTCACAGCTGTGCACGTAAATTTACTGGGAGGCCAGATTTACAGGGCCCAAGAGTCCGCATGAGGTACCGGGGGGTTACTCTGGCTCTAAGGATAGAGGCCTGGGTCTGGAGGCAGCCAAGGTCATAACCCCTTAAGGAGCCCCGAACGCTCTCCGGAAACGCTTAAAGAAATGCAGACATTTGCACAATGCCTTTCGAGACGAGGAAAGTGGACTCGATAAGATAGCGTGGAGACGGCGCAGAGATGCCACTCCATTATTCATCGTGAACTCTTCAGCGCAGGGCCTGGCAGTCAGAGCCCATTGGCCGTCGAGCGCTTGAACAAAAAAAAAAAACAAGGGCGCTCGGCAATTCGTTATTGTGGAATTGAAGCCTGCTCTGCCGAGAGCGCCGGCTCGCTCCCCAAAATTTCCATCACCGTCCTGTGGGAAGCATTGGGATGCTGCCCATCAATTATTCACCCCCGCAAACCACTTTGTTTGCTGTTCTCTATTCACTCGGGTGCTTTAAGGAACAAAGCAAGCATATTCCGAGGAATCCCAGTGCCTCACCCTTAATAAATAAAGCATTAAGATTGTTTAGTTTCTTTATTCATTTAGAGGGCGAAAAGTCCACGTTTTCCACAGCAATAATGAGCCTTAATGCACATTAGTATTGAAGGAAGTGACAGTGTTATTAGCAAAATATAGAAGATTTAGTGACACATAAGTTTATAAAAGTGTAATGCACTGCAGTTTAGCTCCTTCTGCAGACATCGTCAAAAGTAAGTAACATAATTTGCTATTTTTTCAACCCATTAATGGAATTCCTGTCACGGCTTGAACCATATTGTGGGAAATACGAGACTTTCCTTATAATTAGGTCTGAAGTACCACATTTCAAACTATATTCAATTATCTGGTTGTCAGCACTAGGTGCACAGTTACATATTGTCTAACAGTTATTAGTTTAGCTATCATTACACACATAATATAGCAAACTGTTCAGACATTACTCTCCCGTGCCACATAGCAGTGATTTTTACATATGTACCATGAATTCTGTGAAAACATAAGAATAGGAAATTGTGTCCACGAGCTGCAAACAAATAAGTTGGAAGGGAAGCTTGTCCCTGTGACAAATTTCACATTTGCCTTGAAGTGGGAGACAAGCGACCATACCCAACTCGTCAGCACAGAGAGCTCGGATCTGGGCCTCAGTCTGCTCTTTCATGCAGTTCCATTTGTCCCTCTCTGTCATGAGTGAACATATTTTATTGTCTTCTGTCTCCATGTCAGTGTACTCTGACTTCCAACTCCTATTCTCAGAGGGAAGGACCCAAAAATATCCCCTCGCTCACATCGACACTCCCTGAACCAACTGGACCACATGGGTGACTCATATGGAGTCCCAAACTGAATCACAGTAGGAAGGGAAGGGCTTGGACTGGGACTACATGACAAAAAAATTAATAATTTAAGCTATGGAATCTGGAGGCAAGGTGTCATGAGAGTCGACTCTCTCTCAAAATTGGAGTCAACATATTGCCGCTGGCGGAATCGTCGAGAGTCCACTCCTTTGGTTCAGCACTACTTGTCAGTCATTTCCAAAATATTATTCTGTGCCGATGGAAACTAGTGGTCGACCGATCAATTGGCTGGGCTGATAGATCGGGCCCAACTTTGCATTTTCTTCTGTATTGACAGGTAAGGATGTGGTGCATCTTTTAAAAAAATTATAAATATAATAATAATAATTATTATTATTATTAGACTATTTTTGACAGGTAATCCTTGCTCTCCCTCTGTTGTCAGTATATTGCTTCTTGCAACCACTTTAAAGATTCTTGTCAACTGGATTTTTGGCCAATACACATCATTAAGGACAAACAAAACCATCATCTCCTTTGAGAACTAAAGTGTATTTTCATCATGGGGAGTGGGGCTGTGCATATATACTGTATATATTAGATAAATTATGTTATCATGGATTTGGGCAGGCCCAGCATTTTAACTTTTTTTTTATATTGGAAAGATGGAAAAATGCATGTTCAATAATAATAGACAAGTTAGTACAAAAGTGTTTGATATATGGTATGGGTAAACAATTATTTTAATGAATGTTGGGTCCTAGTTTCACCGAATAAGTATATTATAATATTACAATCTGCTTTTATTTACCACACTTGCTTAATTACTATAGTTATTCATAAATACATATTATTTATAAACACAAATAAGCTGGACATGTATACACAATTCATATACACAAATGAGTCCATTATTTGCCATGTTAGTTTCCTAATATCATCTTCTTAATAATGAACAGTAAACTGCATTCGTGATCAGTAAGAGCCAAATATCCACTTGTTGTGTGCTAATTCACAAACTGTGAATCAGATTAGTGCCTTCTACTCATACACCTAAAATGAGATGTTGCCAACGCATGTTGCTTTGTAATGCCTGCCAGATGCAATGTTCTTATCAGTGACATGATGCAGGATTAATTTAACAAAGAGATGTAGCTATACAGTGGGGGGGGGGGTGGAAACCACACCATTTTTCATTTTTTACAGTGTGTCTGCATGTGTGTGTGTGTTCGTGTGTGTTTGTGCACTCTCTGTTGTGTGATATCACATCCCATGATGAATAGTATTTAGGCTGCAGTGTTGTAGTAATCTCTAAAAATTGTATAGGTCTGTGCAGGCCTGCTGATAAGAAAAATTAAAAGCTATTAGATTTGCTTAATGCTTCCAAAAAATCACTCAAGTCAAAAACAAGACACGAGTGGGCTGTGTTTGCCAAGCAGATGAATTGTTGTGTTGAGAGTTCAGGAAAAAATATTATAAACGTTATTATAAATATTATAAAAATATAAACTCTGCCTCAATAGTTAATTAAGCAATCGTACTTCTGTTTAATGGCGGTCAAAAGCAAGATTTTTTATCTCAAGAATGGGCTCCATTTCAGATGCACATTTGAGTACCTGCAAGAGTAGGAGGTGCACTGGGTTGAGCAGAACCCATGCGAGCATTGATGCATGGACCCAGGCTCAAGCCAACCGCATTTTTAATGCCATGCCTATGGCTGGAGTAGTGGCCATGCCATTGATGGAAGCATGCATCAAATCATTTAAAGAGTTATAGTATTAGCTATTTCTCTTAGTTTCTCATCTTTTCCATTCACTGTAGGACTTCTCTGTACACTTGTTTAAAAATCAGCTATCGTATCGTGTATGCAAGATATTCTTTGACTGATGCAGTGTGCTTGTATCAATTATGTTGTGATGAATAGCCTTACAAAAAGGGATATTTGGGATGTGTAGCATTCAACTGACAGCAAGCTTTTGTACATTATTAGAAATGTGCTTCCATATCTGTACAGGGAGTGACAACATCTGCCAGTGTTGAAGAGTGCTGAGAGACAGAGATTGAGAGAGAAAAAAAACCCTCAGATGCCAAAAATCGCCCAGCTTCCAAAAGCCTGCACATTAAAATAAAAAAGTATTGAACATTTTAATGCCCTTTGGTTATTTGAATGGCTGGCTATATGTAGGTACAATGCATTCAGACATTCCTCTGAATTTCTTTTTTCAACTGAATGTCAATATGGATGTTGAATGGCAATTATCTGAAGAAATGATTTTCCTCGCTGTTGCTGTCATTTCTATGAAAGTTTAGGAAGTGAATATTTCTAGGAAACGTATAGTTTCTTACACTGATTCAGTCCCATATGAATCAAGCTAAATATGTCAAGGCAAACATCATGCTAAATATAGATAAATATTACATCAAAGCACATGTACAACCACACACACACACACAGATAATATATGAATCTTTCAAAGCACAAAATGATTTGGCGGGATGGTGCCAGATTTGCTTTCAGCGAAAAGAAACAGAAAGCAGATAACTCGTTAAATCACTCAATTTGAAGCTCGACTGCACTGTGATATTAGCCTTTGAGGTATTCAACAACTGTTGAAAATTGAGGCTGAATTGAAAAACTCTTGACGAGGCAGACACCCGCTGTAGCCACGGACATTTCCGGGCGCCAGCAGAGCCTGCCTCCCTTCCGTCCGGCTCCATCCACGGCTTCGCTGTGATTGCACTCGGCCCATTGGCTCTGACGGCTGCCCGCGCATCCCTCTGGCAAGCGTGGCTGCTGAATGAAATAATTGCATCCCTGGAGAATGTTGATGGGCATCGGCAGGGGCAGGTTTAGTCATTCTGGGGCCCTGATCAAGCCTCAATTTTGAAGTGATGGTTGTGGATGTGTGTGTCTGGTACCTTGGGCAGACTTACCAGTCTATCTGTGATGTATGGCTTCATTGAAGATTTTCTTTTTTACTACTCCTTTAATGTTGCCATTTCTAGCAGATATTGCAGCAGATGGCCGGGAGAGGTGAGGGGAGTATTAATAGAAGGGAAGTACCTAACGGCAAGCTGGTTCCACCCCCAAGCCTTATATGTACTTCCTGAGGCAACCAGACACACCTGGGAATCCTTAGCCACTGAGGCTCGGGTTAAAAGAGGAGTTGGGGACTCTGCCTGTTTGCAAAGTATCGTGAGGGAAATGCGTGTGGATTTGTGGAGTGGAATTTGAGAATTACTATTATCATTGGATTTATCGTTGTGACTCGGTCTGCCTGACTAACCTCTTGCGTACCAGACTGTTTTGTGTGAGAACCTGGATTTGCATTGGACCTTGGAAAACGGACAAAGATTATGATAATGGATTGTGGTTGTTTGTCCCTCTCTATTTATTGTGAGTTTCCCTAATGAATTCCTGTTTGTTCCATTTGAACTTCTTGTGTGATACTAATCTGTGATTATTTTATGAATGCTCATTTCATCATGAACATTCACACCTCATTTTATGCTAATGCTGTTGATGTTGTTAAAGGTGCTTTAAAAATAATGTTGACAAATGCAACTGCAATTCAAGATCAGTGCTTAATAGTATTAAAACAGGCCACATTTAAAAAGTGTAGTTCGTTATATTTTGGAACATATTCCCAGCAGATTTTGACATATTGGTCCCAGTTGATCTTTGTGTGCTTTTGATTGGAGTTCAGTGCCTGGTTCAGATCATGCTGAATGATACCACCATATCTGGCAAGAGAAGGTACCCGCTCCCCAGTAGTTCTCCCAGGATAGGAATGACATCTGCAAGGGTCACCATTTCAATGTTGGCTTAGTCTCACGAGACCAGACAATATTAGTGTTTCCAACATAATGTATGGGCACACTGGTGTTTAAAGATGAGTCTCTATGACATTCGAAAAGGCCACTAACAAGCCATGCCAACATCCACTGATTTGCAAACCTACACCCCTCCCTTGCTTTCAAGAACATAAGAAGAACATAAGAATACATAATGATGAGAATGGGGCATTCAGCCCATCTAGGCTCGTCATATCCTAATCTAAAGAGTATCTAGTACTGTATTTAGCTTGGCCTTGAATAGCCCAAGTGTTTCTGCCTCTACTACCTGACCTGGCAAGCTGTTCCAGGCATTGACAACTCTCTTTGTAAAGAAAAACTTCCTAAGATCCATACAGAATTGGCCTTTAACTAATTTCCACCTGTGGCCTCTTGTTCTGTTAACCAAATTTATCTTAAATCTTTGGTAGTTCACTTTGTTAATCCCTTTTAGGAATTCAAAATCAATCAATCAAATCCCTCCATTTGCTAAGCTTAAATAGATTGAGTGCCTTATGTCTATTCTCATACCTTTTACCTTTCATACTAGTTGCCCTTCTCAGAGCCACTTGAGGTGGGGTGACACTCAAGGACATTTTCAGAGGGCGTAGGCAGTTGAATAATCTGGAGGAGGCAGTATTCAAAACAAAATGATGATTTATTAAACAAACACACACAGTCCACAATCCTTCCTTTTGCCTTTGTCTGTAATCCACTGTCAAAATCCAATTCAGTTCCTCAAACAATCCGAAATTTGGTACACAAAACAGGTTGCTCAAAACAATCCAAGTCAAATCCAAACAGCAATCCAAAAACAATTATCTAATTCTCTTTCTCGCTCTCTCGCTCTCTCAGGGATCAAGCAAGACTTTTAGGGAAGGAGCAGCCAGCAGGCCAGTGTTTGGATCGGTCAGGAGGCACAAAGCCCCAGGACCCATCAATTGTCACACTGTTGTTGGCTAAGTAAACCCACCTTTCAGCAACAAAGTTTGTATTCTCTGGCTTGTCTCCTCTGTAGGCCTTGAAGGAATGTGTATTCTGTCTGTAACTGTGCCATTTTGGGAGGTCATCTGTATAGGAATGAGTGAGTTGATTAGATAGTAAGTTGCTGTCTTTGATCACCAATGCTTTGTCAGCAAACAGTGTCTCTTCTATTCAATGAGCTTCCTGAATTCCTTGCTGGTGCTTTGTTAGCAAAACAAAGGCTATGCATATATTCAGGTGAGAGACTCATTGAATGGGGGTGTGTCACTTCCTGACTTCCTTGCTGGTGCCTTGTTAGCAATACAAAGGCTCGGCTCAAACTCATCATCTATCCCTATGTATATATTCAGGTGAGAAACTCATTCACTTTAGACTCTGTACCAACTCGCTGTGGACCGCTGTGTGTAATAAACTTGCATTTCAAGTCAGACTGCTGAGTCTCCTGGTCGTCTCTTCGGAAGAAGCTAACAGCCTGTAGGGGGCTATTATAGTTGCCAGTTATGGTTAGGCTCCTGCTGGGCTCTACTAGTTTATGTCAATTGTCTAAAGACAATTAGTCTTGAAGCCGATACCCATGTGTATGATACACAATGTGACATACCAAAAATACAAAGAAAATATGTTGCAGTGTTTTTCGAGAATGTGAATACTTGGTCTACTTGTTACTTGTTATTATATAATTGAAAAGATCAGAAAGTGTTTTTTATGTTATTCTTGAGATATACTGTAAATACGGTCGGCATAGTGTCACACTCAAGGCCACGCCCACCGTGGTAGACAACAATCCGAATATGAAAAAGTGCCCATTTTTAACCTGATTTACTGAGATTTCTCAACTCTCAATTATTATTATTATTATTATTATTATTATTATATTATTATTATTATTATTATTATTATTATTATTATATTATTATTATTATTATTATTATTATTATTATTATTATCAACTCTCAATTCCAATCATTGGTATTCAAACTTTATTTTTTACAATATTACAGACAACTATGCATTTTCATTTCCCAAGATTGAGCAAGGGGTTTTAGTTTGTTCAGACTATGAAACATTTTTGTTTTGTAGTTACACTGTTACAGATCACTTGACTTTGAAGTTTATGTTAGAATTTTTTTTTTTTATTCCCGTTATTTGTTTTTGTCTCGAAATATACATTTGTGGCTGTCAAGAGATATTTCAATGCAAAATTTTACTCTAGAATGTTAAATATTTCAAATGAGACAACCCGTATCGCAACAGCAAAACTGACTCTAAAGAGGCTTCCGGGTGATTTAGCGGTTACAACATTCGACCCTGGCCACTGCAACCAGGGTTCAATTCCACCGGCCGCACCAGAGTGGACTCTGGCCGGGAGTGCCACCGGGAGCGGCGATTGGCTGTCTGCCCCAGGGAGGGGGGAGGGAAGCCGACAGGAAGTTTGCTGTGCACAGGAGTGGTTCTGTAGTACCTGTATGTATGGTCAACGGCCTGACGAGTGCCTTCTCGGAGGAGACAATACTTCGCCTTCATCACTAACGGTCACAGGGCTACGGCAGCGAACTCACAATACGAGGGGGGGGATTGACATGAAAAATAGAGGGTGTAATTTGCTACTAAATTGGGAGAAAATGGGAGAAAATCAGAAACAAAAAAGTAACTCTAAAGAGAAATTCCACAATTACACCCTTTTATATGGTTAATACAGTCCATTCAAGTGAGTTTTTTATGTGGACTCGCCTGACCTATTCCTTCAATTAATCTGCTTTTAATTTCTCGCCTGCTCTCTCTCTCCCCCCTCAGTTTTTCCTTTTTTAAATCTGTCGCCCCTGCTGTTAAACATTCACAAACTGCCACAAAAAGTCCTCTGTGTATGCACAGCCTCCTCACATTGGCATGCAGTATGCGTTTTTAGAAACCTTTGACATTTACTTTGCAAGGTCCTACTGAGAACAAATTTGCATACTGCTAGGTATTCACAGTTGTATCGAGGCCTCAACACACAGACAACCTGAGCTTGTTAGTGCTGGTGATGGGGGTGTCAGGAAGCTCAGTGCATTTCTATGACCCTGTGCAGACAAACATCATGTGGTCTGGCTTAACCTAAATCTCCACCTCCATTGACTAAATGCAAATGTGGGCTTCCCTGGTGTCATCGCTGACAGATGTTATTACACCTTGAATGAAACCAGGGCACTAAGGTATGTGGCTTTGGCACCAGTGTGGTCTATAGTGGATTAGCACACCATGTGCCTAGTATGTCACATTCTGCCCATGAGCTGGAAATTATGGGTCAGGCACCACAGAGAAAAGCAGAGGTCCACGTGTCACTATTAGCCTTGTCACATGGTAGCGATATTCTTTGCCTGAGTATACTATGTTTATATTACGTTTCTCCAAATAGCAGCTCAAAAATCTCTGGATAAATTAAACTGTCTTCCCCTGGCCTTATCGATGTTTGGTGTCACCGGGATGATCACCATGAGAGGATCATTTCAATGATGAAGTTGAAAAGATGGCTGGTGGTAGTAAGAGACCCAAAACCAAAATATAAAAATGGGTCTGAGCCAGGCTTGCGCTGGTCCTTCCCTAAAAGTGAATGAATCATGCATGGGCTGGTGAGAGGGATATTGTATCTAAGTGCTGGTTGTGTGCTTATAAATGCAAGTTGTGTTACATTGGGATTGTGTTACATTGTGTCATACTGTCATATGATATGCATCATACATGATATGTATGTATGATTCTGTAAAAATCATACATACACGTTTCCCCCTAAACAAAACCAAGGTCTGAACTGAACCATGGATTTTGAGAACCGTTACACCCCTAGTCTGCCTTATACCCAATGTTCAAACATTCAGCAGACACACTAGAGACCAGCAGAGACTCTGGTCTCTGACATTTACCTAAGCAATTGTGTGCTTAGTTATACAGTGCATCCGGAAAGTATTCACAGCGCTTCACTTTTTCCACATTTTGTTCTGTTACAGCCTTATTCCAAAATGCATTAAATTCATTTTTTTCTCAGAATTCTACACACAATACCCCATAATGACAAAGTGAGCTCAGGTGCATCCTGTTTCCACTGATCATCCTTGAGATGTGTCTAGAACTTCATTGGAGTCCAGCTGTGGTAAATTCAATTGATTGGACATGATTTGGAAAGGCACACACCTGTCTATATAAGGTCCCACGATTGACAGTGCATGTCAGAGTAAAAACCAAGCCATGAAGTCCTAGGAACTCTCCATAGACCTCCGAGATAGAATTGTGTTGATGCATAGATCTGGGGAAGGGTATAAAAACATTGCTAAAGCATTGAAAGCACCCAGGAGAACAGTGGGCTCCATCATTGTGAAATGGAAGAAGTTTGGAACCACCACAACTCTTCTTAGAGCTGGCCGTCTGGCCAAACTCAGTAACCGGGCAAGAAGGGCCATGGTCAGGGAGGTGACCAAGAACCCAATGGCCACTCTAAGAGAGCTTCAGAGTTCCTCTGCAGCGATGGGAGAACCTGGTAGAAGGACAAACATCTCTGCAGCACTCCATCAATCAGACCTTTATGGTAGCACTTGGCATTCAGGCCAAAAGTTCAATTTGTGTCTCATCAGACCGGATAATCTTTTTCCTGAAGAGTCCTTTAAGTTTGGCAAACTCCAGGTGGGCTGTCATATGCCTTTCACTCAGAAGTAGCTTCCGTCTAGCCACTACCATAAAGGTCTGATTGATGGAGTGCTGCAGAGATGTTTGTCTTTCTACCAGGTTCTCCCATCGCTGCAGAGGAACTCTGAAGCTTTAGACAATGCTTTGTGGTGGTTCCAAACTTATTCCATTTCACAATGATGGAGCCCACTGTTCTCCTGGGTGCTTTCAATGCTTTAGCAATGTTTTTATACCCTTCCCCAGATCTATGCCTCAACACAATTCTATCTCGGAGGTCTATGGAGAGTTCCTAGGACTTCATGGCTTGGTTTTTACTCTGACATGCACTGTCAACTGTGGGACCTTACATAGACAGGTGTGTGCCTTTCCAAATCATGTCCAATCAATTGAATTTACCACAGGTGGACTCCAATGAAGTTCTAGAAACATCTCAAGGATGGTCAGTGGAAACAGGATGCACCTGAGCTCAATTTTGAGTGTCATAGCAAACGGCGTGAATACTTATGTACATGTGATATTTTCGTTTTTATTTTTTAATACATTTGCAAAAATTCTAAAAAACATTTTTCACTTTGTCATTATGGGGTATTGTGTGTAGAATTCTGAGAAAAAAAAATAATTTAATCAATTTTGGAATAAAGCTGTAACATAACAAAATGTGGAAAAAGTGAAGCGCTGTGAATACTTTCCGGATGCACTGTAAGTCACAGGTTTTAATTAATTGTAAACCCTTTCTTTTGCAGGGTACGATCCTGGGCCACACCAACACAGTCACCAGGGAGTCAGAGAAAAATGCAAAAAATATTTTATTTAAAATAGGTTAAAAGAGTTTAAAAATAGCAGTGCTGTATTGTAATAGGCACTAATGTAATTAAAAGGGGTTGATTGGTAAAAGTTTATTTGTTCAACCTGTAATTGGATACACTCAAGTGTAATGCAAAAAAATGCAAAAAAATGTTCAATGGACTCCAGTGCTCGAGAGCTTGTGGCCGGGTCATCCGTCTGTTGCAGTCAATACTTCAGTCCAATTTGTTGGCTCTGGTCCAGAGCTTACGGCCACCTGCCTCTCACAACACTCCAGACATTGAACACAATAATGCAGGTAAACCTCCAATTAGTTCTGAAATCACCAAACCTCTTCTCACACACAGTCTAGTTTTACAGACTCTCCTAGACCTTTTATTTGCCCATCGATGATTCGTACTGTTTTGAAGCCACTCCCCTCACAAACGTCTCTTTCAGTCTCTTGGTCGGACCCCAGGAAAGTGCTGGTACACGAGTAGCGGTCAGAAACAGCGCATCCTCCATGGCAACATCTCCTGTAAGTGTCAGTTCACACTCACACCAGAACCTTGCGTATGTTCATTTTACTTTCCTTTTCACGTCGGAAGGCGGGCTCATCACGACCCATGGACGCTGGACGCCAGACACTGTGTCAGGGCTACTGCTGAAGGGTGATCAATGGATGAGAGAGAGAGATAGGGGGGGAGAGAGAGAGGGAGAGGGGGAGCAGGAGAGAGGGAGAGGGGGAGCAGGAGAGAAAGAGAGAGAGAGAGACAGAGAGAGGGAGAGAGAGAGGGGGAGCGGGAGGTAGAGTGGGAGAGGGAGAGAGAGAGGGAGAGAGCGGGAGAGGGAGAGATAGAGGGAGAGAGAAGGGGAGCGGTAGAGGGAGAAAGATGGCCACTCAGGACTTCCACCAAAAAGGAACACCCACAGATAGCGTTCTCATTTTAGGGCTGTAGGACTGAAAATGGGAAACAGGTATACAGGTGTAATTCAGGTAGAGGGAGACGTCAATTTGTAACACAATTGTTAGATTAACGTCCACGTTAGAATCCATGCAATGAGTGCACAGCAGACCAGTCTGTTATCACCGCAACCAATTAGTAAAAATATAACCCACAGGACAGATAATCATCACTGCACTGAAGTCGTGAAAGTCAACAGCACTCAAAATGTGAAAGTAGTGAACTCTTCACTCTAACATAGCAAGTAATCATTTTAATTCTACATACGTCTCTCCCACTCAAAATGGTATTTGTATCTGGATCATCTTAGTCTTTCCAAAGGCTTATTTTATCAACCAACCGCATAAGACAGCCCCACAGTCTAGATCAACTGGGAAATTACATGAACGCTGGCCAGAAATTTTGTGAGTGTGTATTTGAAGTGATCTTCTGCAACTACTGTTCTTGGCCTCTGCACTCTAATAAACTCTTACCTGCTATTCGGTGTAATATTGATTGCCCACTATGCGGTTCTGACTCAAGCTAAAGTGAAAAACCTTAATTCAATCAGATAAAAGGTGTGGCTTACAACAGAAGGGCAATTGCTATGATAAGCTTGGCTCATTTTTCTCCCGTTTGTTTATGGTGCGTCCTCCCTCAGAGGGTAGTATTCTGCCGGAAGTAAAGCTGAAAGAATGAAAGCATTTCCATGTTGGATAAGAAAAAAAAAAGTGAAACCAACCATGTGACGCAGTTGATGATGACTTGTAACTGCCACCTGTCTAAAAGGCCCTCTGCATCTCAAATTGGTCATCATGAAGACTTAATTTGAATGCGTGTCAGCACAGAGTAATGTTGCGCTTGATTAGATTTTCCACACTTCCTCTGTAGACAGAGCGGACTCGGCGCGATTAAATGATCTTCATCAAACACATGATCAACCTTGAGGCCTGATCGTATGGGCCCTGTCCCCTTCCTTTTCATCACAGTCACTAATAAAAGAGGAAGTTGCTTACTTGGACTGTAATTAGTGTCTGAATATGTGGAGGCGAGAGTGTCAATCTACTACATTGTAACAGTTGCTGCCTTTTGTATCGAAAATAATTTCATGAAAACAAAATAACAAGCAGCAGATGGCTATTACCTCGAATTTCTCACTTTGACTCTGCTTCGCCAATGAGAGGTGTGACAAAGCAGAGACACACCAACAAAAAATACCATCTAATGATGTACAGTATGTCTTTATTTCCAAGCCTTAAATTCCAACAGCTGGTCATTTCTGAATACACACACATGCTTGTGCACTCATTCATTCATTCATTATCTAATCTGTTTATTCCTGGGTGAGAGGCAGGAATACACCCTGGACAGGTCGCCAATCCATCGCAGGGCACATACACCATTCACTCACACACTCATACCTACGGGCAATTTAGACTCTCCAATTAGTCAAACGTGCGTGTCTTTCAACTGTGGAAGAGAATCGGAGTACCCGGAGAAAACCCACATGGACACAGCGAGAACATGCACCGTGAACTCGACACAGAAAGGCCCCGGCGGGGATTCGAACCCGGGACCTTCTTACTTGTGCGGCGACAGTGCTATTCACTGCCCCAACACTGCCCCCGGACATATGCATACACAGACAAAACATAGTTGGTATGACATATTGTTTAAAAATATTTTGGAGCAATTTTTTGCATCCCACTTTACATGCCGTAAAACAGATAGAGAGTGGTATTTCAATTTTGAGAGCGACCACCATTGTGGTGTTTTTGTTTTGGGGAATGTAACAGTAAATTAATTACAAGTTAGGCTTGTGCTTTGCAATGTGTACATCTCACATTCTCATTGGGGGCTGAGCCCTAGAATCCTAGAATCGCCCCTGATGTCAAATATGCAAAGGTAAACACTTAAGTGTTGAAATACAGTTTTTTACAATTATAAGTACAATGTAACAATGTGTACATACACAGTACTTACACTGTACCTACTGATATAGCTACACTGTACTTACAGGTATTAGGGCCACTTCATGCAAAGTGGGACACATTTTTGATGTAGGCTAATACATCTTGGAAGAGTTTTATATTTGAAATAACTGAACTGTCATATGTTAAAGCCAAACATCACCCCTATTTTTGGGTTGGGTCACTTTTCATTCTTGTATAAATAAATAAATAAATATATATATATATATATATATATATATATTGTGGCATCCCAAGGGGCAGTATAAGGAATTGGCTGCCTGCCTCTTTCATTCTTGGGAGCCACGGGCATCCATTGTTGAGGTTCAGCATCTAAGGGATGAACTGACTACAGCATATGCACGTCAGTGAGGAGAAGTCCCAGAGGGACACCAGGGAGTTGACTGGAGAGCATGAGCATGTTCTTCAGACAGTCAAGGAGAGTGAGGCAGAAGTACAGATGCTGAGTTCAAACATCGCAATTCTGTCCAAAAGGCTAATTCAAGTAGAAGATACAACAGCTATTGAACATGCTGAGAGAACGGAAGGAAAACACCAGGCAGAGCTTTGAAAGTTACTCCAGTAAGTCTGGAGTTGACGGACATGCAAGGATTGGTGAAGAAAAAGGAAACGGAAAAGGAACTCTTGTGGAATGAAATGTTCACCAAAGAAAAAGAACAAGCAAGGCAGCTTGAGGATCTAGAGGAGGTGCTCTCAGTGCTGGAGGCGCAGGAGCAGCGTGGCAAGATGGTGATTCAGCATCTACAGCAGGAAAACCAGGAGCTACAGAAGGAGTCGAAGAAAGCCCAGACTGAACTAGTCAGGAAAAAGGGAGGATAAACGGCAATAATGTTATATATTCAGTGCATTATAATTTGATTTGTCAAGGGTAGTCAAATAAATACTTTCTGTACAAATAAACAGAAACCCCAAATAGAACTCATTCAAATTCAATCCAGTCTTCTCAGTAGTGTATGAACTTTGTTAAAATCTGTTTATTTTATATTTACTTATAAGTGCAGTCATCTGTCTATAGTATTGCTGCACCTCAGAAATTATTCACCAGTTTCATGAAAATATTGTTTTGGTTCAAACTCAAACAATAACTTAATAAACACATTTCCCAAGTCCTTTTTTTATTTTCTTACTGTGCCCGCATAACAAACATCACATTAAAAACATATCTTGTGTAAGAAGTGCCAGGGGATATCTCACCATGTTTAAACTCCAAGAACCTAATGTTCCACACAAAAAAACATTTTAAACCAGAAAAGACATTGAGTGACTCATAATGCAAAAAAATATTTCCTTGGCCAATTATATCTCTCATATTCATATCTATCAGCAATTATATAGAAGACAGTTTTGCAAAATTGGAAGATGTTGACAAGTAGGGAATAATAATATTTAAAAAATCTTGAGCCTAAAAAGAAAAAAACACTCCCAAATTATCTCATTTGCATATTAATCTTGCCACAAAACAGCAAGGCAAGCAAATAATGTGATTAAGAAACACTTTGATTAAAATTGGCAGTTGAGAAATGACTTCCAACACCCTCCACGCCTCTTAAGGAAAAGGGAATCCAATTACTCTGTAGAGGACACTCGTGTATGATCGTAAAAGTATGTACCGTTTTATAGAAGATGGAATCAGTACAATCCATGTTACTCTTAACTGATTTACTAAAACATTTTGTGTCTTGATTCATCCGTTCCAGAGGAATTTTGATATATAGCACTGCTCAGATGATGGTAAAATAGCCATGTCCAGATATTATCAGAAAGTTGTGTGGAAGTAACTTTTCAATGTGCGAATAGAAATAATTCATTTTTATTTTGTAGAAGGCCAGAAAGAGAATTGTCCCTTGCTTGCAATAAGCAATCGATCATATGCCATTTCCAGTACTGAAATGTATTAAAAACACTGGAATACAAATAGATGCTTCAAGCTTTCAATTCTTGCAAAACTGTCAAAGCCCACAGTGAGTAATGCATTCACTCATGCATACATTTTAATTTATAATAATTATTCTGTCAATCTACAACATTGCCCCCTCTCCATTCCCTTTGCATCCAGGGTATGGTCAGTAAATTTGAATGAATTACTAACTTTACACAATCTTTAAGATCCAAGATTGTGGAGCAAAGACTCTTCAAATCCCACATAATGCATTCCATAGAAATACATATTGCTTGTTTTCTTCAATTCTGGATGTAAATGTACAGAATTGATGTGTTTAACCTTCTGTATAACAAAATGACTTTACAAAGATCATTGTTATGTAGTGACGGATGTCAGTTATAATGTATACATTTAAGACCACCATTTGCTCTGTTTAATATAGGTCAGAGCTGTTATATACCTGGGGACAGTAATCTCACCATGTTTGTTGGATCATAAGTCATTTGGAAATAGAATCTGTCCTACGGCAGACCCCTTTCACAGTGACCATTGGGGCAAAGTTTAGCCTCACCGAATGCAGGAACTGCTATAACTAGCTAACAGCCAATGTGAAGTTTTAAATTAAGTTTGTATTAAGGACAGAGGGGGAAAAAAACAGAATTGACTGATTAAAGGTTGTTGGTTTAGGGAAGGTGATTAGGAGGCCAGATCAAGAGAGCAAGGTTTGACACTTTCACCAGGACACAGAGGTTCATACCCCTACTCTTTCCAAAACGTGGCATGGTATCACAAATTAACATACATCTTCAACTCTGATTTAACATTTCATCCAAAGGACAGCACTATAGCCCATCACTGCACTGGGGCATTAAATTCCCCCCCATCTAGGAGATAGGATAGGTCTCCTATCCAAGTGCCACCAGCTGTTTGAAATACGAAGTCCACAGAGGGGTATGGCTGCTGGCATGAATCAGAATGTCGTAATTCAGCTTTGTATTCCGTCAAACAAAGATGTGTATCCGCCACCATGTGGACGTCTCCACTGAAGAAAGGTTAAGTGGGTCCGTATGAGGCACCAATCATAATTACCCTAATTAGTTACCAGTTTGCGGCACGGTGGTGCAGTGGATAGCGCTGTCGCCTCACAGCAAGAAGGTCTCGGGTTCGAATCCAGGCCGGGGCCTTTCTGTGTGGAGTTTGCATGTTCTCCCGTGTCCGCGTGGGTTTCCTCCGGGTACTCCGGTTTCCTCCCACAGTCCAAAGACATGCACGTTAGGCTAATTGGAGTGTCTAAATTGCCCGTAGGTATGAGTGTGTGAGTGAATGGTGTGTGTGCCCTGTGATGGATTGGCGACCTGTCCAGGGTGGTTCACAGTTTTCTCCGGCCCGGAAACGTAAAATAACGGACAGCCGCATTTCATAATAAATCCATAAAGTTGAGTTGAATTTTTTAAATGTAATTGAAAATATTTAACAATGTAATCTGCTTTCGCAAGCATGCT
Organism: Aldrovandia affinis; assembly: GCA_029706075.1. Taxonomy (NCBI): domain Eukaryota; kingdom Metazoa; phylum Chordata; class Actinopteri; order Notacanthiformes; family Halosauridae; genus Aldrovandia; species Aldrovandia affinis. Next base: position 8,581,574 of record JAINUG010000012.1, on the reverse strand, counting down.
ACCTGACATATTCAACCAAATCACTGCAGATAGGAATATATTAACAGCATAGAGCGGAAGACTATGATGATGATGCTTAGTGAAGACTCGCTCTCAACTTCCTGTTTTTATTGAAGATGTACACTATTGTGGATCTCTTCCATTTGAATTTTTTTACAAATGTTTTGGCACATGCACAGAAAGACCATTTTTACTGTGTACATTAAGAATGGCTCATTTTGGCAGTTAACTGTGGGGAATTTACTTTGAAAAAGACTCTGTGTCGACATCAGCAATCTTGAATTCACCTTGCAGCCATTACTAAAAAGTGTCATGTCTTCTGATCCGTATATCCCCCTGCCCACCAGGTCCAGGACTTGAGAGAAGGCACCTCGCAGTTGCCTCTTAAGCACACTTTAATATCTACCAATTATAGTGATGCATGGCTTTCATTGACAGCTTGCGGAAAAGGCACTTTTTGGAATTCGATCAGAGCCACAGAACATTACTTTCACCTCTGCCCGCATGTTTAATGCCGGGGCAGAACCGTAACCAAATCAAAGGGGACGGGGAAGCGAGGAAGATTGAATGTCCTCATATCAACACAGTGTTCCCCGACTTCAAAGGAAACGCTCGGCACTGCGAAAACGTCAGGGACTGTGACGAAGGATCAAGCCCCCCCACCAGGCGCTCTAATACATTACAGTTTGCTCTGTTTGACTCAATAAGTCAGAGCCATTTATTGGTATTATTGTTTTCCCGGCAGTGGCAGCAATGGTGATGTTTTCCTATCCGTTTTAGGTAATTGCCCCCTGCACGGATCGAGACCATCGCTGGCACCTCGTCTCAACGCAATCCAGCACCGATTTATCAGGAGGCTGTTTATACATTGCACTCTTGGGCACGTCTTTGCGCTTGACACGGAAAAAATATTTTTCTGCGACAATCGCTAAGTATCCAGACAGGGAGTCTGAGGGGCTCGGCCAATGGCATCTGTGTCAGAGCCGAGAAGGGGTGGCATCCTCCACGCCCTTTGAGACCTTTTCATAGCGGCTAGCCTTGAAGTCCTGAGAACAAATGCAAACAGTCTTTGATGGTGGATTTTGCTTTCCATGTCATTAACATTTGATGCCGCCGCATCCTAGGAGGTTCTGGGCCATGAAAGGTCGTGTCCGGGGCACACGTAATTCAAAACAAAGACAAACAATTAAAAAAAACACTGCGGGAATATATTCACAACTCAACTGTGGGTTTACTGCCAGAAGGAGGGCAAAGGGGTTCCTTATTTCCTCTGTCTGTCCTGAAAAATATCCAACAAGGTTTTGGGCCAATCTAGATGTAAGGCAGAAATGAACGCGTGGGAAACATGACGCGAGTCCCTGGACTACGATGGCGATACGGCGCAGTCGAGTGACGACACCACACGTGAGGTGTTCCACCGTTGACATTCAAATGGCAAGCAGTGCCTCAGAGACACGTTAGCTTACGTTTGATCAGCATTCCAAACAAGCCACGTGATTCTAATCTGGATGCCTGGGAACCCGATCTGTCTCTGCAGAGGGGAGATGAATGAATCAAAACGATAGTTGCTTTTAATGGGGTGCTTATTTGTCCTCTTTAGGTAGAATCCATGAATTACTGTTGAATCGGCACACAGTTGCCTTTACATCTGCTTGAGACAGTTGTTGGAGACTAGTAAGGACATGTTTATTGTTTTTTATGGTTTTAACCCTTAAATGGATTCAATGCTCATGGATTCATTTTAGTATTGCTTTTTAAAATGGAAAGAAAACCGTTTAACTATTTTACCATCTTACCTGTCCCTGTTATTTTATTAATATAATATTATTGTCAATATTTTAGGTTTTTACTGTCTATACAATACAATTAAATTAAATGATTAATTCATGGGATGGTAATGACAAATGTTGATAAGTCAAAAGAAGGTGTGTGCAAATTAAGCTATTTCAACAATATAATACAAAGAAAATGCGAGTAACCTAAACCATTTTTGGTAACCTATACTTTTTTTTAAACCTCTGGCAGTTTACCACTTACCTTTGTAACATTTCAGGTTATTCACTGGACTTGAACTGCTTACATTTCAGTAAAAAACAGGAAAAGGGGGGTGTTCTAAAACTTTTGACTGGTAGTATATATATATATATATTGTGGTGTCCCCAGGGGTTGGGCGACACTCACGGACCTTGCAGAGGGCGTAGGCAAGTTCAAGAACAAGGAGGAGGCAGTATTCAAAAACAAAATGATCATTTATTAAATTACCACTGACAAACACAAAACAAAGGGTGGGGTCTTCAGGGGAATACAAACACAAAGTCCGCAATCCTTATCTCTTTGTCAATGTCCGTTCCAATCCAAAATCCAGGTCCAAGTCCACAATCCAGTCCGTAGTCGTTATCCAAAGCAATCCAATTCCAAAGACACACAAAACAAACACACTCCAACACTCTTTCCAAAACACTGGCTGGTCAATCGACTTCAGTTTTCTCTCTCTTCAAACACAAACACTCCGCAACTCCTTCCCACACACGTTCCGACTCCTCTCCCAGTGCAATGGGAATCAGCCCTTTAAATAGGCCTCAAAATGGCTTTCAGCTGGTCGTTAGTCCCGTTGCCTTCACTTCTTTCAGGTGTTACTGTGGTCTGCTGGGTAATGTAGTGTTTTGGGGCTGCCATGTGTTGTAGGCCAGGCAGCCATTTCCTAGTGCAGCCCATCGGGCTGCCACAATATATATATATATATATATTATTATTATTTTTTTTTGTCAGTAGATGAGGATAAATGTGGTGTTTGTACGCTCCTGAACTAATGAGGTTGTATGGTGAACTGATGGCCAACACAACTGGACATTCCAAACTCTATAATATAATATTATATAATATATGCCATTTAGCAGATGCTTTCATCCAAAGCGATTTACAGTAGTGAATGCATACATTTTTCAGTATATGTGGTCCCAGTGGGAATTTAACCCACAACCTAAGTGTTGCCAACGCCATGCTTTACCTACTGAGCTACACAGAACCAACCAGAAATAAGCTGCATTCGAAGTGTACTCCTCTGACATAATGATTGCATGAGCTGAAGCATCCAAAAACAAACTTCCATGGTTTGCCAAGGATTATTTTTAAGCTTGTTTTGGCACAGCAAAATCTCAGCTGGGTGCTGTAGGTAGGAACATGACAGAAGCGCATTTTAATTGTGCAAAAAGTGCTGACTCCCATGCCTTGGCCAATCCAACACTCCTGTAGGGGGTATAAACTAGGATTCGTATCAAACACTTTCTACAGCCGTTTAGGGCCCAGAATACTGCTCCACAGCCCGGCAGCCCATAACCCCATCTACTATTCCTTGCTCCCTTGAATATTAATAGGCTACCAGCAATCATTACTTGCAGTGATTTGAGCTGGGTTCAGACGACTGGCTCAAAAGCTAAGCAAAAGTGACCAGAACGTACACAGATACAAATTGGAGCTTATTTTAAAGATCTAATTTAAGTTATTCAGAAGGTGAATACAATTAAATGGGGTGAAACTCCAAGTAGAGAAATTAAAATGGACTAATTGCAAGATATTAAAACTGGAGACACCTGGACATGGTTTCCCTGAAAGTTTATCTTTGTTTAACATTTTGCTGTGAGAAATATTAAATACATAAGGCATCACATTTGTCTCACTTGGGATCTCCAATGACTGTATATAAGATGGGCATGGAGACTGTACAGGTAACTGCCAAAATAAAGGAAACACCAACAAAGCATCTGAATAGGGCCCTAGGCCACCACAAGCCACCAAAACAGGTTCAGTGTGCCTTGGCATAGATTCTAAACATGTCTAAACATGTGATGCAACACCATTCTTCCATGAGAAATTCCATCATTTGGTGTTTTGTTGATGGTGGTGGAAAACTCTGTCTCAGGTGCCGCTCCAGAATCTCCCATAAGTGTTTGATTGGGTTGAAAACTGGTGACTGAAAAGGCCATGGCATATGGTTTACATCATTTTCATGCTCATCAAACCACTCAGTGACCACTCGTGCCCTGTGGATGGGGACATTGTCATCCCGGCAGAGACCACTCCCATCAGGATAGAAATGCCTCACCATAGGATAAAGGGGATCACTCAGAATGGCTTTGTATTTATTGGCATCTACCTCTAAGGGGTTGAGTGGACCTAAACCAAGCCATGAAAATGCACCCCACACCATAACAGAGCCACCAGAACCCTTCATTTACTCAAGTTAGTTTACCCTTTATTTTGGCAGTTACCAGTATGTATCTTGTTCGAATGAGGATTCACCTACCTTCCCACTATCTGGACAAGACTGTGTTTACATTCTGACATTGACTTTCATCCACTTCATACAGTGGTATCAAGGTTTCCAGATTGACCTTAATCAATGTCTGTACTAGCTTGTGGCAGCGCATACCATCATGGAGCCAATTAAATCATGTTGCTGTACTGAACACATTTACATTTTAAATTATGCCAATGTATTTTGGTTTGAAGTTTCTACTTTTTTGTTTACACTTAGTTATATTAGGAGGCTGTAAAAAAAGTTATTATGCAAGTGACTGGAGGATGTTCATTACTGTGAGAACTAACAAACAAAATAAGACTCACTCTCTGAATATTGAGAGATGATGTTCATGGTTTAAATTCATTTCCATGAATATCTGATCACATTATTAAGTCTATCATCAGAAAATAACTTTTGGATTTCAGAACTTGTTTCTCAGTATGATCCCAGGAAAAGGGATGCAAAGCTTAGCACTTTTATTATTATTATTCTTTTTAATTCAAACATTACTATTGGTTTGTCATGGAGTCAGAAGAATGTAATTGGACATTCGTAAATTAACTACACATTATAGGTAAAAGTGTTAATTCAGTAAGAAAGCCTCACTTGCCCTTTGCCAGTGAATGAATGGTTCATAAGCCTGGTCCAAATGCAAACTTTTTGGTAATTTCATTCAATTATACTATTAAAATGTCACTATAAAATGTCATTACCACCAAATTTGGCAGTTTTGCAGTGGTATGGGAGGGGTGGAGTACAATTTGGTTCCCATTAAAGAAAATGGGAAGGACAACTTTAGCAGATTTTTAACAGGGAGAATTTAAAAAAAAAATAATAATTCAAAGTTACAAATAAATAAATTACATTTAAAAACTTTCAAAGACTAATAGTAGTGTCAAGTCAATGATATGGTCTATGGCATGGCCCAAAACCTTGTGATAAATGCATGATACTGATTTCCTTTTTGTCATGCAGTGTCAAGTCCATGTTATGCGTCGATTGATGTCACTGTTTTCCCATGGAAGTCAGCAGATCAGCTTCCACCAATAATAAGCCAGTTTTCACCAAAAGACAAGATATACAGTACATCCCTATGAAAGTGGAACGACACAGCGGGGAAAAAAATAATGTGTTCTATGAGATATAATAGAGGTATAAAAGGAGAGGTATAGAATTAACGCTAAAGTCACATACTTTCTCAATGACTTTGATAGACATGGGTCTGCTGGTAGATGGCACTGAAGAAACCCAGAAAATCAATAGCTCCTTGTTTGCTTTAAAACGCATAATGGGGGAAATAGGCCTCGCATAGTCCAGTAAATATACTGCCTGTGGTAAGCTGCTATCCATAGTCATGCAGGCCTCCTAAACTGTGGGAGGGAAAATAAATAGAGTGGAAATCTGGTGAATAAGACATACCGGTGTATAAGATGAACCCACCTTTTTTTATCAAAATAACGTAAAATTTATAATTTCTGTAGAACAGTTTTTTGAATATGTAAACAGATCAAGATACTTTGTCGCAGCTTGGCTCCAACCTGTAGATGCATCACAACCTGTCCTAACCATATTTTAATAATACTGATCATGGAGCAGGATGTTAATAGATATCATTTATGTTAATCTCATTGCTATTCATAACTAATTACTCACATGATGGAGAGCTATAAGTATCTGTTGATATAAGTGTGATGGCTACATAGATGATGCCTGATGGGAAATCAGCAGAATGTCAAGAAGCTAGGTTCTTAATATGGATGGCTTGTTGACCGTTTCAACATGTAATGTTCAATTATCAGCCCCTGAGGGTTTTTTTTTACACATATTGCAAATCACATTATCTAAGAGCACCAATATTCACCTGTGGATGATTTGCTGTGTGTATGCACCCATTTTTCAAGGCGAGTGTCTATGTAACAGGTCGTGTTACATCATTCTGGAAAATTATTTGTTTGTTCTTCCTTCGAGGACTGTAAGTGCTGGCATTGTAAATTGGTTTGTGATTAATGGATTGTGCAAATCAATGGATGACAATTAAGAGGATGCCTCTTGTTAGTCTATACCCATTTGGTTCCTCCCACTGGACTGATTGATCGATTGTATGATTGAACTCCCGTTGTTGCCTGCTTTCAATCTGTCTGTATGAAAAGACGTGCTCTGTGACTCTGTGGATAGCAATGAGTCTAAACACCTGTTGCTAACCTTCGTAAATCTTACTGTGCACTTATTATTTTATTATTTCAGCAAATGAGATGTTGAATTAAAAATGGGTGTGCTCCACCCACTTGCAGAGATTATCCCAAGGGTCATTACGACTGATAGCACCAGTTTTACATTTAAGTTTGAACCGCAGCTTCCCTTGCATGAAAACCATCTCCAAATTTTTCCTGCTCTTATCAATGGACTCCCAGCCCATGTGTCCATACATCCTCAGTGCTCTCATCCGAGGATGGGCATCTCATCTCCTGCATCTGTCAGACTGTAATCTTGGAGACATTAATGCGATTTTCACCTGCTGTTATTCTGTTGCAGGCATAGCTGGGCTTACGTGAAGGTCAGTACGGAGACAGTGAAAACATTTTAGATGAAATAATACTCTCAATGATCATGGGTCTGAATAAAGGCCGTTTTAAGTCTAGATATAACCCATTTACTTTTGGGACGCCAGTGGTTATGGCAAAAAAATATTTTTGATAAATCTTTTGATAACACCCTGCTCTGTTATCTGCTTTGTGTCTCCTTTGACAAGAGCTCTCAAATCGATTTACAATAACCTCTTTCAGGGACAATTTCCCCCTCCACATATAAAATGTCCTCAATAACTGGGTCAAAATGTATATTTTGCCATGGTTTCTATGACAGTTTTGAAGTTCAGACCTCTGGAGGACACAAATCATCCCCTTAAATTAATTGACTGTTGAAAAACAGCACGAGGGAATATTTCCTTTTAGCTAAACATTTAGGTGAAATATTTAAGATAGAATGACATAATTAAGGAAACTATTTTAGAAAACACTTAAGGGAATGTTTAAATGTAAGTATGTTACACACCACTGCCATCTTAATGGGAAATATACAATTTTAGCTCGACTCTGTGCCATTGGCTCATTGTGCTTATGCCATCAGGATGGAATGCTGTGTTTCAAGGCCTGCAGCAGACATTTATGTAAGACCTCACTGTTACAGGAATGTTTTGAAGCAGTCTGTGTAGGTGCTACTCTTTGCCCCAACTAGATGATGGAAATATATACAGTATGTGTGGGTGTCCTTCAAAATCTGTAATTCATAAAGTACTCAACACTTATGAGAGAATTAAGCCGTGATTTAGGATGTAAACTCAACACGGAATCACTGTATTTATACCAACAATTAACACAAAAAGTTTTAAAAATCTAAAAAATAAATGACATTCATAATCACCAGAATTCATTGCAAACAGCATACATTTGTACTCCTTATTTATTATATATTATCAGGTTTGAGAGGAAATTAAATGAACAGCAAATGGGAAATAGTTTGATGAATTAAGTTTTTTGTCGAATGAAGAATTTGTTAAAAAAAGCCAAAAAAGTATTGGTCGAAGTGGTTGGAGGACAATCTTTTGAGACGTGAAACTTCAGGGAGTTTGACCCCAGGGCACTTGTCCTAGTCTATCGTCTGAGAGACAGCCATCTCTGAGAAATGGCTTAATTCTGGTCCTACATGATAGAGAAGCTTTCTGATTGAGATCTAAGCCTGTGGCCAGAGTGGGTCTCAGAATGCATATCTCTTATCAGCAAAGGGACAGGCATGCGGATGTCTACAAGAACCACTTTGTCCTTTTCTCCATCTTGCGCTGTAAATGTAAAATCCTATGTCACAGCATTTTCTGTGCACGAATGATTTGCATTGTCATAAATCATTATCTACATAATTTCATTATGCAAATTAGAAATAATTGAATCATTTCAATTTGTGTGTGAGTGCGTGTGTGTGTGTGTGTGTGTGTGTGTGTGTGCAATACTGATGTGAATGGTCTTCAGAGAATTAATTAACATGAGTTTTCAAGGTTTCTTCTACCACAGAAGAGACGGAACTCTACCACAGACGCCTTTTTCCTGCTCCTCGATGGACTCGTACCGGCTCACCCTCCCCCCTACCCCGGAGGCGGACAGCCAAATGCCGCCTCCGATAGGGGCTGACGACCAGGGCCGGTCTGGTAGAGACCCGCGTCCCTGACAGGCAGCGCACACCACACCGGACCAACCAAAGTGTTGTGCGCTAGACCGCTACACTATCCCCTTCCCTTGTTTCATTGGTTTTAGCCATGTGTAGGGTAGTATGGTGTGGTGGACCTCCTGTGGCGAACATGCTAATGTTAAAGGGTTACTCCACTGTTGTTTTAACAAGGTGCTTTGGGTTGTTATCATGCTGAAAGGTGAACCTCCTTCCTAACTTCAACTTTCTTGCAGCAAATAATTTTTATCAATGTATTTTCCCTTGTATTTGTTTTTCACTTGGAAGTTGTAGGGTCAAATGTGTAAATAAAGGTGTAAAAAGTATATTTTCACTTTGACAGCCTTCACTGAATAAGCATGTAAACCATCATTTAAACACAACTAAATTTATGAAATTAAATGGAAGTTAGTCAACTCTTCAGTCAAAGCTCATTAGGAATTGCTTGCTGAAAAAAACTAAATGATGATAGACAATGAGGATTTTCTGGCCTGTATGTGTTTTATAAAACCAACAATAAGGGGGGTGTAGAAGTGGAACAGATAATATACAAGCTCATTTCCCTCTGAACATTTTTTTTATGCTGCTGTTAGACTGGGGGCAATGGTGAGATGGAGGTTGCTTGAAAGAGAATAATTGGGTCAGGATATTACATTACGTACAACCACATAAATTCAGATGTATTTACAACAGTGGCGTCTGGTGGGCTGAAACCCTGAGGAGGCCGGATGGGAGAACGCCAGCCCACATCTGCAAGATGTTATCAATTTATGTCTCTTTTTAAAGCGTTTCACAAAGAAATCACTATTTCTTTCCACAAACAATGTTCTCATGAGAGAGATTAGCCACATCTCCATTGCTTTATCTTAATGGTAATGATTGGGTGCACTACATTCCAATCCTGGAGAATAGGTTGTGGTTGGTGAACTTATTGTATGCTATATAAATAAAAAATGTAGTTGTCAATATTGACAATTTATATCCTTCCAAATTTCAAATCCTTGGTGTGATGTTTGTTCATTAGACTATATGGCACAATGAGGTTTGACATAAATGAGAACGAGTAAATATCTACGATATTAAAGGAAACTATTTTAACGTGCTGTTTTAAAAAAAGAAAGTGTATTAAACACTGAACATTAAAGAGAAACAATGACAGAACTTGTATTATTTTATTATAATAAATGTATTCACTTAACACACTGTTTTGTGTGAGAACTTGGATTTGTATTTGGAACTTGGAAAATGGACTAAGATTGAGAACGGATTGTGGACTTGATTTGGTTGCCTGAATTTTCCCTTTTCCCTGAAGTTCCCAGAATAAATTCCTATTTGTTCCATTTGAACTTCTTGTGTGTGTTTCATTATCTAACTTGGTTGGTTGGAAACCGCACACCCCTGATCCTGCTACACCATCTTATATGACTGTTTTGTATGTATGTGCTGATTCTTGTCTGGTCAGAAAAGCTATAAAATAATTAATGTCTTTTTCTTTCCAAATTAATTTTACATTTGGGCATTATTCATGAATGCAAAACTAATTTAAAGCAGCTATTTTTGATTTTTTTCTCCTTCATTTGGCTTTGTGGATCAGGAGCACATAGCCCAAGGGTACATCAGCAAGGCCCAACCAAGTACTAGAACCTACAACCCTCTGGTTATAAGCCCCCTTCCTGAAATACTGCTCCACAACCTTTTTTGCCACCTCACTACAATGTCAAACAGTTCCATGCTTTCTGAAAAAGTCAATTTCTTGAATGAATATCCATTGTGACAAAGCCTGGTTGCTGACAAGAAAGCCAATGGCAGTAGTCTGTCTGTGTTTTGTCATATATTTTAAAATGTACTAGCTGCTACCCTTGAAGCTTCAAGCCCCAGAGACAGTAAAAAGGTACATGAAGATAAAGGTAATTAGGAAGACTCGTAATGCTAATATTTTTAATGAAGGACCACACAACTGACTTTCAAATGCTATTGTCAGCCTACGGCCAACCAGAGCAAGAGTGCATTATCACTCTCATATTGATAACAAGCTTTCAAGTTAAAATACTTGCAATTTAAATCTAATTTTTAAGTTTCACTGTCATTTTCATTTTATGCTCTATCTGGAACTAAGAACTTCAGTGAAACATCTTGGGGAAAAAGTTGATGTATTTAATATTCTGGGGTTTAAGCGATGCTGTATTGCTCTGTGCATGTGCTCTCTGCATGATCAGCTTGTGTTTTTTTTTGTTCTCTCCTAAAGTCAGTTTCAATATTTCTCTGATTGGTCAATTCTGCTTCCGAGGAGCCAAAGTGTCTGGGAAGCCAATACAAATGTATCTGTATGTTTCCAGCGTACTAATGAATGGACCAATGAATGGACTAATGGATATCAATCACTTAGCAATGAGCCAATTGTATTAACTGAAAAGTAACATATCCTATCAGTGTTCATGGGTGGGAGTTAGACTTTTGGGGATATTTAATATACTGAAGAAAGAAAGAACAGGGGGGGTCAAGAAGTGGATCTTCAGCGAGTGATGTGTGAACCGAAGGAAAGAAAATCTGCAGAGGAGGGTCAGCTAGAAATAATGCCCTGGATCTGTTGCTTTATTAGCAGAAAATGAGGGCTTTCTGTAATACTGTTATAGACTACATAACATACACATTCCATGATCCTGTGCAGGCAAACAGCATGTGGCCTGGCCTAACCTAAATCTCTCAGCTTACACATTGATTGACCTAATGCCCATAAACAAGCATGGGCTTCCCTGGTGTCATCACTGGCAGGTTTTGTTACTCCTTGAATGAAACACTTATGCCTAAGTGTCCTGGTTAAGTTTGGCAGCAGTGTGGTCCGAGAATTAGTGCACCATGGGCTCTACTATGTCACACACTTCAGTTTTCTATCCCATCCGGATTCTACCTCCGCGTTTCTCTGGTGCGCCTGACATATATGACTATGCTGGAAATGATGGGTGAATGCTTCATTTATGAAAAATGGTCTTGTGTATGAGAGTACTATAACACTGATTGTGTTCAAAGTAAGAGACTGCACTGGACAATTTGTACCTTGAGGTGTCAGCTCCAATGTACACATTCACACATCATGGAGCCAGAAGCAAGGACGTGTAGCATGAAAAGACGCTCGTATGCTAGGGGAACGGTGAGTGTGTACAGTTCCAGTTCCAGCCCTGTATCTCTACTACAGCATACTTTTTTTTTTTTAAGATTTTGTTTCAGATTTTTCCCCATTTTCTCCCAATTTAGTAGCCAATTATACCCTCTTTTCATGTCAACTACTCCCCTCGTATTGTTAGTTCGCTGCCGTAGTCCTCAGACCAGCAGTGATAAAGGCAAAGTACCGCCATCTCCGAGCCAGAATTCGCCAAGCCGTCAACTGTAACTCTGGGACACATAGAGCCACTCCTATATGCCAAACTCATATCGGCTTTCTTCCCCCCTCCCTGGGGTGGACAGCCAATTGCCGCCCCCTAGTGGTACTCCTGGCCAGAGCCGAACCCATATGGAACCTTATGGAACCCATAGATTTAGATTATTTTTTCCCCCAAACATCTCAAAAAGGGAGATTCGAGCAGAAAACACACTCTCCATTCAAATTTATAATCACTGATGCTGACTCTATCTCCTTTGAGCAGAAGTTCCAGCCGCCATGCCAATGCCCCCATGCCTGATCCAAAGTTAACACCTGCTTTCCCCAGCCAGGTAAACATGTGCAATGATCCCACAATGATGGCCAGCATTGAGAAAAGATATGTTCAAGTTCATTGCATTGAATGTATGAGCATACATTTAGTTTAGAATGTCCCCGAATAAGTCCGTTTTACCACTATGTGTGCGTATTAGCCTGAACTTTAAAAAAATGTCTTACATGGATTTGACAATTCAAAGCTTTTCAACATATACCTAATCTAAGAAGCGTGCCTTAGAAACCCTCTCGGTCTCACAATACAACTGCAAAAAAACCATATGGCTTATTAAGAATAAGTCCCATTCAGCAGTGATGGGACTTAGCCTTAAAGTGATCTCTTTTATCATTTTATTTCTTGTCTGCTAAATGCAGTTGTGCCAGTTTAATAAAAATGGACAGGGGCTTTATTGTGAATAATGATGGTTGTATGTATACCACACTCAAATTTGTCAATTTTGGCAGAAGTCATTTTTCACAAATCCAGGATAGAAAACTAAAATCCCATATGGTGAATATAAGGATAAATTACATGTTGTGTGATGTTCTGTGGGTCATGATTTGCATGGATTTTTTAAAGCTTTTGTACCTAACAATCACACATATAGATTCAGCTCAATTCCACACAAAGCAGGCCACTTTAACCAATCAAAACATGAATAGATATAATTGGCCTGAAAATGATCACATAAATTACAGTGCATTTCACATTTACATTTACATCTTAGGCATTTAGCAGATGCTCTTATCCAGAGCAACTTACACAGTTTACATACAACCCATTTATACAGCTGGGTATTTTACTGAAGCAATTCAAATACCTTGCTCAAGGGTACAACAGCAGTGCTCCACCTGGGAATTGAACCAGCAACCTCTGAGATACAAGTCCAGTTCCCTAACCATTACACTACACTGCCGCCAGTGAATTAATGCTCCATTTGAAGTAACCTCAATGTGGAGGTTTAACAATTCAAAAACAAAGTTGCCTAAAGTTGCTCTTCATATCAATTGTAAGTGCATTGTCCACTGAAACAGTGCTTTCCAGATGTACTGTATCAGATAGCCAGTTTGCACAATTTACTCCATCTTGCATCAATAGAATCAATAATATTTTCATGACTGACACCCAAAGATGAGAACAAATATTTTGGTAACATTTTATATTTTACCCACATTTACTTAGTCATAAGTGGTACATGCCTCTAGCATATCATTATAAATAAATGATTGTGTCATCAAGAGAGGCAGCTTGGATGAAGTATATAATAATGATAATAATGCAAATGGAGCAATTATAATTATCAAGTTATTCTTTATGCAGATGTGGTTTTCAAGGGGACAAAAATGATTTTTCTGTCAGATGATGCAGTTATTCTTTATGCAGATGTGGTTTTCAAGGGGACAAAAATGATTTTCAAGCGACTAGAGGTACTGCTCCCCCATACCTCCAGACACTCATCACACCCTATACCCCAGCCAGACCCCTCCGCTCTGCCTCCTCTGACAAACTGGCTGTCCCATCCCTCCGGGCGCCTGGCAGCCGCTCCTCGCGGTCTCGCCTCTTCTCTGTCTTGACCCCTCGGTGGTGGAACGACCTTCTGCAATCAGTCAGGACCACGGAATCACTTGCGATCTTCCGCAAGAGACTCAAAACCCACCTTTTCAGACTCAACTACCACTGAATTCTGTACATCTAGCTAATTGTCATCACCACTGCCTACTTGCTCAATGCTTAAAATATAAAAACTTAATAATGATAACCCAGGGTACGATCATCAGATTTTTTCCAGGCCTCTGCATTTTGTGTATGTTTTAAAAAAAAATCGCTTTCCAGCCTTTCTTCTTAGTTAGTTTGCTAGATGGTAGACAGCAGCATCAAGCCATAAATGTAGCTAGCTAGTGTTGGAGTCAGTCAGTCAACCAGTATAAATGTTTGTGCCAACATGATAGGAATTTTATCGAGCTCTGGATGGCTAACTTGCTAGCCAGTCACTGCTAGTTTGTTTTCTAGGTAGTTAACGAACTGCTCATTGTCCAGTTCACAGCACAGTAAACAACAGAAGATAACACAGGTGGTGACTTTCACAACTTTCTTTGTGTTTGACGTGTATGTGGATGTGTACGCCCATGCCTAACGTGTCCAGGAAAGTGTTGTCAGAACTGTTGATGACAACACAGTGCAAACAGAAAACTCAGAGTGTTGCATTTCAAATACACTTCTTGTCCATGACAAACATCCCTTGTGGTGTGATGTAATAAAATGTAAAGCGGGTCTGTACCATCTGACCGTCTGTGCTAAGATCAGGTTTGTGATGGGAAAATATTCAGACCCCTTAAATCTGTTAAAGTAGCCTACCACTGTGCCATGCGTTTGCAACAATCCAATCGTCCAAACAACTGACCCAGCCCCCATTCCACCCACCCAGTGCAACTGGGAACAGGGATGAAAACACTGTCCCCGGTATAGTCTGTTAATTACAATAACAATAACATTGTATCATCGGCTACAACATACAACACGAGTTCATAATTCATGAATCCTTCGCAGTTTGTCCATTGCATTGGCTTGTTAATGCAATACTAGTCCAGCATGTTTAAGTATCATGACAAAAGCTACATTAATAATTAAACAGCTGACTAGCCACTCCTTTCATACCTATGGAGGGCAGCAGTTCATTAAGTATCCACTTAGAGACCACTTTCTGAGACAGAGTTGTGCAAAACGTTTTGGGAAAAACACCTACGTGTTTCCATTGCGTTTCAATTGTGAGAATCATCATAAAGAAAGCCATTTAAAGTTTTTACTTGCACGTGGTACTAATGGCTTGTTACATGTGCTCATTAAATTATTTATGATGTAGGCCGATGTAAGTACTATGAAAACATGTTTAAACAAACAACCTTGCCCTACCCTACCCATGTACTGTAACTTAAACAGGTATTGGGGCCACTCAATTTAGAATTGGACATTAAAATATACAATTAACTGGGTGTCTCAGTATGCAGACCTCTTTTTCACTTGCTTTACTTTCCCCCCTTCTTCTTTATGGGTGCCACTGGGAAGAAGCTTTCCAGACATTATAACAGACATTATCCAGACAATAAGTCCTATGAAAAGGATTTGGGTGGGTGGTAGTTTATATAAATTAAGTATGCCATTTATGGCAGGCTCAGCATGGCTTAATTCCAGACAATTTAACTGATTAGGACATTATTCTTTAAAAGAACAAACTGCTGCTTTTAAGTCAAGAACACATTGAGGTTTCTGCAGAGCTGCACAAATACAAAGACAGTAGCTCATTTGGGATGTGAATGATTGAATTCAGCAATGCACTGGACCACTACTGCACACCCAGAATGCCAAAAGGTGTTCTTCAAAGCAAAGTCAAGCACCTTTGAAAATGTTGACTGAATAGACCAATATAAACACATTTCATCCTGGAGTTTCTATATAGTACCGGAGATGAATATTATTTAGTCTTCCTACATTAAATGCATGTGCTCTACAGAACATTTATACTCTCCACGATATACTACATTACGGCTGTGCCTCAATCAGAAGACAGCTGTCTGGATCCTTCAGAGGGAACTGCCTTTGGAGAGAGCATAGAAACTGAGGAGGCACCTCAAAAACAACTGCATTTGGGATGCACTTTAAAAGCAGAATTATGTCAGAGAGTGTAAAACCGCACACGAGATCAGTGTTCACAACAGCAAGAGCCGTGTGCTTATGGTCTGATGGCTAACAGGTTTTGTTTCTGATTTGATCCCATTTTCTCACAATTAAGTAGTCAATTACACCCATATTTTATGTAAATTCCCCCCCTAGTAATGTAAGTTCGCTGCTGTAGTCCTGCGACCGGTAGTGACGAAGGCAAAGCATCGTCTCCTCCGAGTCGGCACTCGCCAGGCCGTCGACCGTAACCCGGTACTACAGGGCCACTCTTGTGTGCAGCGAACGCTTCCTTCCCCGGGGTGAACAGCCAATCGCCACCCCTGGTGGCACTCCTGGCCAGAGCCGACTCTGGCGAGACGGGGAATCGAACCCCGGTCTCTGTGGCCAGTGTCGAACGTTGTAACCACGCCGGAGGCCTGAGGGCCTCGCCTATCTTTGTTCAGTAAAACTAAGATATTCCAATAATTGCTTTGGCAAATCTCGAAAATCATTTTATCCTGATTTATTGAACACCTACTATGACGGTTTGCCAGTTGAGGTATGTTAGCTAGCCCTATTTGGCTAGTATGGTGATTACTAGCTTGTTAACTAGCTACCTCACTATGCTTGTAAACTACTCGATCAGCACGGTGACACTGTCATTGTTTTAACCAAAGTTAGTAGTATTGGAGCTCGTCTTGAAATGCTTATCGGATATCCTACATGGCGAATGATTTTGCTTTCAAATTTGGCCGATATAAGTCACCTTAAAATATATATTTTTTTGTTGTTGTAAGATTGGTGCAGCATACATACTTTGCAGGCACCTGCCTCCCAATTGAGACCCAGCCTCAAATCTTATTTGATGTGTGCTTCCGTGAGATTGGACAAAATTGTGACAATAAAATAATTCTTCATTGCAAATGTCAGACATTGTCAAAATTTCCATCAACAAGCTGACTTCACTGATATTGGACCCCCAACTAATACAGGAGCACAATGAGACATCATGGTTACTGGGTAAACCATCTGTACTTATTCTTATACAGGCAGTCCTCACTTAATGACCGAGTTCCATTCCTACGACTAGGTTGTTAAGCGAATTGGTCGATAAGCGAGGAGCTGCCCCTTACCGATATTTGTAGTCTTGGAGATTGCGAACGCTAGTGTAATGAATACTGACCGACTGTGGGAACGAGACTGAGACTGAGAAAGGGTGATGCGAGATGAAATGCTTGACGCTGAGATGCCACGCTGCCGTTTCCACAACCAAAGTTCTCGTACAGCGTGCAATACCGACTGGTCGGAGAGCTGGTCGTCAGTCCGCACAGTCGTTAAACAGGTAGATCGTTAAGTGAGGAGTGCCTGTACTTCAAAGTAAAATTAATCTTCAAATCACATGGAAATTAAAAAAGAAAGCATTAAAGGGATATTTTTGCATATTTCTGGCTTGTGTGTTACGTTGATGTTAATATTTCCAGCATGAAGCCTAATTGTAGTTTTAACAAGGGCACTCAATTATAGGAATACATGGAACAGCCTAAAAACAGGGACTTAGACTGAGATCCATACATTTATTATAGATGGAAATGTTAACATGAGATTACTATAATAGTTTTCAAATGCGTGTGTTTCATCGCAACTCCAGACAACCATTGTTCAGTGTCTTGTTGGGGGAAAGGCAGTTATTATTTAAGCTTGAAATACAATAAAAAGAGTGATACATACATATACTGAAAAATGAAATTCCAATATATTTTTGAACATAAGATTATCCATCCCCCCTTTCATGCTTTTTCATAAATGAGCATAAAACAAGATGTCTCTAAAATGCTGGGCTTTGTGATAAGTGTGTTTTGAAAATGAGGATGATGATTTATAACTCCATATGCATATACTGCGCTGTGGTAATGAAGGCATTATGCATGCATTGTTAGGAACCAGTAAGGTACACATACAATTGCTGTTATTTTGGCATGCTATGTGAGATCAATGACGTAGCTGGTGTAAGTCCATTCCAAGAGGGCAAACTTATGAGCCGGATAAGATAGATGGTGTTTTGGAGTTTGGAGTTTGATGGTGGCTGCAGTTTCCATTGTTGAATTTGTTTTATTTTTCATTTGTACAGCTGCTTGGGTTATTATCAGGCCTTAAAAAGAAGAAAAAGGAGAAACCTGAACCAGCTTCATAGTGCTTGCTGCAGTGGAGTTTAATCAGGACACCCTCAGAGAATAGAGTTATTTGTTTGTTTGGCCCCACTTCTCTGTTTTCCTCTTCTTTTGTTTAATAACTTCTATTTTGGACTGCATGGTTTTTACTCGTAGAAAAAGCTGCACTGTGAACAAATAAAACAAATGAAAGAAGATGACAAGACGCCAGGAGACCGGCCAGGCCAGGAAGAGGCAGTGCGGTGGGCTGACTGCAGACCGGGCGAGCCGCCGACCTCATGTTGGGATTTGGGACTGCCTCCTCACATCAGCCAGCAGACTTTTGGTTCATTTTTTTACCTACACACTCACACCTCATTTCACTTCAGTTGTGTTAGGTTATGCTCATCTCTACCGGGGGAACCCAGGGTAGGGACGGATAGGGGTTGGGCAGAATCGCATTTGCGTTCTATGTTCTGAGTGGAGCTGAGCTGCTCAGCTATGTAATGCACGCAAACAGAAATGGCAATTCGTCGCCACTGCTCGACACTGTTTTTAGTGACTAAAATTACATCCACGTAGGATGCACCAGGGCAGTTATCTGCAGTCGCACAAGTGCTCCCAATTCTACTTTCCTGTTGCACCATTTAAACTTGGTCACATATGTAGCCATGGAGTCACGGAGGTGTACACTCACTTCTGTGGTCATTTCTGAGGCCGTTGTTTTGTGGTCGGGGGCTTCGACTTGATTCCGACGTTCCTCTTTCCGACGTTCCTGAAGCAGTTTTTTCCTTTTTTGGCATAGACCATCATGATTTGACACTGTTCCCCTCGACACATTAAATAATTTAGCCATTTATGTGACTGACATACCTGCAATTCAGGCACCAACTACATGAGCTCTTTCAAAATCTGTTCAATCTCTCATGTTGCTTTAGGAACTCACATATTAAAATGTTTAGATTATAGAATGTCTTCTATAGCATATGGCCCTGCCTCCCAATTGAAATGACCCCTTGGGGACACAATGATAAGATTGTGTCCCCTATTTTTATTATATTTTTGTTCAAATTGGAATGCCCAGGCATGGTTCTACATCAGTTTCATTACTACACAGTTCTCAGACAGTTTTGGTGCATGACCAATGAGAAGAGTGTTTTGACTAAGAAAACATTTCTGTGGTTTTCAATAGCATTTTTATTTTGTGCTAATAATTTTAATATCAGTCCAGTTTGTCACCCTAGCACAATTTTCATGTTAATGTTATTTAACACATTTTTGTTTATTGATATTGTTTATTTTCATTTATTAATGATAACCCGATTACTACCAATTAAGTTCAGCGCATGGCACTGGAACAGAATTTACAGATTCAGTTACAGAACGTATGATAAACTAATAAAATACATAAATACTGCAATTGTAGTTAGTCTAAGGTCCCTCCATTTATAACCCAATACTGTAATTGTGAATACATTTTCTTTAAACCAGACATTTTACTATGGCCTCCAAGACACTGAAAATACTTAATAAAGCCTAATTTGGGAAATCATAAATAATTTACAATAGAGACCCTGGTCAATTTCCAAGTGCAAATTAAAATCTTACTTCTCCTTTATCTTGGGAGAGATGAGATTGGCACAAAAGAAATAATGCAAAGAAAGAAGAAGACCCACACTTCAAGCACACGTCCTGCATATGTGACAGGTTTTTGTGAATCCTGACAGACGCCTTTGTTTTTCTACCCCGCTGCTTTTCTTTTTGATGTCACAGCTGCAATCAGACACAAAAGGTCTGCATTCAATTATCACTTGTCCTTAACTTTGACTTACAAATAAATGTGCTTTTTGTTTTCTTCCTAGACACTGTTTGGCAAGTTCATTTTTATTATTGCAGAATTACAGAATAAAACAGAATGTAAAAAACATATTATTTTGTTATAAATGTTGATTAAATCCAAGTCAAAATTCTGGATAATGTAAAGTTTCTGCCTGCTTTAAATGTGCAGCAAGCTGGCGCTTCTGTCCGCAGTGGAGAGGACTAAAATGAGCATATTACAAAGACTGAATTACAAAGGAAAGCATTAATTACCCAAAAATGAATTAGCATAATTAACGCTAATGAGAAGGGGAAAAAAGTTCCTTTCTCATAATCAGTCTGATGTGAAGAGCAGTGAAACAGTTGAGATGTTTTTTGTTGTTTATTGTCTTACCGACGAAAATATAACAAAGCCGTACTTGCCCTGTAAGGTAAAATAGCAATGCACAAAAAATGATATTCCCCCACAACAATCTTCATCTGAATCAGACTTATGTGGCAAAAACAGCAACATAAATTCACCACCAAAATGTTATATTTGAATAGGGTCACACAATACTAATTGGACCACTCACCATATGTAGAGGTGAAATTAATTACATACACCAATTATGGCACAGCCTTTACTACTCACCTAAAGAATATGGCGTGCCATATAGAAATGGCTCAGTTCACATTGAATACATTTAAAGAAGATTGCTGCCATCCTACATCAAGGGGGAGCTAATATAATCTATTTAAAAAAGCCATCCATTTTCTTCCTCCTACTCCTCAAAGTTTTTAAACACAAGCTGCAGTGACCGGGTCTGCATAAATTGCTTATCACACGAGCACTATTACGCGACTGAATGCGATCCAGCCACAGAAACACACACTTTTGCTTCACTTTCCTTTGAGACAATTTGAAGATTCAGCTTTTGATGCACAGAGAATGTACTGCATGGTCACGTGATATGGGCTTTGAATGTGGTTTCCTAAGCAAAGGAAGTAAGAGGGCAGATAGCAGTTTTTTTAATGCACTGGGTGAATGGGCTTTGCTACCTATATAAATAATGAAACAGGGTTGGGGCATGTGTGAAGAAGCCATGCAGAGATTTAGCCTACCGCCACCAGAAATAACTCCAATCCAAGGCGCTCCATGTTTTATTCATCCCCAATCCATGCATAAGGTTTTAAGATTATCTTAGAGTATTACATTGCATGCGTTCACTGTGGTCCAGACTTTCTAAATCATCAGACAACGCTAAGCTCTGATACACCGGCCCCTGCCATAAGAGGCCTGTTGCACTGGCAGTTCTAGGTGTGGTCCTATGATGACCCACATAGGCTCTTCTTTTTAAGCAACATAATATATTCATGCTATAACTAAAATCTTTAATGAACAGTTTTAATTGAATTTAAATTTAAGAGAAGTATGGCAGGACCTGTGGGAGCCTATTGCCTTGTTACACTCAAATCTGCAGCAACATATCTATGTATTTATTTACATGTGAATGACATAACTTTTTTCCTTTAAACTTTTATCAATATTATCAGGGTCATAACCATTCATTAAAGTAAATCAGCAGAGAAGTAGAAGATGCCTCACAAAGTTTAACCCAATCAATTCCACACTGAAGATGGCATCAATGTCATATGTTTTTTTCCCCAGCTTAAACCTTCTCGGTCAGTTGGTGGACTGGTTTGGATCTTTTTCTTATCATACTAAACAATCTGTGGCCCACAAAGACAGCATTTAGGCTGAATATGAGTGAAAAAAAAGTTGTAAAAAAATATAAAAAGGAGGTGGAATAGATGTGGAAATCAAATATGAACTACACATTATGCCAAAAATATTTTCATAATAAATAATGGATGGATTTCAAGTGTGAATTCTAAGGCTGCCAATTACTCCCCGAAAGACATTAATAGATTTCAGAAAGCGATCTTTCAACCCCATTGTTAAACCAACAGATCTTGTCACATGCACAGGAAAAGTAGTTAGGCATCGCTTGGTATTTCTACATTGTGAATGGTTTCTCCAGTCCCTATTTCAACACCCCATCACCTCCCCACCCCTCCAGTCACTATTTCAACATCCTCATCACCTCCTCCAGTCCCTATTTCAACATCCCCATCACCTCCCCACCTCCTCCAGTCTCTATTTCAACATCCCCATCACCTCCCCACCTCCTCCAGTCTCTATTTCAACATCCCCATCACCTCCCCACCTCCTCCAGTCCCTATTTCAACACCCCATCACCTCCCCACCTCCAGTCCCTATTTCAACACCCCCCCATCCCCATCCTCCAGTCCTCCCCCCACCCCCCACCTCCTCCAGTCCCTATTTCAAAACCCCCATCACCCCCCCACCTCCTCCAGTCCTCATCCCCATCACCTCCTCCAGTCCCTATTTCAACAACACCCCCCCATCACCTCCCCACCTCCTCCAGTCCCTATTTCAACAACACCCCATCCCCCCATCACCTCCCCACCTCCTCCAGTCTCTATTTCAACATCCCCATCACCTCCCCACCTCCTCCAGTCCCTATTTAAACACCCCATCACCTCCCCACCCCTCCAGTCACTATTTAAACATCCCCATCACCTCCCCACCCCCTCCAGTCCCTATTTAAACACCCCATCACCTCCCCACCTCCTCCAGTCCCTATTTAAACACCCCATCACCCCCCACCCCTCCAGTCCCTATTTCAACACCCCATCACCTCCCCACCTCCTCCAGTCCCTATTTCAACATCCCCATCACCTCCCCACCCCCTCCAGTCCCTATTTCAACATCCCCATCACCTCCCCACCTCCTCCAGTCTCTATTTCAACATCCCCATCACCTCCCCACCCCTCCAGTCACTATTTCCTCCGCTTTGTTTAGAAAGAAAAATACAGTTTAATAAGTGCACCACACGCCAGGGCAAAACAAAAGCAATACAAAGATGGCATAATTCCCCAGCAAATACTATGGTTTGTGCAGGGACCTCTGACCGAGTCCTTTTGGGCACAGTGTGGTTCCCCCACATTAATTATCCATGCTGCGCATGAGTAATGTTGGAGCGGATCCGCTCCCCGTCTGCGAGCCGGGCCTCGGAGGAGGGCGGGCGACGTGGAGGACTGCAGCTCAGATGTAGGTCATCGCAGATGCAGCCGGAGTCCTTTGAAATGTAGGGCTGAGAGCCGCAGTTCTCCAACACGAGACACATTTCAAAACAGCTGACTGGAGCACAGATGGAAAAAAGAGAGAGGGAGAAAGAGAGAGAGCACCAAAATATGGAAGGAAAACACATTTCAAAATGCAAATTTTGTGTTGATTATTGTTATTATTGTTGTTGTCGTCAATATTGTCATTATTTGTATTGCTTTTTACATCATACACTTACATCGCAGTAAGTGTAGTCATCTAGTGTTTATCTGTGTTAATTTTTAAATGTATTATTGTTTGCATTGCCAATATTCAGCAATGTATTTACTGCCAATAAAGCAAATTTCACTGAATTGAAGAGGGAGAGACAGAGAGAGAGAGAGAGAGAGAGAGAGAGAGAGAGAGAGAGAGAGAGAGAGAGAGAGAGAGAGAGAGAGAGAGAGAGAGAGAGAGAGAGAGAGAGAGAGAGAGAGAGAGAGAGAGAGAGAGAGAGAGACATTGCCATTGATTTAAACAATATATATATTCTGGAGATTGTACAGCTGTTCTGGCGCACATCCGGATAGATATCCGTGCACAACTCACTCTCCATCTCAGAGCCACCATGTGCAGTACCAGAGATGATATACAAATGACCTTGACTCGATTTACCGCATTTGTGACTAAGAGCAGCATGGAGGGGGAGCTAAGGGGGGCCAGGAGGCAGGAGGCACGCCCACCCAGCACAACGGTTCCTTTAAAAACCATCAGCCGTGACACCCTGGTCCTGGCATGCCATCGGAAAGGGCTGGGTTAGAAGATGGACATCTTATTATTAACACATGGATTCTCAAAACAAAATAAAAATGGGGGGGGGAGGCAAAAACACACAGGGAGGTTTCTCATGAATAAAGCATGTGAATTCAACTTGAATAATTTGCATGTGGAATTGTAATGAATTTGAGACGTCTTCAGCAAAACGGTGAGTCACTGGTAGTCCCTGCTGTTACGCATGCAAATTTGATGTGCTTTACTTTCCCAATTTATTCAAATGACTTGCAAACACTTGTGGAAGTGTGTGGATGTGCTAGAGGCATTTTAAAAAATTACATTAAGTTTCTGTTAATTAACAATTAACTTATTATTAATATTAATTATGTAAATAATATTATGTTCTACTGTGTGTCCCAAAGTTGAAATCACCCATCTCTAAATTAAATTTATTATACGGATTGACAGACGTCTGCTTCAGCACAGGCACTCTAAATACAAATTCCTGCTAATAAAGACAGACACTACAAACCAATAAATGTGAATGTTTAATTAATGCATATGTATAAATATTCTATAGACCTTTACATAAAAGAGATATGGGCTTACTGATATTAGGAGCCAAAATGATAATAAGGATTATGTCTACAACATTAAAAAGAGAAACAGTCTTTTGTTTCAGCTTCCCACCAAATCCCACAGGCAGCACTAGGACACCGTAGGTAAAAATGAAATGCTTTGGTGCCTCCCGGGTGGTCTAGCGGTTTCAACGTTCAGCGCTGGCCACTGCGAACGGGGTTCCATTCCACCGGCTATGCCAGTATTGGCTCTGGCCGGGAGTGCCACTGTGGGGCGGTGATTGGCTGTCCGCCCCATCGAGGGGGGAGGGAAGCCGATACAAGTTCACTGTGTATAGGAGTGGCTCTGTGTACTGGAGTTATAGCCGATGGCTTGGCAAGTGTCGATTCGGAGGAGGCGGTACATCGCCTTTTTCACTGCCGGTCTCAGGGCTAAGGCAGCAAACTCACAATAGGAGGGGGGGATTGACATGAAAAAAGGGGGTGTAATTGGCTACTAAATTAGGAGAAAATGGGAGAAAATCTGAATCAAAATCTTAAAAAAATTTAATAAATGAAATGCTTATATTTATGTAGTTCAGAAGATGATAACATGCATTGGACATGGTGACCAAACAGACCTTCGCAGACCCCCTCTACTCACCGGCTGCCTGACTGGATTCCCCCACCACAATATTAAGGAGCACCCCTTCAGGTAAACATACGCCCTTACACCCACAAGCTTTATAGCACACAAAGATTGCAGAAACACCTGCATGGCATGATAGCATACAGGTAAACACATTGCATTAGCATCAGCATAGCATGTCACATACTGTCTATTCCTGCTTGGCTGCTTTAAAGAAAAACGTGGCAGGGACATGGTCCATGCCACGTTGCTGGGTCTTCCTACAGCCTAAGATAACATATTCGTCGGCCACATGAATCCGCCATCCACACTCCACTCCAGGTTCTGCGTTTGCTGCTCTGAAACTCTCACCCACTCTGCTGACGTGCTCTTGTCTTTCTGCCTTTCTCCCAGTTCGAATTCCGCACAACGCTGCCCTCCGGTGCCCCAGCCAAAGCTAAGCAGTCCTGTTGTCACAACAAGCACGTCTCCTGCACAAACAGTCGCCGCAAAAGAGGCGGCAATGCAACAAGGATGCTAAACTCCCCAGGTACAAAAAGATCATGAAGCCAAAAGAATAAACATTTCCCAAAAGCGAGACAGCTTGCTTCACTCTGAGCCCTCCCCTCTTTTTATCCACGACCGACCGAGTCAAGTGTCATCACTTTTCCAATGTACCCCCCCCCCGTTGCAGTTTCTCTCCTCCCGTGCTGTGGTTCCACCGTTCCAGCTGGCAGATGCACAGCTTTGCAGCAGCTTTCTTAGGTAGAAATAGCCCATGGTAAAGCCCTTGTTCACAATTGGGAAAACCATTGTGGCTCTTCAGTCACCACTGCTCCATTACAAGGAACGTAGGTGCACTCCCCAAATGGGCTCGCACACAAGCCAGTAAGTATTTTACACACTGCCGGCCACACAGGACTGCAAGCCAGCTAGCGTGCAGGTGTGTCACTCACTGAAGACAACTAATGGTCTGTGGGTGCTTGCCATTTCATTGGGAGAAACCAAGCACTCAGCAGTAATCCCAGGAGTCCTGGGTGACCTAACCCCACTCTACGTTTAGCGGGGTAAGACAAATTGCAGACTGCTACTGCTGAATATTAGCCAGAATTTGCCAATCACATAGCCAAGGGGCATACTTTGGGCTGTCTATAGGGCCTATGGATCTAACACAAAACCTTTGAAGAAGGCTTGAGAACATTCTGGATAGATTCCCATTTGTTTGCAAGATAAACTTATGATGACAGAATTCTGCAAACATATCTTAGAAACATATTGTTCCAAGTTCTATAAAAATCACAGAAAACCTTTCCAGGCATGCCACATACAAATACTTCCCCTGATAACTATCGTTTATTATGAGATTAAATGATGGATTATACGTCCCAGTATCAATGAGAGTTTCAGAATGCAAATAAGCATTTAAATGCCAGATTCATTGAACAGTGCTTTAGTAAAAAGTTATTTTTATTAAAATGTACCACGCATTATGTTGTTATTCCATAACTGCAATAACAAAACAGAATAATTCCTGCAATTTTCTTACAGTGCATGTTCAAGGGACATCCAGGAAACCGGAGAAATATACATGTTGGGAAAGTTTACCCTAGTTCTCCAGGAATGTTCTTGATTGCAGTGGCGACTTTAGGCCCTGTCTTTCATCTCAGCCGCTCTGAAAAGGTTTAGTCATTCTTTTCTAAAAAACATTTTTACTTAACATCTATTTTTAAAATACCGCAGATAGAGAGTGGTATTTCAATTTTGAGAGCGACCACCATTGCTTTGTTTTTGTTTTGGGGAATGTAACAGTAAATTAATAAAAAATGTAGGCTTATGCTTTGCATGTGTACATCTCACATTCTCATTGAGGACTGAGCCCCCCTAAAGGTAAAATCCTAAAATCGCCCCTGCTCAATAGTAAGCAATTGTTAGCTGGGTAGCCTGCACTTATGGAAAGATGAAAACAGCTGTATGATGGGTTGTTCAGAACCTT
This sequence comes from Aldrovandia affinis, assembly GCA_029706075.1. Taxonomy (NCBI): domain Eukaryota; kingdom Metazoa; phylum Chordata; class Actinopteri; order Notacanthiformes; family Halosauridae; genus Aldrovandia; species Aldrovandia affinis. The sequence continues at coordinate 8,554,687 of JAINUG010000012.1, read as the reverse complement.
AATGGCCTCACCTAAGCTATCTTCCAGAAACATAAAAATTACAACATTTTCACAGAAATATTGCCTGACTTCAATGCATGTATTCCCTCCTTGATATCCTGTCATCACAACCCTTTTCATAGTGCTCTCAAAATAACCCAAACTGCTATAATTGCTTCAGTATTGCTGGCAAAGAAGTCTCCCCCATAATAGAAACTTTCATTTTAGACAAACAATAAAGGTTGGGTGTTAGTAGATCACAAGTACTTAGGTACTTAGCAGGCACATGCACAGATTGAGCCCCTGCCCTTTTGCCCTCAGAGTCAAAAAGTGCCCTATTTTTGGCTGGTGTTAATTGTATTTTATTTTTTCTTTATTTGTTATTGAAATTCTATCAAATATAAAGAGGGAAATGTATAATAGTATACAACTTTTCATGAAAGGCACCGCATCCCCAGCCCCAGTTTGGTTACGGTGAATGATATCACTCAGGTAGGCACTGTTTTAATTATGAAACCATGATTAAACAACACTTACTTACTTTTTATGTTATATATCCGTTTAAAAAAAACTATGAAGTAGGTCAGTAGGACTTGCCACCTTCATGCTGTAATTTTGTCATTACTAGCCTCTGTACTCGCAAGCAAGTAAGCTAGTCTAATTATCATTCAAACGACATTATCTCCATCATGCAGGACAACTTACAAATATGCAATTAATTGCAGGTAGTTACGTTTTGATAGTTTAGTTTAGTCACCCCCTTGTCTTTATAGCCAGTTTTCTAAAAACTTGATGTTTAAAAGTCTATTATTGTTTGGGCATGTAGCAGTGTGTTTCCCTGTTAAAATAAAAGTTTCAATCAATCAATCCATTTTCATTGGAAAATAAGAAGCAGCATAAACACTGCTAGAAGAGGCAAATACACCTGTCTCCAATGAAAGGCACCTGCCTGACCCTGGATCAGTTTTTCAGCCATATGCATAGATGTAACAAATATACAAGAGTGTGTTTAAATAGTGTGTGTGCGTGCATGCCTTTTTGAATATAATATAATACTGGTTTATTTTCCCCTCAGTGTGATGCTCAAAAACATGTTACTAAAATCAAACTGTAGTTCAGTAGTTGTACCATATGTCTCATTTATAAAATATATGCAGTGTAACAAAATGATACAGAACATGAAAACAGAAACATGAACAGGAAACCCCAAATTCAGGGGCTTATGCATCAAGCATGTCAGAGTAGGACTGCTGATCTAGAATATTATCATTACTTACAATGAAAGGTAAAACAGGTCCCATGTTATTAACAGAGTGTGTGATTATGGATGGCGGCGGTGTGGCAACATCGGGGTGGGAATAGTGCGTGTCAGTGGGGTGAGTGCCATTTTTTTTGCTTGAGCCCCTGCCCCCAAAAATGTCTGTGCATGGCCCTGGTACCTAGCCTTTGTTCATTTGTAATTTTTTTAAGAATAGGCCTCACATTGTCAACTGGAGAAATGATTTAGCAGTTTGCCCAAATATATATTCCTGCTCAACTACAATGCACCATGCTTTTTCTGGTATATCTTTAATACCATACAAAACATTATTAAAAACGTATTGGGGATTACCTCTGTCGGATGTAATTTTAATAAGAGCAAGGGAAGATAATTTCATTGGGCAGCAATGCGGGCTGATGTTTTCATTCATAATGCAAAGGTTATACATTTAAGGGGGCATTGCAGGTATTGTTTCAAGTGGGAAAAAAAAGCAATTTATGTCAAAGAGAAAAACAAAAAAATGCATTTGTTTAAACCACCAAAAATGTTTTATCCATTGTCTTATGTCTTCAAAAAAGTTAGACATGAAACAAAATATAATTGGGAAAAATAACCCCCATGAATAAAAATGCCATTTTAACATCATTCACCAGTAATTCAATCTTTCAAAAAAGTTATGAACAAAAATTCACACTTAAATCAATGTAAAAAAATAAGTTTATCATCAACTAAATTGACAAGAAGCAGTAAATGTGTAGACAGGCACATTCACTAAATGTTATCCTACCTGGGGAAAGGTCTATGCTGCAGCATCGGGGGACTTCGATTAAAAAGGGCTGCGATTTCTTTCCCGGACGGGATAGGCTAGCAGATTGGCAAATCGGCTAGCAGGACTGCACTTGTCTGATGTGTCGAAAATTCTAGCGAAATGAACTTCAGCTTTTTGGATGTTCAATTAAACACAGGCCCGAGACACATATGCTTTGTGTTTTTTCATTTTTGCTGCAATGTGATATGCGAAATGTGATAACCAATGGAACAGTCTGTGCCCAGGATGCATCTAACGTGGATGCATAGCATGAACGCGTGATTTTGTTGAATGTGAGAGGGGAATAGAAATTAGAGGGTATTTGTAGCAACAAAGGCACTCTGTGAAACTATGCTGCACACATTGGTTAATAATCATATTATACAATTCCACAGGATCAGCAAAACCTTGGTATGAGCCTTGAAGTTTGCCTGGAATTGAATTCGCTGTGACTGAATTGCTTACATTATCTTGCAGGCCAAGCAGACAATGAATCACACATTACCTTTTAAATATTCCAAATGGCAATATTGCACAAACTGTGGCTGGTGTGTTTCTACCTGTTACTCAAACAGTCAGCACCTTCCTGATAAGTTAGTCCCCTCTTGTCACAACAATTATAGGACAAGAAAGCTTAGCTGGAAATTGCTGCAGGTGCGATATGCTGGTTTAAAAGCAATATCCTGTTATTGCCTATCAGCGGGGAGAGCGCTAAATGCTGACGGTTCACAGCAAAGCAAAACATGTATACATAGATTGCGTTGAAGAATGGGGCGGGAAATGGAAAATGACAAGACACAGAAATAAAGAAGTTAACCTAGCCCTGACTTGGCTTGTTTTAAAGGTGGCTCCTGGGTCCTGAAAAATAAACGTTTACAGAGACCTGACCTCACCCTCCCCCTCTCATTTGAGGGCAATATGCTTCCGCCTTCAAACCCAATGCGCCACATGCACCATTTTCATTTTGTGGGCCCTGTGAGTGATTTTCTCCATCATTGGTCAAAATATCAAATAGTGGCAAAAAAATATTTATAAATCAAGTCAGAATTGAAATGAAATTCTCTGCTTCCCTTATGTCTGCCGCCAGGTGTGGGTTACGACATAACCCATCCAGGCTGGTGGCTAGGGTTCAGACCTCATGACACAAAAAACTAAATGAGGGGGGAACTAATAGGCCTCCCCATTGGCATGTCCAGCTAAAGCTCTGTGGCTCTGTGTGGCTCAGTAGGTAGACCATGGCGCTGACAATGCTTAGGTTGTGGGTTCAATTCCCATTGGGACCACATATACTGAAAAATGTATGTATTCAATACTGTAAGTCGCTTTGGATAAAAGCATCTGCTAAATGGCATATATTATATTATCTTAAAGCACTAGAGTACAAACACAGTCTGGAATCAAAAGATTGGTACTGAAGTGGGGTGATGCACTGTTGACTATAGGGCATTTCCCAGGTAGGGCAGCCAGGCCATGATGAGCTCCCTCGCTGTTGAGCATTCAGACAGCAGAGTGGAAAGAAGCAGAACCTCAGCGCATGTGATGAGAACGTGCTTGCTAATGTCTGCTCTATTCAATTAATGCAGGAAGTCACTGCGATGGGATGGCCTACATATGAGTGGGCAAGTGATTTATAAAATGTAGTACAAATATAAAATTGCACTGGTTTTGTTTAAGAGCTACAGTACCGTCAAATGGTATGTTTTGAGCACTGCTGTCACAATGTACTTTTGTGTGTTTGTTGATGAAATAGCTGTGCTGATAGTGCTTCTGTGTTGTTCATTTGGCACACTGTATCAATGATATTGTGAGAAGTTTCAAGTCTACATGTGCATTTTCCTACTTTAAACTGCATCATATTCTTTCAACATTGTGTTTTTTAAATAGTTTTAAATTAAATGTATAGGGTACTCATAGATTTTTTCCTCAGAGTTTTGCTCATTCTGTTGGTCATTGCAGGCTTTACATGCTACAGTTGTGAAGTGTCGAGAGTAGGAAGTGTGTTTTCAGTGTCATTGGGGTGAAAGCTCTCACATAATTGACAGCTCTCACCCCAAAATTCCTCTTTTTGGGCAAGTAGCAACATCGCGCTAGGAGTAAATTTGCTTAATGAAGGCTCTGGGTGCTCAAGTGGGATTTTTACATGTTTGGGGAATGTGTTTGCATTGTCTCTTCTCTGTACTGTCTTTTCTCACAGGTTCTTACAGAGACAGGGGCACATGCATATGTCTGTTGTCTCATTTTAGCAAACGTCCTTAACTCTGCAAATGCTAGTACTTGAGCCATACCGGGGCTTCCTCAAGATGCAGCAGATAAGAGCAGAGGTCTCCACGTCACGATTGGTCACATTACATGGTACTGACATCCGGGTGGGCTAAACCATCATTTATTTACAAACCTGCTGGAAATGCACCTGCCCCTGAGTGATCTTTACACCTTCATAAGCATCTGTCTTGGAAATCATCCAGTTCATTATCTGTTCTGTGTATTCCACCCTCCGCTCCGCCTCCTCCTGCTGCCGCAGCTGCTCCTCTATCTTCTCTGTCCTGACCCCCAGTGGTGGAACAATCTTCCGCATGTGAGGACAGCCGTCCATCTTCCGCAAAAAAACCCACCTCTTCAAACTCTAACCACTAATTATCATCACCACTTGTTCAATACTGCATTTTGTAATATGTATCTATGTTGATGTCTGTCCCGCCAAAAAAAACAAAAAAAACTGACTTTTCCCTCCTTGTGTTACAGGTATGGTTGCAGCTGCCAACGATTATGCCTATTACTGTCTCACGACACTGATCTCTGGCATGGACTATGATTAATCTTACCATGTATAAATGCACATATTGTAAGTCGCTCTGGATAAGAGTGTCAAAATGTAAAATGATTGCACACTTGTGCTTTATAGAAGCAAATGGGGAAGTACAGAGTGTGTGAGCTGTTGCTAGGATGTTGCCATTGCTGAGCATGCAAAGAGAGTGAAGCACAAAAGAGAGACCTCACAAGGTCTCCCCTCACCCCAAAGCTTCCCAGTACCTGGGTACTGGTTATAAAATGCATATAAATGTTTCTTTACTGTACCAGGGTTAATATACTTTATATATACGAGTAACACATTAGTGATGTTTCTGTTGCATTATAGGACGGCACATGTGTATGTGTACACACTGGTGCAATCAGTCTGCAAACTGATTCATCTGGTTCCGTGTAGTCCGTTTTGCCTGATTGTCCTACAGTTCTACACCGAATTTTAATGAAGAGTAAAGAGCCTTTGTTTCTAATTCAGCCGCATGACTCACTGTTGAATCACGGCGAGGGTGAGAGCAGGCACAGCAGGAGCTATCCCTTACGAGCGTCGGGCAATGTCCCTCTGCTCGACTGGGCAAAACAAGGCAGCGAGGAGATTTGGATTACGAAGCATCCGGTAATTACATTTTGGCTGTTTTTGCTTTGATTTCAGAATTTCCCCAGGATTAAAACATAGAAAAAGATAAATCAGACTTATTTTTAGACCCTGATTCTTCTTGACGTTTACCGATAAATATGTCAGCAACGCTCCCCATTTGGAATTTGAGAGAACACTTTGCCATCCCAAAGCAACCAGGTTTTGCATCTTGACTGTACTGTGCTAGGCTGTGAGCCCTAAGGACTGTGCTAGGCTAGGTGCTCCATTTGGTTCCTGGTTCCTTTGGTAAATTATCTTAGAGACATTCAATAAGAGCCATTGCAATATAATGATCTTCCATAACAATAAAAATAAACAGATTTTCTTTAGTATTTAATCATTTCCTTGTTTTGGTTTCTTGCCGTGTGTCGAAGTGATTTTTTAAATGATTTGAAGGCTGTTTTTTATTCACAGGCTGGATTACAACTACTGTGTGGAGCTAGCGTGATCTTCCATAGCCATTGGTAGCATTAGCTTCAGTCCAAACATGTATTGGGCAGTAATATACCGCATTACCCATTTACCTACAAAAAAAAAAGATTTTTCATGATAATAATGTTAAATTTAACTGAAAAGGTACCCTGGCCACAACATAAGCTTGATAATTCAGTTTTACACATGCACATACATACGCACACACATACAGATATATTCCAATTACATTAGTGTGAGTTATATCTGTTCTATTCTGCCCCTTCAATCTGTACAATAACCCATTAACATATTCACAACAGAAGTGCAAAATCTGTGCTCAACAAATATGTTTTCTGTAGTCTGTGATGTAGCAGTGCTTTGAGTGTAGGCTACCAATCCACCATGACATCATCATTGTACGGAGACTCATTCAACCTGAGACATATGTAGCCAAGCCTAGCGATTTGTGTGCATCAGCTTTCTGCATGTTTATCATGATTGGACGACTGCTAGGAAGCCCTAACTGCACCCTAGCCACCAATCAATGTAAGAACAACACAGCAGCAAACCAAATCTAAAATATATGACCACATTAAACATGGATTTGCTAGCAGCAAGTATAATCCTGGGTAGATTTTGAAACCCTTCTCACTAACCTATTAAACACTGCATAGGCTTGCCATGGTACTCCCTCATTATCTTGCATAGCTGTCCAATTACTCTAATAAGGACAAATAAACAGGTAACAGGGCCGTTTGCAGCAAACTCAGAAAACTATAAAAATATACAGTATATCATTATTTGTATGGCATTTAGTCACTTTAATGACTGTGAATTAATTCCATATCGAGAGAGAGAACTCCTCAGGCTCTCCTAGCTGTTATAATGGTCCTGTGAGCCAGGGAGGTCCTGTGACTGTTCCTTGATTTATTTTGCAGACGACAGTAAAAACAAACAAACAGAAAATGTTATTCACAATTATCCTTAAAACTGCTTACTTAGAGCATTATGAAGTGAACTCGGAGTCTAACTGATCTTTAACAGTGTTCACATGGTGCCAGAAGATGCACACCCGTAAACTTGACCTATTCGAGCATCAACTTGGGCCACACTGATGATTATTACCAGGACCAACAGTGATCTGAGACTGCTACTCAGAATTATGTAAAAGGTGGGGGGTGGTGGATAGCATAGCGGTCTAATGCACCACACTTTGGCAGGTCCAGTGTGGTGTGCGCTGCCTGTCAGGGAGGCAGTTCGAAACGGGGTCCTCAGCAACATTTAGCTGTCTGCCTCTGGGGGAGGGGGAGGGTGAGCCGGCACGAGTCCGTCGAGGAGCAGGTAAAAGGCGTTCGTGGTAGGGCTCCGTCTCAGAAGAGGCGGATCTATCGACCCGGAAAGAGTGTCTCAACCCGGAGGACGGGTGGCGGACTCGTGGGGGAGGGTGAATTGAGATAAATAGAGGGTAAAATTGGCAACCAAATTGGGGGAAAAACAGGAAAATTTGGAAATAAAAAAGAAAAGAAAAAAACAATTATGTCAAAGGAGAAAAACTATTTATACATCTCCTTAGGGTACTGATGCGAGAGTACAACCTTGCAAATAAAAATAGGCCAGAACACAAAATGTTCCATTCTTTGTGTGTTATTTATTTTATTGGAGTTCTCCCAGAGCGTCAGTCTTCTCTGAACTGTTCGAGTGCCGGCTTCTCTTCCCCTCCTGTGTCATAATTCACTTAGTGATTGACTAGCTGACATCATTGAGAATGACATTTTTGGGAAGCAGCCTGGGCTGGCCCGCATTATCATTTCCACGTTGGTTTACCTGTCTTGTGCACTTGTGATGGGAGAATGAGGCTTCAAGAAGCCTCGTAAATGGATGGAGCATTCGCAAGCTGTCAAAGATTCACTGATTTGCTGTGGAGAGTAAAATATTTTGATTGGTTCAAATCACTGACAAAGTAAAACAGCAGCACTGGAAAGTGAGCGATTTCTTCATGCTGCATAACTGGTACCTGTTCAATGCATGATGGCACATATTCAGTACGGATTCATGCTTAAAGGAAGGGGCTGCACGGTTCTAGTGTGTGGATGAGCCCCACGGTCTGCATCCTGTTAAGGCACTGTTCTAGTGTGTGGATGAGCCCCACAGTTTGCATCCTGTTAAGGCACTGTTCTAGTGTGTGGATGAATGCCACACTCTACATCTTGTTAAGGCACTGTTCTAGTGTGTGGATGACCCCCACAATCTGTATCCTGTTAAGACACTGTTCTAGTGTGTGGATAAGCCCCACGGTCTGCATCCTGTTAAGGCATTGTTCTCGTGTGTGGATGAGCCCCAGGGTCTGCATCCTGTTAAGGCATTGTTTTAGTGTGTGGATGAGCACTCTGCATCCTGTTCACTGTTCCAGTGTGTGGATGAGCCCCACGGTCTGCATCCTGTTAAGGCACTGTTCTAGTTTGTGGATAAGCCCCACAGTCTGCATCCTGTTAAGGCACTGTTGTAGTGTGTGAATGAGCCCCACGGTCGTACATGTCCCATTGCATATCAGTGACCCCCACTGGTCAATCAGGTGACAACACAGCCCACAGTATAAAGCTGCACATGAAACGTCTTCCTCCGACTCATGTCTGTTCAAATTTACCTTGTGGACTGTGGTGTGAAAAGAAGTGGCGGCTGACATCACGTGCCTTGGAGGAGAGTAAATGCTTGTCTACTCTCCCGAATTGACAGTGAAGGTTGCAGCAAGGGCGGCTTAGATTATGATTGAGCATGCTCAAATTGGGAGAAATATGAGGAAAATCATTAAAAAAAAAAAAAAAAGCTAGCAAGGTTTTCCGTTTCCCTTCAACTGAATAGAAATACAGCGTGTGTGCATCATCCCAGAAAATTCCAAATTACAATGCAGATGAATCTCTTGTTATTTATTTCAAGAGACTCATATTGGAACTGGAAACCATGGTTACAGGACGGCTTGTCCTTCATTCCAATCACAGTCGAGATTAACACAACCTGTAAAAATGAAGGATTCTCAGTACATTGACAAGTACACTGGTTTTACACATTAATACTGGGAAGGGGGTTCAGATGAGGTTAAGCCCTTACATCGCAGAGCTGGAAACTGTACCCTCATCTCCAAACTCCACACCACTGTATAGTTATCAAATATTGTAGCCAAGTGGGTGCTACACTTTGGTGGGTACACAAAATGTATGCTATTTCAAATTGTGCCTCAGTTGATACATATGGAGTGTTAAGGCAGAGCAAAAACACTTGTCTCAAAGCTCTTTGTGTTTGAATTTATTTTTTTCTTCTTTTTGAAGTGAACTTCAATATAATGACAACCATGATATAGCCTTTGGACAATTGATAAATGTCTAATGCTTGTGTATGACTGTAATATAAATTTCAGCTTTTTTTTAATCACTTCTATGTCCACAAATGTTGCATGTTACTACTGCTAACAAGGTCAAATGCATTCTTCTTAAATCTAGGATTGTGCATAATTAACAGAAACCATCACCCTGAAACAGTGCAGTTACACATTTCCATTAATATACTGTATATGGTATTTTTTTTACATTGCTTACTGAACCTGTAGCAGATAGGTGAATTTGATTGTCCTTCGTATGACCTTTACATTCACATGTGTAACATTTACATCTGTTTCAATATGTTTCATGACTGAATGCCTCCGCTGGTGATCCCAATAGATCAATCCCTAATTGTATAACAGCATTGGGGTTTTGTGGTAATGATTTCAAAGCTCACAAGGTACCGGATAAAATAAAATAAAAAGTTCTAATAAACATATATTTATGTTTATATTTATATCATAAAATATTGCTTACTGTAAATTAGATAATTCTGTGAATGCAAATGCCAAATTCTCATGATGGCTAGCTTTGTCAGGCTAATAACCCATTTCAGAGTAAACCTGGAGCAGGAATGAATAGGGATCTGATGATTCATGCTTAACTGCACAACGCGAGGCTGCTTCTGTGGCGCAGGTGTTAAATAATTATGTGTTTGGGTGGAACTCGACGCCGCACAGAAGATTCAAGCTCAAATTACCTGGTTTTGTCTAATTGCTGGTTTCATTGAAGCAGGGATATTGAATTTCTTATACGAATCATTCAAACCCTGTGATTAATAAAACTGTTAACCAGTCAATACAATTTTGAGCTACAAACTCATGTCACTACACAGGGTCACACATGTTTTCAATTCATCTTTAGCTACTTAATTAAAGAGGACATTTTAACAGAGCAACAACTGGTACTTTCCATATCAGTTTCAGTTTCATGGTGTATTCAATTAATTCAATTAATGCCATACATCAAATTTCAAATGCCTTCATAATTAATACATGTTAGTTTGTCAACTTCATGATTTAAATGAATAGGCACTTCAATGAACCAGACTTGAGCAATGTGGAAAACGTAAGTGTGATTGAGACCTCTATCCCTCTCTTACGGTTCTCTCAAACATGTGGCTGGTTCAGTTGTTAGCGCGAATGCTGAGTTAAAATGAGGTGACCCACCCCGAAATGGGTCATTTGGGGTGATTTGAGGGACCGTATGGTAGAACTTCAGAACCAGGGTTGGAGAACACTGATGTAGACAGAGCCTTGGCAAGGTCGCCTGGAGAAGAAGCGTCCACCGGGTTTGTCGAAGAAAGAGAATCACACACCACCTGGACGTAATTGAGACAGATCAGAAGACGAAGCCAAAATCGCTGTCCCAAGACAACCGGGGAACAGTGTCTGAGCATCGAGATAGGGCATCGTTCCAAATTCGGTATTCATTATGAGCCAAGAGACGCAGCCCCCTGCCCACCCTCACCATCCTCTCTGGAGTGCTCTTATGTTGCAGGGCTAACAAATGGACTGTTTGCTTGCACTGATAAGCCTCCACCAAGGGCACAGCACTCCAATGATACGGCGTACTTGGAATGCACAATGGAGCAGCATCCAAACAGTGCTGCCAAGAACATCGACAGAACCGTATCCGGTGCCAGTCGCTGAACACTATCCAGACAGTGACATGAAACGCTAGGCCGGAACTGAAATATATCCTTCAACGCTGCATCAGTAAACATGTGGAAATATGGACAGGTAATACGAGTTAACGTTTGAGGCACAGCATGTGTTTCTGTGATTAGTCTACAAGTTTCAGAGAGGCTAATGTAGTGAGGAGATGAAAAAATCTAAAATGTACATTTAAAAAAAGAGTGACATTAGGTGATGATAATGGAAGCTAACAAGAATTTAGTGTGCTTTGATGTAGTGCATGACAATGGCAGCTGGTGATATTTCAGTTGAGTGGGGGGGCTATACCATACGACCCCCGCAGGTAAGCAGTGCAACCTGTAACCAAACACATAACAAAGGCCACTTTTCCAAATACTGTGCATCAGTCAAATAAACAGACTTGTATAACTTTTAGAAACCTTTAAAATACTCAATTTGATTTATCAATCAACACATTTCTGATCACAATGTGATCAGTATTATCAACAAATTACTTTTGACCTACTTTATATTGACACTTATATTGACTTATACATATGCTTATTTTTTTAATTGATTCACATTTATTCTCGCCTCGAATTTATGCATTTATATGCTGAGAACGTGAGAGGAGAACAGTCCGTTTTCATTGCAATGAAACTTAGATATGTGCAGTGTTTTTGTAATACATTTTAAAATGCCATTCATGAGAACATTTCTATTTCTATTTGCCATTTTCCCCAATAATTGTCTCTCTTGCTGATGCTGATCAGTATGTCATCACGCTTCCCCTTTACTTATTTTTCATTATAAATAGAAGCTTTAAAAATTGTTCAGTTACATGACCTTTCTGTTTTATATTTTATTCAAAAATATCTTCAAATGAAATTAACAATAAAAAATGTGTCTCTTACTCTTACTAATATAAGTATGTAGTATGAATAGTACGCGTGACAGCATGCTGTAAAGTTGTGAATATATTATGCTTGTGGAAAATAAGAAGTTTAGGTATCCTGATGTTTCTTAAGACCTGAACAAAATCAAATCATTCGTTTTGAGATGGTATGTACTAAATTAAGTTATTGCTGCTTTAAAATGTCAACGCCTGAAAGGCATTGGTCATGTTGTATACCTGAAAATGTGATGCTCCTTGTTTGAGTCTGTAATGAAGAGGCAAATATGGCTACCTAGTTGTAGCAACATACTCTATCATTGTTTGGGAACGTATGGGATTTCAATGAGCACTTAACATGTAATTTTAGTTGGTTAGACCACAATAGCTTTGTGATAACTTAGTTAGCTCGTCTATTCTACATACGTTCTTATAGATTACTTTGCTTATAGTGGCTAGCTGTCATGTCATGTTAAAATGGAAGCACCGATATCCCTTTTTTCTTTTAGAGAGGAAGCCTTTGAAACTATATTTTACCTCAGGTACTGCACAAAGGTAGGGAGACATCATGATTGCCAGGTGGCTCTCTAGCTCTACGACTCAAATGTCAGCCATCCATTTTCACGGGGAGAGAAAGCTGATACAAGCTTTGTTTTCATTCCAGTATGGCCGCCAGTGTGAATAAGGTCCATTGCAGTAAAATTACAGTCAGTCCTCCTCAGGTGTCCATTTCTCCAGCCTTCTTGGATCTTGATGGATGTGCCTAAAGCCAAGCTGCTTCAGCTCCCTGGTCTTTGAAATTCAACTGGGGCTATGTTCATGAAATTAACAGCTCAGCTCCTGTAGCAGTATGGAATGCACTCTAATGACATTACTAGTTTCCTGTAAGTCAATTGTAAGCTGAGAACTCACCACTTCCAAGGTGATAAAACCATTGAACCAATGAATAATCTCACTTAACCCCTCCTTCACTCTTTGTCATCTGGCAAAGTGGCTGGAGGCTGCACTAGTCTGCCTCATGGGAACAGGCTAGTAGTTTTGCAATTCAGAATGTATTCTTCTGAGCATGTGGTTGGGCTCTGAAGGCGTGACTCATGGTCATTCCCAATAGTGATGGACACAATGCATTGGTCCTTTTTCTTCCAGCTGGGGGGGAAAGTTCTTCATACTTGCCTGGTCCTTGCGAGGGTGTGTCCGTGGTAATCGTTGTGGCTTAGTTGCTGCGGTGATTGCACAGAGATCCAGTCAGTTCTGGTGTGGCTGTTCTGTGCTGAAGAGAGAAAAAGGCCTTTCTCTTCGAGGAAATTGTTTGTTGCTTAGTTACCTAGCACAAGCACTAGGACGAGATGCTAGCCCGCTGTATTAATGTGAGGTACGGGATAAGGACCCAGACGCAGACCAGGATAAGGCAACAAGGAATGTTTAATTCAGGCAGGGGTCAAAACCAGTAGTCAGAGTAGCGAAGGTACAAAATCAAAATCCAGAGAGTAGTCAACAAACAATCCAAAAGTCAAAACCAAGAAATCAGAATAGGCAAACAAACAGAATCGGCAGGCAAACGCGAAGTGAAAACAGAAGGGGTGTCTTGGAAAAATGCTACAGACTCTGGCTTACTGACAATCGGCACAGGGAATGAAGATCAACGTTCTAACGGGGATGGAACTGTGGAGGCCGTCGGTCTCGGCCACATGGGAGTGGCATGGTTGCCTGTCTTGTTTCATGTGGTAGAGGCCTTTGGAGCAGTGAGACTTTCCGGGGGCAGGTTTGGCACTCTCACAGGGTGTGAGAGTGAACTGTCGCCCGGAAGGGAGAACAAAGGCCATAATTGGTTTAATTATTATTTAATTATTTAATTTGTGTCAATCGGTCAATTGATAGGAAAGTCAATTGGCTGATTGGGTGTCTGGGTGAGAATGTGAGTTGAGTGATTGTGATTGGGTGATTGCCTCACAAGTCCCACCTGAGCCAGGCAGAAACTAAGCCTATTTAAGAGTAGGTGGGGCGAGTGGGGAATCAGTCAGTCTTGTCTTGATGTGTGTGTGAGTGCGCGTGCACGTTTGATGTGGAACGTTTGATGTGGAATGTTTGATGTTTGTGGAGTTTTGTGTGCGTTTGTCGAAGGTGACTGAATAGAGTGCTTCCTGCGTGAGTGGGGAAGAGGGAGAGAGGGTGCACTAAGAGTGTCCGCCTCTCTCCCTCGGTGTGATTATGGAGGAGCGAGAGGGTGCCCTGGAAGAGGGTCCGCCTCTCGCCCTTGGTTTTAGTAAAAGAGAGCTCGCACTCGACAGTGGAGAGTGTTTCTGAGCAACAGCCCAAGAACTCACTGAAAGAGTGGAGTGTCTTGGGGCTGGTTGCCAGAACTCTCACTGTGGGGAGTGGCGAGTGTCTCTGTATGAATGGGTAAGAGAACTCGAACTGAAAAGTTGGAGTGTCTCTGGATGAATGGGTGGGAAGCACTTGAAAGGTCACTGGATATGTGTGTGCCTGAGGAGGTTCCAGGGGAACTCCGGAGGAAGAGGCGTGGTGTCCCGTAAGTTTGGTTATTTTAACTTGTTATTTTAGTTTGTTGTTTTTACCCGAAAGCTTCGCGGCAAGTAGGGTGAAGATTTTGTGTCTGTTTGTGTTGGTCGTTGTTATATGTTAACCTGCTACTCCCACTGTCTCTCTCCCATGTCTGGGGGGAGAGACAGAAAAACAAATAAATTAAATCTGGTCCATAGACCGACTAACTCCACTCCGTGTCTCCTGGCTGCTCTGTTCCCGTTCAAGGTTTGTCACATGGCGTGTGACAGGAACATAAACACGGAACTTATATACAATCAGGGAAGGGAAACACAATAGGAATCAGGTGTGACTGGGAGGAGAGAGGGGTAGGAACACAGGTGAAAATGATGGGATTCGTTAATACAATAACGAGGGGAAACGAAAGACACGGACTGGAAATAACACAGACACATAGAAAATAAATGACCTGGAAGAGCAGGCAGACACGTGCACAGTTCGAAGGGGAGGAACGCATAAAGAAATCTGCGTGCAAATGAAGTGAAATGTGAGAAGCGTACAGGGATAGGACAACGAGAGAGAGAATGATAGCGATAGTTAGAAGCGTTAGATAATTAGTGATTAGTAATGTTAGTAACTTAATCTAAATCCCTAATGTTAGTAGTTTAGTAGGTTAGTACTATATACATCTAACTAATATATACAAAGTGTAATAGAAAGAAAGAAAGAAGTAAAACGAGATTAGAAACTAAGACGGAAAAACCGAAAACACAGAATTTCCCAAAGTGCATGACAAAAGACAAGGAGTGGATCTCGAAACAAACAGGAACAAACGGGGAACAGAACGTGAATCGAACGAGAATGATGAATAATGAATAATAAAAAAGCAAAAACAACCGAACAAACAAAGCAGAACATAACAATTAAAGCAGATTCATCTGCTTGGGAATTCGTTTCTATGTAGGGCTGTTGGTGCTTTTGCTAAGTAATTAGCAACTAAGTAGGCTCATGAAAAAATGTGGTATTTATGGAATCAGATGTCAGCTGTTCCCATCATAGCAATAAAATAATGAATCCTGTATAGTCTATTTATGTTCTATGTGTATATTAAACGCAACAAGCAATTTACACAGTCAATATACCATGCTTAGTTCATCAGATAACTGTGGCAGTGTCAGAGGGTGCCACCATGCAGACCAGTGGTTGAACAAGGACACAAACAACAGCCAGTGGGGTTTTTATTTATTGTATCCTTCCTGGGATTTTAGGCAAAACAATAAAAAGCTATTTACAAAGCCAAACATGTTCCAGGAGCACTTTAAAACAGTTCTGACTGGCTCAATGACTGTTTAGAGATAGCACGGGAGGTGCTTGCATTTAGGCTCATTTTGAAAGGCGCATCAGGCCTGATCAAGGCAATAAGCAACAGCTGTGCTGATTACCAAGCAGCCTCAGCTGTGCATGCTTGTAAGTGAGGCGACTACTGTCCATGGTCCCAAAGGCCTCCCGGAATTTGGGAGACAGCAGTAAAGTCTGCGGCAGCCCTCTCTCCTCCTCCCCTACCTATCCAGGTGTCAACATAACCATTTATTTCAGGCATGCAAGAGTCGTCTCAAAATATTTTTCTTGCATATTTGAATTTATTACACCTGCATACACCTGGATGGCAAGGGTAGATATGGGGTGTAAGAGCACTGAACAAATGTTATCAGGACTCGCTCTTTGAATAGAGCCTCTTTTTAATATGCTTCAATGGGCTTTCGATGACAGTACAGTATGAGGCAGAAGGGCTGTGATCAACCATTGGCTGTGATCAATTCTGCGAGGACGCTCAACAGCTTCAGTGCAGCGGGACTCGACACGAACGTGACCTGGTCCTAAGGCCAATAAGACAATGGTTCACTTTGAACAGCACACAGGAACTTCACACATTTAAGCGAGCTGACAGCCAAGGCACTTCTCACCACATTCCCCCTACACAGAGAATGAAGCAGCCATTGGGGCTAATAGAGAGACAGAGTGAAGAAGCGTAGAGATTACCGTATCTGCTTTAAAGGACCTCCATCTCGTGGAACAGGCTAATCTAAACGGGCCACAAAGTGGAGAGGGATCACTTGTCAGTGAGGATTGTGAAACGCTAGGTTGGAAAAAAAACAACCCAAGAGTACGGCTGCATAAGCTATAGGGATTCTTAAGTTCTAACTGTGATAATCGAAACTCAGAAATAATGGCTCTTCACCGTGATTCGTGAGAAAAGGGGAAATGGCATATTTTATCGTGTGGAGAAATGTTAAAGTGGCTGTGATGTTGCTCACTACAATAACCAAGAAGGCCCAGCAGCGCATGTACTTTCTGCGACAGCTTAAGAAATTCAAGCTGTCGCAAGCACTGCTGGTCCAATTCTACACAGCCATAATTGAATCAGTCATCACATCCTCCATCTCCGTGTGGTTCAGCTCTGCATCATCCCATTCTAAGCAGAAACTACAACGCATAGTACGGTATGCTGAGAAAATCACTGGCTGCCAGCTCCCCCTCACAGATCTGTACACCTCCAGGATGAGGAAGAGAGCAGGGAAAATCATGGCTGACCCCTCACACCCCGGCTACTCTCTCTTCCAGCGCTTCCCCTCTCAGCGGAGATCGAGAGTGAGAGCCCTAAAGACTAGGACTAAACGCCACCTGAACAACTTCTTTCCCCAAGCCATAATCCTCATAAACAAAGACCCTTCCTCTATCCCCCCTGTTCACTTGCACACTCCCACTTTAACTGTGCCGTTAACTGTGACTTCTACTCTGCTCTTTTGTACACTCTTGCACCTTAACTGTGTACATAACCATCATCTGTACTGTATTTGTATATTTGTATTTGTATATTAGCACTGTACTGTATTGTATTGTATTATATTATATTGTATTGTATTGTATTTTTATTACATTTATTTTTTTATTTTTTCTAAGCTCTTGTTATTGTTTTGGTTGTATGTTGACACCCTTGCACTAAGGCAAATTCCTTGTACATCGTACTTGGCCAATAAATAATTCTGATGTTGCATACCTTGTTGAACATGGAAATAGTAATGCAGTAGTGGGCATTCAGGTATCAAAATATTTGAACTTATATACCAGGTGTCACTTATCATACAGTTGTTGAATAGTGTAATTTACTTACTCTGGAAGTATATACAGATCTGTATACATCTAAAGCATTGGCTTTTAAAAAATGGCATTTATCCTAGAAATAATGGATTTTTTTTAAATGACAGAAATAGCATGCAGTTTTTAACAGAACTGCAAAATTTACAGAAATGTACAGAAATGTTCTATTTAAGTTTTAACGGATGAGGCTTGGTTCTATAATCATTACTGTAAATAGTTTTGCACTGAGAAAACCTTATTTATGGATTTTATTTTAATCACCTAATGAGGGAGTACACTGAATCTGAATCCAGTTTTATGGCTCTATTGTCATTAGACCCTCAATCATACATAGTATGTGATATGAATTACATTTTTCTTGCTTTGGAGCAAGACAAGTTATCAGATTTTTTCCAGTGCCCAATATGCCAGTTTAACTTTGCATACAAAGCATGGTCTCCTTAATTTCACACCATGTTCGTCTTTATAAAACACAACTGGAATCCAACTGCCTTTTGGATTACATTTTCCAAATATCCAACTGATTAACTGTGCCCTTTAAATGTCCCATGGCATTTCTTGAAAAGTACTAAGTTGGGGTCCTGATCAAATTCTCAATCTGGCTCTCTCACTGTTACAACCTAATCATCCTTCTTTTTAACTGGCTATTTCAATTCTTGCCTTCCCAGCAAAACTGAGGCTTTGTGAGTATTCTCGCACAAAATGGCTGCAGCATCAACAGCCTGGCTCCGACCCAATAAATGGTGGTTCAGGGGGGCCTATTCTGTGTGCTGGCTTCTGATATATCGTGTTGATTTCTCAATCAGTCAAGGTTGTCTTGAACTGTATCTTAACTGTGTGTGGGCCAGGATCTTTGACATTTGCATTGTCTTCCTCTTCCTCGTGCAGGTGGGAGTTACCAGGTGTTCTCACGGTATTTAGCAATCCAGCGAGATTGCCTCTTTACATTGATCAATCAGCATAACAAATAACCTCTCTCCAAAGAGCAGCTACAGGGGAAATGGAATGAGTTACCTGAGAACTAGTGTGATTGATTAGCAAGTCTTTGAGTGAATCACCTGTCACACGGGTGCATAGCATGGCTTTGCAGAGCAGTTCATTGTTAATGCTTTTATTTATTATAGAGGTGAATTAATAATTCACAATTTGAAAATGTAAATGTTTTGATTGGAACAGAAAACGGAACACACATTCCATCCCCAGAACCAAGTTTGAAAGTTTGGTTTATCCCCACTTACTGCGTGGGTACGTGAATAAAACATCAGAATCAGAATTATTTATTGGCCAAGTACGATGTACAAGGAATTTGCCTTAGTGCAAGGGTGTCAACATACAACCAAAACAATAACAAGAGCTTAGAAAAAAAAAAAAAAATAAAAAAATACAATAAAATACAATACAATACAATATAATATAATACAATACAATACAGTACAGTGCTAATATACAAATACAAATACAAATATACAAATAAAGTACAGATGATGGTTATGTACACAGTTAAGGAGTGTGCAAAAGAGTGTGCAGAAGTCACAGGGGGCACAGTTAAAGGTCTTTGTTTATGAGGATTATGGCTTAGAGGAAGGGTCTTTGTTCAGGTGGCGTTTAGTCCTAGTCTTTAGGGCTCTCACTCTCGGTCTCCGCTGAGAGGGGAAGCGCTGGAAGAGAGAGTGGCCGGGGTGTGAGGGGTCAGCCATGATTTTCCCTGCTCTCTTCCTCATCCTGGAGGTGTACAGATCTGTGAGGGGGGGGGGAGCTGGCAGCCAGTGATTTTCTCAGCATACCGTACTATGCGCTGTAGTTTCTGCTTAGAATGGGATGATGCAGAGCCGAACCACACGGAGATGGAGGATGTGATGACTGATTGAATTATGGCTGTGTAGAATTGGACCAGCAGTGCTTGCGACAGCTTGAATTTCTTAAGCTGTCGCAGAAAGTACATGCGCTGCTGGGCCTTCTTGGTTATTGTAGTGATATTCCTGTCCCATTTGAGGTTCTGTTGGATGGTGGTACCTAGGAATTTGTACGACTCTGCTCTGCTCACCATGGTGCCGTGTATTTCCAAGGGAGGGAGTGGGGTGGGCTTCCTTCTGAAATCAATGACCATCTCCACAGTCTTTTGTGTGTTCAGCTCCAGGTTGTTGGCTCCACACCATGACACCAGCTGGCTTACTTCCTCCCGGTATCTGGACTCATCACTGTCTGAGATGAGACCGATCAGGGTAGTGTCGTCCGCGAACTTAAGAAGTTTAACGGATTCACTGTTGGAAGTACAGTCATTGGTGTAAAGTGAATATAGTAAGGGAGACAGTACACAGCCCTGAGGGGCGCCAGTGCTGAGAAGGAGGGGGTCCGGTGAGGTCACCCACCTTGACGCACTGTTTCCTGTTGGTCAAGAAGTCATGGATCCAGTGGCAGAGAGGGGATGGGACATTGAGCAGTGAGAGTTTATCTAAAAGTAGGTCAGGGATGATCGTATTAAAGGCAGAACTGAAATCCACGAACAGGATGCGGGTGTAGGTGTGAGCGCTGTCCAGGTGCTGCAGGATGTGGTGCAGAGCCAAGTTAATGGCATCATCTACAGACCTGTTGGCTCTATATGCAAACTGCTGGGGGTCCTGGAGGGCATCAGTCATGGCTTTGAGGTGATGTAGGATAAGTCTCTCAAAGCACTTCATGATAACAGAGGTTAGGGAAACCGGTCTGTAATCATTCAGGCAGGAGATCTTTTGTTTTTTGGGGACCGGAATGATGATGGAGGTTTTGAAACAGGCAGGCACAGCACACTGGACCAGGGACTGGTTGAAGAGATCAGCGAGGATGGGAGAGAGCTGTTCAGCACAGTGCCTGAGTGTTGCTGGTGAGACACGGTCAGGGCCGGCCACTTTCCTAGTCTTCTGTTTCCTGAGAGTGCAGCTGACTTGGTGTTTGGTGATGGTGATAGGAGGTGGCAGGGGGGCGGGTGTCATAGGAGCAGTGCAGGTAAGGACTGGGAGGTGTGGGGCGGGGGAGGGGGGCAGGCATTGTGTCGTGGAGTGGCTATAGCTGGGCTGGGGGAAGGGGGGTGGTGTAGAAGTCTTTTGTTTTTAAAATCTTGAATAAAAGATGTTAGGCTGGTTTGGAAGTAGGGGGTCGGCAGTAGCATTTACAGGTTTTAGTTTGTAGTTTGTAATGGTCTGGCGTCCCCTCCAGATGGAAGAACAGTCATTTGTTGAGAAACGCTGTTCAAGTTCAACTTTATATCGGCGTTTGGCAGTCTTGACTGCCTTGTTAAGTGCATATTTGGCCCTTTTATATGCATCCCGGTCTCCGCTCCTGTAGGCCTCCTCCTTGTTGGTGCGTAGTTTCCCCAGCTCAGCAGAGAACCAGGGTTTGCAGTTGTTGAACTTGTAGACAGCCCTTGTTGAGATGCAGGTCTCCTCGCAAAAGCTGATGTAGGAGGTGACTGCATCAGCATAATCATCCAGGTTATTGTTGTTGGTTTTGAATATGTCCCAATCTGTGGAATCCAAGCAGCCCCTCAGATTCTCTATAGCCTCAGTGGACCATGTTCTCACTGATTTTTCCACAGGCTTGGCAGCTTTAAGCTTTTGCCTGTATGAGGGGATGAGGTGGATGAGGGAATGGTCAGAGTTCCCCAGTGGGGCACGGATGTTTGCCTGATATGCGTCCTTGATGGTGCTGTAGCAATGGTCAAGGGTATTTCTTTCTCTGGTGGGGCATTTGATCAATTGTTTGTATTTAGGGAGTTCAACACGTATGGTTGGTTCAGGTTGGTATGGTTGAAGTCTCCTACAATTATTACAGGGGAATCGGGGTATTTTTGTTCAACCTCCATAATCTGGTTTGCCAGCTGCTGTTGTGCTGAGTGAGCGTTGGCCGGAGGGGGAATGTACACCCCAACCAGTATTATAGAGGCAAATTCACGGGGTGAGTAGAAAGGCTTGCAGTTGATAATAAAACTTTCTAGCTCAGGAGAGCACGTTTTGGCCAAAACAGACACATCACTACACCATCGCTGATTAAAATAAAAACATATTCCTCCGCCTCTGGTTTGACAGAGTGGCATCGCGATCCGCTCTAAATAGTGAAAAACCCGGTAGTTCCAAAGCAGCGTCGGGAATGGTTTCATTTAGCCACGTTTCAGTGAAGCAGAATGCAGAAGTTGTAGAAAAGTCCTTAATGTTTCTTACCAGCATTTGCAGTTCGTCTGTTTTGTTACACAGAGAGCATACGTTTGAGAGAATTAAACTAGGTAGAGCCGGTCGGAAGCCACGTCTCCGAAGTTGCGTGAGCGAGCCACCTCATCTCCCACGGGCTCTCCGCTTCCGCGTCCCATTGTTGCGGGAGAATGGTTGATGTTAACCTGGAGAGTTCTTTCGTGAAATTTCCACGGGAATACAGAAATGTTCCGGTAAAAAGTATTGTGGTAGTAAGCTTCGGACATGGAAGAGCTCACTTCGGTCGAAAGTAATCCGAACTGTGTCACCATGCGTGAGTTTAACAAAAAAAACAAAAAAACACAAGAGACACCAAAGCACCACGGCTGCCTCTCGGGGCACCATTTTCACTTTTAACTGTTCTTGAAAGAGATTATTTATGAAAAAAAAAAAAAATGTAGTTTGCTGTTGCGTGTCGTGTTGTATTGTGTCACATGCTGAACTTTTCCAAATCTGCCCATCTTCTGCATTTCCACCTTCCGTAAGTTGAGAATGTGCAATTATCTGTTTCACACACTGCATACTATTTATTCACCATGTCAAAACATGCAGGGGCGTGAAACCCAGTGCAAGATTTGCAATGATGAAAATAGGCTGCCATTTGAAGCAGTCTTAATTGATAGCCAACAAACTGGTTGCTGTCACGGTCGAAGAATAACCATTCAAAGTAAAGACAATTAGTTTGTTTACGAGAAGGGCCACCATTGTCATCAAACAAACGTTGCATGCCAGCTTCGCAGAGAAGAAAACTGTAACAAATGAGGGCAGACACCATTAGAATCCAGTCTCATTATCCAGCACTTGGTTGACAACTTGAACCCTTTATTTGGGGGAATCAGGTCAGAAATAGAATACCCATGATCACAAGGCAGTTAACTGGCCTGCGTGTGACCTGACAGGGGAGAATCTGGATTCTGGATAAGTGGCTAAACAGTCTGATCTTGAGATTTTGTCCTCCTAAGACATTATTCCTTGTAAAAAAAAACCTTCTTCTCTGAGCAATTGTATTAGTAATAATATATGCCATTTAGCAGATGCTTTTATCCAAAGCGACTTACAGTAGTGAATGCATACATCTTTCAGTATATGTGATCCCAATGGGAATTGAACCCACAACCTAAGCATTGCCAATGCCGTGCTCTACCAACTGAGCCACAGAGAACCATAAGATAAAATACTGTATATACAGTTAAGCATACCATATAGCGTATTATCTGCATTGTTTATTTTATACATCCTTCCTTGCTCATCTTTATCAAGGGTGTGAATAATTTTGATGGATCCTGTGAATGTCATTTAATTTATTGAGTCGTTTATTGTCATGTTTGCTATTATCAAGCTTTTTATACTTGTTTTGTTTGTTGATCTATAAAGTTATGCTGGAATTTGTTGAATCATTATTGTAAATGGGAGTATATAAATTTGATCAAATGCCCTCTATTTAATTTTTTTTTTCTTGATATTTATTTCCATGTTAAATTAGCAGTTTTTGGTTCTTGAATTACTCACTGACTTCAGAAAGCAACTTTGAATCTTTGAAGGAAGAAAACAAATCAATTCGCGAACATCAGGGACCTGCAGTTCATTAAGGCCCAAATGTATTTTTACACCTGCAGTTTAGTAAGATTTGCTCTTTGCACCGTTTTACGAAGTGAATTACAGTGTCGATGATAAAGTCAACTATTCAATTTTCATTTTTCAGTCATTTAAATTGTTCAAGGTTGCAAGCTCTTCGAAATGGGCACAGAAAGTGATGACTTGGTAGCGTAGCCATCGCACTGCTAAATAATCAACTGGCGAGTGATTGATACCAAAACAATGTCTTTGATTTTGTGAAAGCGGCTATGTAATTTAATAGAAGATTGCTTTCTTCACCGCGTGCACAGCAGCTGCTCCAACAGCACACTGGGGAGTCTCTGTATACCCCGCTTTTCAGGTTTTGATTTGTTCTCATTCATCTCTTAATAAGGGTAAATGAAAATATGCATTAAAGACTCTGTCCTTAAAGTGATTTTGACAGAGAAGCTTGTTACTGGGTCCGCCGTTGTCCGTTTTCTGCAGATTCCTTTAAGTAACCATGGCTTTGTCTCCGTGCTTTCAACGTTTTAAGATTCATATACGCAATTCCCTGTGTCAATCAACCAAACAATCAAGCTTATATCACACCTGGCAAGAGCACGTCAAATTCACATATCAGAGAATGTATCCAATTGATTAGCCAGCCCTTGATTAGCTAACTCATACCAGAGCTTAATGAACAGCTTGTTACACTTGAGGGCGTTTCTTTTTCAATATGGAGGAAAACCCACACACACAGACGCCTCCCATAGCCATGTCCGGCCAGTCCTGACGTACACTATTCAGGGTATAATCTGGGCGCTGTCTGAGATCACTTTGAAGATGACCTCCCCTCATAAGTTTGCCCTTGTTCCGCAGTGGCACCAAACGGTTTGCTGTCAGATATTTGGGATAAGCCGCAACAATGAATTGCCTCTTTTCAGACACTCTCAACAGGGAACTCACACATTTCTGTTCTTGAACAAATGTCATTTTGGCTAGGCACCAAAGGGGAAATGAGGGACACGCACCAAGGGGGGTTAGGGGGACTTTGACTTTGTGTCTATATATGTAGGAAGTGCATGGTAGTAGCAGTAGCAGTAGTAGTAGTCAAATATTCCTGCTGGAATATTGTTGAGGGGGCGGTGAGTGAAGTGAGCTGAGCATGCATATGTTGGATGCAATCACTTTTTTACTTGCTGAAGTCATTTATTTTTGGGACTGGACAATATGTAAATAGAAAATGTAATGAAAATAATAAATAAATAGCTAATACAAATACAATTACACAATAAACAAACACGTGCTGTGGGGGGAGGCTCCGGTCTTATCATCAACCATACCCGTTTTGGCCAGCAGGTGCGACTGTTTCACATTACTTTCGTCTCAAAGAAAACAAGTGCATGAATGATCACATTTTTTTTTCACATTTTAAACCAGTTATTAATTTAGGCAGTGGCATTGTTTTGTTGACTATAAACTGCTGTGGGATTTCTTGATAGTAGTGGTAGTAGTAATATTACCAATAGAAGATTATTAGTATTTATTATAATTTTATAATACCTCTGGGTATGAATGATCAAGATAATTGCTTTCAGTTTTAGGTTTGTGCTCATTTATTTGGGGTCAGAGGTCACCTCTCACACCTGTGGGCCCCGGCAAGGTGTTTGCTCTAACCTCGATAGCAGGGGTCAACGAGACTGTACTGGTGAATTTTTAATGTACCAGAAACTCACAAATAGCAGCTAAATGTATTATTCTCCATGTAGGTGAAAAATAAGGTCATTACCCTCTTCACAACCCTTCAGAGGTTAGAAAAATTATACACCTGCAGGCAAATCAAAATGAAAGAACATTTTCAAAAACTGCTATATAAAGGCTGTTTGAAATGCTTGAAGCTGTGCTGTTTCCCCGTGATGCCCGAATTATCATGTTGCTAGACATCATTTTACATTTACATTTTAAGCATTTAGCAGATGCTCTTATCCAGAGCGACTTACAAGATGTGCATTAATACATGGTAAGAACAATCATTGTTCACACGAGAGATCAGTGCAGTAATACAGCGATAGACATCGTTGTTGGCAGCTGCATACCATACCTGTAACACTGGGAAGGATAAGGTTAGTGAATTATTATTATTATTAAAGTTTTTTGAGGAGTAAACAAGTATAAATATATAAAAAGTATTAAGCAAGTAGGCAGTGATGATGACAATTGGCTAGATGTACAAAATTCAGTTTTAGTGGAGTCTGAAAAGGTGGGTTTTGAGTCTCTTGCGGAAGATCGCAAGTGATTCCACAGTCCTGACCGAGTGCAGAAGATCATTCCACCACCGAGGGGTCAGGACAGAGAGGAGATGAGACCGTGAGGAGCGGCTGCCGGGCGCCCGGAGGGATGGGACAGTCAGCTTACCAGAGGAGGCGGAGCGGAGGAGTCTGGCTGGGGTGTAGGGTGTGATGAGTGTCTGGAGGTAAGGGGGAGCAGTTCCTCAAGCCGCTTGATAAGCCAGCACCAGTGATTTGAATCTTATGTGTGCTGTGATGGGGAGTCAGTGCAGAGAGTAGAGTAGAGGGGTGACATGGGTGAACTTGGGTCGATTGAACACCAGATGTGTGGCAACATTCTGCATTCTGCATTCAGCATTCTGGACTAGTTTACTAGTATACAGTGGGTATACAATTATTCACCATCTTGGTGAATACTTGGATTCATGGAATCAATTTTAATAAAAAATATATTTTATTTGAAACATCTTAATTGTACACAGGAGGACACCAATCAAATAATTATGTGGCCCCTGAAGACAATTTATTGCACCAGAGTTTATTTAGGTGCGTATTAGCAAAAGGGTGTTTACTTACGGAATCAATTATTGTTTTTGATTTGTAATTAATTAATGTTATTTTACATTATAGAGTATTTTGTGTTTAAGAGTGGCAAGAAATCCCAATTATATCAATTTTGATTCCATGAAGTAAGAAAATAAAATGTGAAAAATGCCAAAGGGGGTGACTACTTTTATACCCATGTATATTTATATAATCTGTTCCTAATCAAAAATGTAAAGGAGGAGATTGGCAAAACAGACTAAGGGACATTTTCTTTACAAATTGCTTAATTTATATAATATACCAAAACATCTACTTACTTTTTAAACGCACTTGATATTGACTGTATTTTATAATATGCATATTTATTATGTCTTTTTACTTTTGAGTTACCAACGAAAAGAACTAGAGATGGCCAACATTAAAAGCCTCAAGTCATTTACTTTCACATAATGCTTCATAATTTTAAGTTTAAAAAAATGAAATCTTGGAAGGAAATATTTTTGATTTAATGACGCATAAGTCTAACACTGAATCGAGGCACTCGCGATGGAAGCTTATGGTTTGTGGCATACTTCATCCAAAGGTGTGAATGTTGAATGACGGGTTGGGAAATGTAACTATTCCAGCTGTCAAGGGAATTAAACTGGTCCCAGCAAAAGTGAAATTATACTCTTCTCATCTTTTATGCTGCACTTATGCGATGTGGTCGTGAAATTAAGTTGCAGGTGACACTAAGACGCAGCGCTGCATCACACGCCTCAGCAATCAGATCGCTATCTTGCGCCCTTCTGAAGGTGACGGCATCATTTTTAGCATCGGGAGTTAACAGCTTTGTATGATTGCATTCTGATTCTCACCATTGTCGATGGATACGGCGTCACTGTAATTGATCAGGGGAAGCTCGTATTGTATTGTTTATTTTAGGAAGACTGCACACTTTACTGCAGTCAGTTTGAATGGATACGATTTGGGGACTCTGCAGGTGGCCCATGGCATGCCATAAGGACTTGTGGGTCATTTATTCTGTGTTGTTAAATTGGACTGGAGTGGACACGGTCAGTGTGGCAAGCGGAATATGACCTTGATGTTTATTGTTGCCTGCAATGTTTAAGCAGGACTGTACTAATATCAGGTTATGATTGGGATTTGGATTATTAATAGTATGTGTGTGTATATATATATACATATATGCATATGTGATGGAGTTGGTTCTGCCCAGAGCAAGTTTCGAACCGAGGGCTCACGACGCGACGAGAGAGATTTAGCTTGCTGAGCTAAAGGTTCAAGACTCAACTCCGGGAATAATCACACTCTCATCCACGTGAGAGTACCAGAGCTCACCCGCTACACATACATACAACAAGAAAAAAATATTTAATTTAATTTAACTATGTGTTGCTGTATTGGAAGTACTTGAACCTGAAAAATACTTTACAGTATGTCATTATATAGAAACTCGCATCACATTTCACACAGAGTAAAATTCCTATGAATACCAAAACAGTTTACGCATGCTCCAGGGTTTAACCTAAAGTTTGCCCTCAAAAATGAATTAAAAAATATATATATATTTGGCACACATAATCACAAGAATACCCTGAGGGAATGTAAAGAAATCCATTGTAGTTAACTACAATCTAGTTTGTATTTATTATGAATACCACTAGATCTGATGACAGAATCACCTATTTGGCAGAATTTCTGAAAATCTGTTGACAAATCTATCATTTGTGTTGCAGGAATAAGAAGCTTTCAAACTGATTATTAGTTAGTCCACCACACCACTGATTGTTTGTATTCCCTATCGTTATATATATTGTGGAATTTTGCTACAGTCAACATTTTAAATACAAATACAACGTGTTGTACATTTATTATTCATAATACAATTTTTTACAATGACAAACTGGTCACCATTCAAATGAATATTCGAATCAAACAAAGATGGATGTTTATTATAAACGTATCTACCTGTACTAAGAAATTGACATGAAACCATAGAACCATTGTACACATAATTATACTATATTTCTATGTTGCAATTTGGCCCTTTCATCCTTTCAGAAGGCAATTATGCAAACCCCATCTTCTCCATCCTCCATGTCTTTGATGTCTGAATAGATTACATTAAAAAAATGTATTTGATAAATACAACACGATACAGTGGTCCCATGCACATATATCCACAAATGGCCCAGCAACAGTACTATAAATACTGTATGTGGCTGTCACTCAAACCTCTGCCCTAAACAGTGGCCTAAACAGTTTCCTGTCAGAAAAGATCCTTTTCACAAGTGCATGCAAATATGCAGAAGCCTCTATCTTGAGCAGGTGACTTTAAATACGCATGGGTTTGTGTTGAACTTCTATTAATGATTACCTGGGATACCTACACCTATACCTAAGCTTAATTTTTGTTACTCACTGCCATTGCCCATAATAACACTTTAATTGCCAAGTGTGAGACTTGCAGGACACTGCCAAAGACACCAGGAGCTGCCAGCCAGCAAATTGGTGCTGTGGGAACCAACGCATGGGCACCGGTCACGAGGACGTCCCACATTAACATATGTGGACGTACTCAAGAAAGACGCAGGAGCGCAAAGCACCAACGAGTTGGCCAGATGTATGGAGAACCGGGATGACTGGAAGCGACGATGGAGGGCTCGTCTGAGGATGACCTAGAGAGAGCCATGCAGAAACACATTGTGCACAGAGACAAAGCAAAGTTATTCAAATTCAAAAAGATGAATCATAGGATTTATTTCATCTCCATGCAGGAAGTTAGCTAACAGCATACAAATACGTGATCATCTTTTGATCATCAAACAATATATACACATAATTAACATGCATACAATACATTGTAAGCAGTGCAAAGATGTGTTATTGCAACCATAGGACAAACCATGGATTCGTATTCAAATTTGGTGGTTAATGATGCAACTAAACAAACACTGGGAAAGATTTCAAGTTTTAAAACCATTTTTCTCAGAGCGGCATCCAAGGTGAAAATGCTTTGCACGATAATTGAAGTATTTCCTCTTTAGGGAAACACATAAGGAAAGGGCCATTATTCCTCAGTCTTCTACAAATTTTGATTGAAGATAACTTAAAAAAAATAAAAAATGTATTGTCGATATTCATGATCCACCCCATTTGTTTGAATTTGAGTCCAGAGAAGACCGATCTGAAGCAACAGCGTTCTTGGCATCCAGCGTAGAGCAGGGGTCACATGACTAAAATGTGAGTAGGCCGGAGTTGGCCGCAGATGCGCGGGAATGTGGGGGAGAACGTTTTAGGTCCGAGGCTCGGGGGCAACAGCGTCTCTTTGCTTTATGTGCAGTGCCCTTGATCATTTTCCCACATTTCCCACACCGCTGGGGCCAGCTGTGTTCGATCGTCCCAGAGGCAGGATCTTCAAATCTTTAGACATGCAACACAAGAGCCCTGAAAAAACATAGTGGCCTGTACATAAGATGATAGAACACTAGCAGAAAAGTAAAGTCAAATCTGCTGCATTATTGCTGTGTTGCACAGGTCATGGTTTGTGAAATATTTCAGCAATTATATAGTATACATACAATACACTGTGCATATATATACACACACACACACAACACAACTAACTTCCAAAATAATGAAAGGTGTGGTTCCTGAGTTAATGAAGCAATTAACATCCCACCACGCTTAGGGCCATGCTTAAAAATGAAATGCTGGGCAGGACCAGTTACTCATTATTCTGGGTACCATTACAGGAAGAAGAGATCTCAGTGACAGTGATAGCTGGGGCACGTTTGGCAGGAGTGTAAGTGACAACACTGCTAAACTTGCTGATGTTTCGCAAGAAACAGTGGCTAAGGTGTTGTTGGCATGGAAGTGTCAGGGAGCTACATCATCAACTAGAGGCAACTGTGGTCGAAAGGGTGAATACTCCTCGCTTGTGATTGCCCCTGCATTGGTTCAAGATGCAAGGCGAAACAGACGGGCAACTCTGAATCAGTTGACAGCAAATATCAATCCAGGGCATGAGCAGGCAGTTTCATCAAGAATGGTCCAACGAGAATTTCACAGAGGAGAGAGATTTGTTTTGTTGATGGTGGTGGAATCTCCCATAAGTGTCCAATTAGGTTGAGATGTGGTGACTGAGATGGCCCTAGAATATGGTTTAAATAGTTTTCTTGCTCATCAAACCATTCAGTGACCACTTGTGCCCTGGGGATGGGGCCATTGTCATCCTGGAAGAGAGCACTCCCATCAGGATAGAAAAGCTTCACAATAGATCACTCAGAATGGCTTTATATTTATTGACATTTACCTTGCCTGCTAAGGGGTTGACTGGACCTAAACCATGAAATGCACCCCACACTATAACAGAGCCGAACCCTTCACCGTGGGAAACAAGCGCTCGGGCCTGTAGGTTTCTTTTGGTGTGCACCACACATGCACTCGTCTGCTTGTGGAGAACAGGCTGAAGGATGACTCATCTACTCATACGATGTTTTTCCATCTGTGAAGTTCTTGACAGAGTCTTCTTGATGAAACTCTCTGCTCACACTCTTGATTAACATTTGCAGTCAATGGATTCAATAATATAATATATGCCATTTAGCAGACACTTTTATCCAAAGCAACATTTTTCAGTATATGTGGTCCCAGTGGGAATTGAACCCACAACCTAAGCGTTGCCAACGCCGTGCTCTGCATGTCCAGCAAATACATGGACATCACAGTTAAGGTGGAGTATGCACTTCTGACTACAGTTTTGCCCCTAGTTGATGTCTTTCCACCAGACTTCCATGCCAACATCACCATCACATGCCAACAGCCACAGTCCCTTGTAGCATATAACTTGGCTGACCCCCCCCACACACACACACCCCCGACACCCCCCACCCCACAATTGGCAGTTTGACATTTACCTGTATATATATACATACACATACACATGCATACTGTACATACATACATACAAGTACCTGCCAAAATAAAGGAAACACTTGATTAAATTAAGGGTTCTGGCAGCTCTTAGGTCCACTCAACCCCTTAGAGGGCAAGGCAAACCAGCTGGATCTTTAACAGCCTTCAGCAATCAACCAGACAAATTGAATATAATAACCTAACATTGTGAAAGACTTGATTATATGATAATTATTGTGTTTGCACAACATTAACAAAGTATTATTCAAAAATATATGTATTTTGTCATTTATCTGTAAATAAATGTTTTGTGTTACAAATTGTGTTGTCTTTTTATTCCAATACCTGGCCCCTATTGATTAAAAATAACTCAAATTAAAAGATATTGTAGTTTCCTCCTAATTTAAAATAAATTGTTCATGTGCATTCATTAGCTGGTACCCTGTGGTTGATGGAAAACATTGATTCACCTCTGAGGTAGATAACCCAGAAAGGTTAGAGTTATATTTAATAGCCACCACCACTACTCCTCAATGTCCATGGTGAGTGTTTTCTTTTTTGCTACAACAAAATAATATACACACATGTTATTGTTACTCCTAAAAGTAATTTGTGGCAGAGTTTATTTGTGGATTCCTGAATACCTTCTTCTTCAAGAAAGGAAGTAGCAAGAGGGCGTGTGCCACAAGCACACTAACTGAACCGTGCCGCAGTGCAAAAAAAAGAAAACAAATAACTAAAATAAAATAAATACAGCCATATCTAAAGCATTGGCTTCACGGAACATTGGGCTGCAGTTAATTGCCTCAGGAGCTCATGAAGTGGGTTCGTGCTGAGGTCTATAATTAAGATTAATTAATCTCCCTTCCTCCCCACTGCTCCAGCCTCAGCAAAGACCTCCATCTCTCTTGCATCACCCATGACACTTGGGATACTTAAATCTTCAGGCTGATGGGCCACAGAGATAAGTCCGTTAATGAATCTCTCAACAATTTGTTTTGCTGAAAATGACTTACTGTCTAAATCCACAAAGACAAATGCAAAGACAGAAGGACACCCATCCAGGATATAGCTGCCATGCAGTTTGATTCCATAATATGTCTAGCACTTCTCTCACTGACTGTTAATATTTGGTTTTTCTTTGAACATATTCAGTGATTCAGTCGTTGCAAGACTCTTTCACCTCTGAAGTTCTATGTTTGTCGGAGGGGTCATATTTTATCCCGATGGGGTGAGAATTCCAGCACTGCTGCCAATTAACTGCTGAGGTCATCAACAAAATGACCATACTGGGAAATGATAAGCTCCCTGTGGTACACTATATGGCCAAAAGTCAGTGGACACCCCTACTAATTATTGAGTTCAGGTGTTTCAGCCACACTCATTGCCAACAGGTGCATACAATCCAGCACATAGCCATGCAATCTCCACAGACAAACATTTAGAATTCAGAATGGTTCGTAAAGAGCTCAGTGACTTTAAACGCGGCACTGTCATAGGATGCCACCTTTGCCACAAGTCAGTTAGTGAAATTTCTGCCTGACTAGATGTGCCCCAGTCAACTGTAAGTGCTATTATTGTGAAGTGGAAGCCCCTAGGGGCAGCAACAGCTCGGCCACGAAGTGGTAGACCACGCAAACTCACAGAGCGGGGCCGACGAGTGCTGAAGCACATAGCGCGTAAAAATCGCCTATCATCTGCTGCATCACTCACTACACTACACTACACCTGTGCAAATGTTGGAATACTATTATACTGTGATCTCAATCCTCTGTTGACTCGGAGGAATTCAAAATGGTTTAATCTAGCAAGGTTAGATGTCAACTGCCCCTAAATCCCCATACTGCTTTTTTACATTTTTTTTTTTACATTTATTTATAATAAAGTAGTAGTACCAAACTGCCTCTGGAAGCACCATCAGCACAAGAACTGTGCGTCGGGAGCTTCATGGAATGGGTTTCCATGGCCGAGCAGCTGCACACAAGCCGCACATCACCATGCGCATGTTCCAGCATGACTGTGCCCCTGTGCACAAAGCGAGGTCCATAAAGACATGGTTAGACGAGTTTGGTGTGGAGGAACTCGATTGGCCTGCACAGAGCCCTGACCTCAACTCCATTGAACACCTTTGGGAGGAATTAGAACACCGAGCCAGGCCTTCTTATCCAACATCAGTGCCTGACCTCACAGATGCTCTTTTGGCTGAATGGGCACAAATTCCCACAGACACACTCCAAAATCTTGTGGAAAGCCTTCCCAGAAGAGTGGCAGCTGTCATAGCCGCAAAGGGGGGTCCAACTCCATATTAATGCCCATGGTTTTAGAATGGGATGTCCAACAAGCTCATATAGGTGTGATGGTCAGGTGTCCACTGACTTTTGGCCATATAGTGTATATATCCCTGTATCTACAGGCATGTGACTGTGGCATGCTAAAGAGTGTTAATTCATTAAAGTGTAATGTATGAATTACATGCATGTGTGTAAACATATTAAAACAAACACATGCGCACACGCAGTTATCTCACAGCAAACATGGTGATCAACAGTTAAGAAAAGGTAACTGTGGCTGTATTCGGATATGGACCTTTTCATGTTTGCCTCGTAACTGCAATGAAAGTATTCCCACTGAAACATTGTCCAGTGTTTTAAATTCACAGTTCCACAGGGGAAACCACTAACAATTGCAATTGGCATACATGACATGACAATACTCAAGGCAAGATGCACGTTAGATCCATGGCTCTGAGTAGGCTCTCATAAGCATTACATCAGCATCTGAGTTGCATACATTCCATCCGATGAATGAAAACTGATTCATTTATGAGTATGGGGCATTTATCCCAGAACTTCCACAGATTTAGAATAAAGAATACACATATATATATATATATATATATATATATATATATATATATATATTGTGGCAGCCCAATGGGCTGCACAAGGAAATGGCTGCCTGGCCTACAACACATGGGAGCCAAGAAACACTACATTTCCCAGCAGGCCACAGTCACACCTGAGCCAAGTGAAAGTAACGGGACTAACGACCAGCTGAAGGCCATTTCAAGGCCTATTTAAAGGGCTGATTCCCACTACACTGAAAAAGGAGTAGGAACGTGTTTGGAAAGGAGTTGGTGAGTGTTGAAGGAGAGTGAGAAACCGTGATGTCGTTTGACTAGCCGGGATTTAGAGAGAGAGAGTGGAAAAGTGTTTTTGGAGTATTTTTGTGTATGAAATTGGATTGTTTTGAGGACCCCCTTTGGATTGACTACGGACTGGATTACGGAACTGAACTGGATTACGGAATTGGATTGGACATTGACAACGAGAAAGGATTTGTGGACTTTGTGTTTGTATTCCCCTGAAGACCCCACCCTGTGTTTTGTGTTTGTGAAGTATTTGTTTATTAAATTATCATTTTTGTTTCTGAATACTGCCTCCTCCGTGTTCTTTAACTTGCCTACGCCCTCTGCAAGGTCCGTGCGTGTCGCCCAATCCCTGGGGACACCACAATATATATATATATATATATATTAAAAAAAAATGAACAATTAAAAAAGAAAAAGATGACGATTTTCATCAAATTCTTCCAGATTCGTGGGGCTCTGTGGTGAACATAGCCAGCTCTCCGATTCTCCCCCCATGGGGCTGCAAACGTCTGGATTTTTCAATGGCACATTTTTAAATCGGCTCTGGGGGCAATTTAACGTCAAACCCAATCGACATCTCTCAGCAACATCTCCCTGGGTTAGAGATGCAGCCTGAAGACGTGGAGAGATCTTTATTTCAGCCACGCACCGATTTAGAGAAGACAGCATTTTCCACAGTAATAGGCAGCTTACTGTGAATCACTAATTGACCATTTGCAAAATCCCCACCTCCTTAGTTATTGTTGCCAAGTCTGTCAAACCTTCACAAAACATGGGTTCTACCGCAAGTACATTTCCACAATAAATTCTAGACAATTTCGGAGTCAAACACGACTAATGGCCCATCTTCGAGAAGTTGACAGACAGCAGGTTCAGCAATATGCTACGAGGGGTTGATAAATGACTATATGTAAATGTTGATTGCTCTCATGTCCTTGATCGACACACTGGATCTGTGGCATGCAGAAAAGAGGTAAAACTTTCCGACTGAATTCACAATGACAATGAGAAATTGGAAATAAGAGGACGTTGCTAGCGATCGTCTTTTTGCTGGATATATGGATGTGTTCAGCCGGGAGCGCAATCTTCCACAGAGTTTGATGCATGGCCGACACTTTTCCGGGGCTTGACTTTCGTTTCGGGAATGACACAAACAATTATATTCCCCTCCAATCACTCCGTGCGTCTTGAGCCCCAAGCAAACCTTTCGATAATTTCTCCACAATAATGGGTCATTTGTATTCATTGAGCGATGACTTGAATCAATGATGCCCAAAGCAGACTCCCGTTCCAAAATTGAGAAGGTTGTACGAGGTTGGTTAGATACGGCTGCTGTACGCTGATTGGTTAATCACTATGTCAATCACAACGTCAAAAGTCATTTTAAAATGATCCATTGAGTTAAGAACAAAAGTAATTTAAAACGCTGATAATAAATGGTTATGTGCCATCCAGCAGTAAGGCAGGGCAGGATTTCGATTTATAACTGCAGTTTATCTGCCAGTATATATTTGTGACCATCCTTTTCACCGACCGGACATAGCTGCTATCTTCAAGGTTATCAGCTTTAGTTTAATCTACAGGAACCATCAAATGTGGCACTATTTGCTTACCACTCCATTTTCGAGTGAGACCCATATCTATAGAGATGCTTCAGGTAGAATTCAAACTTATCTTTAAAAAGTATAGGATTACTTATTGCCAATATTAAACATTCATTTAAAGAATTATCGACTTGAAATGCTCTAAACCAGCACTGCATCACCATAAAATTCAACATGAGATGTATGTGTGTGTAGTTGTGCCTGAATGTGTATGCTCCAGATGCTGTTAGCACCTTCAAATGAAACATGCTTCCAGTATTTTTAACGCAAGTGTTCTCCATATTCACCAACTTTTTCTCCCTGATGACCTTCCCTAGTTGTGACAACATATATTCATATCACAATATCTCAGCTTAATTTGAAAAATAAATTACATTAATGACATTCTCCATGCTGTGGTTGCTCAGCATGTTGCAATTTACATCAAAGTACAGCACTTTTTCTAAAATTATTGTCTTGACCTCATATTTTCTTTTCTTTTTTTTCCAATTTGTAATGATCAATCACATTTGTAGTCCTTTCCAAATAGCTGCCATCTTCTGTCCATTCGGGAGAGCACAGACTATCATGTGCATCGTCATAGCTATATTGTCAAGAATATTTTCCTGACCATCTAGGCATTACTAAACAATTATAAAAAAATGACTAGTTTAGACTGTGAACAAAAGAGCCCAATTGCTGAAAAAAATCACATTGATTCCCATTCAAATCAGAATGCCACTTCCTCTGCATGACCCGATTAGTTCTCATGGACAGAAAGTCCACCGAGTTGGCATGGCTCTTGCTGTCTGCAGAACTGTAAGCCTTTCGATGGCCAACGGAGGAGGAAAATGTCAGTGTCAGTGAGTACCCTAATGAGCCGCTGCTGCAGCACTGTGGTATGGCTTCCTGGAAGTCTCTTACCCTGTCGACTTCCGTGAGCTGCTCTGTACTCATCCAATTCCAGATGCTGCTCCACAGGGGGGAAACTCAGTCTGCGTGAGCAATACATAATAAGTAAGGCTTGACCGATGTATTGCTCTTGATGGCAGCTTTACCGCCTCATGTTTCTTTATTTTTAACTGAATGAAATCTGCTGAAAGACCATTGATGTTGCTTTTCTCTTCCATTGCACAGTACTGTAAATTGTTGCCATTTCCTGCACAAAAATATCCGTATTATAAGACGGATAAAAGGGCCAGGGGTAGTCAAACCTGGTCCTGGGGTGCCAGAGATGATTTGATTTGGTGCCATTTGAGCTTGATTGCACAGTTTAAATATTCAGACTCTTAATAATCAACCAGAGTGTGTGTTATGAAATGTTCATTACCTCCAGCATGTAGTCACCTGTGTTCATTATGTCTAGTAATTAATGCAAAAAATGGAGCAAAAACAATGCATTTCTGACACTCCACGACCATGTTTGCTGATGCCTGATTTAAGCAACACAGAGCTATGTGCCTACAGCTTTATGCACAAAATACAGAGAACTTCACCTATCGAATCATGTACATCTGGGTCCGTATGTATCAAATATCTTAAGAATTACACTTAACACACCTCCTAAGAGCTTACTTTGGAGTGAAATCATTCTTCGCTTAAAGTGGTCGGTAAAACATAGTTATCAAACAGCTCACACTTTCTCATAGGGAAGTCTTTAAATATTCACAAGAGTAACTCAACAATCATGGGTGCTACAAATGAAAAGATTAAGATGAGGTAATCAATTGCCGAAATTGCAAAGAAGAAGAAGCAATCAGCTTTTGGAAAATCTGTGTTCTTTGATGGTCAACACAAGTTTCCAATAAAGTTAAACAGACCCTCATTATAAAAGATGCCTTGTTGGCTAATGATAGGCTAAGTAAAATGGATGTAAAAAGAAAACCAAATTGGACTGTGGAGGAAACGGTGATGTTGGTAGAAGAGGTAGACGTGAAAAAGGAAATAAATTTAGCCTCACACTTACAAGTCTTCATAAAAAAAGAGGCATGGAGGCAGACTGCAGGCAGCATGGATGCAAACTTCGCCATTCGGAGCCCGGATGAAAGCAAAAAAAAAAATGGTAAAATGTTCTATCCAAAGCACGTCAGGAAATCTGAAGGGCAACATATGCCTCTGGTTCATAGTCTTATTTATTTATTTATTTATGAGACACATTTGTTTCATATTGCAATATTGGTGATGAACATCGGTTAATGTAGTTACATACAGGTGGAGGAACTGCGCCTAAACCTTTAGCAGAGGTAGTGCTCTGCATCCTCAGAGAAAACAATGCCACAATCAGTGGAGTGGGTGACTGTCAGGATGCTGGACTACTCAAACTGCAGATCGTATTAAGGTTGGTACTCAATTATAAAAGATTTGTAGCTCAAAACTCAAAATAATGTTATTGTATACAAATGCATATTCACAAGAATAAACAAACTTAACAAAATTATATGTAAAGTTTTTCAGTTTTGCAGTAAAGCGCCATCTCGTCCCCTCCTGAGCTGCCTGTAGAGGAACTCCCAGCTGCAACACCACTGCTTCCAGGCCCATCTGGCATTCCCTCTCTAGCAGCAGGCCTAGAGGCCCTGCTCCCTTTGCCCCCATGTGCCACTGCCACTCCACGGCTCAACCCGGACGAAGTGGAGGATTTCGAGGCACTGTGGAGAGAAGAGTTGCGGATGAGCATAAAAGTTTTAGGGATGAAGGAGCACTATTATGAACTAAAAATAAAAAAGCCATCTTGCCTATGCAAGCCACTCAGCACTTATAATCAATAGATTGGGGATGGGAGTGCGACGAGAGCAAAATAAAAATACAAATTCTTACCAAAAAGGAAGGTTGGCAAAGTGCTGCCTAAACACAGTGGCATCACAGGCAAATGGGCTGTTAGGAGGGTCATCATCATCATCATCATCACCATCATCATCATCATCATCATCATTAGGTCTGTCATGAGCTTCCTCATCTGAGGGGAGAGGAATGTTGCACATTTTGCATATATCATGAAAGACTGCACATGCCATTATAATATGGCTGGCTTTCTGAGGTGTTAGGCGGATTTCCCCATTAAGGACCGGCATTTCCAGTACCTCTCAGTTGGTATTGTTCGATTTTGGTGTTTCTTTAGTAATATTTATTTTACAGTCTCAAGAGTAAAATCTATATGCCCCCACTCCTCACCCTGTTTCCATCTGGGTGTTAAGTACCCTTTTTCAGATGCAAGATCTCCCCTGAGACTTGAGCCATTGGAAAGCAACCCTGGGTGAATAGAAATTATAATATCTGAATAAGTCATTGATCTAGCCAGGAAAAGGAACCAGGGAAGGAATACATTATCACATGCATGAAGCCTTTCCTCCTGGATAGTCCCCATTGGTTAGAGATTTTACTTAAACTGTGCCATTTTTCAATGATGGTTGTGTTAGATTGGAGAGCTGAATACCACCAGAACCAAACTGTAACTACGAATAAAGAAGCTACTGTCTTTCGCCAACGGAACTGATTTAAGACTCTTCTATTCCCGAAATTGCAAGTACCAACAGCGAACAGAGTTTTAATTGAGGAGAGAAACTAAGCAATTCTTCAGTATGCCCTGAAAAGTCAAATGTATACCATTCTGTTTAGATGGGCCTTGGAAACAACATCTAAAATGTTGTAATCTGCATCGAAGACTACCTGTGTGTTGATGCTGTCGTACCTCTTTCTGTTCACAAAAGCGTTTTCATCTTGCAGCAATGATACGGATATGGGTGCCATCAATTACTCCAACCACCCCCGGGAAGCCTGCTAGACGCATAAATGCAGCTTGCTTCTGGTGGATTAACTTCGGGGAGGTTGGAAATTCCACAAACCTCCAAACTATGTCAGGTGCTGCAAGGGCTGTCACATTTTTTGCCACTACGCTGCTGATGGTGGATTGTGATGGTCCCAAATCATTAGCATTACATAATTGCATTTTCCCCGTGGCTAGGAAGTGCAGTGTTAAAATAATTTACATCTCTGCCGTAGCTGTGCTACTTCTCCAAGTTGGTGGCGATATTACATCCCGCACAAGATCAGTGACAAATATGATTCCCTGACGATCTAAGCGACAACGTTTGATTAACTGTGTCTCATCAAACATTTCTAAAATCTAGGTGCGCGCATGTCTCCGTCTTCGAAACTGTGCCATCTTGCCTACTCCTAGCCAAGTTAAGAGAGCTCCTGAGGTCTCTTAAATACCTGATTTAAATACCTAACAGATTAAGAGCATTTTTAAGCCAAGAGAAATTTGGTAGATCACCTTTATTCTTACATTTGGGTGTAGGAGTAAAAGTCACCAATTATTACACTTAAGTTACACTTGAGACAAATGTTTTACTTTGAGTGACTTGATGCATACGGCCCCTGGTTAAGGCAGGGTTCAGTTAGCATATGGGGCGGTCCTGCCAATGATATAACATCCACTATTGCAAGCTTGCCCACCTCTCATCCAGATTTGCAAGCAAACAGAAAGTCCTGTGGTAATGGCAGCTGTGTACGGGTATAATTGCTTATGGTGTATTAAGTTCCTGACAAGGAACTTAGGCCTACTTCTCTGGTCTTTGTGTTGAAGCAGATAGCCTTACAGCTCATGCATATTTCATACGCTCAGGTCAGTGCACCTGCTCAAGCTGAAAATCAGAGTGACAAGCATAGGAATCGGGTGCCGCGTTTCTTATCAAGAGCACTGATGGAGGGAGAGGAAGCCAGTGTGCAGGCCATAGACGATGGATGATTCTGTCCATTGCAACCTTATATCTTGTATATATATATAATAAGAATAAGAAATGTGGCACCTGATTCCTATGCTGGTAAAAAACTCTGTGTCAAACTACCAAGATTTGTTTGTTTTCATCGTTCATTGAAAATGAACACAACATTTTTACTCATGTGGTTATTCAAGAATGTCATAAAACACTGATACAAATGTTTTAAAAAAATGTTTGAGAAAGGAAGGTATGGATTTGAAATATTTATAAATACAGGCACCACTGCCATTCATTTCCTAAAAATATTGTGACACCTTATTTTCATTTTTTAATACACATTTAATACATGGACGCTCCTAATACACAGTTGTTTTGGTCTTGTAATAATTAATACCGGATATTGGCGTAATTAATATGGTCCTCTATGTGTTCTCGTTGTTACTGCAGGTGCTTTAATCTTGAAAAAGAACACTTCCTTAGTAAAAGTTTTTGCAGTTTTTGCAGTAATTATGTCAGCAGAGCTTAGTGAAGTAGTAAGAGGTCAAATTGTTCTCCTGAGTAAAATAATTTGGTCTTTAATGAGTCTTTTTCAGCTCAATCCAAATTCAATTTTAATTGGATTTGACCTGCAAATTATAATATTGCATTTTATTAAGAAGTTTGATGTGAATAAACCAGTGACAGTCAAATGTAGCTATCTGTCCGATTTTAATACAGGCACGTTTTGGGTCTTTGTGCGATTTGTTATGTATATATTGTTTTTGAAAATATATGTGTCACAGTTATTCACAACCGTTTTCAATATGTTTAGCATCGTCTCTTTGCAAGAATAACAATACTTTTGAGTTGTCTTCTATATGTTTTTATGAGATTGGTGAACATATTAGGGGAAGATCTTTGGCCATTCCTTCCTACAGAATCTTTAAAGATCCTTCAGATCCTTCGGTCTGCGCTCGTCTACTGCCCTCTCCAATTCAAACCACACATTTTCGATCATTTTTTTGAGTCTGGCAACTGTGATGCCCATTACAATACAATCATATTTGGTTTACTGTTTTGGACAAAATGTCTTGATTGGTGAAAATGTTGATGGATTAATTAATTAATAGGTACTACTTGATATTAAGGTCCCATTGTTTGATGACAAGCTATACTTGCACAACACCTTGACCAGCAAAGGTCTTTATTAGATATAGCTTAACTGCTGCAGTTGTGTATCTGCAGTGAGGTCTGCCTGCGACTGGGTTATAAAGAAACACAAGGAGATCAGAATCAGTCAACTGTGACGTGACTCTCCCTGAGCAACCATGAGTCAAACTGGCAATAATACAACACAATCTATCAGGACTGAAGGTATTAGATGCCGGTCGGACAGTATAGCCTCTGATAGGTGCAAACCCATTGACATACGGAAAACTTTTTTGACCAATAAATATTGTGTGGAGCTACAAAGGGATGTACATGCTCTAGATTTGCTGATCATTTGCACTGCACAAATGCCCTTAAAAAGTTTGACAAGAGTTTCCATTAATGTGAAACATCTGACGTCATACCACGCTAACGTCTGGGTAGGATGAGCTGGCATACGTCCCATGTCAGTTGCAATTTGAGTTTCGCGTAATGCGTAGTTAATAATAAAAACACAATCCTGTAAAGCTGACATGGCGATAATGAACTGTGAATGAGCATTAATTCTCCCTATAATGAGACATGAAGAGAGGTGACATGTTTCCATGCAGTTGCGATGATTAGCACCATCAGAAAATCTTGGGTTGCCATCTTGCAGAAATTTCAGTCCTCCGTCAACAAGTATTCGATGGAGCCACTATATCAAGTGATGTGTCAAACAGTCGTTCAATTAGTTTTGACAAACTTCTGAGTTAATTAACGCAATTAATGTGTGTTGTGTCAGATGTGTAGCGTATTAGACAAGGTTGAGAACATGTCAAATAGTTTTTCTTTGAAGAGGTGGGAAATGGTGAGATAAAAAATAGCGTGCCCTACAGTGTTAAAAAATATTTGCACATAAAAACAGTGGTAGTTTTGTCACACATTAAAGTAAAGGTCCAGTGCTCTAAAATGAGAAGTTAAATTGAATCACTGTCATTTGATTTGCTGTATATTCTTTAATAATAGGTAAAAACCTGCCCATGCGAAGATAAATTATTTGGATGCCGAGAGAAATGTAACAACTGACAAGTAGCCTAGCGCTTGGCCTTATTTTAGCTGTGTCCCAGAATTGATTTAAATACTTTCTCTTTTTTTCTCCTTATCGTTCTGTTCATAATTTTGTTCGGAGTGACAGTCCTCCTCAAATCCGGGAAAATAATAAAGTGTTGGGTTTCCTATATCCAGAGTGGTCAAAAATCCTGACAAATTTGTTTTGCTGGTTGACTGAATCGTGTTTTCTTTTTCAATGGATCGGGGTTATGATATCATGTGATCTTTTCTGTTACTTTGTTGAATGTTTTAATACATTGACAGTTTATTGTTATGTCTGTGCTGTGAACTTGTTGTGCCAGAGTTTGATATGCATTCAACACACATTTTATTTTTTATATATACGTTTGTAGCTTAGTGGGGACAGGTGCTGGGAATTACACTTAAATAAACACTTAAAATACAAGCAATGCCCTTGACAAAAAAATATATAAAATAAACATATGGTTAAGTTTATTTTAACAGTTATGTTTTGTGAATTCTGCCCTACCGACTCCCACATCACTGAATGAGGTCAATTAGACTCTTGCCATGTTGCACAATGAGAGACAGAGAGAGATTATGCCCCCGTGAAATCATTTTAAATCATGTCGCCTCTCACTGCTCTTTCTCCTTACGCTTTTTTCACAGCTCTTTCCTCCTCACCCAAACAGCGGTTTGAATCCAC
The DNA here is from genome assembly GCA_029706075.1 of Aldrovandia affinis. NCBI lineage: Eukaryota > Metazoa > Chordata > Actinopteri > Notacanthiformes > Halosauridae > Aldrovandia > Aldrovandia affinis. Next base: position 8,511,352 of record JAINUG010000012.1, on the reverse strand, counting down.
ACTTGATAATAAGGACTTCATAACAGGTTTATACATTTTGAAGCAGTCAAGGAATTAGAGCGGCTGGAAGAATACCAAGGTTCTGATTTAAGACTATTTACCTGAATTTCTAAAGTAATCTGGCACTGACAGGTTTATGGAGAGACCCAAGAGGATCAACTGCAATACCTCAGGATAACGCAAACTCTAAGTAATGGTTGTCACAGTGGGTGGGTTTAGACACATTTTGAACTGAAACCAACAAAGTCAATGTTAGCTGCAAAAGCCAATCCTAGCACTATCATTATCCACGTGATTATCCCCCTCCATCGAGATGCCTCCTTAAGTCACTATCTCAGTCAAAATATCAAAACAGTGTCACAGGCCTCCCGCGTGGTCCAGTTATCCCCTCCATCGGCTCTGGCCGGGACCAGATGCCTCGTTCTTAAGTGCCCTGTAGCGTGGCAAGCCACTTCCGGCAAGTCTCAGTTGACAAAATAACCTAATTGACTACCAAATTGGGAGAAAAATCAAAACAAATAAAAAAATAAAATAAAATAAAAACAGTGTCACAGCACTGTCCTGCTCCAATGAGTGGTTTCTTCTGTGACTGATCCTGGATACCTTAATTGCACCACAGGGCAGTCATTCCCCTGTACTGTACATGCAGCTGAACAGACTGCAGCCTACAAAAAAACCACAACAACAAATGTAGATGTCAGGGGGTGTGAGCTCCCCACAATGACCCGCCTTCCCTCCCTCCCTCCCTCCCTCCCTCCCCTGCAGGAACCCACCACCCCTCCCAACCGTACACGGACGCGCAAGTAAAACGCAATTGCTTTAGTCAATTTCACAATTTGTAATGCATGCATTCCACACCAAAAATCTAACTCAAAAGCACCTGTAAGCATAACAAAGGAAAGGGAAAAACCAGAGGGGAAATGACCCACACAGAGGATCCTCTTCCTGTGCCATACTGCGATCATCTGCTCAGTCTCCTCCATTACTTCTGGGTGAGGGCAAGGCCCACCCCACACCTGATCTCCACTAGGTTTCTCACATCGCATCCAATAATTCAATGAAACGGCATTTGATTCTTTTTCTTTCAGCCCAGATCAGAGACTTGTTTTTCTGCATAATCAAATAGCATATGGAATGCCGAAGCCGATCATTCAAAGTTAAAATTTCCTATTTTTATTCTCCATCATGTCTATGTTTGTACCGTTGAGAGTGTCCTCCATGTTTATGTATTCATTCACAGATCACATCAATCACTTCCATTGTGCTAGGAGACCGTTTTAAGCCCACGATCCCATTCACTGCGTGTCAACACATTACAACACAATACCCGCTAAATGGAACATTAATCTTCAAAAGGTCTTACTGTTAATTAAAAACCAACGTGGGCTGATTATTTTATCCAAAGAAGCTAGTACCAAAGCAGTTGATATAGTTGTCATGTCGGCTGTGCTGCTGTATTTAACACTAATTTTACACACATTGTAAAATTATTACACTTGAGGTAAAATTGGATAAATACATGACATGTTTGAACTATATGAATTATAATAAAGGCTTTCATCATTTTATTATCACATTACAAAATAAACATTTGAATTGGTGGTGTCACTTTATGTGTGTTGCTCTATCTTTCAACTAAGTAGCAACGTTGTGCAGTCAGTAATGGGATATAAACAACTGCAGTCTACTGTCATATGATTCCTCAAATGTACTGTACCAATCACAGTTATTATCACATTTAAACCAGATATATGCTAAAACAGTAAAAGGGTATTTTAAAATGTTTAAAATGTTTTCAGTAGACAATTTAAAAAAAATTCTTCATCCCGCTCCATTGTGCATCACGGCCCTTAACTAGAGGCAGTGAAACACGGATAGTATATTAAATCAAAATGAGTTCAACATTGATTTATTTACTTTGACCATCAAAAAATTAACACAATGAAGATTGACCTGGATATTATATAGATATTTGTCTTTAACGTAGACATAAAATGTATCTCGTGTTATTTGCATATTCTCCCGTGTCCGCGTGGGTTTCCTCCGGGTATTTTCTTCCCACAGTGGTTCTGTGTGGCTCAGTTGGTAGATTCCTGCAACGGCATTCCAGCACCCCCGCACCCTGACCAGGAATAAGCTTAGGGATTGGATGGGTTCAATTCCCAGGTTGTGGGTTCAATTCCCACTGGGACCACATGTACTGAAAAATGTATGCATTCACTACTGTAAGTTGCTTTGGATAAAAGTGTCTGCTAAATGGCATATAAATATATGCAGGTGTTCATAAAAGCTTTTTGGTAAGTAAATTGTGGTGATTGCTGAATTCGCTAAACTGTTTGTGAAGAAAATACATTTCACTGTGACTCACAAGTAAATTGAAAAAGTGGGAGACCTTTATTGCCAATGGTGAGCAGCTCCACCTTAAACTGAGCCAGGGTTCGATTCCACCAGCTGCGCCAGTTTCGGCTCTGGCCAGGAGTGCCAATAGGCTGTCCGCCCCAGGGTGGGGAGAGGGAAGCTGATGCAAGTTCGCTGCGTATAGGAGTGGCCCTGTGCACTCATACCGGAGTTACGTTGATGGCTTGGAAGGTTCCGGCTCGGAGGAGGCAGTGCCCAGCCACATGTCACTACCGGTATCAGGACTATGGCAGCGAATTGTAAGATATATGTGGAAGTGGGAAAATTGACATGAAAAATGTGGGTATCATTAGCTCCTAAAAATGGGCAGACAAAACAGCGGAAAGAGAAAATAGGAAAAAAAAAAGTTGATTCTACATCTGAGAATTATTTTGAACATGTTCAGGGCAGGGACCAGTCAAAAGCAGGATTACCTTTGTGGCCCATTGGAGAGAAGGCTAAGGGCTCAGGCTGACAAACATGCATACAGAGTGTGCGTGACATGTCAGGGGTCCACCCGAGTTGTGACCGTGCATTCCCTCCACTTCAGTGTTTTTAACGAGATGTGCCAAAAAGTTCAATAGTATCAAGTCGCTGGGATGGGATGAACTTTACAAAAGGCCCTGCAGTCCTCCTCCTGACAAAGTAATCCTGCCAAAATCACCAATCTAAGGAGCCTGCAAAGCTAGGCCTGCAGAGCTTGCCAGAATTCTGAATACTGATATAAGAAGCGAAGGAGAGGAAATTAAGAGGTAGGAGGGATGCACTATGCGCTTACTAAAAGGTGTGACTTCAGCTGTAAAATCATACACTTTGAAGCAAACTGAATCTGACTGCCAGTGACATCATGCTGATGTGAACTGTGGGGGGGAGGTGGGTGGGGGTAGCAGCTGAGAGAGTAGAATGTACAAAATAAAACAACGTGATGAAATGGAGTGAACCATAATGGGAAGAAAGAAGCATGTGTTTTTTATTCAAATATATCACAGATCAAACAAATGATAGTGTTTGATGATTGAAGAGACTGAATAAAAAAATATGTAGCATAACTAATATTTTCAATTAAGTTTAAACATTACGTGGGTGTGAATTCCAGTGTGGTGTGATCACCTGAGAGCAAGCCTGCTAGCTGAGGCTTGAACATTTCAATCCCAGATGCTCTCGAGTTAATAACCTCACCTGCATCGCTGCTTAAAATATCCTGCTGTATAAACCCACGCCATGTACAATTTTAAGCCTGTTTAGCCGCTGTCTGCTAAGCAAATGAATAACACTCTTGATTCCTGACATCTTCGGCTTGTTTATGGAGAATTAAGCGGGGAGGAGCAACGCCACGCCATTCATCTCCATTTTCTGCCTTCTCCTGCTGATTATCTGTCGCAACTTGATATGGCAGCTGAGAGATTTATGGCAGAGAATTAAACGTCGGCGGCTAACCGCTCAGAGACGTGCGAGCAAATCCGTGCTTCCAGACTCGAGAAACGAGAGCGCTGACGAAGCGACGACATTGTGTTTGTGCTGCGTGAAAGCATGACTCCATGGGCGATAAAGCTCGGTCCAGTCTCCTCAAAAGAATGGCTAATAAAGTACCATCATCTATGCTGGAATGAGAGTCTTTTTTAGGCTAATTACCTGCTCGTCAACCTCTGGCTCCCGAATTTGTCACCTGAGAGAGGGGAGAGAATTTGTGTGCACGGGAACTGGCAAGTTAATGTTTTGGAACAAACAAGATTTTACGCGTGCAATGAAATAGCAAATTGTGCTGAAAGCGTGGGAGGATTGCTGAATACAAAATGAAATAAAGTAGCATTTTTTGGTGTAATTCTGCAAACTGCATTTAAAGGTTTTCATGTCATTTATTTTCATTAATATTAATTTGAAACAATTTATTAAACAGCAGAATTAAACAATTAGGGGCGGGCGGATGTGTGGTCAGATGAAGAGGCTAATTTAGAGCAAGATAGCCCCTAGGATCCTTTCCAGTAGGGTGCCCTGTGGAGCCCCATAGATTGTTCCGTTTATGTGGTCACTATTGACTTTGAACACTACAGGTCTTGAACAGTGAACATGGGCTAGAATGAAACACAATGTAATGCTGAAATGCCTCCCACTCACAGCTGAAAAAAATAATATCCAGCATTTCCTGTGACATTAGTTTTATGTGCTGATGGAGATGAAATGGAACTTTAAATCACCTGCAGTCGATCAAGACACAGCATGGTCAGCTTGACACAGCATGAGAATGCCACCAAACGGTGGGTTTACTGACCATTTGTGACTTCTGTACTCAATAAACAATCGCTGGAAAGAGACAGTTGCAGTGGAACAGAAAACAACAAAAGCCTGCTGTGCAATACGATCCACGCGATTGGATGCTAACCAGATAGCGAGCGTGCAAGTAATGCATAGAACTGGATGAAAAGTCTTCCAGTGAGAGTATTGTAGACGTTTACACAGACTGTATGAAAATGAGTGAACAAGAAGATGTTTATTGGGGCAGCGGATAGCGTAGTTGTCTAACGCACCGTATTTTGGCTGGTCCGATACGGTCTGCGCTGCCTGTCAGGGATGCGGTTCGAAACTCGTCTCTACCAGACTGGCCCTGGTCATCAGCCCTGATTGGGGGCGGCATTTGGCTGTCCGCCCCAGGGGAAGGGGGGAGGGTGAACCGGCTCGGGTCAGCCGTGAAGCACATAAGGGAGTCTCCAGAAGGAAGCAGAGTTCGCTGCCCTCTGAGAATTAGCTTGCCTCGTAGAGACGAGCGGCAGACTTTTGTGGGGAGGGTAAATTGAAACAAATAGAGGGTGTAATTGGCTACCAAATTGGGAGAAAAACTGGAAAAAATCTGAAACACATTTTTTTAAAAATATATATGTTTGGCCTACTTGTGGCCTACAGTTTTGACCGTGATGTTGATAGCTGCCACTGGAGACTGGCCTGCCTCTCTATGCTAAATCTCAATAATCATATCTGCAAGCAACCAGAAGCCAAAGCCAATAGAGAGCACTTCATTTAATGCTTTCTTTGTATTTATTATTACAATGTTATTGGGAGTTACCTGGACATAATGACGGTAATTATAGTTAATTATGCATTACATGTGTGTGACTCCAAGAGGCAAAACAATACATTGGCAAGGCAATTTTGGTATATTGGTTTATTACAGGGAACAACTGAACTGCATATTGTTAAGGTACTTATGGCACATGAATAAACTAAAACATTATCAAATCTACGAATGCTAAATGACACAGGGATCCATTTTTAAATCTTGCGTGTCCTCTCATTTCATGCTATCAATGCTCAAAATTGACCTTTAGAGTTTTCATTTCTAAATCATATTTCTGTCAGAGATGATTTATGTACAAAGATCAGCAAGTGTTCTTGGTTGTGATATTGTATGACCCATATGCTGGTACAAGGATACTGTGTTGTCATGTGACAAAGTCAGGACATTATTTTATGCAAGGTGCAATGTGGGAAGAGAGAATATTGTCTTGTCCAGCCAATGACCTATCAATGAGCATTGAACACTGACATCTTTATTGCAGTGCGGCCCATACGATCACACATCGAAATACAAACCGATCCATTTCTACAACTCGATTTATGGAACACTTCTACAACTTCTACCATCATGTTGCAATACACAGTTAGTGACATAAGACTTATCACTGAGCGCCACGATGTAACCCATCTGTCTTTGGTAGGTTTCTGCTGAAGATACTTGGAATAATGGATTGCCCTACATTAAACACCACTTTGCTGGCCTGTTTAGGGTCAACTCTGATGCCTTGATCCTGGTGCTGCCATCGTACTTGATGGAAGATGAGCATGGAGATACTGAGGTTTCTATGCAGACATTTGGGATGCCTCAGTCAGGTATATCGATGTTGTGCACAGGTGGTGAGATATTGATGTTTGAGCAATTCATTGTGAGATGGGAACATTTGTACTCTTTGAGACAATATACTCTATTTCCAGTGAATATGGCAGCCAGATATAATTTGGCTTCCATATGTATACACCCTGTATAATTAACACCTTTCAAATATATTAGAGACATTTTTTCATTTATTTAGGGAAGGTTCTCCTGTTCTGCATATTTTATTTCCAATGTGACTAATGTGTTCATATTAGTCACATTATTAGTCATATTAGTTATGATTTTCAGGAGGAGCCATGATCAAACAGTGAAGAAAAGTCCTAAAGTAGACACACAAAATGTAAAATGAATAAATAAATAAATAAACACATGCTATACTAGGTTGCGTTGATATCTACAAAGGAAAGAAGCCAGGAACAGGATTAAAAATGCCATGAAATGCTGCAGGATCAGTCCTGTAAGAAACATAAGAAGCATCACATCCTCAGAGTAAAGAACCTTGAGAGAATAAAAAATGTGAGAATAATAAGTGAATAAATAAATAAACACATGCATAAAGAAACGGTGTCAAGCTGTGTTATTAAAACACCATGTCAACTCTGGTGTAAAAATGCAATGTGTGCAATTACACACAACATACAAATTGTCAAATGATCTGAGCCGAACTCTTAGCATGTGTGATCACATCCTGATGCACAGCTGGACAGCTCAAACAAACTGCCTGAAATAAACAATCAACTTAATGCTCCAAAGATGAGAACGGAGGCCCCCTGAGAATACCTGTGGCAGACTATGTACCCTGACCTGTTTAGCAGACGATTACCACGGCCCATTCCCCAGGTAAACCAACAAAACATGTCTGCATCTATATGATTAGGGAATGTAAAGTACTGTATAACTTCAGTCTACAGATACATGCATTTCGTTACTGTAGCTTATGGAATATATCCAATAATAAATTACCACATAGACATTTCCAAGAAGTTGGACACATGCAATAAATATGTCAACTCCCCACGCCTGCCTTAAGCCTAATTAATTCCAGTCTTCGCTTAAGGCAAAAAAAACACCCCCAGCATACCAAACGATGGATTAACTGTGAAAATATGGGCCAATCAAAACTCAAAAACAAAACTGAATAGGTTCAATCACAGATTGAATATCCAGGGAATTGAGAACCTGTCAATTTAAAACACTTTATATAAATGGTCATGCAGGTTGGCTGTAGTCAATATTCCCAAAGTTATTATTGGAAATACATAAATTAAACATTACTATAATGTGCTGTTGTATTCACATATTGACATAAAGGGAGGGGGTCTCTTAAGGGGGACACATTGCTAGAAACCCCCCAAAACATCTGACATCTGCATGATACTCATTTAGCGTGCTATTGGCTGCTACAGAGGGTAGACAAATAATGAAAAACACCCAATGAAAAAGGACTCATGTTTTGAAGTAACTAAATAACAATAAAAAAGGAGTCTACACGTGTTTCATATTAATGTCAATACTAATTGCCAATTTGCTTCTGCTAAAAAGTCACAGAAATTATTTCATATATCAAGGGAAACGGTGTCAAAAATCATAACAGCATATTCTAAACAAGGAAAAACTGCATTGGGAAAGTAGAAGAGTTGTCACAAGTCAAAGCTCACCTACAGGGATAGACAGACACTTAACATTATTGCTTAAACATAGTTGCTTAAAACCACAAAACAACAGTCTTAAAAATGACCACAGAACTGAATCTACACCTCCATGGCCCAGTCACAACAAAAACTGTACGTTGTGAGATTTATAAAGCTGATATGGTTAGGCTGCCATTCAACTGCTGCTCAACAATGCTTTATCTGGTGTAATGAGCACAAAACCTGGACTTCTGATCAGTGGAAGGAAGTAATATGAGTCACCTTTTACTCTTATTCCTACATCTGAAGTTTATGTTTGGAGAAAGACAAAGCCAGCCTTTCAACCCACATTGCCTGTTCACAACTGTTAAACATTGTGGTGGAACTGTTATAGCATGGGCAGCCATCTCGTGGGAATCATTGGGTCTGATTATAATTCTGCATGGTCAAGCAATACAACATCTTAGGTGACCAGGTGCACCCTGTGGTGCAAACATTGTTTCCTCAAGATGTTCCTCCATATTCCAAGAAGATATCACTCCCATACACACTGCTAAATGGTTTCAAGAGTGGTTTCTCAAACAGCAGGTTCAAGTCAAATACCTCCCACGGCCTCCCCAATCACCAGATCTAAGCATCATTGAACCTTCATGGGAAGGGAGTGCAGAGCATGTTCCCACCACCTTCATCTCTAAAAGAACTAGAGGCTTTTCTTCTTGAAGAATGGTCCAATATCCCAATAAAACCAGTTCAAAACTTGCATAAGAAGCTTGCATTGTAGCTGTTCTGAAGGCAAAAGGCAGCCAAACTACTGATTAGCTAATAAGTATGCATATATTGTGTTTAGCTTGTTTTGTCTACCCCCTGTATATCTATTTTATTGGCAGTCTTGTTGCTTCTGTGACATCAATTTAATGGGTTTTGTACTTAAGTCGCTCATGATGAGTGTCTGCTGAATAAGTGAATAAATAAATAATCACCAATTTGATTCAGTGACAAAAATCTCCTTCGGGTACAATAACAGATATTTCTTCTTTCCCTGACTCAGTTTAATTGAAGGCAGCAGTACAGTGATAAACAATACCCAAGACAGTTGTTTTACCTGCCATTGTGGTGCTATACAATTAATTGTAGAAAACATAGGGCCTTTGTGCTGTCAGCTCTCCTGAGTACTGTGTGGCCTGTAGTGTCCAAATGAGTCAAATACCTGTGTTGAAGAGGTTTTGCAGGAGTGAGCACATTTAAGAGCGAATGGCTGTATTTTAAATTGGGGAGAAAAACCTAGGGAAATAGCAGATCGCTGGCACATTGGTATAATGTTTTGTAATTATTTATTTTGTAATTATTTACTTGACCAATGTAATATATACGTTTTAAGTAAAGAAAACTGTTCACATATGACAGTATAATGGAAGTAGTCTGGATGCTGGTTCATAAAATATCTATGACACAGACAATGATACAATTAACCAGATTGATGTGCTGCAAGTTCAGCATCATCAGTTCAGCCAAGTTCCGCCTGGTTCACTCGCCCTAGACATACGCATGACACCACTCTTCAGAGATTAAGAGCCTAATTAAACTCCTGATTCCCATCAGTGGGTCAGAGAGATAGTTTTCTGCTCCATGACATCTGAAAACCTGGCTAGATTGTGGAACGAGTAAAAATGCCTTAATCATCTGGTGTGTGTGTGTGTGTGTGTGTGCTTACAAAGCTGATCAGAGTTAAAACTGAAGTTTCAAATTAATTAAAAAGTAAAAGTGAGGACCAGAAACTGAGAACAACATAGAAATCAACCTTAATATTGGAAAAGTGAGCATTTATCAGATATTTAAAGGGATATTAAGCTCAAAATTGACTCTAAAATTGACTCCTTTTTAATCATTATAATACAAATAAATATAAACTTCAGGTAAAGTGGAGTATTGTTTCCCTGAACAGAAGACCCTCCCATCAAATTTAGGTAAAAGCTCATGCCGTGATGTCACGATATTGCATTGGTCTTGTGTAAGAACACAACATTGAACGGAGAGACATCTGTGCACTCTGTAGCTCTTTGGTATTTGAACAACTTTGATATAAACCATTTTATTTTTTTTTTTTTCTGTTGATTCTGCTACTACTTGTCACCCAAACATAATTAGTATAGATTGCACAACTTGCAAATAAAAGTGAGGCAGTGATTGGCAGTGATATGTAGATGGCTGGGTTAGCTAACTCACTGTTAAAGCTTACTAGCCAGCCCATTTTGTAAACCATATATTAAAGTTGATTAAACTTTAATCTTGCTATTAGTGATGTATGCACTGCAGAAATAATAATAATAATAGAATAATGTCAGCCATATTGTTTGTATATTGACTTTAAGGGCCCAATTTTCATTGTTGTAATAATCTGTGGTGTACTGGACATCTGTTGTGCATATTGTTGTCACATTCTGGCAGGTATGTTGAGTTTTTAATATTGGTAATTGAAATGGCACGAACTATGGAATTTAGATGTTTAGCATTATTATATATACTGTGGCACACACACAAAATGAACACATGGCAAAATACATGCTAACCAAGTCAGGCAATGGAGATAACAAACAGCTGAAAGCCATTTCAAAGGCCTATTTAAAGGGCTGATGCCCATTGTTCTTAGGATATTGTGAAAGGAGTTGCTGTGCCCTGTGAAGTCATTGACCAGTTTACAAGGAGTGGTGAGAGAGAGTTTTTGAGAGTTTTCAAACATGGACTTGGACCTGGAAAACGGACATACAAAGAGAAAATTGTGGACTTTGTGTTCGTATATTCCATCATTTCTGCTGATATTATGCCTCCTCAGTGTGACTCCTACGCCCTGAAAGGTCAGTGAGTGTCGCCCAACAACATTAGCAAATAGTAAATTATCTCCATGGTGTTTCTAAACATCTACAAAATACAAGGAAAATATATATTCTATTATATATATGTGACTACCTGACTAGCAACATTAGCATAATTTTATCCGGCTATGCAAAAAGTCCATGATGTGACAACAGCTGTTCAATTTTTGATAGATTTTTTAATTGCTAGCTCCAATGGCTTTCCATATTCGCGAGCATGTGGCAGATTGAGCAGAATCTAATTCTTCTTTATCTGTTTAGTGGATAAATTAATAATGACATGGGCCATAACAGTGATTTAGCAAACTGTCCTCTTACGGATTATACCTGGGTGCCAAGGACTGACTGGATTTGCGGTGTAGAGCTAGCATTACAATTCTTTCCACCAACCCAACATTAAAAGAGTATGTTCACATTTGAAAGCACACTGCTTTTATCAAGGGATATCATATATCACACAATATCACACAATCACTTTGCTGTGAATTAAAATTACAACAGCTGTACCCAGCATATAATGTCCCAAGACAATGCATTTGTGTACTCTTTATAGCATACAGCACAATATTTTGCTGTGACCTGGGGCGCCATGTTCTTCTACTGAACAAACACCTCAAATCCTACTTTGCAATATACCGCCGACACATCCGTCACTTGAGGGGGAACAATAGACCCTTGTCTCTGTTCGCATGGACTCTCCTTATATCCCTCTAGCAGCTGATTACCCTGGAACACGTAGCAGACACTGGGGGGGGTGACTCATTTGCCAGCGTCCCTCCGTGCTGGATCCGCTCTCTTCATCATCATAAAAACCCATATAAATAATGATAATCAAAAAAGATAAAAAAAGAAAGAAATCAAGGCACTCTAGCTCCCCTGTGTCAGATCCATCATTTTTATGGTGGGGTCACTTTTGTTTACGCAGCGATTGTGAGTCATTTTACATTTTTTTAGGCATTTAGCAGTCGCTCTTATCCAGAGCGACTTACACAGTTTCACATTTCTTTACATACAATCCATTTATACAGTTGGATATTTACTGAAGCAATTCAGGTTAAGTACCTTGCTCAAGGGTACAATGGCAGTACCCCACCTGGGATCGAACCTGCAACCTTTGTGTTACAAGCCCAGTTCCTTAACCATTATTCTAACACTGCCATATTAAGAAGAAAAAGAAGAATTGTACGAGAGGGGTTTCATTGTCTGAATTGTCTGAATTGTCCAATCCCATCTGCAGTTCCCAACTCTGCTCCCCCATTATTGCTTGTGTTACAGCACATGGCCAGTGAAATATATAGCACCTACATTACAACTGCTTAGCTGTGGGGGATATCAATCAAGGGATTAGGTAATCGAATAGCTGGAGTCTATATCCTGGATTCAATCAACACTGTTTGAGTCACAATTACATTTCTCATAAAAGTGTTACTTTCTATTTTCTCCATGTGCTCGGTTTGGCAAGTTCAGTGATCAGCACAGACAATGAAAGAAATTGCATTTGCATTGGGGGGAAAAAAAGTTTTAAAAAAAGTTTAATTTCTTTTAAACTAAAGTTAAGGAGAACTGTTGATTGAATTTGGGCCATACTCTGACGTTTTCCCATTGTCTGTGTGGAAGAAAAGTGAAGAGTTTGCGTGAGGAGGTTTTCCTGGGATTGATTTTCTGAGTTACAAAGGGTTAGAGAATGTACCCGCATTTGCATTATGTAAGCCGTCTCATATTTCCATAAAACGAGGAACAATGTGGATTACGCAACTCGGCTCAATGGTATTTATTTGCCTTGTTCTTCAAAGATGCTTTAAAGTCAACATGAGGGCACAGCGCTATTGAACAACAGCACATACAAACATTGTGGGCTTGCAAATAGCCCTACTGTTCCAGCAGCTCTGTGCAACATTTATTTTAAAGATACAGAAGGAGTTCACAAGGAGTCCTGCCAACACCAAAATTCTGAACAGGGACTTTACCGACCCCATCTATTTGTCAACAATTTGATGAGCTAAATGTCAAAAGAGGGGGAAAAAAACCTAAATGCTTTATTGGAAAATAAAGCTGTACTTTGATCTGGGATTTTGCATAAATGTACCAATGGGAGACATTGCTATGTTGAGTCAACTAAGAGAACACTGGAAAAATAGTAAAAAACAGAAGAATAAAATAAATGCTTTATCATAGGATGAAGATAATCATACAAATGGCTTTGTATTTACTTGTATTTACATTACCCTCTAAGGGGTTGGGTGGACCTAAAACATGCCAGGAAAATGCACCCCACACCACAACAGAGCCGCCAGAACCCTTAATTTACTCAAGTGTCTCCTTTATTTTAGTAGTCACATGGACATGTATGTTAATGTAGTCATACCTGGACATTATATAAACCAAATTAAACTATTTATTTTGAAAAGAAAAAACAGCTCAAACTTTAAGAATATCACTATTTATACATATATAGAAATGTACTCAAAGCTCAAGTTATTTTTTTCTTTTCAAAAGCAACATTCATTTGGTTTATATAATATCAAGCCATGACTGCAGTAACATCTAATGTTCCCCTTTAGGAAATCGCTCATGAATCGTTTATATAAAATATGTTCTCCGAAGTGCTCTGTAACAATTTGTTTTGTACACAACACTCCTTTCTTCCCTCCCTCTCTCCCTCCCTCCCTCCCTCCTGACACTGCAGTGACTAGTAAGGTCAAGGCCCTGTGCTCTCTCCACTGCACTCTGTCCATGTTTTGCCTCCACAGCCATTATTTCCCCTTCCGATACTCTGCCTGCCCACATAACTACCCTGAGGCTCTATCCTCCCTCCTCTGTTCACCCTGTTTCTTTACAACGCTCTCACCCTTTCTTTCTTTTCTCCTCCGCACAAAACCTCCTGACAAACAGTCCATGACTAAGTCAGGCCCTGCACATGTACAGATGTATTTTTGTTATGTACCTTTGCATAGTTTGCTGTATGAAGTGAATGCAATATCAAATACAATTAAAATGATTGATTGGAATGGCCTTCCTGCCTTTGATGTAATATCTAGACTAGGTAAGACTAGAGACATTTCACTAGAGAGAGGGACTTTTCCTATGTACATGGTAGCAAGCATGTGAAGAAGGGCAAACAATTCAACAATTCAAGTATGAACAAGTAGAGGGGATAGTTCCCCCTGGCTTTCAGAAGGCCATCCTGCAGTTCTCAAACCCACAAATTTTCTTTCCCTTTTGTTTGTTTTTTCCTTTTCTCCGAATGTGGAATGCCCAAACTTATTCATAAGCTAACCCCATCAATAAAACGGCCTCCATCAATTCTGAAGAGCGACCTCTTTCCTTCAAAGCAAGAGCTGCCCGTTACACTCTGCAATGCGCCAGCTGAGCCGCACAGGCATGTTTGAGGGTGCTCTTCCTGCTCAGCTGGTGCAGGTAGACAGGTAGACTGCAAGCACCTGATTGACAAGCGTGCTCACTGATTGATGACTCAATTACAGACTGTGGGGCATGACAATACACTAAAAACCCAGTGCTTCAGCAGGGCAAGCTACCTGCCTGCCCAACCTGCACTGTTTTAAACTGGGGCCTTGCTATCCAAATGACTATGTGCCTCAATACAACCAATACATCCACAGGTTACTGAAAGCTATCGATGAAGTTGTTTAAGCAACAGTAGCCATAACCAGTAATGAAGGAATATGTACAGAGATGGGGGATTTTTAACTGAACAAATATTGTTTTATCTATGACACGAGTTATAGACACTATGCAAGGTCAATCATCACAATACTGGCATTTAATTTAATTTCAAATTTAACATTCTCAGTGGTTAACTCTGATAGAGGACATTCAGCTTGATTTCATTTTTGTTTTCCTGGACTCATGCAAATTATAATATACGCCATTTAGCAGACGCTTTTATCCAAAGTGACTTACAGTAGTGAATGCATACATTTTTCAGTAAACACCAAATATCACTGAAAACCGGAACCACCCCTGCTGCCCCAGTGGGATCATTTGCATTGAACCCACAACCTTCATCAATGACACCAACCCACTGTTTACATCAGCTCAATGCTGTGCTCTACCAACTGAGCCACAGAGAACCACTAAATTATGTTAGACTTAAATTAATTATGGTAGTGTTGAATTAACACTGGCTGTTTACATTCTATCAGACCATTTTACTGCATTAATTTGGCTTGCATCATCACCAGAAACCACTACAACAGCAGGTTAATACGCATTTGTGTTATAATCGACCTTAATATTGATTAATTAATTCAAGGGCTATTCATATTACAATATCAGACATTTCATCTTCCTTTTATTACTGCATACTGTATTTCACAATCATCAATAAAGTTGGTGTTTACAAATTGTTTTGTCTGATTGTTCATTGAAATGATTGGATCTACTGCTTAAAATAATTAACATCTATTAATCAATATAATTATTAAATGCTATTCATTTGAATATATTAATTTGTGCCATTTAACTACATAGTAATATTATATTTTATATTCTCGCTGTCAAATAGTTATGTTGGACAATGTTTTGAAGAATTTTATATTTTTATAAGGAGTTTATATCTTACTGTGGACTCATTACACCTTTTTCTAGAACAAAGGAATGCTAGTTTGGATTGTTTGGACTGTTTTCTTGTCTATATTCCTGTTCCTAAAATGGTATGAAAATATCAATTTAATCATACGGTGTCTGTCCCAATGCATTTGTTTGAGCACCTGCATGATTGAACATAGATTTGATCTCCACAGTTCAGTATTTAATACCTTCTGACTATAAACAATATACCTGCTAGCTATCCTTGTATTGTGAATGAAACATTTTCAAATGGCTTTTGAAAACTATTTGGGCAGTTGTCTGAGGGGGAAAAAATCTAATAGGGTATTTACATGAATAAATATTAATTCACGAAAAAGGATAGTCATAAGTACCTTGGCATTACACATCTATGGTTCGTATGGAGTTCATCCTGTCTGGTTTGTCTGTGTGTTCCATATGAACTCTTGGTGTGTGGGTCACATGCACTCTATCACTAGCAGTGCTCTTAGCTTAAAATAGAAATAAATCAGATTGCCAGCTTAAAATAAATGCTCCCTTGCTACCTCATGTCAGAGTAGGCTTTAGAGAGCTGAAGGCACTATGTGTGAGTAACTTATTCTCATTCACATTTTATATGCACATATATCCAGTTTACTAGTGACTAGAAGGTAGTGCTGTCCCAAGAGAGAGGAAGAGAGAGCAGCTGCAACTCCCACAACGTAAAGTGGAGCCACTGTTCTGCTGTTCTGGAAAGCCGGGTCAAACAATACCAGGGCCAGCCTGCTTTCTCCATCGGCAATGGAACTGCATCCCTTTCCTCAGAGGCAGCTGATGTCACGGTCATCATGGTTGGGAAAAACCTGTGTTTTTCGAGCCTTTCACCTTTCACCAATTTGGATTGATCGTGATGGATGGAATTATGCAGACCCTTCCGTTTCGTTATCTCAAGGCACTTTGCGGTGAAGATGGGGACACTTGCGTCAGTCGCCAGCAGCATGTAGCACCCATCTGAGTTATACGTGACGGACATTTTGTGCCAGTGGGCTCACCACAGGTCAAGTGAGGTGAAGTGGGAGGGCATTACTTAAACAACTGAACTGGGGGATGATTAGATGTACCGATTGCAACATTCAAGGTGGAAATTTTACCACAAGATCTTTAACGATCGCGTCTCCTACAGCACAGCATCTCCATCACTGCACTGGGGGTATTCAATTTGAATCTGTTCCAGAGGGATGACTGCCTCTTACTGGCTCATCAACACCATATCCAAATTAGTTTTCCTTCCCAAGAGGTTAACCATGTAAGTACTAACTATGCCCACACCTGCATAGCTTCAGAGAACGCAGTACATGGCGGTATGGCTGTCATATCGCACGGCCAATCCCATTTCTTCAGTATCCTTGGTCAATTTGTGAGGGAGCAGATCAGCTCCATTCCCATTGGGACCACATATAAGAGCATAAGAACATAAGAATGCATAATGACGAACGGGCCGTTCAGACCATGTCATGTCCTAATCTAAAGAGTATCTAGTACTGCATCTAGCTCTTTACATAGCCCAAGTGTTTCTGCCTCTACTACCTGACCTGGCAAACTGTTCCAGGTATTGACAACAAGAAAATCTTCCTAATATCAATGCGGAATTTGCCTTTAACTCATTTCCAAAATTAGTTAAAGGTAATTTGGGTTCCTCAAAATAGCCACCCTTTACCTTGATAAAAACCTCACAAGCACGGACCATTTGGTTAATACGTTTCAGCAGGAAATCACCCAACACGTCTTCCCAGCTCTCCTGCAGCAATTCCTAGAAACACTTGTGGGTTGCTTTGCTTTGTCTCTTCTGTCCAGTTCATCCCATACAAGTTCTATGGGATTGAGGTCTGGTCACTAGACAGGCCAGGTCATTAGTTTGAGTTGTCCTTCACATTCCTCCTTAATCAGATAATTATTGCACAACCTCAAGGTCTAGTAAGGGGCGTATAGTGTAATGGTTAGGGAACTGGACTTGTAACTCAGAGGTTGCTGGTCCAATTCCCAGGTGGAGCACTGCCATTGTACCCTTGAGCAAGGTACTTAACCTGAATTGCTTCAGTAAAATATCCAGCTGTATAAATGGATTGTATGTAAAGGAATGTAAAACTGTAAGTCACTCTGGATAAGAGTGTCTGTTAAATGCTTAAAATGTAAATGTAATGTAAATGTATTTTGGGTTGTTATCTTGCTGAAGAATGAAGGATTGCCCGATTAGCCATAATCCAGATGGAAGGTGTACTCAAACCTTTGACTGGCACTGTATATGTACACAAAGATATTTGCAGAGTTACATTGTAATTGTGCTGAATATTTACATTGAAAAACATGCATGTCTCTCAGAGAGTCATCTACTAAGGAACACTTCTGGAAAAGCAATGCTTGTCAAAAATTGAGTGGGACTTTAGCTTTTTTATCTATACACAACGGCCGGCCGATTTGTTTATTCTGTGCCCATCTGA
The DNA here is from genome assembly GCA_029706075.1 of Aldrovandia affinis. Taxonomy (NCBI): domain Eukaryota; kingdom Metazoa; phylum Chordata; class Actinopteri; order Notacanthiformes; family Halosauridae; genus Aldrovandia; species Aldrovandia affinis. The sequence goes on along the minus strand of JAINUG010000012.1, from coordinate 8,493,522 downwards.
ATTAAAACAGATTGGTGGGCTGATGCCCATACATAAATTTGCATACCGAGACAAGCAATGATCAAAGATGCCCGTGCCTGACAGATGCTCAGAATTATACCTTGTCATGTAAGAAAGAATTTAATCTGTCATTCCGCTTAATTGCCTGACTTTTACACATGTTCTGAAACATCAATCATATGTTGTATGAACTCAGCGGACAACCCAGAATTAGTTTCAACATGCTGTTTGCCAGGAGAGTCCATTACATTGTATTGGACATTACATACTTGTATTACATACCATGTATTACATTACATATTTGTATATGACAATTATTTTGTTCTTTTGGTGTTGATTGAATTTTAATTTGCTGAAGTAAAAACACTTTTTACAATTAAGCTAAATTACCTGAAGTATACACATCATGTTAATAATGAAGGTGAATTATAAAAAAAATATATGTATAATATCCAAGTCAGCCAATGGGCCAATGGGCAACCACTTATGTGCACCCCTGATTATAATTACAGGGCAATAATTTCAAGGAGCAATCGTTTTGACAACATACATGACTTTTAGTTTGACTTTTAGTTTTGATAGTGCTAATGGAGAAACTCCTTGACATGTTTTATGAGGCAAGGTAAGGATTACTTACATTTAGGGTTTTGTACAACAACAGAATTACAAACAGCAGAATGTCATTGTGTTGTGTATATTAGTTTGGTTAAAATCCACAAAGACTGCTACATTGACAAAGGTAGCTTCTGAAATTATAAGTGGAAAAGCAACAATAAAAACGTTTTATTTTATTTTATTTAAATCGTAGAACAAAGCACATTGCAGCTCAATGGACCTGAGATTCAGAATTGCAAACATGCAGTGTTTAGATAATGGTTTCACTGTGTTTACATGCTTTCATGGCCACATGTATGACTGTAAATGTATAAAGAAAACCTACACATGTTCATATCATGTATGTAGACAAGATACTTCTACGTGCATGTCAGTAATGTTTTGCCAACTTAAATGGAATCGGGGAGTGCTTTCTCCATGACATAAAGAGATATCAGGTCTTGTAATGTCCAACAATGCTTGCATTGTATTTACCCTCTGAAGCGTGTTCTGCCGCCCACCGCTTCTTCTCACTCCACAGTCCACCAGCTGAGCTACGCCATTGGAGGAGTACACTTCATGCACATTCGGTCCAGAAAGATTGCAGGAGTGGTTGTTTGTGCTTGATGAGATGTGCGTAATCCCGCATACCAAAACCCTCCCTCCCTGGGTGATGCTACAGCCAATTATGCACTTTCCTCCTGGGCTGCTGACCACCTACATAACTGGCGGAGGCTGGACTCGATATAAGATTGTAGGGCATATCCACACTGGAACAGCAGTAGCGGGACTGGATGAGCCACCCACCAGCCCTAAATTGTGCAGTATTCATGTTCTTTGTTTTATTTCCTGCCTGTGCTAATACAACTCTTCTCATACAAACTCTGAAAGGTAAGATCAATGGAAGCCTGCCAGCGCAGAACTAAACCTGTAGTAAACACGGAATGCGCGCCGGATGGAATGGCTGCCCTGCCTGGAGCTCCTCAAAAACCTTGCAGCTTGTTGCTAAATCTAGCATTTATTTTTATTATTTATGTAAATAGTGTAGAGAGTTATTTTAAGTATGATAGGGACACACTGCTGCAACTTAGAGAATCGCCGCACACCAGCGGAAAACCACTGGGAGTTTCTACACTGGGACCCAGAGTTCGCGCTAGGCTACATCCCAGCACCGGCCTCTCGTCGCAAACGCCGCCGGAAAAGAGGATCCAGAGCCGGCGTGCTAGTGAGAGTGAAGCGGAGGGCTAGCAGAGCCCCACTACCCGCGATCCTGCTTGCTAACATGCAGAGTTTGGACAACAAACTTTGCGAACTTAGAGCAAGAATCGCGTTCCAACGAGAAACAAGAGACTGCAATATAATCTGTTTGACTGAGACATGGCTGTCCCCGGAGATTCCTGATGACGCGATATTTACACCTGGATTCTGTGTATTCCACGCGGACAGAACAAAGGAACTCACCGGTAAGAACAGAGGGGGAGGGGTGGCTATAATGGTCTCCACGGACTGGTGTGCTTCTAATAGCATTCACCCCCCCATATCATTCTGCTCACCCGACCTGGAATATCTCACAGTGACTTGTCGGCCCTTCTGGCTACCACGGGAATTTACCGTTATTGTTATGGTATCCGTGTACATACCACCACAAGCTATTAAGGAGCTGGCGCTGAAAGAACTGTGTGGCATGATCAGTCAGACTGAGAACAAACACCCAGACGGCGCCATCGTAATCGCGGGGGACTTCAACCAGACGTCGCTGCGAACAGTATTACCTAAATACTACCAACACATCAACATGAACACTCGGGGAAATAACATTTTAGACCACTGCTATTCCCCCTTCCAGGATGCCTACAAACCACTCCTGCGTGCCCCATTTGGCAAATCTGACCACTCTTCCGTCTTGCTCCTGCCTGCCTATAGGCAGAAGCTGAAACGTCACCCCCACCACAAGGACAGTACACTGCTGGTTGGACAAGTCGGACGCCGCCCTACAGGACAGAACGAGCGGCCTGGACTGGCAGATGTTTCGTGAAGCGTCAAACAATGATGTAAACGAATACACGTCAGCCGTGTCTGGGTACGTTCTGAACTGCCTCCAACTCGACGTCCCGACAAAAACTGTCGTTCGTTCCCAAACAACAAACCCTGGCTCAACAGCGCCGTGCGAGCCGCTCTGAGAGAGAAGGACACTGCATTCGCCTCCGGAGACCAGGCAGTAGTGAAAACAGCCCGCTACGAGCTCCGGAGGACAATCAGAGACGCCAAGCGCGACTACAGGGTGAAGTTGGAGGGCCAGCTTAGCAACAACAACCCACGCAGCCTGTGGCAGGGCCTGCACACCATCACAGACTTTAAAAAGAAACCCAGCACAGCGACGCCACCCTCCCGGACAAGCTGAACAACTTCTTCAGCCACTTCGAGGTGAACGACAGTACGCCAGCGAGAGCACCAACCTCCGCAGACACGAGCTCCGCCCTCGTCCTCACTGAGGACGAGGTATGGAAGGAATTTATGCGCGTCAACCCCCGCAAAGCGGCCGGACCTGACGAGATCCCGGGTCGAGTGATCAAGGTGTGTGCGTCGCAACTGGCTGGCCCATTCACAGACATATTCAACCTATCCCTCTCCACTGGGATAGTCCCCGCCTGCTTCAAGTCAGCCACCATTGTCCCGGTGCCAAAGAAGACCAAGGTAACAGGCTTAAATGACTGGCGCCCTGTTGCACTCACACCCATCGTGAGCAAATGCTTCGAGAGGCTAGTCAAAAGCACATCTGTAGCCTGTTACCGCCCACCCTGGACCCCTACCAATTTGCATACAGACAGAACAGATCCACGGACGACGCCATCTCCACCGCACTCCTCACCGTCCTCACCCACCTGGAGAAGAGGAACACCTATGTGAGAATGCTGTTCGTGGACTACAGCTCAGCGTTCAACACCATAATACCCTCCAGGCTCAACACCAAGCTCTGGGACCTGAGGCTGAACCCCAGCCTCTGCGGCTGGATCCTGAACTTCCTGTCGGACCGGCGCCAGGTGGTGAGGATGGGCCCCATCACCTCCGCCCCTCTGACCCTCAACACCGGGGCCCCCCAGGGTTGCGTCCTGAGCCCTCTCCTCTACTCCCTGTACACCCACGACTGTGTGGCCACGCACAGCTCCACCAGGGTGATCAAGTTCGCCGATGACACGACGGTGATAGGCCTGATCACGGACAATGATGAGACGGCCTACAGGAGAGAGGTCAGCAACCTGGCACAATGGTGTCAGGAGAACAACCTCTCTCTCAACGTTGACAAGACCAAGGAGCTCATCGTGGACTACAGGAAGGGAGAGAGAGGCAGGAGCCCCTCACCATCGGCGGGTCCACTGTAGAGCGGGTCAGTGACTTCAGGTTCCTCAGTGTCCACATCACTGAGGACCTGTCCTGGTCTGCCCACACTGGCCACATAGTCAAGAAGGCACAACAACGCCTCTTCTACCTCAGGCGGCTGAAGAAGTTCGGGATGGGGCCCAAGATCCTGCGGGCTTTCTACAGAGGCACTACTGAGAGTAACCTGACCGGCAACATCACCGCATGGTACAGAAACTGCTCAGGCCTCAACCGCAAGGCACTGCAGAGGGTGGTGTGGTCCGCTCAACACATCAGCGGAGGCACGCCCTCCTCCATCCAGGAACTGTACAACAGCCGGTGTGCCAGCAGAGCCCACAGGATCATCAAAGACCCCAGCCACCCCAACCACAGCATGTTCCAGCTGCTACCGTCAGGCAAACGGTACCGCAGTCTCCAGGCCAGGACCAGTAGGCTCAGAGACAGCTTCTTCCACCAAGCTATCAGGCTACTGAACTCTGGCCACTAGCCTAGCTAGCCCAACTGCCAATTTTGCACTACCAGGTGGACTGAGCACAGACACACCTGCACAGACCCAGCACGCGCAGGCATTCCAGACACTCTGTCCACACGCACTCCAAGCGGAGGACCTCAGGGAAACGACACACACACCACTCACTCCTGTACTGTTGCCTCGTGCCCCTAGTACCACTTGCTGCTACTTGATCTGCTGCACTACCACTGAGTCTGCTATCCTGCTATTTTGTACTGTTACCATATTACATTGTTACATATATTACATTGTTACCTATGTATTCATGTATGCTCATTTGCACTGTCATTACTATTACGGGTATTACTATTTTGTTACAATGTGTGGTTTTTCTGTGTGTATTTCTGATGCTGCGAAGTTGAGGGGCCAGGCCCAAGATTTTTACTCTGGTGTACCTAGTATCACAGATGTAACAAATAAAGGAATCTGAATCTGAATCTGAATCTCAGGTGAGCTGGAGGAATTTCCACCTCAAATTGACCTGGGCCAGCAGCAGACAGGATACTACTTTTCCCAAAGCCCAGTTAAGTTAATAAATTGTTGATGTGTTCATCATGATATCATAGACGTATGGCCTTTTTCTTATGGCATGGATTGCGTCGGGTGCCTGGACTTCACGGATCTTCTCGAAGTCAAGAAAAAAAAGCAAAACACAAAGACTACTTCCAAAGCTGTACTTTGTTATGCCAGTTGCAATTCCCAATCCATAATCTCAAGCATCAGAATGTATTCCACCATTATAACCAACATTGTAAACAAGGAGCCACATCATTTTGGTGACCAGCCTCAATCATGTATTTACATGCACAATACATAGACAGTGCCATAGATGTCAGTCTCTAAAGATGTTAGCAGCAACCGAGACAATCACTTCAAGATTAAAACCGTGACTGCTCACATTACAGCACCACATAGGCAGTCATGCTTGGTTAGCTAAATATAGACTTCTCTGCAAAGACTGACTTTGAAAAGTGTCAGATTTAAAAATATCAACATCCTTTCCTTAATGGTGGCACAGATAAAGTATGACCCTTAAAAGAAAAGAATTGCACCACCGCCGAATCTCATTGTGCACTTGAGAATGCTGTAACGGACTGACGTATAAATAATGTTATATGTACTTCATTCCTCTGATCACCTCTCTGTCTGTGGCATAGTGGTGGGTGGACATTTCAGAACCCGGAACCTCTGAAGCACGGCAGGGGCAAGCAGACCTATGCATGAGAGCAGCACGGGAGCTGTCCACACCACAGTGAGACATTATTCACTTATGGCACAGCGTCTGTGATTACACATGGCTGCAAAAGAGGATAAATGTATATTTTAAGTTCAAATATATTGGAAGGATTATATACTTTTATTGTATATAATTAACTGCTGATAGATGACGTCATTCATTAATGAGGAGTTATTTTATACTAGTTTAAACCTATCTAAAGTGGACAGGGAGAGGTGTGTTACATTTGAAAAGTACACTGCGAACATTTCTCTCCAAAATAACCTTTTGTCGCTTGCCTCCGCAGTTGTTTCCTTTCAAACAGGGCCATTGTTTTCCCTCCGCATGCTCTTGCGGCTCTCAAGGACAGTCACACAAATGCGGCGGCCGATCCGTTTCCAATCGTTCCTTCCCTCCCGCTTTTTTATGGGCTGTCAAGACTCCCTCTGTAAGCCGTGCCTCGCATTGTCTGCGCATAGTCAGGTGACCTTGTAGGCGGGGGCGGCCATACCAATTTCGATGTCACGAATCTCCTGCTCAAGGTGTGGTGCAGAATTAAGTTGAGCCCGATCGGTCTGACAACAATTATTCCCTTTATGGTTTTAGTTTTGCTTGCATTTTTGTTTTTGATTATAAATATAGTAGGAAAAACTGTCAACCTTTAATAATTCTCACGTTCGTTAACCCATTTTGGGGTAGTGATTCGTCAGAGAATGAAACTTGAAGGAAACATTTTCCCCACAGGCTTGGTAATGTGTATTAAGCATGCATGCCTATCCACACATACCTACGTACACAGCAAGGCATGGAAACACATTTATTCATTATTAAGAGGTTAACCCATTCTGCACCAATCTGTCATGGGTTTGTGACTATTTCTTATACATTTTGTTTTCATGGATTTACTCACCGTTAAGTTGGTAACAGGCCTTTCATTGCTGGGCACTGCCCATGGTAGGAGTTCTGAACTCAAATTAGTGATGGGGAACTAAAGATTCATGAACAAGAACATGCATGTTTACCATTGATTTTTGCTTGTGGAGAGCAGGATGTTATGATTAGATGCCATTTGCATTCACAATATTAAAATCATCAGTTTTACCCTTACACTCTTCTTCCAGAACCAAGCTGACATTGTTGTGGATCAAGACTATTCAAATTAATCCTCTAAATGTAACACAAATCTGTTTGCAAATTTTTATTGAAAAGACAAATATAAATCTTTGGCATTTCGTAAGACATATTGTTGCACTCTTCTACAGAAAATAACATGTCAAACTATAAAATGAATCAGCGTACTGAAGAAAAAGCTTAGTTTCGTGTACCACGATTTTTATTAAACTTGCTGTTTGGAAACAAGGCTTCATTCAAAATGAATGGTGACATTTTTGAAGTCTTATTCATCGACACTTCTGTTTAACTTTGCTGGAAACTGGAAGCCATCACAACACGCAAATTCCCAATTACTTCAAGCCAAAATGGCAGCAAGGAGCAGCGCCCTTAAATGCTGTTAAATCAACCGCATTTCTCTTCCTCCCAGTCCCAATGACATTGACTGATGCTGTTAACTAAACAGAGCTCAAAAACAGTGTTAGCAACTAGCTATTAAGTAAGTTAGACAGATACAACTTTATACTCTTTATTTATACTAATTTGTAGTTCATTTAGCAATTGTTGTATTTTTGTGTTCTGCTTGTTTTTGTATTTTATTATTTTCTTCGTTTTCATTTATTATTCACGTTAGATCCCCGTTACTAAAATTTACTAATTTCTAATTATCTTGTGTTTCTATCTGCAGCTGTCATTCTCCCTCTAGTTCTCCTATCCCTGTGTATTTCTCCCTTATCGCATTCTCTGCACGCGTTTCCACCTACGTGCTCCTCCCCTCCGAGCTGCGCACGTGTCTACCTGCTTTTCCAGATCGTTTATTATTATTGTGTCTATGTGCTTTCCAGTCCGTGTCTTTCGTCTCCCCTTGTTATTGTATTAGTGGTCCTCATTGTTCTCACCTGTGTTTTTGCCCCTTTCCCCTCCCAGTTACACCTGATTCCTCTAGTGTTATCTTCCCCATTTGTATTTAAGTTCCTAGTTTGCACTCTCTCTTTGTCAGAACGTTGATCAAGTTTCCCAGTGCCGATTGTCAGTAAGCCTGTGTTATTTTGTGATTCCCGAGACACCCTTTGTTTGACTTCGAGTTTTGCCCACCGATTCTGTTTTGTTTGCCTTTCTGCCTGTTTGGTTTTTGATCTTTTGACTGCCCCTCAACTACTCTTTTGGATTTAGTTTTTGTACCTTTTCGGATTCTGATAACTGGGTTTGATCTTGGACTGATTAATAAATGTTCCTTTTCTGCTATACCCTGGTCTGCGTTTGGGTCCTTGTCCGGATCGTCACGTTGTGGACGATATTGCTCACTAGACAAACTAATTCGCTCATAGTGGTGACAGACATCAGTAAATATCGGTCCTAGCTAATGATAGGCTGGCCTATCAAACCTTCCGTTTGTTAGCACATTAGTCTGGCTAGGTAAGGTTAGCAAGCTAGCCAGTCTCAGGTGGTTTGATAGCTGAAGTTTGGCACATTAAATAGTTAGTCTCTTCTTTAGCCAGCTAGCTATATCAGTATCTAAATATAGCTAGTATGGTGGTGTCATGTTATCATGTTTGCTCCAGAACCCTGGACAGCTCCCCAGAAGGAGACAACATTCCACAGCAGGGCAGCTGTCCGGTGCTGAAGCAGGGAGACAGCTGTAGCCAGTCTCTCAATCAAGCATCCCATCGTGTAATCGGTGGACGCTGCATAAAGGGACAGACAAACGCAGCCGCAAGGAGAAGCAGCAGAACCGAGCTGGCCGACATTGCGGTTTTCCGTTTTCGTCTCTCGCTTTCTCTCTCTCCCCTACAGAGATGAACGCCTCATCCAGACGCCTTCCTAGTATCGACTGGGATACCTGGCCTGAGGATGGCACGGCCTCACTCCCCGACCAAATCCGGCCCGTAAAGATTTTCCATCACCCCACCCCCCACCACCTTCTTTTGTCTCAAAACCGCAATAGAGAAGGACTTAATGTGTCTCTGTCTTGAATTAGTTATTGTGATCTGCGTACTGCATGTTGACAAAGAAACTAGACCAGATTACTGAGATAAACAATAATAAAATCATGTCATGCAATTACTGTTTTTATTTCACTGGCAAGCACCACATTTAAGTTATAATGCTGCCTAGGAATTAATTTGTAAAGTATGGTAGCCATAAACTAAGGAAATTAACGAATTAAATTAACTAGAAACCACGTTTCTAATGCTAAACACGTTTAGCTAGTTAAAATACCAAGCTGTAGTCTGTGAATGTCTTCTCACCTATCAAGTGAGAACCATTACATTTTGAACTTAATTAAACCCAATGTTTTAAGTGAGGCAATAGTTTCCAAAGGTTTAAAAAGATGGGAAAGTAGGTCCTCGGATAGCACTGATTGAGTGTGAGCTGCCTATTGCGGTTCGAAACCCGACTGTGCCAGACCGGCCCTGGCTGGGAGGCCCGATCGGGGGCGGAATTTGCTTGTCCGACCCAAGGGGAGGGGGAGGGTGAGCCGGCATGAATTCACTGAGAAGCGCAAAGGGTGTCTCCAGAAACTAGGGGGCCAAGTTTTGTTTTGGAGGAGGCAGATCATCGCTAGCCTCGGACAATTGGCTTGACCACAAAGTTGTGGGGGAGGGTGAATCTAAATAATTAGAGGTTATAATTGGCCACTAAATTGGAAGAAAAACTGGAACAAATCAGGAAAAAAAGAGATGGAAACATCACATTTTATGTTTTTATATATATATATATATGTATATATATATACACTGTGTGTAATGTTATATCTAACTGAATCTGTGTACCACATAAATAAATTACGTGCAACACAGTGTAAATATTGGGGGGACATAATTAAAGGGAATGCATTTTATTTAAATGGAGTTGTATCTTCAAATTATTGGGGGCAGATATGACTATTTTGAATAATGTCCCCGCCACTCGTTACGCCACTCATTACACAATCATGAGAAATATCTTTATGAAAGTTTGTAAGTGTGATCAGTAAAAAGGCTGGAAATGAAACCTAAAAAAGGATGTTTTAAGTGAGAGACAATAGAAACAGCATGGATGACCAATAACACCCAAAGCCCTACCACAATGTGGCAGCTTGAAGAATCTAATCCAGTCTGATTCTAAACGTGTCAGTCATATTTCTCTAAATCTTGCCATACAGCATTTCTGTTTGTGTTAGCCTTTGATAGCCCAAAAGCGATGTTTAAAAACATATTTCTTCACTGGGAGTGATGGAAATACTGTCGTCCTGTGAAGATTATTCAAAATAAAAGGGGGAAAAATAAATTAAACAGACTCCTTTGTGCCTTAGAATTATACAAAGGCAGGGATGGGAGAGGAACTTTCCCAAACATTTAAGCACAAGAAAAACAGCTTGAAGTTCAGCTTTACACAAACATTTGCCTTTGAAGAACTCTAGGTATTTTTGAAACCCTCTTCAAAAGGCATGTTGCTTCATACGCCACACGGATAATACACCGTGATTGAATAATCTCCACCATGAAAGGACTGAAAAGAGTTGCCCTGCTGACTTTAGATAACTTTTGATCAGCCTTCGCAGATTCTTCCGACAGCTTCCCAACTGCGCTACCTCAAGGCTCCTGTCACTGCATCCTGCTATTACATAGTCATACATTATAATTCCACATCATAAAAACTTTCTAAATATAATTCAATATATCTTTTTTTTTTTAAGCATGGAGAAGATATCCTGACTGTTTCAGTTGGTAAAGGCATTCAAGTCTGGGTTGAATTATTAGCCGACTATGGATTGGATTCTACCAACTTTTGTCTTTGTGATTTTATGTTAAGTAAAGAAATATTTTTTTCTTCACAAACACAATTTGGAGAGTTGGTTTTGGTGATTTCTGGACTTGGCAGACTATGTTTGCAGAGAAAATAAATATCACCTACTTGAAATTGTTAGATACATTTAAGGGAAATTTTCATTTAATCATGGTCTACAACATCTAAGCCTGCAGCAGTAGGACACAATTAATTTTGCCCCACCACTGAATACAAGTGCTTCTAGATGCTCTCTCTGCGCCTATAGAATACTAATACCTGTTGTTTGTGAGGGATGTCTCTCTGTTCCATCGACATGGGCAAAGAAGGGACTGGGGCATGAGTCCGCACAAATAATCCTGCCTTAAATGATACTCTATAGCGGGAGTATTCAAATCCAGGCCTCGAGGTCCACAGTGTCTGCAGGTATTTGCTCCAACCACACACAGTAAAAGAGCTGAAAGAGCTGGTCGAGGAACAAGCCAGTGAATGAACTAAGAGAACTGATGAAACTGGTCAAGTCGCTCCTGAACGAGAAGTAGGCTACTCGCTCAGTTGCCAGTTTTGTAATTTTAATGATTCTTTTCTTTTTTGTTTCAGATTTTTTCCAGTTTTTCTCCCATTTTAGTAGCCAATTACACCCTCTATTTGTTCAGCAAACTCTCCTTCCTTCAAGATGGAATTTTGTTTTTTGCCTTCCCTACTGGGACATTTCTGCCTTACTTTCTCCTTTTGGGGGTTCAGGCCTGGTATATTCTTCTTTTATATCATCTGTAAAATTTTAATCAGGTCAAACTGACAAATGTGGTTTGGTACCATATTGTTATTGTAGGTTTTTGTTGTATATTGTAGATTAAGTGTCCAATACATTCATGATTTTCTGACAGAGGGATGTTCTTTGTATTTTGCATACTGGAATATTCATATGTATAGTCATTCTATTGTTTCCTCAACTTTCCAAGTGTTCTTTTGACTAAAATAAAAAACAATTCAATGGAATAAGAAGTGCTATTGCATTTATAATTATTATGTTTAATAACAAAAAAACAATGATATACTCTACCGGGTACATTTTGGAAATGCAGTGCTCCATGTGACAGAAAAATATATTATAAATAAATCGTTAGCAATGATATAGGATCATTTCACTTTCAACTGGGCCAAATCACATTAAGTTTCTATGGGAGTTATGTAGGCTACTAGACTCAATAATGTGCTATTGCAGTCAGGCACAAGCTAATTAAATGAAACCATGGCCAATTTAATTTTGAAAAATAAATGTATAATGACAGACCCCAATTGAAATAACAAACAGAAAGGGGGTGCCAGACTTCAACTAGCTTCCTGCACAGATGCTACTGCCTTGAGGAGTCACTGACGGAATTTGCGCTGAACAAATGCAGGCTACCGTGTCCTGTGAGTCATTCAAATCTGTGCTGAACGAATGCAGGCTACCCATGTATCATATGAGTCATTTGTAAACAAAAGAACCGGAAGTAGTACTGAAAGAACTGGTGAACAGTAATGAATACATGATAGTGAATCCCATCATTCAATTGTACACTATATATATATTTTTTTAAATTTAAAATTTGTTTCTGATTTTATCCCATTTTCTCCCAATTTGGTAGCCAATTAGACCCGCTATTTTTACGTCAATCCCCCCCTAGTAATGTGAGTTCACTGCCATAGTCCTGTGACCGGTAGTGACGAAGCGAAGTGACGCCTCTTACGAGACGGCACCCACAGGCCGTCGACCGTAACCCGGTACTACAGGGCCACTATACGCAGCGAACGTCATGTCGGCTCCCCTCCCCTCCCTGGGGCGGACAGCCAATCGCCGCCCCCTGGTGGCACTCCCGGCCAGAGCCGACACTTGGCGAGACGGGGAATTGAACCCCGGTCTCCGTGGCCAGCGTCGGACGTTGTAACCACTGGACCACGCGGGAGGCCCCCCACTATATTTTTTCAAAAACAAAGGAAATGATGTGCAAAACTATGAGTTTTAACAGATGACTGGAAAGGCATGCATGCGATTCCACTCGCTAAAAATCTCGGTACCGGGAGTGAGGACATAAATTGGCACAAACATAGCTAGCTATCACAAGGACACCTGCCCGCTACAATAGTCAATGAATAACAGTTGTAGAGGACCACACATACTTTATCAGCTGTTCTTTCTGTGTCAGTGTAGGTGGCATAGACCGGATGCAAGCACATTGTACAATGGGAAATTCCCAATTGAAGGAAATAAAAGCATGGAATTTGCATAAAAATGTGATTACTTATATATAAAAATTTGGGGGGACATAATGAAAGGGAATGTTTTTTATCTACAAATTATTGGACGGGGCTGATATGACAGTCTTGAATATTGGGGGGGGGGGCATGTCCCCACCATCCCCCCACTCGTTACACGTATGATTTATAATTATTACCATGTAATTAATCTGAGTGGTCTACTGTTTAATATTTGTTATAAAAATGACACCGTTTGGATTTTTGTGAGTGTTTTGATACCTTTTCTATCGCCTTTATGATATTTTTTCCCCCTTTATAGAAATTGTATGACTTTATTATTATCTTCCATACAAATAGAAGCTGCTAGTTTGGTCTGTGGCTGTAAGAAAATTGAAATTATTAAAAAGACCGAAGTCATAGACAAGAAAGGCAGAAGCACCATCCAGAAGTGCCCACCATCACAGGAGAAACCGTTTTGAGGTAAAGGCATACCAGACTGTCTGAATTTCTCTCTCAAATACATTTTTTGTTTTAATCATGAATAAAATTGTGTTGTCTAAAAAATAAAATAATAAAATGAAAGGAGTAGCAGAGGGACTGCTGGGTAGCACATCCTATTAAGACACTGTTCTAGCATGTGGATGAGCCCCACAGTCTGCATCCTGTTAAGATACTGTTCTAGTGTGTGGATGAGCCCCACGGTCTGCATCCTGTTAAGATACTGTTCTAGTGTGTGGATGAGCCCCACGGTCTGCATCCTGTTAAGATACTGTTCTAGTGTGTGGATGAGCCCCACGGTCTGCATCCTGTTAAGATACTGTTCTAGTGTGTGGATGAGGTCTGCATCCTGTTAAGATACTGTTCATCCTGTTATCCTGTTAAGGCACTGTTCTAGTGTGTGGATGAGCCCCACGGTCTGCATCCTGTTAAGATACTGTTCTAGTGTGTGGATGAGCCTCTGCATCCTGTTAAGATACTGTTCTAGTGTGTGGATGAGCTTCCTCCAAAACATGCCCGGTCTGCAAGCTGTTCAACTTGTGTGTTCTTCCTCCAAAACATGCCCGTGCAAGCTCAACTTGTGGAGTGCGGAGTGAAAAGAAGCGGCGGCTGACATCATGTGTTTCAGAAGAGAATTGACAGCAGAGGTTGCAGCGAGCACGGCCTAAGAATTTAAAAAGAAGAAATCAAAAATTATCAGGGAGTGGAAAACTGTAGGACAGTTACAGTATCTGCATGCTAATAGCGAGGAATACCAACCAAGACGAAGCAGCAGTTATGAGAACAGCAAGGCATTGAAAGGCAGCTGGGTGTAGCAGGTGGTGATGATTATTCAGATGTTGGCCAGAAGGGGCCAGCAGGTTTCAGTCAGAAGAGAGTGGCAAGCTGATGGCGTCAGGCATTGCTGAGAGGCTGTTACGCAGAGTGGTGCTTTCCACAGAGATTGCAGAGAGGTAGCAGATGCTACTGTCGTGAATGTTATTCAAAAACTATGACAAAGGCTCCAGTCACACGTCTTTTTTGCCTAAATTTTTCACTTTATATTCATTGGTATTTCAGTCATGTGCTATTAAAAAAAGGCACCATGTTGCAGGCATACTGTATTTAAAAATCGGACACAATTATCTATGTTATTTACAGCCAAAAATGTATAGTTCCTCAAAATCCAGGCCTTGCTTAGAATTAGAATTGTTGCATGTGTTATGGACAGTAGTGTATTAATATGCTCATGTGCTAGGGATGCACAAGGGAAGCATTACTCCTACTCCTAATTGCACCTACCTGGTATGAGTAGTGGTGAGTTTCTGACTCACTCTGGTCAATAAAGATCCCTTGCCACCTTTCAAAATCATAAGGGTGTTAACCCCAGTGTCCTGGTCAAAGTCCCACAAAACTCGCCCTCTCCATCTGATGTGGTCCATAATCCCTCCCCCAGGTCATCACTGAAAATGTTAAATTAATTCTCAGTTGACATAGCTGGTTAAATAAACTCAAAATACCAATAAACCTTTGACTTCTGGTACAAATAAAGGGGTCAGCCCTATGTTCCCACAGTCCTATGTTCCCCCATTTCTAATGCATTTTTCTAAGAATTTTTTCCCCCATCAAAATTAGGCCCTATGTTCCCCCAGCCCTATGTTCCCTCAGTCTTACATCCCCACAGCACAGGTATGGCCATTCCCTAATGCACATAACGTGTTGTTGCCCCCCCTTAACCCATGCCCCCCCCCCCCCTAGTCGCATTGCTGCAGTAATAGTGATCATTTTGGTTTCAGAGAGTTGTCTTTATTTAAGAACAAGGAACATTATACATATTTAGGAACATAGGGCTGTGGGTTGTTTTTTGTTTCGTAAACAATAAGCCAAAGTTTTAACTGCATTCGTCGCTATCAAATCAATGGCTAAATAAATAAATATACCCTCCCTTCCTCATTCAGACTGTGCAAGGGGTGTAAGCAATGCTGGTATTACTATTGTTTTGTGGGCCCTCTAGGACTGAAATGGAGAGGGCCGCTCCACATCATTGAGTTTCCTGTTCTCATTGTGACTGCCCACAAAATAGATTGATGTCAGGGCAATAATTTAAATGTTTTCTGTTCCTGCCTCTTAGGGAAAAAGTTATGTGCTGCTGCGGTACTGAGATATTGCCATCTCACTCCACTTACAATCTGTCGTCTCAAATGCAGTGCACTGAGAGGCAAGATGGCTCACTGCCACAGACATTATTTAAGGCGTCCTACGTGTCCATCACTTTTCTCTTGCCAGACCGAACATTTCAGTCACGTCCTAACTTTTTTGTCTTTGTCTTCAGCGTATGAAAGGATTGGGTCCCTGCATTGTTTGGCTCATAGCTTGGCGCACTGCACTTTGTTTTCATCTCGTTTGTAATTCCGCCATCGACGTGCACCAAAACAGCGAAAATACCTGCTCTCTCTTGTGGATGCGCGTCAGAACCCATTAGAATCTCATCACCCATTTAGATTTTGATCGGGCTATTTGGCTCTTCAGTCAGAGCTTGCACACACACATTTATAGTTGCAGGCAAATCTCACAGCATTTTTTCAATGTTATTTGTGTAATGTGCACATGGATGCTCTCAAATCACGCATACAGCATTGTGAATAGCATTAAACAGCACAAATACTAATAGCGTTCGGTCGCCTCTTTCATGGTGGGAAACGTGTAATCAAGTCATAAACGGTTGAAACGTGTGAAAGTAGGGTGTTGTTCCAAAATGGCTGTGAAAAAGAACAATTCATAATGCAGATACATTGCAATATCAGTCAGCTTTTTGTGTGTATAAAAATGTTTTGCTTCGTGAGTCAGCCTCCATGAGGACTGCTAACAGCATGATTACCATGGGTTCCTGGCTGCGCTTGTTAGTGCATCAGGTGACTGCCAAAATAAAGGAAACACTTGAGTAAATTAAGGGTTCTGGTGGCTTTGTTATGATTTGGGGTGCATTTTTCTGGCGTGGTTTAGGTCAGAAAAATACCCCTTAGAGGTCAGGGTAAACACCAATAAATACAACACCACTCGATACAGCGATCACTTTCGTCTTATGGTGAAACATTTCTATCCCTATGGGCGTGGTCTCTTCCAGGATGACAATGCCCCCATCCACAGGGCATGCGTGGTCACTGAATGGTTTGATGAACACGCCTCAGTCACCAGATCTCAACCCAATCAGGATATTCTGGAGCAGCATGTGAGTAAGATGGGATTTCTCATGGAAGAATGGTGTTGCATCACTCCAATATAGTTCCAGTCACTTGCAGAATATTTTCCAAGGTGTATTGAAGCTGTTCTGGAGGATTGTGGTGGCCCAGCTCCCAATTGTTTCCTTTATTTTGGTAGTTACCTGTATCACAAATAACTACCCTGGTGTAGAAATATGGAAGTTCAGTAACTGTGTAACTACTTTGCAGATAATAAATGTACACATGTATAGTACATCAGGCCCCAGGGGTGGCCATGGCACAAGCTACAGCATGGCAATTAACATTCCCTACCTTCTTGTCAACCTTATCAGTTTCACAGAACCCGATCAGCATTTCAATGTGATATTCCCACTGGCGACGAGCTTGTCTACCACACAAAATTTGTACTCCACTTACATCTTGACCTCAAAAGTGAGGATAAGAGAAAAGTCAGAAAGTGAGGAGACACACACACACACACACACACACACACAGACAACTCCCCCCACACACACACCCACACACACACATAATGCACAATGGAATGCCAAAGACAAAAAACACTTCATAATGTGACCATATCATTGCAAAAATATCTCAATTCTTAATGCTATTTATCTGGAGCTCAGAAACATGTCCACAGGGTTCTGTATTTGCAGAAGCCCACACTAGGACGAGGCTGTAACGTTTCATTCTTCAGGTAGCAACCCAATTCGGGTTGTGGCACGGAGACCATTTTTACCCCGATGAAAATGATGCCCTGACTCCTTTATATATGATTGCCTTTCCTTGACAGCTTGTCCCCTTGTTTCTTTGAGAAGGGATCCTCCAATATTGGTTTTGCCGCCATTGTCTAGACAGCTTGAGATGAGTATGAAGCAGAAGCCGAGGAAAAAAACATTTTGACCATGTAAAACTGTTTCAGAACCAGCTTAAATGTGAGCCAAAGTAGTTAAGGGAGTGTTATAAGCTGGTTATATCGAGATGCATTCAAGCAGAAATAGTTTTTTCTTGTCTCTGAAACCATATATCTTCCCCCTCTGTGTTTTACCAAACCCTACTCTGCTTACCAGCTTAGTCACATTGATGTGTCATTAAAATTATAAAAGAACCAGAGTGCTGGGCATAAAAAGGCAAATATTAGTTATTAATGCAGAGCAAGTAAACAATTAAGTAAATGGCACGGCGCTATCTGCACAGTAATGTACTGTAATTACACAGAAAATTGGTTTAATTGTAAATAGTCCGGGCTTGGGCATTAGGAATCGTACCAACAAACGGAAACTTCTAGCAGGCCCTCCTGTGATGCACTGTGCTTGAAATAATGACACTTCTCCCTCCTTGCTTCTCTCGCTCGGGTGAAAATTTGTTTATTTGTTCCAAGCGCGATGCGAATTACAGCTAAAAAAGAAAATATTCAGTTTGACGAGAGCCTCAAAAAGGCAGAGTCGTAGATCACACGGGCCGCAGAAATGCTATTCTGCTTGCCGTTTGCCACGGATCGGCTCTGAAAGCACATTAATCATTTTTACATTACAGGCAGAAATCCTTACAGGTCCCCACGACTGCGGTGGCTTCAGAGTGTATTCATTATTTAGTGACAAAAACAACTTGAGAACAGCGGCGAACACAAAGCATTCCTTTCTATTTCTGTCCATCTCTGTCTGGGAGATGTGTCGGGGGAACCGTCTGTGATCTCTCCTGATTTCTTGATTGCGGACGCAAAAATGGTACCATTATGCGTCGTGTCAATGTTGAAACAAAGATGTCTGTGTGGGAATGCTTCCTCTTTGTCTTCCTCCAAAAGCTGTTTATTGGAAAGGAAGTGAGTTGTCCTCAGTGTCCATTAACGGGCAACGCAGCATAACATGCGGTTTATCAGACACTTTTATCCAAAGTGTCTTACAGTAGTGAACGCGTACAGCCCCAATAGGAAAATGAGCAGTTTTCAACAGAAATAACTCAATTGTTTTAGAAAAAAGGAGCATCTAACTTTGTATGTATGTGATTAGACACTGTAACATAAACCTCACACATCAGAGAGCAACCTACTGTAGTCTTATAAAAAAGTACTGAGGACTGAGGACTATGACATTCAGTAAATGGAAATAAAATCATCTTTCCGCTGACCATATAAGTAAACCAAAGAATGCTTATTTTTATTAATACAAGGTTTTATGTCTATGGACAAGGCAAAATAAATGTAAAAGATTAGATTGAATACAATACAAATAAACTCCAGAGCCACATATATATATATTTTTTTTTTTTTTCTGGCTCCAATGTACATTAATTACAGTGTTATTTATTTTTCTCCACAAAACATTTGATATTATTAGCATTGTTCCGCAATGTGCAATGTGCGCATACAGTGTCTCTACATTCTTATTAAGCTCCAATGGGCCATGCAATCTTCTCTTTCAAAGCAGACCTCGTTTTCCAAGCAACTGACTTGCCGTGCCTTTGTAACTAATGAGCTCCAGTTTACCTTGAACCATCCCTTCTGCGATCTCCATCGCTCATATTAAGGACCCTATTGGACTTTCCAGATGTCTTAATTTTTTACCTGGAATGGGTTTCAAATAAATCCTGATTCATTCAAATTAAAAATTTCCACCTTTAAAAAAACCTCTCCGAAACTCTGTTTATAGTCCAAGTTTGCTCACCCAAAGGTCAGACTTTACAACATTCTGATTGGGAGTTCCTCCTGGGTCCACTTCAAGCATAGCCTGTCTTAAAGTTTGGTTACATTACGTGAAACAGGTATGAGCGATGCCCCCAAATGCACTCGTTAGCACACTATTGCTGTGTCGGCACACTAAAAACTCCATGTCGTAAACACTATATTACCAGCACTGAATACAGTCATTCAATTAAAGGACTAATTAATGGACAGAGAATTTGTGAGTTGTGCAGAAATTATGCACGTGTGAACAAGGTAATGATGCACTATCCCTGCCTTTGTATTGAAAGCAAGGCGAGTGCAATTTCATTATTAACAGCATTGTTAACATCAGTCCCTCAAAGCAGTTGATAAAATGTGTTACCCGAACAAAACTGCATGCTGAACACTCCGATGCAATTGGCAAGTGTTGCCAAAAACAATTCTGGATATGTCTAAGCACTATGGTGCTTGGCATACACACAAGTTTGCCAGGTGCTCACCAACATTGGCAAGTCAAAATCCCTGATTGTCTACGCGTTTCAAACATTCCCCCTATGTTCCAAACAGAGTAATTGGGTAATCTCAATTTATACACAATTATTCCTCGTTCCCCTGTGAAATTGCAATTATGTTCCTTCATTAAAATGCCAAATTAAACAGTTACTCTACTTCAAAACTCTCCATGACCTACTAGTCTTAAAATCGCTTTTAAAGTGTTGCTTGCTAGCAGCTAGCACATATCACATTGAGAAATGGATGCATTAGCCGCTTTGCTCAAGGGTAGTGTCTCATCCATCCATTACATTTTTTCAGTTGCAAGCACTGTGCACTCTCATTTATGCTATGCAAGCATAGCTGTTTAACTATGTCTAGACACATAGTATACACAGTTCGGTTTTTGAAAATGATTAATTCTTGGCAAGAAGTTGCGATGATTGTCTGCATATCAAATATCTAACTTCTAATGCTGTGGACTCTACCAGTATAACATCTGTAGTCATCTCACACTTGAAGGCTTCCCTGTGTTCGAATTTGGCAAACAGGTCTGTGATGTTATCGCATGGTAAAGGTGGCCCAGGAAGTCAGTCAGCCTCTTTTAATTTTTTCTGTGGAAAATGGCATTATACACCACTGACCATTTAATTGTATCCTTTGGACGTTTTTTATTAATGAATTCCCCCCCTCCCTCCTTGCCTCTCCACTGTGTATCTGATGTGTAGTGAGTTTGTACTGGTGCACTATGGCTGCCGTCGCGTTCACCCAGGTGGGTGTTACACATTGGTGGTGGTTGAGGTGAGTTGCTCCTATCATTGTAAAGCACTTTAGGTTCCTTGAAAAGCGCTATATAAATCCAATGTTCAATTCAATTCAAAATGTTACTGTCAGATAATGCCTTCTCTCAAAGTGGTACTCCAAATTTTCCTGGATAACAGTTTGTCTTATCATTTAACTCTGATGCTACACATATACTCTGATGGTCACACCTCATATTCATATGGCACTCTATGTGCTTTGAATGAGTCAACAAAATTAATGGTTAAAATGAACCTATTCAGCTTTTCATTAGGTTACCATCTTGTTTTCCTGTTTGACACATCAGTAATTGGGAGATTTCTCTTAAGTTATGGACCTGTTGAGTCCAACACCATCTGTTAATGCCTAGCTCTCCTCAAAGGAGCAGTCATAGGATGCACTCTCTCCTCTGGTCACTATGCAATTCTGTCCCAGGCACAGACTAGACCAGGGGTGGGCAATTTCGGTCCTGTAGGGCCGGTGTGTATGCAGGTTTTTGTTTCTAACAAGTACCCTGACTCAATTCGTTCATTTGTTGGATACGCATTACATTTTACATTTACATTTTAGGCATTTAGCAGAGGACTTACACAGTTTCCATTTTCTTTACATACAATCCATTTATACAGCTGGATATTTTACTGAAGTAATTCAGGTTAAGTACATTGCTCAAGGGTACAACAGCAGTGCTCCCACCTGGGGATTGAACCTGCAACCTCTGAGTTACAAGCCAAGCTCCCTAACCATTACACTACACTGCCAGCCTGTGTAGTTCACTACAAGTGAACTACGCCAATGCTGGTTCACTTGTAGATTAGACCACACTAACATGTTTCATATGGGAATGCAAGAACAGTCTTCAGCTGTCATTCATGTGCTTATCAAAAAATTTAGCTAAAATGTCAGATCAGGTAAAGGATTGGGCTAATTAAATAATTAAGAGCAGAAGTGGATACGGCTCTCCTTTCCCACCCCTGGACTAGGTCCTGAGTAGATTGATTGCAGCACCAGTGTTGTTGCTGTCAGATACAGCACCAAGCAGTTGCTTAAAGCATTTGCAAGACCTCACCAGTCACACCTACCTCCTCGAGTGAAGGTGCACAAGCACCCTGTCAAAGTGGCCAGAATTGGAGAAGGGTTCTTAAATATTCATGACTGCCCCATTGGTTCTTGGAGGAGGAATCTGTCAACTCCATGCAAACCAGAAGGAGCTGGAGTGCTCAACAGCCTAAGGGTACTGGTAAACGTCTTGAGTCTGGGTGCTTTAGAAATACAGAGTACGCTGTTCATTTTAGGACATTTTTCAAACATCAACTCAGAATCCACACAACCAAAAAGGTACAATTGCATGCTGTCATCCAATCCATCTTCCAGTTGTCAAAATATAACTGTCATAACTTAGAACAGGGTCAGGCAGTCCAATCAGGGATAGTCTGTGCTAAAGAGGTGGTGTAAAACTAATACTTCAACTTCTCAAAAATCTCCCCCCCAAAAAAAAAAAAACACTCGAAAAAATCTAAACAAACAGCAGGGTAGCACTCCCTAAATAGATGATTCGGAAAATTATATTTAATAGTCAGTTTGCCCAAAAAGGTGAACTCTGACCTGTGTGATTATATTTTATTTAGTGATTTTATAATAATAAACTGAAATTTGGTGGAATTGAATCATTGTCAGCAACAAATCAAAAATATTTTTTTAAAAAGGAAACATCTTACAAGCAGAGCCCACACCACAGTAAATTACCCTAGCCAAGGGTTAGACAAAGAGGGTGGTTTCAGTTTCTGAATTTCATGCCTTTCTACTCTACTCTAATAATTATTTTATTAGACCAATCATTTACCAGATCTCACATTTTAGCTACATTTCTTGATAACTTGTGAAGGACAGCTGAAGACTCTTCTTTGGTGTTACAGAAAACATTTTACTGTGATCTTTCTCTCAATGTTTTCAATTGTATCTATTTAGCATCATTAGTTGTGCTATGTAATTGTATAACCTTGAATATCCATTAAATATATAGAATATCTATTGAACCCCTTCTTTCCTGAATCTTTCATGAATTCTCATTTTACCTCAAATGTATCATGTGCTGTACATACACACCATCCGATATAGCTCACTCTACTATCCCTTAACAACGATGCACATGTTTATCTGACAATGCCTGTGAGATTCCCATAAAGAAATTACAAAATTATATATTACGTGAAAAGGCACCTATATACCCATTTAAAGTCTTACCTTATCAAACCTAATCGTTTACTTTTTTTAATTGTCACATGCACAGACAGCAGTGTTATGTTTGTCTCATATTCTGTAACACTGTTTTTCCTGCAGATAAGTGCTCTGAGGAAGCCCAGTTGTAGAAATGTGTAAATAAGTGTTTTCCTTTGACATTTATTTTGGCCAAAAATAATATTTTTAGGGTAGCCTATCCTCTGACCTAGTATTTGAGACATACTTGTTTGTTTGTTTGTTTTTGTTTTTTTGGGGGGGGTGATGGGTGTGTTTTCTGTAATGAATATCAATGGGGAACTAAACCCATAATAATTGGTGATTTTGAATAACCTTTTCTCAGAGTTGCTTTGAATGTTCTTTGGTCTTCATGATGAAGCTATTGTTTGGAAAGGCAAATAAGACTTTAGACTTCGTGTGTAGTTCTGCGTTCCCTGCCTGTTTGCACCCGTTGAAGGAGCAGGTCTCGTTACTTTGTTAGTCTAATTAGCAGCTTGTTGCTTTTGTTCCACGGTTTATTGGTTGATTACTAGCTTCAGTCGCTGCTTAGAAGATTTAGTTCAAAATTTGATTGATACTTAGCATTTCAACCAGTTTTGATTACCAGGCTTAGCACCCGTGTTTGCAGTTGATTAATGTAAGGAATTGGTAATTAGTCTCTATTGTTGTCAGGGGGCATTCGCCACATATAAGCAATCATAGTTGTGGATAGCGGCAGCTTTTCGCGCAGCCTCACCTTCCTAGCCTCACCGAACGAAGACTCAGCGGACAAAGACAAAGGAGTCTACCTGCAGGAGTCCACCGAGGGGGGCCAGCTAGGGAGTGCTCGCCGCACGGTGAGTATCATAGTTTTGTATCTCCCTATTGTACTACCTCTGCATCTAACACTACATGCTTCCTCCCTATTCCAGTCCATGTCTCCTCTTCTAGATTGCCTAGATGGAGAGATTCTACCCACACCCGTAATCTGTCCAACCTCATCCACCCTCCTAGATCTCCCGGTGTTGACGTGGTGGTAGCTGGCGGACTATGGAACTGCCAGTCTGCTGTCCGGAAGGCCGATTTCATCTCGGCCCAGGCCTCACTACTCTCCCTGCAGTTCCTGGCGCTTACGGAGACCTGGATCACTCCGCAAAACACGGCCACCCCTGCTGCTCTCTCTGCCGCCTACACCTTCTCCCACACTCCACGACCCTCAGGTAGAGGTGGAGGGACAGGTATACTGATCTCCCCCCTGTGGAGATTTGGTATTGTTCCTCTTCCTCACTTCTCCCCCTCCTCCTTTGAATTTCATGCTGTCACTGTCACTGTTCCATGTAAACTGCACATCATTGTTCTTTACCGCCCTCCAGGTCCACTGGGGAGTTTCTAGATGAGATGGATGCCCTACTCAGTGCCTTCCCTGAGGATGGCACTCCCCGTCTTACTCCTCGGGACTTCAACCTGCAGCTAGAGTCCTCCCAGGCCTCTGCATTCCTCCCCTGCTTCAGTCCTTTGACTTCACCATGGCTGAATCCCCATCCACCCACAAGGCCGGTAACCAACTGGACCTGGTCTTCACCAGGAACTGTGCCTCACCCAACATTACGGTATCGCTCTACATGTGTCTGACCATTCCTTTCTGTCTTTCTCCCTCCCCCTCCCCTCTGTCCCTAAACCATCTTCACCTGCTCCCACTGTCCTTGTCCGTCGCAACCTCCGCACTCTCTCACCCGCTGCCCTGTCAGCTACTGTCCTATCTTCCCTTCCCCCTACTGATGCCTTCTCTCAGCTACCTGCTGAAGTAGCATCATCCACCCTACTTTCCTCTCTCTCCTCCTCCTTTGACTTACTCTGTCCTCTATCCGCTAAACCCGCTCGTCTCCGCCCCGCCCCTGGCTAACCGATTCCATTCGGGCTAACCGACTGAAGCTGCGTGCGGCAGAAAGGAAATGGAGAAAATCCAAATCCCCTGCAGCTCTGTCTGACTTCCACACACTCCTGGCTTCCTTCTCCGCTAACCTCTCCTCTGCTAAGTCTGCATTCTTCCTTTCTAAGATACAATCCTCTGTTTCCAACCCACGTAAACTCTATGCTACATTTTCCTCTCTCCTCACCCCTCCTCCTCCCCCACCCCCTCCTCTATAAACCGCCGATGACTTCTCATCCTTCTTTCACGAGAAGGTTGAGGTCATTCGCAACTCCTTCCCCCAACCTCTCCCTCTCCCATCCCGCTACCTAAACCTCCTACTCCTCTGTCCTCCTTCTCACCCTCCCCTGACTCTGACATCCTTCAACTTGTTCTCTCCCACCGTCCCACCACCTGCCCTCTTGATCCCATTCCTTCCCCCCTCTTCCAGTCCATTGCTATGGACATCCTCCCCTTTGTCTCTAATGTCATTAACTCCTCTCTTTCCTCTGGCTCTGTCCCCTCCGCCCTCAAATGCGCTCAGGTTGTCCCCTCCTCAAAAACCCTCTCTGAATCCTGCTGTCATCTCTAACTACCGACCTGTCTCTCTCCTCCCATTCCTCTCCAAAACGTTAGAGCGGGCTGTCTATAATCAACTGTCTGCTCATCTCTCACAGAACGACCTGCTTGATCCTAACCAATCTGGGTTCAGAGCAGGCCACTCCACAGAGACTGCTCTCCTTGCGGTCACAGAGGCTCTTCACATCGCTAAGTCCCGATCCCTTAGCTCCGTCCTCCTTCTCCTCGACCTGTCGGCGGCATTCGACACCGTGGACCACCGGATCCTGCTCATCTCTCGTCGAGATGGGAATCTCTGGATCTGTGTTGACATGGTTTGAGTCCTACCTGGCTGACCGGTCCTACCAGGTGGCCTGGAGAGGATCCTCTCCTCTCCCCGCACCCTCTCTACCGGTGTCCCGCAGGGCTCGGTGCTAGGCCCTGTCCTATTTTCTCTGTACACCAAGTCACTTGGTTCTGTTATTTCTGCTCATGGTTTTTCCTATCACTGTTATGCTGATGACACTCAACTGTTTCTCTCCTTCCCTCCATCTGATACCCGGGTCCCGGCACGGATCTCTGCATGCCTGGCTGACATCTCCGCATGGATGTCCACCCACCACCTGAAGCTGAACCTGGGGAAGACAGAGCTGCTCTTCCTCCCAGCGAAGGGCTCCCGATGATTGATGCGTCAATCACCGTGGAAGGCTCCATAGTGTCTCCGTCCCAGTCTGCCAGGAGTCTTGGGGTAACCCTGGACAACCAGCTGTGCTTCTCGAGCCATATTGCAGCGATCACTGACCTGCCGTTTCTCCCTCCACAACATCCGGAGGATCCGACCGTTCCTCACCCAAGAGGCCACTCAACTCCTGGTCCAGGCCCTGGTGATCTCACGTCTGGACTACTGCAACTCCTTGCTGGCAGGCCTTCCGGCCTGTGCCATCAAGCCACTGCAACTAGTCCAGAACGCTGCTGCTCGCCTGGTGTTCAACCAGCCGAAGTTCACCCACGTCACCCCTCTACTCTCCTCTCTGCACTGGCTCCCCATCGCAGCACGCATCAGATTCAAGTCACTGGTGCTTGCTTTTCAAGCGGCCAGAGGTACTGCTCCCCCATACCTCCAGTCACTCATCACGCCCTACACCCCGTCCAGACCTCTCCGCTCCGCCTCCGCTGGCAGACTGACTGCCCCATCCCTCCGGGCGCCTGGCAGCCGCTCCTCCGCGGTCTCGCCTCTTCTCTGTCCTGGTCCTCGTTGGTGGAACGACCTCCGCAATTGGTCAGGACTGCGGAATCACTTCCAATCTTCCGCAAGAGACTCAAAACCCACCTCTTCAGACTCCACTACCCCTGATCTCTGTCCATCTAGCTAAATTGTCTTCACCACTGTCTACTTGTTCAACACTATACTCTTTTAAAAAAAAAAAAAAAAAAATGTACATTTTGTAAACATTGTAAAATACCTTTTCCTTCCCGGTGTTACAGGTATGGTACGCAGATGCCTGCAATGATGTCTATTGCTGTATTCCTGCACTGATCTCGTGCGCTAACTGTGATTGCTCCTACCATGCATTGATGCACATCTTGTAAGTCGCTCTGGATAAGAGCGTCTGCTAAATGCTTAAAATGTAAAATGTAATGTAAATGTAAAATATGGGATCTCTCACACACAGGTGTATTTATTTTCAAATCATTTGAAACACCGGAATTGTACGCAGGTGGACTCCTAATAATTACATGATCTCTGAAGACAATTGATAGCACCAGAGTTTATTTAGGTGTGTCTTGGCAAAAGGGGATGAATACTTGTGGAATCAATTATTGTCTGTTTATTCATAAGTAATTATGATTTTTTTCTTATTTATTTGACATTATAGAGTATTTTGTGTTGATCCGTGGCAGAAATTCCAAATTAAATACATTTTTATTCCATGAAGTGAAAAAATAACATTAAAAAAATCCCAAATGAGTTGAAGACTTTTGTATCTGCAGGAAAAATAGTGTTACAGACAATGACAAACACATGCACGTGATAATTGAATAATTAAAACAATTAATTAAGTTGATAAGGTAAGTCATTATATCGGTATAGAGTTACCTTTTCACTTACGTAATGTATAAGTATGTAACATATTTGTTGTCTTGATAACCAATGTGTTTTTATACAGTCTGATTACACAAGGAGACAGAAAAAGACAGAAGATTCAATCAGTTGCACTGCAGTATGTAGCAGAACCTGCATCTTTCATCATGACTGTCTCAAGCACAAACCTATCCAACTCGATTGATGTCCTGTCACAGTACACTGTTGAGCAGTGTTTTCCTCAACACCAAACCAGTCATTAAGCCAACAAACATTTTTTTATTTAGGGTTGACTATTTAGGCCACTTAGCAGAAACTTTTATCCAAAGCCAGCTAACCAAGTGGCTAGATAGTTTAGCTAGCCTCGTTTTCCCAATAAAAACTCAATCTCAATACAGTTTTTTTCAATCGCTTTGGCACTATTTTCAGAACCTTGATGTCAATTTTCAAAACTCTAGGCACAAAAATCACAACCAATGATCAACACATTTTTCAAAACTCTAAAACTTTTTCCAATTTCTTGGATACAATATACATAAACCAAAGATCATTTGTTCATTGAACTAAAATCACCTGTTCAAAATGACACAACTTAACATCAAAATATAACCATTTCAAAATGCAATTCACACATTACATTTGAGATGACTGTCTATTAATTTCATTACAATTATCTAACTATCAATTGATACAACTGCTCAAAATGACAAGTAACTGTTGCATTACTCTTAAAGCATAGTCTTAAGGAAACTGAGGAACAATATCCCATGTTCAGATCATGAAAGTTTCAGGATAACGAGATTGATTGACACCACCATTGACACCAATTCGTTACTGATGATTGATTTCACCTTGTGGTATGGGTATAAATAAGTGGCATCCACAACAACATGGAGCAGGCAGGTGGGCACCATAGAGGAGGAGGAGGAGGAGGAGGAGGAGGAGGAGGAGGAGGAGGAGGAGGAGGAGGAGGAGGAGGAGGAGGAGGACGACGACGAGGAGGAGGACGAGGACGAGGACGACGACGAGGAGGACGACGACGAGGACGAGGACGAGGACGCGGACCAAGACAGCGGCAGCAACAGCAAAGAGTCTCCAATGAGATCAAAGTAATGGTTGTAGACCATGTCATAAATCATGGCATGACAATGATTGAGGCCGCTAGAATGATTCAACCAAACTTCAGAAGATCAACTGTCGCCTCAATCATCAGAACTTTCCACTATGAGAACCGGTAAGTCTTCAGCATGCACTACAGTAAACATTACAGTACTGTAGGCTACTCTTAATTGTCAAATGACTGTACACTGCATGCCAATGTGTAGCACAGAGTAGGTAATGTGACTATGAAAATGTGTTCTACAGTATGATGGCATGTTCTTCCTGTAATTCTCCCTACAGAATTGAGACTAGACTCAATAGTGAAGGCAGAGGGAGACTCCTGACTGACAAACAAGAGCGGGCTGTGGTCAACTTGGTCCGGGCCAGAAATGACATTCGCCTTACAGAAATCAGACGGCACATCCTGGACAATGAAGACATCTTCAACAATGTGGAAGCCATAAGTTTGCCGACCATTGCACGCATTCTGAAAAGGCACCAGGTGTCCCTAAAACAGTTGTACCGTGTGCCTTTTGAGAGAAATGCAGACAGTGAAGCAACTGAGGATTGAGTATGTTTGGGTATGTTCAGTTTCATGATGCCTGTTTGTGAAAAATTCCCCATTGTACTGTAATCAATAATTCTCTTTCCAACATATCTTTTTACATAGAGGGTGATGGCCCTGGATGCTGACAAAAACCATCGCAAATTAGTTTTTGTGGATGAGGCAGGCTTCAACCTGGCCAAGACAAGGAGGAGAGGTTGGAATTTCATTGGCCAGCAGGCAACCATCCAAGTACCCGGACAACGTGGGGCCAACATCAGCATGTGTGCGGCTATATCAGAAGATGGTGTTGTGGGGCGCAGACCTCGTATTGGCGCATACAATGCAGAGCTCCTTGTTGCCTTCCTTGATGAGCTAACTCTAGTCTGTAGAGCTGTTGGTGTGATATGTTATTGTGTGGGACAATGTCAGATTCCACCATGCTCAACTGGTGCAGGCATGGTTTCAGGCCCATCCACAATTCATCACCGTGTACTTGCCCCCATACACTCCTTTCCTAAACCCGATTGAGGAATTTTCCACATGGAGGTGGAAAGTGTACAATAGGTGTCCGCATCAACAAGTGACCCTTCTCCAGGCCATGGATGACGCATGCAACGTCATCACAGCAGACCAGTGTCGGGCCTGGATTTGCCATGCCTGAAGGTTCTTTCCAAGATGTTTGGCGAATGAAAACATCTATGTTGATGTGGATGAGAACCTGTGGCCAAATCCACAAGACGGTTGTTGGGAATGATGAGTGATTGATCCTTTGTTTTGCTTTTTTTTCTTAGCCAGGTGAGGAACACTGCAGTTTGTTTTGCAGGACTAATTTTTGCTTTCATTCAAAGGGAACCTATGTTGTCATTTACAGTAAGTAAGTAAGACTTATTATTCATCAATAAGTTTCAGATTTGTTCAATGATTCCACTGCGTCTGTGGTATTCTCTCCTAGTTATTTTACAGTGACATTCCATGTAGCATATGATTAAACATGTATCATATATTTTGTACTACAATATTTCATGGTTGTACGAACAACTTAATAGTGAAGCTATCTTATGTGTGGGTGATCTAAAGAAATGTCCCTATGGTATTTCATGATAAATGAGTTTGAACCAATGACTCTGGGAGTGCAAGGTTTCTTTAAAGATATGAATACACAATGCAATGTTTTGAAAGTTGGACAGCCTGTATTACAAGTGGTGACCGTTTAGAGTTTTGTCTAGTTTTTAAAAATGACATCAAGGTTCTGAAACTAGTGCCAAAGCGATTGAAGACTAAAAACTGTGGCATGTGAAACTTCGCTTTTTCTCAGTGTACTGGTCCATAAAAGTTTGACGTGTTCTGGATAACGGGTATAAAAAAGACTGTAGAATAGCCCAACAATTATGTTTTTGATCAACTAGGAAACCGATTTGTATGAAATTGTGAGGATCTGTTTGAATAGTATTTGTCCTTTGCCAGAAAATAAATCTACATTGGTGCTGTAATGGAGTGAGGAGATGTATACATATCTGATGGCATCTGTCAAATCATTGATAACCTGTACCCCACACCTCTTACAACATGATACATTTAGTATTTTCAGAGATTACTTTGTGTGTGCATGTGCGTGTGTTAGTGTGTGTGTGTGTGTGTGTGCATTATTGGAGATAGAAGAAGCCTGTTATGTCTCCGTCCCGTCCTGTCCACCTCCTGTGTTTCCTGACAGTTTTTCCCTTGTTCCTGTCTCGGTTTTCCTTTTCTCCCTTGTGATTGTTGTGTTAATTGTTTTATTATTTTCAATTATCCTATTATCATTCCCTCGTTACCACTCATCATGTTCACCTGTTGCCTATTCCGGCACACCAGCCTCCCATCTAGTTCATCAGCCCTGCAGAGTATATCTTCCCCGGTTTCCCCTTCATTCTTGTCAGATCGTTGTGTGTGTTCTCCCTGCCTGGCTCCTTCCCCGTTGGTATCCAGTAGTTTTTCGTCCTGCCTGTCCTGCCTGTCCTGCCTGACCTGCCTGTCCTGCCTGTCCTGCCTGTCCTGCCTGTCCTGCCTGTCCTGCCTGTCCTGCCTGTCCTGCCGCGTGCCCTCGGACCAGCCAGCTCCCTGCCCTGCCTCCAAGCCAGCTTCCCTACGTGCTTGCCTTCGTCTGCCCTTACCTGTGTTCCCCTGTTCCAGTCCTTGTGTGTATTTATTTATTAAATACCCTCACCTAAATCATCCTGTGTCATCGTCCTGCGCTTGGGTCCAACCTGCATTCACCTGCGTATCCAATACGTAACAGAACGATCTGACCAATCATGGACCCAGCAGACGATGACGGTTTCCGCGGGATTTTGGAGGAGATCAAGGCCAACATATCCCAGATGGGGAATCAACTGGACCCCCAACGCGCCCTGTCTTCGCAGGCCTCCCCGAGGCCCAACGCGCCCTGTCTTCGCAGGCCTCCCCGAGGGCCCAACGCGCCCTGTCTTCGCAGGCCTCCCCGAGGGCCCAACGCGCCCTGTCTTCGCAGGCCTCCCCGAGGGCCCAACGCGCCCTGTCTTCGCAGGCCTCCCGAGGGCCCAACGCGCCCTGTCTTCGCAGGCCTCCCGAGGGCCCAACGCGCCCTGTCTTCGCAGGCCTCCCGAGGGCCAACGCGCCCTGTCTTCGCAGGCCTCCCGAGGGCCCAACGCGCCCTGCTCCGCAGGCCTCCCGAGGGCCCAACGCGCCCTGCCTTCGCCGGCCCTCCCGAGGGCCCAACGCGCCCTGCCTTCGCCGGCCTCCCGAGGGCCCAACGCGCCCTGCCTTCGCCGGCCTCCCGAGGGCCCAACGCGCCCTGCCTTCGCCGGCCTCCCGAGGGCCCAACGCCCTGCCTTCGCCGGCCTCCCGAGGGCCCAACGCCCTGCCTTCGCCGGCCTCCCGAGGGGCCCAACGCGCCTGCCTTCGCCGGCCTCCCGAGGGGGCCCAACGCCCTGCCTTCGCCCTCCCCGAGGGCCCAACGCGCCCTGCCTTCGCAGGCCTCCCCGAGGGCCCAACGCGCCCTGTCTTCGCAGGCCTCCCCGAGGGCCCAACGCGCCCTGTCTTCGCAGGCCTCCCCGAGGGCCCAACGCGCCCTGTCTTCGCAGGCCTCCCCGAGGGCCCAACGCGCCCTGTCTTCGCAGGCCTCCCCGAGGGCCCAACGCGCCCTGTCTTCGCAGGCCTCCCCGAGGGCCCAACGCGCCCTGCCTTCGCCGGCCTCCCCGAGGGCCCAACGCGCCCTGCCTTCGCCGGCCTCCCGAGGGGGCCAAACGCGCCCTGCCTTCGCCGGCCTCCCGAGGGCCCAACGCGCCCTGCCTTCGCCGGCCTCCCCGAGGGCCCAACGCGCCCTGCCTTCGCCGGCCTCCCCGAGGGCCCAACGCGCCCTGCCTTCGCCGGCCTCCCCGAGGGCCCAACGCGCCCTGCCTTCGCCGGCCTCCCGAGGGCCAACGCGCCTGCCTTCGCCGGCCTCCCGAGGGCCCAACGCGCCCTGCCTTCGCCGGCCTCCCGAGGGCCCAACGCGCCTGCCTTCGCCGGCCTCCCGAGGGCCCAACGCGCCCTGCCTTCGCCGGCCTCCCGAGGGCCCAACGCGCCCTGCCTTCGCCCCTCCTCCCCGAGGGCCCAACGCGCCCTGTCGCCGCGGGCCTCCCCGAGGGCCTCTCCTTGCCTGTTGTCGCAGGCCTCCCCGAGGGCTTCTCCTTGCCTGGTGTCGCAGGCCTCCCCGAGGGCCTCTCCTTGCCTGGCGTCGCAGGCCTCCCCGAGGTCCTCTCCTTGCCTGGCGTCGCAGGCCTCCCCGAGGACCTCTCCTTGCCTGGCGTCGCAGGCCTCCCCGAGGGCCTCTCCTTGCCTGGCGTCGCAGGCCTCCCCGAGGGCCTCTCCTTGCCTGGCGTCGCGGGCCTCCCCGAGGGCCTCTCCTTGCCTGGTGTCGCGGGCCTCCCCGAGGGCCCAACGCCCCCTGCTGCCGCGGGCCTCCTCGAGGGCCCAACGCCCCCTGCTGCCGCGGGCCTCCTCGAGGGCCCAACGCCCCTGCTGCCGCGGGCCTCCCCGAGGGCCCCTACGTTCCTGCTGCCGCGGGCCTCCACGAGGGCCCAACGCCCCCTGCTGCCGCGGGCCTCCACGAGGGCCCAACGCCCTGCTGCCGCCGGCCTCCCCGAGGGCCCACCGCGCCCTGCTGCCGCCGGCCTCCCCGAGGGCCCACCGCGCCCTGCTGCCGCCCGGCCTCCCGAGGCCCACCGCGCCCTGCTGCCGCCTCCCCCCGAGGCCCACCGCGCCCTGCTGCCGCCGGCCTCCCCGAGGGCCCACCGCGCCTGCTGCCGCCCGGCCTCCCGAGGCCCACACGCGCCCTGCTGCTGCCGGCCTCCCCGAGGGCCCACTGGGGCCCGTCCCCTCAGCGACACTTTTGTCCTCGGTGCCCTCCAGCCATTCCCCCCCCCACCCGCCCGGGTCATCTGGGATCCCTTCCTAATTCGGGATTTTCATCGGGAGCATCCCGATAGGCCTGGTGGGTCGCCAGGAGGCTCCCGTTGAGGGGGGGGTACTGTTATGTCTCCGTCCCGTCCTGTCCACCTCCTGTGTTTCCTGACAGTTTTTCCCTTGTTCCTGTCTCGGTTTTCCTTTTCTCCCTTGTGATTGTTGTGTTAATTGTTTTATTATTTTCAATTATCCTATTATCATTCCTCGTTACCACTCATCATGTTCACCTGTTGCCTATTCCGCACACCAGCCTCCCATCTAGTTCATCAGCCCTGCAGAGTATATCTTCCCGGTTTCCCCTTCATTCTTGTCAGATCGTTGTGTGTTCTCCTGCCTGGCTCCTTCCCCGTTGGTATCCAGTAGTTTTTCGTCCTGCCTGTCCTGCCTGTCCTGCCTGTCCTGCCTGTCCTGCCTGTCCTGCCTGTCCTGCCTGTCCTGCCGCGTGCCCTCGGACCAGCCAGCTCCCTGCCCTGCCTCCAAGCCAGCTTCCCTACGTGCTTGCCTTCGTCTGCCCTTACCTGTGTTCCCCTGTTCCAGTCCTTGTGTGTATTTATTTATTAAATACCCTCACCTAAATCATCCTGTGTCATCGTCCTGCGCTTGGGTCCAACCTGCATTCACCTGCGTATCCAATACGTAACAAAGCCTCTCTCCCCACAGGTGTTCTCTGCCGTTCTGGTCCAAAACCAAGACCCTGTGACAAAGTTCAGCTCTGGCTCTGGCTCTCCTCAGCACGGTAACAACCCCCCCACCCCCTTCACCGGGCACTTATTAATACAGCCCCAATCAGCTCTGGTCCAATCAGAGTACTCAGCCTCATCACGCACAAGCAGCAGGTGGAGATCAAGATCACAAAAGGCATTATCTCAAAAGGGTAAAAGGGCATAAAAACTTGAAAGAATCCAGATCACAGAGGTGACAAAAATACACTGCACAGAAACAGCACACACACAAATCCAAAAGCACAAGTGTAAGTAAAGAAAGGTGTACAAATTCAAACATGCAGTACACACTAAGTCACAAATCAAGTTATAAGACAAGCAGCAGGCACACAATTAGATAACGCACTTGGTATTCAAAATGATCTAATTATATAAGCCCTCGCAGTATGTGGGCTTTTGGTTATAAACCACATACAAGAGCATGACCCTGATTCAAAAATTGGTTGGAAAAAAGCCAATACTTATTTTTTATATTATGTATGCGATGTTATTTATTATATTATTTGAAAGGAATTGCATTTTATTATTTATTGTATTCGGAAGTTGAACAAGTGTATATCTGACATACTGTACATATTAGATTACTTTAATTGTATCTTCGAAAAGTATGCTGAAAGCAGACTACTTTGACTTTAGGTCACAATATCACAACTATTCTTGTGAACTTTTTGAAACTGTGTACTAGTTGAAACAATTTCAACTTTTTAATTAACTATGGACTTATTTAGAATCTCCTGGCATTTTGGCATGCAATTTCATGCATTCTAGCTGTGGGTACATCAGGGGCATAACCACATATTTCATATTGGGGGGGGGGACATAATGACAGGGAATGTTTTATATCTACAAATTCATGACTGTTTTGAGTATTGGGGGGGACATGTCCCCCCCCACACTCGTTACACCTGTGGGTTACATAGGCTTCCATTGTTTTCGGACGTTGATGCTAACAGTGCTCATTTCTGTGTATTCGCTGTTCACATAGACCACACATTTGCTAATAACTCTTCTTTGGATGTGTAGTCCAATGGGAAAAGGGGGGAAAAAGATACATTCATTGATTTTGGGCAAGCTATCACATTAAAGTACATCATCTTTTAAATGTATGAATAGAAGCCTGTATCTTGAGCCTCCAAATGGTGATCCCCTGACAGCGTCGCTTCCTGACAGAACACATCAACGCTCTCTCCGCATGCTGATTACTCCATCTGCTCCACAGAATGCATCCACTGCATCTTAGCAACAGGACCTTATTGCCGGTAATATTATTTTCTTTCATGTCCCCCCTTTGTTCTTGAAAGGGCAGTGTGAACAGGCCACAGTTTCCCATAAGGAAAAAAAAGAAGGGATCCTATAAAGGGAAGCTATTAGAAAAGCAAGATCTATTAGCTACTGAAGTATATTATAGGATTCCCACAGACCAATGAAGGGTCAGACTTCACACTGAAAGAACACAGTGTTTTTGTATGATAAAAACAAATCTGTCAGACTTAAATCTTTCACCTGAGAGCAACGTAATGAACAAGCCTTGCAAAACATTTCTAAAGATTGCAAGAAATGTGTCACATTCCACAGGACGTATGCTCTTGGCGTGAACTCAAGGAAAGTTTAGCTTTTTTACAAACAAAGACTCTCGACAAAGGTCTTGACCAAAACATTATATAATCTTTCCGGAAGCCCAGTCAGGTTTCAAATGATGTTCAGTTGAAATTTGAGGCCATAAAGATTTCAGACAAACAAAACAAGAGCCAGACTGAGGAAAACAAAAAGAATGAGAAGCTGTCAAGTTCACGCCGTGTAGGAAAGAGGAGAGATATCACTGCGAGGAAGGCAATTGCATTGCTGAAACCACCAGACAATTTGCAGATGAGGGCTATGTGGTCCAAGTAGCAAGATGACTAAACGTTCATACGCAAGGTCACAGAGCCATGCAAACCATCTGAATCCATTTGAATGTAATAATGCAGCTATGTTTCTATTCCTCAGAGAACCTTCTGACTTCAAACAGTAATGTCTGTGGACAGTAAACGCACATTTATGAAAAACAAAAATATATTTATTATGAGAATTTATCCCAATGATTGAGTGGAAACTGTATGTGAGAAAGAAATATCGCATTTATTTGTGGACTTTGCTCTTAACAAATGCATTTACATGAAGGCAGGCCAGTTCCACCTCCAGCCCTGTGAAACATTGCCGTGTACTCCTTGTGGAGCTGTACACAAGCATATACAGTGGGTATAAAAAGTATTTGCCCCCTTTGGCATTTTTTCACATTTTATTTTCTTACTTCATGGAATCAAAATTGATTTAATTGGGATGTCTTGCCACTGATCAACACAAAATACTCTATGATGCCAAATAAATAAAAATACAACAACTCTAAAGCTTTTTCTTATTTAAATTGTAAATTAAAGTGTAAATTACCATGGCTAGCTAGCTAACAAATGTTTCCTAGCTCATACGTTTTTGCTCTTCAGAGGACCGAGTCAACCTTAGCTTATGCAGTTTGTCCTTTCCACCTTTTTCACTATTTCTGGTTACTCCTTTAAGTAGTCCATAGTTTGTTTGTGTCCTGCTAGTACTAGCCTACCACTCTTATATGCACATTCACTCATTATACATTGCATCTTATCTTTCATCTTGTGTCATCTTGCGATACCTGTCCGCATCTCCTACCGTTCAACATCAGAAGGATCTGCCCCCTCCGCACCCAATGGCCCACTCACCTAGCAGCCTGTGCATTTTTACATTGCATTTGACATTTTAACCAGAGAGACTTACAAGATGTGCATTAATACATGGTAAGAACAATCAGTTTGCGCAAGAGATCAGTGCAGTAATACAGCGATAGACATCGACAGCTACATACCATACCTGTTACACTGGGAAGGAACATGTTAGTATTTTATTTTTTTTTTTTAGGAAGCAAGGATACATATACAAAAAGTATTGAACAAGTAGGCAGTGGTGATGACAATTGGCTAGATGTACAGAATTCAGTGGTAGTGGAGTCTGAAAAGGTGGGTTGTGAGTCTCTTGCGGAAGATCGCAAGTGATTCCGTGGTCTTGAAGGTAATTCCACCACCGAGGGGTCAGGATAAAGAAGAGGCGTGACTGCAAAGAGTGGCTGCCGGGCGCCCAGAGGGATGGGACAGTCAGTTTGCCAGAGGAGGCGAACCATCAAACCACTGCAACCGCTGCAACTTTTCCATGCAGCCACATGTCTGGTGTTCAACCACACATGTCACTCCACTCCTGACCACTCTTCACTGGCCCCTTGTAGCACCTTGCATTCAATTCACGTAAATGAAGGTGGGAGGGAGCAGTAAGCCAGCACCAGTCACTGGTCACAGGCAGAACTCTTCGATTGGCCTTCTGTCTGACTGTGCCGTCACCTGGTAGCCTCTCCTCATGGCCCTGCTTCTCTGCCCTCGTCCCTAGATGGTGGTCAACCACTCAGTCAGGCCAGCAGATTCTCTATCCGCCGTCCGCAAGACTGAAAATTCCCCTTTACTGACTTCACCTCTCTCACCCCTTCTGTAATACAGGTTTTGTGGCACAAACGTTGGCAACGACAATGATTAGACTGACTGTAAGCTTGCCATTCGATAGCTCTTGCGATGATCTCTAGTCGTGTTAATACACTCTTCTAAGTCATTTCGGGTAAAAGCACCTGCTAAATAAAACTGTAAATTGTATGATGTAAACCAGATTACTTACTTATTAATAAGTAACTGATGTGTGATTCATATTATTGATTTTGCACAATATTTACCAACTTCGTAGCAGCGAACCAAGTAAATGTGTGGGAGAATGAAGAAAACTACAATCCGGAAGAGAATTCATTACAATTTATGAATTGTTTGCTATTGAATGTATTTAAAAGAGTGATTCCAAATAACCGCTATAGGCTATTGTTACAATGTTTGTCACTCATGCTCACACCCCCCACTTGGTGCTGAGGACTGCTCTGTAAACAATAGACTGAAAACAGGAAATCTGAGGTTGAGAGTTAAGAAAATAATGTATGCACTGCATTCATGCGTTCATTTTTATCATGCTTTTAGAATATATTTATATTTGATATACAGTTGAAATGGCTTAACTTGGCAGGTATTTACATACTCAGTGACCTGTGCCGGTGGTTTTCCATTTGATACCACATTTTATTGGATGTTAAAATTTAATTAAGGCATTGGCTTCAGCTGCCATCTGTACATTGCTGGCAGAAATAAATGCTATTAAGGTCCCATAGTACCAATGTATAAAATGTTTATAACCAGGAGTTTTCCTTTGGAAGGATATTGTGTCTACATTGCTCCCACTGCGAGCTGATGAGGGGATAGATTTTTATTGCAGATATTCTTCATTGTTGATGCACTCAAAAATGATGTGCTGACTGGATTTTTATGTCTCTTGTGCTTAGAGTTTTCCAGTGCTTACTGGTTTGTAATCAACTGCTGGGAACACCCATTTAAGAAAACTCCACAGATATCCATTCACGTATCTGATACTTTTATAGTACAATATGAGATGATCCCTAATTAAGATTATTTAGCTTAATACTGGATGGTATGAATATGAATGCATCAGTGTGTTAATGTATCAGTGCGTTATTGCAATTATCTAATCAACCAATCAACCAATGGCAGCAACTGAATGCTATGTCATTTCCTGTTCCACACGTTGTTTGAAACGCTAGCATGCTTTCTACTTATTTCTGCTACCTCGAAATAACTTTTGCATGATCACGTAAAATACCAAACATATTGGCAGCAAAACTTTTTTTCATAACCTACGTCGAATCAGCGTGAATTTTATAAATTAAGGGACTCCAACCCCGTGGTTTTCTGTTCTACCATCAAGAAAACAAATTTACGGTAAGGAATTCAACTATGGCTTCCTCCCTTGTTTCCTGCTTGGAGTGCAACATGTTTAGTATTAGTTCTGATGCCAAGTTTAGCGTAACTGGTATTTGTAGTCAGTGTCAACTTAATTTTGAATTGGCTCAGAAAATAGTTGAGCTTGAGGACCACATCCGGACGCTTTGCCAGATTCAGGAGGGAGAGAGTTACATAGTCTTTTCTGCAAGCACCGGATGCACCAGGGAGTTTAAATCATTTAAATATCAGTGCTATTCCCCCAGCAGAGCCTTCGCAGCAAGGCGTTTTTGTCACGGTTCGAGGGAGGCATATTCGCCGTCCCAAGGAGGTCATACACCAAACTCACGTTTCGAATCGTTTCTTCCCACTCAGTAATACACCTACTGAGAAAGCCCTGATTATTGGCGATTCTATTTTACGAAACATGAGGATAGAGTCACCAGCGACCATAGTGCAATGTTTGCCTGGGGCCAGAGCTACTGACGTGGAGGCAAACTTAAAGGTGCTAGCTAAGAATAATCGTAAATATTCTAAAATGATTATCCATGCTGGCACCAACAATGTTCGACTTAGGCAGTCGGAGATCACAAAAAATAACTTTGTTTCAGTGTGTAAACTCGCTAAAACACTCAGTCGAGAAGTAATTATCTCTGGCCCTAACCCGGACCGTAGGAGTGACAAAGTCTACAGTAGACTCACATCACTAAATTGCTGGCTGGCTAACTGGTGTAATGACCACAACTTGGGCTTCATAAACAATTGGCCTACTTTTTGGGGAAAGCCTGGCTTACTGAAGAGAGACGGACTCCACCCGAGCTGGAGAGGTGCTCTTATATTATCTAGAAATGTTTCCCGTAGTCTAATCTCGCAAAATTTGCGACCTCTCAGAGCACTAGCCAGGCAGCAGACTTCTGGTCCTAATTGGAAGGTTATGGAAATACTTCAACTCACTCAATTAGAGGCTTGTATCTCTGATATAAAGAATTGGATGACAGTAAATTTCTTGCTTTTAAATTCAGATAAAACAGAGATGATGGTTTTGGGCCCCAAAAAATTAAGGAACAAGTTGGATCTGCAGTTAAATGCAGGTGATTGCATAGTTGCATCAAGTCTAATGGTCAAGAACCTTGGTTTTATTATTGATCAGGACCTTACATTTGACACTCATATTAAAAACACTTCCAGAGTAGCTTTCTTTCACCTAAGAAACATAGCTAAAATTCGGCACATTCTGTCATTAGAGGATGTAAAAACCTTGATGCATGCTTTTGTCACATCGAGGCTAGACTATTGTAATAGCTTATTATCTGGCTCCTCTAGTAGCTCTCTAAAGAGTCTTCAACTAGTACAGAATACAGCAGCACGTATTTTGACCAGATCCAAGAAGTATGAGCACATTACTCCTGTGTTAGCATCACTACATTGGCTTCCTGTTAAATATCGGGCTGATTATAAAGTACTGTTGATAACTTTTAAAGTAGTGAACGGACTTGCACCTATATATCTGACCAAAATGATTGCCCCTTATAAGCCGACACGACTGCTTCGTTCACAAGAACGAGCTCATCTTTAGAGCTCCTCTGCTGTGGAACGGTTTACCAAGGCATGTTAGGGATTCGGACACAGTTTCACTTTCTAGATTTATTTATTTATTAATTTCTAGAAGTCTAGATTAAAAACATATCTTTTCAGCCTAGCCTTCTGCCAAACATAGTCTAGGTGGAGAGATGGAGAAAGCCGTGCCCTAGTGTCTTATGGAGTGAGAAACTTTCCATACTTTATCCTTGATTGGGTGTGGATGGTTTGGAACTCTCTCATGGCTGCGTGTTTTCTCTGTCCCTCTCCTAATAGGTATGTTGCCGTAGCTTACACCTGTCGGGGCTATCTGTATATTTCCTATGCTTGTGCTCCCCTGCTCTTACATAATGCTACTGGCTATAACTGTGACGACCGCGGTAAGGACCCAGACGCAGATCAGGGATTAGGCAAAAGAGTTGTTTATTCACAGGCAGGGGTCAAAACCAAGAATCACGGAATCAGAGGTACAAAATCACGAGGCAGAGAGAAGTAGTAATAGGGCAGTCAAAAGGTCGATACTCAGGAATCAGAAGGGCAAAAGGACAAAATCGCTGGGCAGGCTCGGGGTCGTAATCAAAGGGTAGTCTCGGGAAATGCTAATTACTCTGGCTTCGGAAAGGTAGGCTCAGGGAAATAGAATCAACGTACTGACACGGAGAAATGAAAACACTGAACATATATACAGGGAGACATAATAGAAATCAGGTGAGACAACGAGGAGAGAGAGGCTGGAACACAGGGAAGAGATAATTACAAAACAAGAGGGAAACGTAAGACACGGACACTGAACCATACAAACATATAGACAATAAACGACCTGGGAGAACAGGCAGACACGTGCATAGTAAAAGGGGAGGTACGCAAGGAGAAACGTTGCGTGCGTATGAGGAGAGAACGGAAAACTAAGCAGGGATAGGATAATGAGAGAGAAAAATGCCGTAGTAGGAAGCGTGAGATAATTAGTGATTAGTAGTGTTAGTAACTAAATCTAAATCCCTAACGTTAGTAGATTAGTTAGTTAGTACTGTACACATCTGACTAATATATACAAAGTGCGATCACGAAAGTAGGAAAGAAGAAAACGAGAGAATAAGCGAAGGCGGAGGAAACCCGTAAATTCTAAACACCCGAAGTGCATGACAAGACAAGGAGTGGATCTAGAAATAAACGGAACAGGAACGATAACAGACGGGAGAGCAGAACGTGACAGAACAATGAGAAACGCAAAGCTGACAAGAGAATAAAGAGACATGACAGATAATAAATACACGAAGTACAAAAATGACAGAAACATAAACTCAGAATATAACAATAACACTCCTTTTTTTTCTGACTGCGTGTTCTCTTCTCTGCCTCGGCCTCTGACTCGGGGGCACCTGCCCCTGAGCCCTAGATCCTGCGAGAAGTGTGAGCTGCCCCCATAAACCCTCACCCCCATGCCAACCCCAGTTCCTGGATCTGGACCTCCTTCACGTGGTTTAGCCACCCCCACTGACTACCTAACTCAGGAGGGGCAAAGTCTTTCAGCCCTGAGTCACTTTGGACTGACCATGATATGGTCTTTTTTGGACACACCCTGTGTCGGCCAGAAGAGGATGGGCTCCCCCCCTTTTAGTCTGGTTCCTCCCAAGGTTTCTCCCTACCAAGGGAGTTTTCCTTGCTTTTGGGGGGGTCTAGGCCTGGGTTCCTGGGTTAAGCGTTTTGTGACAATTCAATTGTGAAAAGCGCTATACAAATAAATTTGATTTGATTTGATTTGATTTGAAAAGCATGCAGACATGGTCAAGAGGTTCAGTTGTTGTTCAGTTCAGACCAAAAGTCAGAATGGGGAAGAAATGTGATCACAATTCAATTAAAATGACAAGCTGATTTATTAGGTTACAACACTAAGACAAAGACAAAATATAAAAAATCTCAATATAAAATCTACAGATGTAGGTTTACCACCTTAACAAAAGGTAGATCCTAGACATAAAAATGACATGTAACAATCATGAAAGAGATGCGATGGACAAAAATGATACCGAACCAAGTTTGTCTTTCTACAAAATACAGACACACACAGCCAGGAACAAAGCAAAATGAGTGTGAGCCAGGACCAGATCTTCAAAGAATGTTCGAATGTGTAGAATCAAATCAAAGAATTGCCAGATTTAAAAAAATAAAAAAAAAACAAGCCATCAACAGGTGACACTTTAAGTGTTCAAGGGAGGAGGTGTTGGTTGAACTGCTATTTGGAGGAACATAATATGCTCAGGCAAAGATTATCGCTACCATGTGACAAGGCCAGTCGTGACAAGCGGACCTCCACTTTTCTCTGGTGTGCCTAACCCATCATTTTTAGCTCATAGGTAGAATCCCCAAATTGTGGTGTGTGACATAGTAGGCCAATGGTTTGCTGATCCACTATGTACCAGACTGGTGCCAAAGCCACATCCTTAGTGCCCTGCTTTCATTTAAGGTGTAATATCATCTGTCAGTGATGACACCAGGGAAGACCACATTTGCAATCAGTGTGTCAAGATGGGATGGAGGTTTAGGTTTTTATTTTATTTATTTTATTTATTTTCACAGGAATTTATTTATTTTCTGTTTTTCAGTGGGTTCCTGCCTGCAGAGTGAGGAAAAGGGAAAATGTGAATTAGGAACAGGGAGGATAAGCAGAAAAGGAGAAAAACTACAAAATTAAGTAAAAAGAGAAGGTAAGTGAAAAAAAGTATGTATGATAGGAAAAATATAAATAAAGATGAAGAGATTCAATTCAATTCAATTCAAAAAAATGTATTTATCCCCGAAGGGAAATTATAAAGGCAGCATGGTAAACATAAAACCATCAAACAACAACAACAACAACAAACCAAGGCAAACAGTACAGTCATCTGTGCAAAAAATGCTCAATATCATACCAATAGTAATAAATAAATAAATATAATAATAGTAAAATACAATTATGTGAGTGGGTAGGGGAGGGTAGGTTGGGAAAGTCCGGTCATAAGCGGGGAAGGGCTGAGGTGAGGCTGGAGTTGAGTAGGCGGACAGCCTCAGGTACAAAGGTTGCCCTCCTCCTGTTAGTCCTACACCCTGGGCAGCGTGGACGCCGGCCTGAGGGAAGCCACTCAAAGGCTGAGAAGAGAATGTGTGTGGGGTCTTGGAGGATCAAGTTGGCTTTCCTGAGGGC
Organism: Aldrovandia affinis; assembly: GCA_029706075.1. Taxonomy (NCBI): domain Eukaryota; kingdom Metazoa; phylum Chordata; class Actinopteri; order Notacanthiformes; family Halosauridae; genus Aldrovandia; species Aldrovandia affinis. Next base: position 8,449,808 of record JAINUG010000012.1, on the reverse strand, counting down.
TTGCTGTTTGTGGAGTGTGAACAGGGATCTGAAGGGGTGCCCAGTAATTTTGGCGCATGTGCTCTGCACACTCTGGAGGCGCTTCTTGTTCTGAATGGTGAGGAAGTGGTACCAACAGGTGAAGGAGAAGGTTATTATGCTTTCTATGAATGAGTTATAGAAGGTGGTGAGGATGGTGTGGTTGACCCCAAAGGAGTTGAGCTTCCTCAGGAAGTACTGGCGTTGCTGACATTTCTTTAGAATGCCCTCTGTGTTGATATCAAACCTCAGTTTGTCATCAAAGATGGTACCCAGTAGTCAAGGGAAAAAATGTATATATTAAAGATTGAGGTTGGAAAAATAAAAACAAAACTAGTGGTTACATGTTCCTACCATGTATTAATTCCTACCTTGTAACTCACTCTGGATAAGAGCATCTGCTAAATGCTTAAAATGTAAATGTAAAATGGTTTGGCAAAAGGTATGAGCATTAAAGTGTTCATGGATGTTGATGTTCTGAGGGATAGTGGGATGGAGTTCCAGATGGCAGTGTTATGATTGAAGAATGAATTTTTGCCATAATTATTTTTGTGACTTATAAGTGGGTTACTTTGCTGGATTATGGATATGGTGAGATGAGGTTAGGCCAAGCCACATGCTGGTTGCCTATTGTTTTTAAAGATGTGAACAGTGTTATATACCAAAATGCACATCATGTAGCTGGCTAACATGGGTTGGTGAATGGGGGTCCCTGCACTCCAAGCTTATATTTATACTTATATATTTATATTTATATTGGCTTCCTTTTTCTTGAGAAAATATTCCACATAAATATTCTGGTCAGTGTCAATGGATGAATGCCAATGACTGATTCACAAAATCACCCTACAAAGTAGATTGTTTGTTTGTTTTTTAACACATTGAAATGAGCTTGGCCTTCACTACATAACCACCCAAAGCTGACCAGTTTGGACTGCAAAAACAAAAAATATAGGAAGTGCTTACAAGGACCATAATCAGAAGACAGAAGTAGAACTGCTTGAATTTGAATCCAAGTCAGATTTAAACTAAAATGTACAATTTTTAAAGTTATTTGATAGTTTAGCTAGACATGTGTACTAATCCATATGATTACAGCGAGGTTATTTACGTCTATTAGTTGACTCAATAACAGTGTTTCAGAATGCTAATTAACTGGGTGCTTCGGAGTGTGGGCAGAAAAAAACTTGAATTCCAGCCGTAAAATAAACATTAATTATATATTCACACACCAAAACATATTCCAATTTGTATGCAGCACGCTTGCTTATATTCTGCTAAAGAATACATTAAAATAGTATGAACTCAAGGTCATGGCTCATAATCATCACACATTTCCTGACCTTGTAGATAATTATGGCTTTGGAACTGGAGCAGAGGGTGAAAGAACGCTACCACAATTACAGGTATTAGTATTCTATGTGTTTTGAATAAATACTAGATTGTGCCACATGTGCACTGATACACTGTTACAATAGTACACAGAGTTCAGAGTAGAGTGTCTATGCTTTGGGTGTAGTCTAGTGAACATACCAATATAATAATAATATACTATATGCCATTTAGCAGACACTTTTATCCAAAGCGACTTACAGTAGTGAATGCATACATTTTTCAGTATATGTGATCCCGGTGGGAATTGAACCCACAACCTAAGAGTTGGCAAAGCTGTGCTCTACCTACTGAGCCACACAGAACCACTCCCCACCATATCACTGAGACACATGTGGGGAGTAATGGTATTATTTGTCACATAAAACAAAAATATCATATATCTGCCACAACATTAAGAGTTAGTCTTAACTGAATCGTAAACGTTGAGCTTATTTAATGGCCGTTTGAAAAGTATCTGAACACAGCCCAATGAGGGAGTTCAGCCCACTGAACACTGAAGCCAGCCTGGCATGTCTAAGTCAACATGGTTGTTTGGCAAAACAGGACGGCGGTCCGTGATGACAACAGTGCCCAGAGAACCAGAACTATCAGTCCAGCCTTCCCTGTACTGAACTTACAGGGCTCATTTCCCTGTGATCCCTTTGGATTTATGGGTTGGTTTTAATGGCTCCATTGTGAGCCCTTGTTGGTGTCTGCATCCAAGCAGATAGTAAAAAAAAAAAAAAATCACATTACCTGGACACATGAAGCCATTATTGGAAACTGTGCCACACTCAGTGTTGGTTCATTAAAAAAACATGTTTGTCTAAGGTGGCATATAAATATCAAGGCTGTTTGCAATGACTGCACCGGCTGTTGCTTAACAAGGACAGCAATGCATTTAAAGATGGTCTCTTTTGGCTCCCCCCATACTGGTGTTTACCTTATGCAAGTGCGCGGAAGCGCACGATGCACTTGTTTTTCTTCCTGGCTTATCCTGTTATCCTCAGGTCTGTTGTCAATAAAGTATGTGTGCATGTGCATATGTGTGTGTGTGTGTGTGTGTGTGTGTGTGTGTGTGTTCATGCTAAGCACTTGTGTGTCTCTTCCTGGCTTCTCACTTTGTCCTCATATCAGTCGTCCTTCCTGGATTATTGCTTTATGCTCAGTTCTGTTGTCAATAAATGTGTATGCTCACGTGTCTGTGTGTGTGTGTGTTGAGAGTGCATGTGCATGTGGGCATGCCTGGCAGAGTGGCAGAGGGGTGATTATGGAGTGGCCCCATATGGCAAGGAGACTCAGCTTTAATTGAGGCAGCTCTGACAGTGGTCCTGGATCACCAGCAGATGAATCACAGACAACAACGGGTGTGTCACAGGGGTGGGTCAAGGAATTACATTACCGGGAGCTGCAGCCTTGAGCTTATTAACCAGCCATCTAAACCCAAGAGTCCATGTCTCACTCTCAGTCAGCCTAACAAGATGTGCTAGATCTGGCTCAAATCCTCTGCTCCAGTGCAGAAATAGTGAAATGAATCATAGGGATTGTAGACAGAGGATGCCTAGATGAATGACATGGCTAATCTAGAAGGACAGCCCGCAGACAAAAGGGGCATACTTAAAAACTGTATATATATATAAGAAAAGCCAACAATAAGAAACTGATAGGGAACAAGAAAGGTATTTCTGTGAAAATCATTAATAGCATTTAGAATTGAAAATGCCATACCACAAAATGTCATGCTGTGTTGTTTTCTGTGCACCGTCAAGGGAAACATGCACTTCCCAGGGTTATCTGGGGATGAGAAAGGCTGCCATTGAAAATTCCTAATTGAAAATGTAGTAGTTAGAGGTGACATTTATGAGGGAACTTTGCACAGTGGGTGTTGTCTCCCCACCACAAAATTGATGAGTGCACCAACTGCCTTAATGTCTAATTTGCCTAATGGCACACTGATAGGGAAGAGCTGGCTGATCCAATCGCAGGTGTCATTGGTGTCTGATTGACAGGACACAACCGAGAGAGACCGATCTCGTCCAGACTACTGAGGGGTTAAAACCTCAAACAAAAAAAACATTAAAGTGGAACTCTCCACAAAGTGGAAGTTCTTTATGGACTTTATTTCTCTTATCCAAATGTTTAATGTAGGCTAATGCTTTTTTAAATTTTCTCGAGGCCGATGCCAATAGATATTTTGTAAAGCAGTTATGCCCATATGCCCATGTGGGTTTTATTTTTATTTTGGTGAAGTGCTTTCTACTTTGGTGAAGTGCTCCCACACCTGTGCTTTGTCTTTCTCCACCATCTGTAAAGAATTAACTATGATGTATCTTTGTAGGTTTTCAGACATATGACTGCAGGGGTTGGTAACTGAAATTCTGGGCCCGCATTCACAAAGCATTTTAAGGGTAAAAGTTGGTCGTAACTCCGCAATTTAGGAGCAACTCCGAAAAATAATGGGCGTGTCACTCATAAATGTAGGACTCCTAAATTTTGGGGATAAGAGTATTTCACAAAGGGTTTGAGAGCTAAAAAATAATAATAACGGGGACCAAAGGCGCGTTTCCACCAAAATGGCCAGGAACTATTCTCAAGGAATTGAATGAATGATAATTTCAGTTTTTCAATTTAAGTTATTTCACTAAATCTTTATTCGAAAATTTCACAAAATAAATTTTTAGATTCAGTACGCCTTAGGCGCTTTAATTAGGGTGGTCTTATGCCTGAATTAATTTAATAAAAAATTAAAAGATCGCTAATGTTTCAATTCTATTTAATTCGGTCGCGTTTCTAAAAACATTCCTCCCAGAAAGGCATTTAGTATGAAAAACAAAGCAAACCAAAACATATATGGTTTATATAACAGCGGCTGTATTTGTATTTCTCTATGATGGTTCAATTTAGCTATTAATCTGCGGATCATATGCATGCCGAACCGTGGGGGTTGATCCGTACGCGGGCAGAGACCCATCCCCTATATCAGCCAATCGCTGTGGGCATTCTGAGTAAGCTCGTTCATGAGAAACAACGTCATCCATAGCAACGACGTCAACCCCGCCCTCACTCTTAGCTTGAAAATTCTAGGAATTCCTTAGTATGAGTTTATCTTTGCAGCTTTGTGAATAGGTTTTAAGGTGGGACTCCTAACTAAAAGGTTTTAGTGCGATTTAGAAATACTCCTAGTGGTAAGATACAATTATTTGTGAATACGGGCCCTGAGCAGTATGTACAATAAACACGGACTAATATGCTGCATTAAAAATGAGGTTGCCAGTACATTTTACCCAAATTATTTGACAGAATGGATCGAATGATGGACTGAAAACTTTTACTAGCCTATTAAAAACGATCTGTACTGAATGAAACATGGATTTAATGTTGTTCTATAGCTACACTATATGGCCAAAGGTCAGTGGACACCCCTACTAATTATTGAGTTCAGGTGTTTCAGCCACACCCATTGCCAAAAGGTGCATAAAATCCAGCATATAGCCATGCAATCTCCACAGACAAACATTTAGAATTCTGAATGGTTCGTAAAGAGCTCAGTGACTTTAAACGCGGCACTGTCATAGGATGCCACCTTTGCCACAAGTCAGTTCGTGAAATTTCTGCCCTACTAGATGTGCCCCAGTCAACTGTAAGTGCTATTATTGTGAAGTGGAAGCGCCTAGGAGCAACAACAGCTCAGCCACGAAGTGGTAGACCACGCAAACTCACAGAGCGGGGCCGACGAATGCTGAAGCGCATAGCGCATAAAAATCGCCTATCATCTGCTGCATCACTCACTACAGAGTACCAAACTGCCTCTGGAAGCACCATCAGCACAAGAACTGTGCATCAGGAGCTTCATGGAATGGGTTTCCATGGCCGAGCAGCTGCACACAAGCCTCACATCACCATGCGCAATGCCAAGCGTCGGCTGGAGTGGTGTAAAGCACGCCGCAACTGGACTCTGGAGCAGTGGAAACGTGTTCTTTGGAGTGATGAATCACACTTCACTATCTGGCAGTCTGATGGACGAATCTGGGTTTGGCGGATTCCAGGAGAACGCTACCTTCCTGAATGCATAGTGCCTACTGTAAAGTTTGGTGGAGGAGGGATAATGGTCTGTTTCTCAGGGTTTGGGATAGGCCCCTTAGTTCCAGTGAAGAGTATTCTTAATGCTACAGGATACGAAGACATCTTAGCCAATTGGGCGATTCCAACTTTGTGGCAACATAAAAAATAAAACCTTTCAACATCTGCATTATAACGCTGGACAGAAGTGTCAATTAACCTGTTCGCTAGCAAGTTAGTAGCTAAGCTCATCAATTTTCTGAAATTATCTTAATATTTCAGATTATAATTCATTGTTCTCTGGACTAGTAGATCTTGCAACCTGCTACAGACTCTGGAGATCCCACTGTGCTGAGGAACTACAACAGATTGAAGAGGACAGGATACGTCTACAACATGCAAAACACCCTTTAACCTGGATTATATATATATATATATATATATATATATATATATATCCCATCTGTAACAGACACTATGCATCCAAAATAGCACTTTATAGCCACCATGATTTTGAAATCATAATTAAAAATCTAAATAAATATTAGGAGAAAAATGGTCATCGTCAAATGTGATGGAAGCCTATGGACACCATCAATTTATGTCTTTCTCTCTCCCTGACAACCGAAAGGAGATGGTTAAAAATCTAAAGTTCCGGTGGACCTGACATCTTTCCACTCCCTCCTGGTCTCCTTCTCCACTACGCTTTCTTGTGCCAAATCTACCTTTTTTCACAAGATTCAATCTGCTACTTCTGACCCACTAAAGCTGTTTTAAAAGTTTCTCATCTCTCCACAACTGCCTCCTCCTCTACCTCCCTCCTCTCTGACCGCAGATGACTTTGTATCCCATTTTGATAAGGTCGTCAGTGATATCTGTGATTTTCGCCTCAACCCCTCTCCAAGCTAACTCCCCACCGAATAACCCACCTGTGTCCCTACCCTCATTCTCCCCCATCGCCCACCCACCCACCTGTGTCACTCCTCCATTTTCTATCTAAAACTCTTGAACGCACTCTCCCTCAATCTCCAACAAAACAACTTTGATCCCTTTAAGGCAGGTCATTCCCCTGAGATGGCTCTGCTTGCAGTCACAGAAACTCTTCACCCGACGAGAGCCAAGTCACTCAGCTCTGTTCTCATCCTTGCTATACCTCTCTGCTGCATTTGACATGGTGAATCATAGGATCCTGCTCTCATCCACTCATATTCCAGCACATATCTCTGCTTGCCTGGCGGTCATCTCAACCTGGATAGCCACCCATCACCTGAAGCTCAACCTAAGAAAAACAGAGTGACTCTTCTTCCTTTCAGCAAAGAGCTCTGAGGATGGACACTCTCATCACCGTAGATAGCTCCAGTGTCTCCATCCCGGCCTGCCAGAAACCTTAGTGTTTCCCTGGACGACTGCCTGAGCTTCTTTTTCACTTTTTCAACTCAAAGCATTTTACCCCCCTTTGTATTACAGGTTTTGTGGCACAGACTTCTGCAAGGACAATGGTTAGACTATAGCTTACTGGTTGTTGCTTCTAGTGATCTCTAGCCATATTAATTATCTTGCAAATTGCTCTGGCGAATAACAAAATTGTCAATTGTATCGCAACAAGTGGGTGGGGTGGTTGCTAGCCAGATCTACATATAACTCTGGTTGATGCACTTATGTTCTCCTGCATTGAAAGTCGCTCTGGGTAAGAGTGTGCGCTAAATTAATTGAATGTCATGTCATTTAATTGGGCAGGGGTTTTCAGTTCCAGACCTGGACTGCAAGAGGGGGCATCCTTTATTGACTCTAGATTGAAATTGTATTTTGGATTAAAATCACCAAAAATGTTGTAGTGTTTTAAGGAGCCATTAGATTCCAGGGAAAATTATCTGGTAGTACACTCATGTCGTACCCTTGAGCAAGGTGCTTAACCTTGCTTCAGGAAATACTCAGCGGTATATGTTGATAATATTTGTAAAAATATAAAAGTATTGACACGCTGGATAAAATAGTCGAATAATAAGGGATCAAACAATTATGGGTATATTTGCCTGGTATTCCAATTTAATTCACTTGCTCATGGATATTTTTAGTATATAAACCATTAACACTGCATATAACACCATTTCACTGATTAAGGCAAAACGCCAAAATGTTTGAATCTGTTAGCCTCATCTTAAATTACAAACATTAAGTGTAGATCATTTCTGATTTCTGAATTTCTTTGATCTATGCCTCTCTGTTCTTAAGCCAAAGGGCTGAAATACGAATGCATTTACATTTAAAATGTGTATTACTTTCTGTATTTGTTGCCATGAGTTAAATACAGTTTTTACAAGCCTACATGGAAACAGAGGCTCTGATTGGTTGTTGTAATAATAATATTGCTCTCTACTTAGATTATACACCTGTGGTGATGTTTTACAGTTAGGTACTGCATATAAGACACATGACAAACATATGACACCATTTCACTGATGTAGGCAATACGCCGAAAGGTTTTTTCTTTTAGCCAAATCTTAAACTAAGAACTCACAGAGACCACACAGAACTAAACAGGTCATAACTTCTCTCAGAGTTTATAGAGAAGGACATTATGGAGGGACCACAGTTTCCAATTGTAAGCCCATTGTTGGTGCCGGAATGAGACAGCACCCCCAGCCTAATGAACGTGCATATGATTAACGCAGGGCAGCAACCAACAAAGGTAGCAGTGTAAACCCTGGCAGCGCCTCTGAGCTCTCTGTGCTGTTCCAACTGCTTAATTAAGTTCCATTTAGCTCCTAATCGAAAACTGATCTGTAGCGCCTTTAACAGGACGCACCTCCCCGTGTTTGCCGATACTGTACACATCCTTGCCGAATAGGTGACATAACTCATCCCACGACTCGGAGCAGAAAGCTAACAAGTTAGATAAATACATTTTCAAAACCCCAGATGATCTTGGATTCTTTCAGATAATGCCCAGAGAAGTAACAAATTGGACTCAGGAGGCAGAAATCAGGGGGAGGTGTGGAGCCGGGTAGGCCAGGATGGCAAGGGATGATACGTTACACTGTACAAGACCCATCATCGGTTCATCCGCTTGACAGGTGGGAGCTATTGGCAGAGCATGATTGCATTTTCAGCAGTCCCTATCATTTCCTGACACGGGAATAAAATGTCCATTCCGGGGCTTTTCTCTTTCCGAAATACAGTTGAAAATGAGCAAAGAAGGCTGTATACAATAAACAATACAGGTTATGAGCCATCTTGTATGCTCAAAAACAGGAAAATTATATTATTTTATACCTTTAAAAAAAAAAAATATTACAAATATATGTCACAATTATTCGAGATATGTGAGATTTGAACGGCTGTAGAGGCAGGGACATGGCCTCATTCAAAAATAAATTCCTCATTGTCGTATTAATGTACTGTGTGTGCATATGAATATTTATGACTGAGTGAGCCCCAACTGACTTTTCTATGATAGACTCGTCACTGTGTAGAGGGGATATTGATGATTTCACATGTCCAGGTCTCAAACCACATGTTACATCACCAAATATGTATCAGTAAAAAGGATTCTTAAAACATTGTGAGTGGTAGAATTTGTCTAACAAATAATAACTGGTAATGAAAAAAAAGATTAGATTCAGACTATTTCAAGTCCTCAAGTATAACATTTTGATTAACTAGGAAGTTATCAGACTATTCACATACAAACCATAGTAGCCATTTCTCCATACAGTGCATTTGAAAGCATAAATCTGACCATAAAAACAGCTTGAATTCAGATGTGAGAAATATGAGAAACACCTTCAACCTAGCCTTGAGCTCTTAATCCTTTCTTAGCATGCAAGGTTTTGCATGCGCCCACAAATCCCAAACACTGAATGACAATCTGTCTGCCTCCCCCTTTTGGCTCGTTCAAGTACTGCTCCAGAAGATCCAAATGCCCCTTTGGTGTCTATGCGAAATACCATTGTACCCTAGATAAAATATGAATGGATGCTATGCCCTTGTTGACAGCTTTGAACAATGGCAATGGTCAATTCCTACAGATGTCCAATGCCCTAATCACTCATTTTAGAGATCTCCACAATTGATTTCTGCTGGTCATTGACAGCTTTCACTATGTGCTCACATGGCGTGTCTGTCACAGAAGGGCGAGCAGATGACATCTCGACTGCAATCGTGCAGATTGGAGACAGTCAGTGAATGAATGACAATCTGCTGTCTGTTCTGATTTGGTGGGGCAGCCGTCAAACATTGACCCAGCCCAGTGTGCAGTTCCAGGGAGACGCGGCTAAACCAGCTATCACCAGATCTGTGCAAAGGAACAAGAAAAGCCGGCGTACCACCGACGTCTACCCCGTGGCATCGAGGCCTGGGCATTTAATGGAGATCAACCTGCTGCATTTGTTGCCTGGCGATGGGTTTAGATCATGATATTTATTTTCCGTTTTCCCTGGGCTGTTGTGGCATTCACAGATGAATGCGCGCATCGCTCGCTGCCAAGTGAAATATGCTGTGAAGTGCCTCTGTGAGAGAGAGCCGCCCTCCATTCCAAAATGTGAAATGGAGGAGGGAGAAACAGCCAGAGGAAAAACTTAAGGGAGTTGAGTTTGAAAGATACCCCTTGTGTTGTCCTCGGGTCAAAAAATACCCTTTTCTGAGTTTAACAGCAGTTGTTTTTTTTCAGCATGAAATTCGATGACTTCTCCTGGAGTGACCCTACCATTAGAAACATTGTCCTTTTTATATTTTTATAAAAAGCTGTACACCATCAGGGAACAAAGATTGTCACATCTATTACAGCAAAAAAAAATTATGTGTGTTTTGTAGTAAAATCTAATGGTGTACACTGAATAAATGCAGTCTGCACTGTGAAGTAGGAAAAACACAGTTATTCACCAAGTTGTTGATGAGGGCAAAATAGACTTGGGGTTTAAAATTCTGGCTTTATCATAGGGCTGTGGCAAGGGTGGGTGATTTCTGACCCTGTGGACATGGGGAGTATACAGAATATGAAGATTACAGTAAGGGCTAATCATCTGGCCACTGATAATGACAATATTTACAGCAATCCATGGGCAAACCTAAACGTTGCTATTTGGTCAAGTGAGGCTGAAATCTAAATCAGATAACATACATGACATCAAGTAACAAACTTTTTATTTTAGTTTCTTGAAGAACTTCACTTACAAATAATTTTGATTCTACCACCATATTAAATACAGTTCAATAATGACTTTTATAAAGAACAATTGTCTTTTATTTCATCAAAACATTGTATAAAATACAGTAGTAAATCAGAGTTTGACAGCCTGGTAGGCAGTGCTCTCCAAAATTCGGTTCTGGAAGACAATAATAGACATTTAAAATATATATATATGAATCCCAATACAATCCCAATGTACAATATGTACTCAAGGCAAATGGTAATAAAAGCCTTTCTGTGTGAAATATTAAAATTGCAGTTGAGGGCTGATCTCTTACATTGTCTCAGGAAAATGGCATACTTCATACATTAGAAAATAACAAAGTATTGCTTACAATGTGTCTGTGATTTTGATGTATTGGAAATCTGTAGCAAGGTGGCAGGGGTGGCCACCATGCCAGGTGGTGAGTGGATGAAAGACAAAGACGGCCAATTTATTATCCTAAAAAACAATAAAGCAAAAAATAAAGCAGTTAAAGTTATGTTTTAGAGCGCAACAGCAACAGCAACAGCAACAGCAACAGAAACAGAAACAGAAACAGAAACAGAAACAGAAACAGAAACAGAACACCAACACAACTTCCTCCATGCCCCCAAACTCTCCACTCAGGCATTGCAGGCTGTGCTTTTATAATGGCCAATGTCTCACAGCTGAGTTGATTGCTCATTAGTCTCAGGTGAGCCTGCCTGTAGGTGAGGCCGCTGCTGTCCAAGGTCCTGTAGTCCTCTCCAGGCTGTGGGAGGGAACAGGAGCACCTGACAGAAGACAAAAGAGAGGCGCAGCCCTCTCCAATCCTCTCTCCACCTCTCCCAGTGTCACAACATCTTATATGGAGAAATCCTTTAAGAGAAACCCTGTATGTTAAAGTTCAGAGCAGATCTCACATCACTATTACCCCCTTTCCATAAATCACGCCAAACATGGCAGGTCACATGACTCAGCGACCATCTTGCATAAGGCGAATGCATAGTATTTCCATTCATAGCCATTGCTGTATACCTTTGAAATTCCTTTCTAAACCATATGCATTACGTTGCCTCCCTATTTCCTCAAGGAGATGAATTAGCATGTGAAGGGGAAATGTAATTTTAAAAGCTAATGTTTGTTAACACTCATCAATTGCTTTATTATTATTATCATTATTACTGATTTGTATCATTATGTGTATTGTTGAATGGCTAATCACCGTTATTATAATTACTAATCAGTATTACAAGGTATGCTGAAACGTTAGTGTTATTCTGTCTGATTTGGAAGGGATCCTCTTGTGCGGATACGTTTAGCGAGGTGCTGCAGCTGAGGTCAACAGCAGTTGGAGTGGAACCAAGGTCCCCAAAGGAAGCAGACCACAAAATATTGATATGTTGATATCCCACTTCGTGAGTTGGAGTTAGTTTTCACACTTACAAGCATGCTCACAGGTAGCAACAACTGTTTTTTAACGTGCTTTAATAAGAAAAGAAAATAGTCCCCCACTCACACTTCGCTTAAGAGACACGCATACATTGCGCGCATCAACATTGACACCGCCGCCCCGAATGGCATCTGGGTATAAATTAATGGGGGGATTATGTGCATCGTGAATAAAGGCAGTGTTCCAAACCCTTATTTAAAATGCAGCAAGAGTCCTTCGCTGCACTATAGCAAACCGTTGTATTCAACACATTGATATCACGTCCCATCTTATGGATATTCTATCTATATTTTTAGTGAGTTGCCAATATTTAAACATGCTCGTAACTCTCCCCAATGCTTACCACTGTTTACTTTCTTCCCTTTTAATATTTACAATGGTTTTGCTTTAAATTAAAATATACTTAGAAGTACTTCACCTAATATTATCTGATCTTGCCAGGGTATTCCTCATGTACAGTATAGCAGGCCAATTGTATCAGATAAACTGAACAGCAACTATTGTATAGCATTACTATTGTTGATAAACACCCCATGGTGTAAAAGCACAGTGCCTGCAGGTGTTTAGTAGGATTTTAAATGTGATAACCTTAAGTATTAACAATACTATCTCCAGGGGCAGGCTTGGGAGGAGATAAGGACAAGTTGAATCTGCAACCTGCCAACAATGAAAAGAAAACCAATAGTTGACTTTGGGAGCAGCAAAGTTCCCTCCTCCCTCATGGTATTTAAGACTGGGTTCTCCTATTCAATTTTAGTACAGACTCTGACATCATCTTAGCTGTGCTCCAGTGCCATTTGAATGAAAGTGGATCTTCTCATCCCTGACTCCAGAGTTATTCCACTGTTTCTCTGCCTAATCACCTCAAAGTCTTCACAAGAAACAGGAAATGTGTGAGAAATTGGTGGGATTTAGGGTGAGACAGCTGTCATGAGGACAAATAAGATAAATTAAATAACGATGCATCTTGTGTCATGGAGCATTTTACATATCAGGCTAGAATCAGTTTTATGGTGAATTTAATTTCCGCCCATGCTATTTTCATTATCTCTCAAGCACAACAACCGAACATTGTGTCACCCAAGGCAAGGTTACACCAGGACGCTCAACTGCATTTTTTTGGTTTGTTTGTTTTTTTCTCTCTCTCTACTCCTTTCTTCTTCTCTCGTGCCTTGAACATATATTACTCATCCAAGCAAAGCCAAAAACACGATCTGGGCCTGAGTTCCTAACAATTGAGTCCCCTCAAAGCTGAAGGCACACTGAACAGTTCACAGGGGATTGATGTCAGATCGTCTTGTTTTCAGTCGGGAAGTAACTGCACTGAGATGTCATGGTGGTTTAGAATTTTGCTGAATATTACTCTTCATGTATTCTCTCTTTATTTTCCTTATTTTATTTATTCTGAATGCTTGCTTTCTGCCATGCGATATACAGAGCAGGAAATTCTGCTACGAAATGTCATCAAAAGCTCACGGTTTTGTGGCGGCTCCACCAACAGACACTACTCATCCTGCTCTGAAACAAGTGGGAAATGATTATAAAGATCTTCAAGGGAATGTTCGAAGAGACCCAGAGAGGAAAAATGTGAAAACGACATGAAAAAAGAAGGAATTATGGCCCCTCCCAAGTCAAACTGCAAACAGCGACATGAGTTAAAACTGTAGCCATCCACTGCTAATTTAGGTTGTTTGCATTAATAGCCCTCGTCACAATGGTCATCTATTTCATAAGGAGGAAAATGATTATTCTGGTGTTACTCTCACTTTGCATTCTCACTACATAAACTTGATTAAGGATAAACAAACAGCAATATTGTGGGCCGTATTCTATTTTTCCACCAATCAACAATATGAACTCCACAATCTATTGTTTGGGAACAAAAAAATCCAGGTTTATATATTTGTGAAAAAAATAAATGTTTGTTGGGAGAAAGACCAAGTCACGGTTTCATTGTGGGACACAATAGGCCTTCTCTCTGTCACACATCGCATAAAAACATACATGTCTCAGTCACTGAGTTACTAAAACTCTAAAATATTCCTTTCAAGTCATCAGCTCTGGTATGTGTGCCAAGCCCTTCACAATGAAAAAACATGAATATTTTGAAGATGCCCCATGTAGCATATAAGCCTTTCAAAGCAAGCCATTGTATGAAATTCATTACAAGGGTATATCTCTACACCACTGAGAATGAATACAGGCAGCCAGATAGAGTTGGTTCTTACCATTTTTGCTTTAACTTTATCCAATATAATTTGTATTAACTTAAATGCTGTATAATCACTGTGCCATGCCAAAAGACACATGGGGGTGAGGTGGTTCATGAAACGTTCGATTGCCTGCCGGTTTCAGAGCTCAGGAATCATCTATCAAAACCTTTTTATCTGTATTGCTGTCGTCTTCACCAACCTTTGACTCCCTGCTACTCTCCTGAGTGCTGATGGGATATGAAGTCCTTTGATTTGAGTTGATCTGATATTTGCCTCTTCCAGCTCCAGAAGAGTCAGGTCCTGATCGCCGGCTGATCTGAAAAGAAAAGGCCCCGCAGAGAATTTGCGAGAACAAGAGGTGCATCTTTATTTGTCTTTGCGACTCGGTGAATCCTCGGAAGCCATTTGAATTTCAAAACGCCTTAATGTGCATTGATAAGCTTCTCTGTGTGTTTCACCAACCTTGGGGTGAAAACTGCCACGTTCCATGGGGCTACCACACAAACTGCTGTCGCACTTTTAAAAAGTGTGAAAAGCCTGCCTCCCATTGGCTGTGTTTACATTTTACATTACATTTTAAGCATTTAGCTGATGCTCTTATCCACAGCGACTTACAAGATGTGCATTAATACATGGTAAGAACAATCATAGTTCACACAAGAGAACAGTGCAGTAATACAGCGATAGACACTGTTGTTGGCAGCTGCATACTATACCTGTAACACTGGGAAGGAAAAGGTTAGTAAAAAATGTATTTTATTTATTTTTTAAGTATACATATACAAAAAGTATTGAACAAGTAGGCAGTGGTGATGGCAATTCGCTATATGTACAGAATTCAGTGGTAGTGGAGTGTGAAAAGGGTGGGGTTTGAGTCTCTTGCGGAAGATCGCAAGTGATTCCGCGGTCCTGACCAATTGCGGAAGATCATTCAACCACTGAGGGGTCAGGACAGAGAAGAGGCGAGGCAAGACTGTGAGGAGCGGCTGCCGGGTGCCCGGAAGGATGGGACCGACCGGTTGTTTCATGGGCTGGCCTTTTTTCTCCCAAAGCCCTATTGATACGTACATTCAAATAAGCATTTACCTATAGTCATCTCATTATACGCAAGTAGTAAACTTTTTCGTTAGAGAGCCAAAGAAAAATGTAATTCCGGTTATTGACGACCCACACTGCAGAGCGCCTTCATCCTATTCCTGTCTAGCCACCCCCTGCCCCCCCTTCCTAAAAGCCAAGATGAAAGCTCCCGACAGGGACGATGCGCCATGGTCAAATCGAGGAAACCTCCCTTTTGTGTTGGTAGGCGGGCGGGCGGCCCGGCTCTAAACAGCTGGAAGTGTCACCATTGTGAGGCAGAGGCTGGTAAAAAAAAGCATATTTTCTGTGCAAACCCCGGGGAAGCAGTCAGCAGTTATCGGGGTATCTTCTGCCGTGCGTGCATTAAGATGCGATCCTTAGGCTCGTTCTCATTTTTAAATCTCTATACCGTACAGCCTGCGGTATCCGTTTATCAAGTCTGACTATTTCCCAAAGATTGCCCCCCTGCTAACGATATCTGCCGGGCTTCCTTTTTGTATTTTCTCGCGTTGGGGGGTAGGAAGGAGGGTGGGCGGTGTATAAGGGGTGAGGGGTTTAAAACGGGATGTTTTTGCCAACGTTAAATACACAGTCTAAACTGCCAAAAGGGTTGAAGAAATATATTAAAAGCGCTTCTGGCACGGGATCCCGATAATCTCATAACTGAAAGAGCGCTTGGTTTGTACAGAGGCAGATGACTTCAAGATTTCCACCTCTTTTCCCATGAAAACCCGACGTCAATTGCACGTTCTAATCCCCGGTTCCCGTTTCAACAAACGCCAATTATTTGTTCAGCAATTATGCATTTATATATATATTAGATTTCCTTTACCTGCTGAAGCTTAAATTTAGAGCATTTACCACCATGATTTGCTTACTGAATCTGGGCCCTTGGTGTTTCGAAACAAAATGTGTTTCTTAACAAGGCTCGTCTCCACGTTGATTGCTTGTGTGAGCGTATTAAAGTTTCACCACTTCACAGCCCTCTCAAATGTGTTACAACCGTCTGCAGAGCTCTGCTCCAATGACAGAGGGTGTTTCTGATTGTGCTGAAAGGTTAATTACATCCAACTCCGATTAATTATTCAACATTTTAAGTAAAAGGACGTGCCCAAATTAACATTGATTGCACTACATTTGCAGTCAGCTAGCCATGCACATTCTGCAAATATGCAATTAAATGAGCACAAGGAACAGAGATTAAACAGAATAAGATCTGCAGCATCTCCAGGCAACGCTTAGTTATGTTATTTAGCAGCATAGCTATACAGCCAGTTTATTGTTAGGGAGCCATGCTAGGCTGCATGTTAGGTGGTCAAGATTGGCCATCAGAGTTGGAGGTGATAAGATATATATATACAGGGGCGTAGCACACAATTCTGGGCCCTATACATATGCAGTCTTGTGGGCCCCCTTCCCCTCTTGATCCATGACTCTCACGGATCTTTAGAATTTTTTTAAATTTAATCAACAACTATACACATGAATCTGTAGTGGTTATTAGGGTAATCGCTAATGAACTGCTTATACCACATTTAAACAAATAATTAGTAAGATTAGTAAGATTCTCTGGCCATAGTCCTGGGTCCTCGTCACACTGGCAAATACCCTTCTGCATTCCCCTCACTTTTTTCCACTTCCTCCTCTGTCTTCTCCTCATCCTTCTCACTACCCTCAGAGCAACCTTCATTTTCCTTGCTCTCTTCACCTCCATCATCCTCTTCACTAGTCCAACTCCTACTCTCTGCCTCTTCTACCTGCTCATTCTTTGCCTCGATCACATCTTCTTCCTGCTCACTCTCTGCTACAAGGACAGGCCCCTCTACAAGCATGAAGCATACAGGATTGATATTAGCCTCTTAACCTGTTTACAATATACAATGAAACAGGCTACAGGCTAGATTCTGCTTAATTTACCAGCTAGCTAGCTAACTATCATAATGTAGCTAGCAAGGTTAGCTGGTCTTGTTATAGAACTGGATCAAATGAGTCTTCAAAAAGTCTTCAAAGTTGCAATGCATTTCACCATCACCAGTAGTATGTTTGCCAGTAGCGAGAGTGAAACTGAAATGAGATTAATCGCGATTTTTTTTTTAATGAACGCGTTATCCATTTGAAATTAATCGCATGCGTAAACGTGTTAACATTGACAGCCCTAGTTCTAGGTATGTTACAAAAATTTGAGATGTTATAAATCTAGCCTGAAACCTATCCCACCAGATAGAGCATGAAAATACATTTAATTTGATACCTTATTCACTCTCATATCTTAAGTTTTAAGGAAGTAATGGTAATTTTTACACTCGGAAATTTGCATATTGACCGCTATTGTTTTTCAATGATCTTGAAACAAAAGCTGTAATTCAATAACATAAATGCCCATAACTTTCTTTAAAAAAAGATAATTGCATGAATTTTTCAGTAATTACAGATTGAAGCATTCTAAAAAAAGATATGATACATCTTAATTTGAATTATCTGAAATTACATTACATAATCAATTAATTACATGCTGCGCACACGCCGCGACACGGCAAAAACCACGGCAGGCAGTGAGCATTTGGGCAAAGATATCTCACATTCCGGGTCGCATTTCGCATCGAGATTTCAATGACATTTCACCAGAAACAAGATAAAATGTTAAATTAACGTCCTGGATACCTTTTATTTAGTCCTGAACTTGCGATATATCTTTTTGAAAGCACTAAACACGATGGAGGATCGAGTTTTCAACTACGTTATATCGCAGACATATGGTGAAAATAAACCCCGACAGCCCTTGAAAAGCCTGCATTTTTGGGGTATGGCCATAGTCTCTCGTAATCGCTCGCACAGGGGAATTGTAACATACCTAAACTAATAAACTCGTTTTTTTTCCACCATATGTCTGCGATATAACGTAGTTGAAAACTCGATCCTCCATATTGTTTCCGAAATGTGAAAAGTTAAGGAAAATAAATAAATTAATAATAAAGTTTAAATTAGTGAGCAGTTGTTTTCCCTCACTTTGCCTTTTTTCTCTTTCTTCCCTTTCTCTTCTTTTTCGATACCCCGACTTCACTTTCTTCTGGAAAGATTGACTGAAACTTGCGGGCTCCAGCATCAGCACCAGTCAGTGTGATTAGCCCTGTTTGGCGACAAAACCATTTGCGCTTTTGAGAGGGGAGAGGGGAGGGGGCCCAGAGAGCCTCCAATATTTTTTATGGATACAAAGTTCAGTCTCTCAACCTATTTATTCAGCCAATATAATTTAGTAATGACACTAATTACTTAGAAATGTAAAATTGCAGACATTTTTTTTTTTTTTCATTCCAGGCTTTTCAAGGGCCCTCCCCCGCTTGGGGCCCTGGGTAGTCAGTCCCCCTTTTCCCCCGCTACAACGCCCATGTATATATATATATATATTATTGACACTGATAAACACAAAATACTACTAATATATATTTTTTAAACTAAAGTCAAAACAACAAGCTTTTTCTTAATTCTGGACTCCAGTAAAATGATTATGCGACCTCTCAAGACAATTGATTGCACAATTTATTGAGTTTATTTAGTTTGTGTTTCCAAGTAAAAGGGGTGAATACTTATGCAATCAATAATTGTCTGTTTTTTGGTTGTAATTAATTAAAAGCTTTAGAGTTTTTTGAAATTTTATATTATCAATTAAATCCATTTTTATTCCATAAAGTAAGAAAATAAACGTGAAAAATGCCAAAGGGGAATACTTTTTATACCCACTTTGTATGTATTTGTATATATATATATTGTGGTGTCCCCAGGGGTTGGGCGACACTCACAGACCTTGCAGAGGGCGTAGGCAAGTTCAAGAACCCAGAGGAGGCAGTAATATAAACAAAATGATAATTTATTAAACTACTACTGACAAACACGAAACAAAGGGTGGGGTCTTCGGGGGAACACAAACACATAAAGTCCACAAATCCTTATCTCGTTGTCAGTCCAATCCAATCCAAAATCCAGGTCCAAGTCCGCAATCCAGTCCGTAGACAAAATCCAAAGGGGGTCCTCAAAACAATCCAAGTTGATACACAAAAAACACACTCCAACACTCTCTTTCTAAATCCTGGCTGGTCAAAACACTTCACAGGTACTTACTCTACAAACTCACACAGCAACTCCTTCACAAACACGTTCCTACTCCTCTCCCAGTGTAGTGACAATCAGCCCTTTAAATAGGCCTTAAAATGGCTTTCAGCTGGCCGTTAGTCCCGTTGCCTTCACTTGTCTCAGGTGTGACTGTGGCCTGCTGGGAAATGTAGTGTTTTTGGGCTGCCATGTGTTGGAGGCCAGGCAGCCATTTTCTGGTGCAGCCCCTTGGGCTGCCACAATATATACACAGTATATATATACCAGACCATGTCTGTACCGACTGTGACCAGCAGTCCGATGGGCCATGCAATAATTGGCAGTAGCCTCACCCAGGGAGGGAGGGATTCAGTCGGCTGAGTCACTTAGGGCGCCCACGGTCTGCCGGTATAAGCCTGCGCAAGAAGTGTCTTCCTCCAACTGCGAGCTGAACTGCTGTGTGAAAATAAGGGGCAGCTGACATCATGGGTTTCGGAGGACCCGGCTGCACTCCCCTGACTTGACAGTGGAGGTTGTAGTGAGTGCGGTTTAGAACATGATTGGGCATTCAAAGCATTCACAGTAGTAGTGGGTAAGTGTAGTGTTGTGTCTCTTCACCCCATTCCAGTTTGAAAGGGTATGGAAGTGTGGTGTATACAAAGCAGGATAAAAAGCTATCAGAGGCTTAGTGGATAAGAATTTCCTGTGGGGACTATTCTATTGAGGGGATAGCAGAATCCCTCCACATAGAGCACAGGACTGTTATCTCAACCCATGATTATAACATTCCTCAGCCAATATTTCACACGTAAAAGGCACAGGCTGATGTTGTTATGCATGGTGTTAGGATAAATTATTGTGCTAATATACATTGGATGTTGAATCTGCAGTGGCCCTCAGTGCCCCCCTCCAAAAAAAAAGCATCCTGTTCAGAATGATTTTTGAAAAGCACTCAAAAAATAGAAATGATCATACGCTCAGAAAATGAGGGCTGCTCTGAGCTCTAATCCAAAAACCTCTTGAAAATCTTGCAAAAACAAAAACAATATTTGTAAAATGCAGTTGTTAACATCCAGAGACCATCACAAAAACAGTTACTTGTACACTTTGTATACTAATTTTAAAGGTAAACAATCATGCATACATACAACATCGCTTAGAAAAAACGCCAACACCAAATGAAAAGGACTCGTACGTTGAAGTAATTGTATCACAATTAAAAAATGTACCACAATTGTGTTTCATATTAATGTAAATACTAATTACCAATAT
This sequence comes from Aldrovandia affinis, assembly GCA_029706075.1. NCBI lineage: Eukaryota > Metazoa > Chordata > Actinopteri > Notacanthiformes > Halosauridae > Aldrovandia > Aldrovandia affinis. Next base: position 8,429,106 of record JAINUG010000012.1, on the reverse strand, counting down.
CTTTCTGCTACAAAAGATGTTTTAAAATCATCACCTAAAAATATCCTTTATATATCTTTAAAGCAAAAAACTTGCATAACAGCATTGCAAGGATTGAAGCTGCTCTGACTATAGCCTGATATGGATCTCAACATAAAAAAAATAAGTATATATATATATATATATATATATATATATATATATATATATATATAAATATTACTCCCAACATATCCAACATTGCTGAGTCAACTGCTTGGGTGTCTCAGAGAGTAAAACATTTTCATGCAAATTTTGACATTGATTTGCCAGTGATTGTGAATTAACAATCAGTAGGAAATCATGTCTGTAATAGTGTTTGGTCTTCTGAAATACTTCTGCAGCGTTGTTCTCAGCTGGCATGACAGCTTTCCTCTAATCAATAAATAAAATGAAAACTCTGCAATGGAAATGACCTCACAGGTATCGCCCAAACACAAAGTTTAACAAAGTGACACAAGGAGTGGGTCAAGAGGTGACATTTTACCCGATGTGGCAACTTTAAACCCAGTAGACATATATGTGTCATTTCAACTCCACCTTACATAGCAACAAAGGAAGTGGAAGAGAATTGAATGCCCCCCCCCCCACCTGTATTGCATTCAGTCCTTTGGTGGCATCACTCTGCAGTGTGGGGGGAGAAGGTTTCAAGGTGACAAACTGTCAGGATCAAGGACTCCTGTGGTGATCTGTCGATACATTTGCCCGAGAGAGCCAAAGGTGAGAGCTGTCGTTCAGTCGACGGGCGAGAGTGTCATCGAACGTCTGGGCGACAGTGGCAAACCCAGTGTTCGACCCGCAACCCCCCGCAATGCTTTAGTCAGAAACTATTCAACGTCTCCCATCTCGTCACATGACATTCAGAAAGTCTGCATGAGCAGACAAAGAGGTATTATGGGTCCAAGAAACATTCTGAATGAACAAATGAATCCTTATCCTAAAGTGATCTCTCTCTCTCTCGCTCTCTGAATATCAAACAAAACTAGATATAGAGTTGCAGAAGAAACTCAAGAGATTGCTTGCCAAAGGCTAAAATGGTATATTTAAAATAATATATTACTACTACCAGTTAAGTATAGTAAGTAGTTTAGTAATGATATTGAAAGTGGTGGTATCAGTAGCACTAGTGGCAATAGTAATCAAGGTATTATAATTGTTCAAATAAATATAAAAAATATGATAAACTATCATTATACATATGCAGCACAGCAGCATCATTATACCTGCACACTACAATACTTTACATGTACAGCACTACAGTATCAACAGTCAGAATCAATAAGAATTAGTATATTATGTATTGCTAAATGCTTAAAATGTAAAATGTAAGAATTGAAACATTAACACTAACAATTTAGTTGTCTGTGCAAATGGAATATTATGCAGAGACACATTCATTGCTTTGGAACTGGCAATTGCACACACTTCTAGTTTTTTGGTACTCATCTTCACTATGATGGACCAGATTGTTGACCGCTAGTAACAGCTAGACCCTCGTTGGATGTTTTTTTGAATGGAAGGGGATCTTCAAAATGTAACCACACATTTTCAATCGAATGAGCCCCTTCTTGACGTCAAGAAGGGAGAGCAAAAACTCCAATCTGAAAAGCCGGCTGCAAGACATCTGTAGCGCACTGTAGGTCCGTAATCCTGGAATTCATATTTCCAAACCCAGTGTCTCCATAGGATATAATTTCAGCTCAAGTTAAAGCCAATTTGCGTTTCCATTTTAATGATGTATTTATACTTTTTTGGGCATAAACGTGGTTCATTTGCTATATTTTACACTGTGCTATAAGAGCAGCAGTCCTGTAACCAATTCCAAATGAAACTCCCACATTCCAGGAATATAAATAAATAAATACAATGCAATAAAGAGAGGTTATAAGATTTGCTACTTTTATTTTCCCCAGTGTGCTGTTCTGCATTTATGATGAGTTTCAGAGAGAGCTGAGCTCCTGGACATAAATCTAGTAATTAAAAGTCGAGGACAGGGAATCCTAAACTTCGTCCAGGGCCCAGCCGTTCTCCTGAACAAGCACTTACTCAAAGCCTATCTGCTTCAAAGTGATTTTGTCTTTGAAAGGCATTAACAGAAAGCATGTTCGCAAAGCAGCATTTGCATTTTTTATGAAGTGCTCTTTTTTTGTGAGGCACGTACCCAGTTTCATCATTCAGACCGCCATTGTGAATCTGCCTGAATTACTGATTGTCAGTGAAGCAAACTGAACCTCTTTCCAAAAGGAATTATTTGCCGCACAGCACATTTCAGAAAACAAAGTGATTAATTTCCTAGAAACTGACCTGACTGACTACCAAGTCCATACATGTAAATTGGAAATTCTCACTTCATGGCTCTCGTATCTATTTCTGATAGTGTGTGCCTTCGAGGGCAAAATCACAGATAATTAAGATCGATGGACAACTCATTACATTTGTGGATCCCAGCTACGGTCAGAACAAGATCCTGCACACACAGAGATGCCCTAGTCCAGGAAATCCTTGTGTTCTTATGTCTAGGGTGCACAGAGCCTTCTCCTTATTTGTATGTTTTTGTGTTGTCATGGACTTCATGTTTTGGGCGGTATGTTCATTTTATATATATTATACCACGTCTTGATTTAAAAATGAAAAAGAAAATGCATTAGCCATCGATCTCTTTTATGTTTGTTTGATTTAAAAATGAAAAAAGTGCTGGTTTGTTTATAGGTGCTGGGGCTTAGCTTCATTTTTGTGCATTTACTCGCTGACCCTACCCACCACCGCTTGCCCTTCATTCTCATCATCGTGAAGAGAAGTAGCCCCTTCATCAGGCGTACTTTACGATTCATTTTATCTGTCTGTAATCTGCCGTGTTCCTGGACCCCTCTGGTCTCGGAGCCGAACGCGTATGAAATATGCCCCGGTGCATGGTGTCAGCGACTCACGTTGCTCTTGCAAACCCAGAAACTTTTTTAATACTCTAATCGGAAGTCGTATAGGAGTCGTGCGATTTGTTATTACCCCGTTGGAATGATGGAGCATCCCCCTGGCAGACCTAGAGGAACCAGTGGAGGATAGCCACGTTCAAAAACCAATAAGAAAGGCGGTAGTGTGTCTTTAAGATGGATGTCGGAAAATGAGATTGAATTTGCAGAGATTTAAGTTTCAATTAACAATTTCCCTTACCTAGATACTTTATGAAACATATTTCTCATTTTGTAAGGATGTATATGCTTGTACATATGAATATTTAAAGATAAATCCAATTATAAGATACGCTAACCCAAAAAGAGTATTAGATGTGACTCACAACAAATAGCCAATTAATTTATCAATGGAAGCAATCCTCAATTGCTTTCAGATTTTAGGCTTATTTGAGTAGTCAGAGGGACCTTGGACTCTAGGTTATAACACTATACTGTGGCCATCACATTTACTCATGCAATGAATACCTTTTAACAATATATTTTTTTAGTCGTGACATTATTATATCAAAATATTGTAACGTTTCATTCTAGCAACATTTATGTGTGTGTGTATGTGAGACAGAGAGAGGGAGAGAGCCCAACCATCACAGCATTCACATTTTAATGGAATATGTATAAAACCAAAGCCTATTTCATTATTCAGTAGGTTTTTTGAATATTGGGTATTATATATCAAAGGCACACTGTGGCAAGATCAATACGCATGTTTCTAAATAAAAATTCACAGCACATTGTCTTCCCTGTGGGAATTTTAGTTTTTTCCCTTTCTCTCCTGATTACGGAATGACTAATTGGAAATGCTCTGCTTCACTCACTGGTGTACCTCCTGGGCCCATGCAGGAATTACAGAGCAAGGTGTGTGCACTCTTCCAATGTACTCGTGACACTGCAAGGCACACAATTTATTACAGGAGAGCTATCCATAGCCACTAATTGGAGGAGTCTCTTGCTGCAGACAGCCAGTAGCCAATAGGCACCTGGTGAGTGGCAAAGAGGCACTAATGACCTATGGCAACAGTGACCATGCCTAACAGGGAACCCTGCCTAACTTAAGCCCACCCTGCCCTTGTGGAGCAAATGCAATAGTGCTCCACCACTGTAAAAGCCTGGTTATAGTCAGATTATAACATATCCAAGATATTCTAAGAATATACATTGCTGTGTGCTGTGAATATAATTCTAAGATTCCTAAATATGCAATTACTCCAGAATAATTTAATTGCCAAAATCAGCAGAATAAAGAACTTCAAATAGTTCAACTGAGCTGCATTGTTCTGCTGCCAACTTCTGACAACAAGCCGACAATTGTAGTCAAGCCAACAAGCTGTTATATACACAACTCCTGTTGACAGGACAAATTAAGCATTTCCACACTTTTAATGGCAAACAACCATTCCTTAAATATTACAGAGCTAAAGGAATATTATGACAATCCAAAACACCATTTTATTGTCTCAATTGCTGAGAAATAATGGTTTGTTATACAAATGACTTGTGCGGGCCATTACTACCAGTGTTTCTCAGGGTTGTCTAAGCCCTTATATGGGAGTGGCATTGTCAAGTCCATGTGGAAAACTAAGTGGGCCACATTATGAAAGCTTTACTTTACATTTGAATGCAATCAACGTCTTGTTAATCAGTATGTGTACCAATGTCAGTGTATTGCTAAATATAGTTAAATATAGCCTCTGTATTAAGCAGCTCTGCGTCGATTCGCAGTTGGGGCAACACTACCATCTCACTACGCAGTGCTTACGTAAGACTTCCCACTCGGAACATTTACGTCCAGAAATCTAAAGGCAGTGGACAGTGCCTTTCTACGCGTTCAAAGGAGCGATCCCACAGCATATCTGCTTGCTCTCGCTTGCTCTTGCACTCCTAAAATAGGAATTTGTGTTCCCTCACCCTTCCCTCCCCATTTCTCCTCCTTGCCTTTTCTCCATAGCGTGTAGTAGCAGGAAGATGCTTGTTTGGCTTTGAGAGAGAACACTGGCAGGCTTTCATGAGGGAGGATATAGAGCACACAGCCAAGGGCTGCTGACAGAAGGGGTGCGCAGGCTTCAGAAATGAAGATTTAAAAAGGCTATATGAGCCATTCCCTGCCAAAGAGGAGCCTCGGAGCTCCAAATAATGTTCATGCGAATTGTCATCCTCCTGATGCAGCGTACCTGCAGGTTGTAATGAAAATAGAACCACAGTCAGGATCGCTTGCTACATACAGTGGGTATAAAAAGTATTCACCCCCTTTGGCATTTTTCACATTTTATTTTCTTACTCCGTGGAATGAAAATGGATTTAGTTGGGATTTCTTGCAGCTGATCAACAGAAAATTAGAATGTCAAATAAATAATCAATTAAAAAAACTCTAAAGCTTTTTGTTAATGAATTGCAAATAAAAAACAGACAATATTTGATTGCATAAGTATTCATCCCTTTTTCTAAGACACACTTAAACATACTCTGGTGCAATCAATTGTTTTCAAATGTCACACAATTATATTATTGGAGTCCACCTGTGTACAATTAAGGTGTGGCACCTCTCACCTTCCTGTGAGAGGTGCCACAAATCTGTGGAAAGATTTAAAAATTGCTGTTCACCACTGGTCCCCATCCAACCTGATGTAGGTCAATACATTTTGTAAAGAAGAATGGGTGAAAATTGCAGTGTCCAGATCTGCAAAGCTGGTAGACACCCAAATAGACTCACAGCTGTAATTGCAGCTAAAGGTGCTTCTACTAAGTATTATCTCAAGGGGGTGAATACTTATATAATCAATTGCCTGTTGTTTATTTGTAATTAATTAAGAAAAGTTTGTAGAGTTGTAGTTTTTTTTTTTTTTACATTATATATTTTGTATTTTGTGTTTACCAGTGGCAAGTAATCTCAATTAAATCCATGTTTTATTCCCTGAAGTAAGAAAATAAAATGTGAGTAATGTCAAAGGGGGTGAATACTGCAGGTAACATGTTGGGAAAAGATCTGTCTTAAAGTTAGTGAGATGAACTTCCGTTCCTCCATAAACAAAGGCAACTGAAAGTGAGAGGTTTGAACAAATCCAAGACAGGCCAGCAAGAAGGCGCATTAATGTGAGATTTGGGAGACCATTTTTGGAGGAGGGTGCATGATTGTGGCAGGTTCAACACTGCGTTTTAGAACAATGCAGTGTAAGATGAGGCGGTCCCTAAAATGGACACCATAAGTCTGTGCCTTATACATCCTTACCATACAGATTACATACATGCTATGCTTCTGTATAGCTGGATATGTATTGAGATTACTTTTACACATTTTGAATCCGTATATCACAAAATTCCTTTATAAACTGCAGCAAAACCCATCTGGAAATTAACCTGACATTTTCTGAATCCAAGTCCAGCTCTCTAGCTCTCTCGTTTTAAATCCACGACTGCACTGTTGATTAACATTAATTGGGCCAATTGTTAATGAACATAATTTATGTCTCCTTATTCAATCTCAGACCCTCATCTCAGACCTGATTGAAATCCATTTCCCCCATTAATTCCCATGTTCGATTAACCCTTCTATTATCACACAGAAGCACACTTTCTCCCACCAATGGGACAACCTAATCACAGTGCAGTCAATAATATTGAACTTGCATTAATTAGCTTTGTAAATTATGTATTTAATAAGGCAGATTGTAGCAATTAAACTCATGAGCATTTGGTGGATACTGTGATAACCTAATTAAATGATCAATGATATAACATGCACATTAAAGTTTAAGATACCATTTTAAGTCAGGCTCATTCTATGAGCAGAATACTTCACAATATACATCGTGGCATATATAAATACATAAACCCACACACACACACACACAGACACACTGCCAGTGTGTGTGTATGCTTGTGTCCGTGTGTGTGTAATGCAATGCATTATGTGTAGGCTACATATGATGTGTTACTTATATCCGTTTTCATGACTGTTGACTTCTGTTTCTGTATGTGTTTCTGGTTTTGATGTCTGGAATGTGCTGACACCAAAATGAATTTCCACGTAAACGCACTAATGGAGATCGTATTGTATTGGACACAAACTGTTTTCCACACTACTTCAATAACGCTGCTTGTGTATGTGGCAATTATTTTCCTCCATCGTGCAAGTGAGCACATTTCATGAGTGCATTGGCCTGGCATGTGACTGGGACCATAGATAAATGAAGGGGGGGTTTATGGGGGCTCTGCTGCACACTTCTAATCATCTAGCCTCTCACTTTACTGCCCGAATCCTGAATCCTGATTTGTCAGCGAGAGGCATCACACTAAGGGTTGGGGAAGAAACCACTCAGAAATAAATGGGGAAACTACAATGTTCCTAGTAATTGCTGAACAGGTATTAGTGATATGAAAATACTTTTACATTAGTTTTTAAATGCAAATGACAGAAATTACACATGGTGAGAGGTCTAATATCACTTTTTGAATGAAGGCCCTTACAATGGAGGAATGTTAACCCAACTTCATTACAATGTTCAAACCCAAGCTGGTTTTAGCCACAAACACAGATGTCTCCTGGTATTTACCTGAGAGGAACCATATACCAAAACAGATATTTATAAGCTGTGAATTATCAAAATGTGAATTATAAACATTGTCATATATATTTTCACCTGGCCCTGTGGCACACAGTGATAGGGTGTCTCTAACCATACAGAATGAGACCATGTGAGTCGTGTGCAGTGAATCAATCTCGCCTCATTGGCATGGGAGGGGGCCGCTCGTAGCCGGCTGATCTACGGCGGCCGCATAAATCTGTTACATCTGAGAGCCTCTGTTCTGTGCGCCAAACATTACCCCGCCACACGGTGGCAATTTTATTTCCAACTCGTGATATGATGATGAAATTAGGACTCATTGAAATGCCCAGACTGTGCGCTGGTTTTGACTTATGCTCCTTGAAGGGCGCTGAAGATCGTGCTGGATTCGGACCTTGGAGTGTCTGTGTGTGCGTGTGTGTGCGAGTGTGTGTGTGTGTGAGTGGGTGGGGGGGGGGGGGGATGTTGAGCAATAGCTTGTTCATCTGTGCAAGTAATGGAAAATTCAGACAGCTCCCCCTTTTCTACAATTGACCAGGGTATTCGTAAAGCATCTCAGACCAGGAGGGCTGATCTAGGATCAGGATTTCCCTTTCCATATCCAAACCCATTATGAGCTTAAAGGCACAAGGCATAACATCCTCGGTCTGAACTCCTATTCTGAGACGCTTTATTAATACTGGACCAGAGCTGTCAGTCTGGTGGTACTGATCCCAGTTCTACCCAGTATTATGGACATATACATGAGAGATGGTGCTGTAGGAGATAGTTGCAGATTACACTGCAAATATAAAATATAAAATTTAAAAAAACGAATTAAACCCATTTACGAACAGGTTTATAAAGTATGCCTGCAAGATATTTATATTGGAGAGGTGACCTTTTCATTTAATAAACACAAATAAATTAATACATAAGCTGGGTGAACGGAATGTGTAATTTATCTCTTGCATGGTTATTATATTGTAATTTTGGGCTGAAGTCAAAATGGGTCCTTTCCTGACATTATGCAATTAGTCTCCATTTTTTTATTTCAAACAACTTCCAATCAAGTTTAACTGCATGCCCTCTACAACCTCAAAACAAAAGAATACACCATTTCCCAAGTGTGCTGAGTGGGGAGAAAAATATCACTGCTCTTTGCTCCTGAAAAAGACATTAGGAGCACCGGGAGAGCACCGGAACGGACGCGGCTCTTCACAGATGTTGATGGGGCAATCTTGTAATGAATGTGCCGCCGATGACTACACAGCGGCGCGCTACGGTCTAAGCTGCTTTCCTCAGTAAATACAGCTAATCTCTGTGCGCCTCCATTATTCCCTCTCAATGTCAGCAGGTCCCGCAGGGGGCCGTTATGGACAGAGCATTACACGCGCTTTCGGTTTTAAACAATGTGTGCTGAGGCGCGAGCGGGGCCTGTCTGCAACGCCTGTCACTCGTCTTTAGGAATGCAGGGCTCCGGCACCTTAAATGGCACCGTGCTGAGAACAGTTCAGAACTTGGTGAGTGGCCATATACAGTACAACCACACCTAGGTAACCTTACCTGGAACAGAAAGTGGGCATATGTATAGTTTACACTTTCAGTATTTTCCACAATTACTCTGTTTTGTTATTCCTTGTAGCCTACTCCTCCTCCAAGACCGTATTCTAAATTTTTACACTAATACATTTGAATGAATGAATGAATGATTCGACTTTTTACTGTTTATCCAATGATTGAAAAAAAATACATGAATCACTTTATTGCCTGATAGCAGGTGTTGAACAAATAATATGACTCCATTGTTGTTGTTTGTTTATTGCCCTACCCAGAAAGTTGCTGACCTCGATTAGACTGAAAATATTACAGTTAAAACATGAATTTAAAAGGATGTAGCATATTTGGTGTACATGTTTAGAACAATTACCAAATAATGTGAAGCTATTCATCCAGCTGCTTGTTGTCATTGTACTGCCTACTCACCATCGGTTTAAGCTCATAAAAAGAAAACAAGGCACGCGTAATGACTTGGGTTTAATTGTTGACCATTTTTTTAAAGTATAGACAGAATTATTGACGTAAATTGGAACTGTTAAGGATTTCTAAATCGGTCTGCATGGCTTCAATCTGACAGTTTTCCACAGCTACTGGACCAGCCTTTTTTACTAACACATGAAAGGGCATGCCTTTGTCTTAGCCACGAATGCATCTACAGCTGCCTCCACCCCAACAATCCCAGGGGCTGCTGAATAAATAAAGTCGACTTAAAAAGCAGTCGCACCTCGGTTTGTGGCACGACGCACGTCCCTCGTTTCCGAGTTTGTCCGTTTGTGAAAGATAGGGGTGACGGCTTTTGGGGGTCTGTCTGTTCTTGTTTCCTTAAAAAAATGTGTTTCTTTTCCTGTTTTTCTCCCAATTTAGTACCAAATTACACCCTCTATTTATTTTGATTTGCCCTCCCCTCACAAGTCCGACACTAATTCTCAGAGGGCAGCAAACTCTGCCGCCTTTGAGAAGAAATTCGCCCACCCACATTCTGGAGACACCCTTATGTGCTTCACGGGGGACCCGAGCCAGCTCACTCTCCCCCTTCCACCTGAGGTGGACAGCAAAACGCCACCCCCAAACGGGGCTGATGGTCTGGCAGGGACGGGTTTCAAACCCCGTATCGGACCAGCAAAAATACGATGCGTACGGTATGGTACCGCTACGCTATCCACTGCCTTGTCTGTCACGTGATTCTGAGATGGTCGTTCGCCTTGAGCAGTGCTCACTGGTGCCCTGCCTCGCGCACGTCTGCCTCGAGTCACGTGCAGAATCCCACGTTGGAGTCCACGCGGAAATCACCTAGAACAAGCGCCCACAGAGTTTCAAGGATTTGAAAATGAAAAAAAAAGAAAAAGGGGAGATGAAGGAAAAATTCTACTCCGGTCTGGCCTCAGTTTTTAAGAGACAGTATTTTACCTGTCTTTCAGTGACAGCTCTAAATAAAGGCCAAGTGAGAAAGGGTGGAATAAAAGCTGGCTGCTGTGGCCTTGGAACAAGAGAATATGATTGTGCCTGGATATGGGAGAGGAAAACAATACATGGATTATTGCAAAACACATCCACCACCCTTCCTTCAGACTACAGACTCTGTCTTTGGCTCACATACATGCTTAAAGCTATAGCTGTCAGCACACAAGTATGGGCATTTGGAATCAAATGCTTGTGATCCACCACACCCAGCATACATTCTACATTTACATTTACATGTTAAGCATTTAGCAGGCGCTCTTATCCAGAGTGACTTACAAGATGTGCATTAATACATGATAAGAACAATCATAGTTCGCACAAGAGATCAGTGCAGTAATACAGCGATAGACATCGTTGTTGGCAGGTTTTGGCAGGTCGGCAGAGATTCTGAAGGTTTAAACATTGACGGGAATGAATTGGGTGCGTGTCTGTCCGTCCAGTCCCAATGACTGAATCGTGAAATCTATAAATAAAAGATAAACTCAGAGTAAGCAAGAATAGAAATACAGAGCAGAATTAGATGGGAATTCAGTTGATCAGAAGACAGGTAAGGACTGATGAACTGATATCCGCCGAGCTCGGAGCAAATGATTCACGCCTTCGAGCTGTCAGCAAGTCCACTGTTAACCCTTTCAAATCCAGACAAAACCTTTTACAGAAAGGGAAAAAATAATTGAACCGGACCTATCCATCTTCAAAAGCGATAGAGGTTCCCGTGTGTACTCTCATGTGTGAAGGGAGCACATGTGGACTGATGGATATTTCTGTGCTTATCTTGTGAGTCACCACATATTCCTGGCAGACAAAGATGAAATCTAAACAGAGATGCCAGCACTTGCACTTATCTTCCCCTAAAATGCAATGGCTAGCAATGACAACCCATTCTCCCCCAAGCACCATGCTACAGAAAAAAATATTCTTGCATTTTTTTTGCTCACATATTTCATAGCAATTACAGTCATGATGGTTGGAGGCAGTGGGGTGACAAGGACACACACACACAAACATAGGCATTGTGTGGAAGCATATTGCTTAAATGCCAACTGACAGTCATTTGATTACTCTGTCCTTGAATGAAACATTTCTTTAAGCAACTCAAATGGTGCAGTGCCGTGGCATACAGAATATATGGTTCTCTCAGATATACATTCAATAGGACAATCATTTGGAAATCTAAAGAAAATCTGTGAAAAGAGAGGGCATGTCAGAAAACCTTTCACCATAGGATAAAGAATCTCTCAGAATGGCTTTGTATTTATTGCCGTTTACCTTGTCCTCTAAGGGGTTGAGTGAACCTAAACCTCACCGTGGGAAACAAGCCCTTGGGCCTGTTCATTTCATTTGGCCTCTGCCACACATGCACTCGTCCACTTGTTGAGAACAGGGTTAAGGATAACTCATGAGACCATATGTTATTTGCACCACTTTACTCACAAACAGGCATTTTTAGATATAATAAGGGGTTTCTGCAGTGCAACCTAGACATATCATCATTCTCTGTGAAGGTCTCGACAGACGTTTCTTGATAAAACGTAATACATTTTTGCAGTGGTTAATGTTTCCACCAGCTTCATCACTGAAGCTCCTGTCAAACATGCCCCGACAATCATACCTCTTTCAAAGTCACTGAGATCGCTTCTTTTTGCCATGGTAGGCAAAATAATGGACAACTGGGCCTGCCCAGCATTTTTATCCATGACCCTATGCATGATGGGATGTTAGTTTCTTAATTAACTCAGGACCCACACCTGTGTGAAAGCACCTGCTTTCAATATACTTTGTAGCCCACATTTACTCAAGTTTTCCCTTTATTTTGGAAGTTCCTTATACACTGGAACCATTTTAGTATTTGTATATCATTTGATGTTTTCTATATTTGCATACAGTACCTATCCACCTAGTTCAGGGGTCGGCAACCCACGGCTCTTTCATCCCTATGCTGCGGCTCCGCGTGGCTTGGGAAAATAAATTATCCAATTGAAGTGTATTTTATTTGTAGTTCTAAATTTCCTCGCGCATGAAAATCCGAGGGGCGCAAGAATTTTTCCGCGTAGCACCCGCCCGACAGAAAATCCGAGGGGCGTTGCACCCCCCCCCCCCCCCACCGTCGACAGAAAATGGGGCGCCGTTTACGTGGCTCGCACCGGGTGCTGGCAACCCACGCTACGCCACTGGCGGCTCCCAGTGTTTTCTTTTCCGTGGAAACCGGGTCCAAATGGCTCTTTGAGTGTTAAAGGTTGCCGACCCCTGACCTAGTTCTTACCCGACCACCATTACTTACCTTCATTTTCACTCAAAATTTTATAATTTATTCGGAATAATTGTATGCAGAATTTCTGAATACTGGATAGATTATACTGCACTTTGGAAAAACAAAACCCCCCAAAAAATCTCCACATTGATGGTACCTGTTCCAAATACACAGCCCAAAAAGGCTAACTATTACACATGCTATGGCAATTAGGTAAGCATGTGTAAGCTTATTAGTACCAGGGGTAACATGTTTTGTGTTGAATATCTCAAGTACCCAGCAAGTAAAAGTTTAAATATCGTTGTTCATAAATATAATTGCAACATTTATGTGGCTAGGCTAGCTTACGGTTGCTAGTCTTCACCACACCATGTGTAGCTAGCATTAGCCACCAAATGTGAATTTAATTCTTTGTTATACTGTGGTTTTTAATATATTCTCGAGGTTGAGGTACTTCGGAAATGTTTGCAAATGTTCACTTAGGTTAGTGAGTAGAAAATATTGTAGGTGGTAATTTTATTTGTTAACTTTAAGCGTAGAATGTATATTGCAATAGTAGCTAAACTGGCTTTTCTCTGCATTACATTCTGCGAGCTGGCAGTTCACCAGTCGTTATTGTGATTGCAAGCAAGTGTCTGAACATTTCATTTCTTATATTAGCGAACTGGTGGTTTGGACGTGGGCTACAACCTAATCACTAAGGTTGCATCTTCCCACCATTCTACATTGCGAGCGGATGTGGACAAACAGATTCATCCTTCGGCAATCGTCCCTCATTGACTGCGTATCGCCCTCTGCTGGCGAACTCGATGAACTGTGAGCCAGGAAACACTTCAAAGATTTACTCAACTAAGACTGTTCCAGTTAAGGGCCCCAATGAGAGATCTTCTTTGGTTTACCATTTGGTTTATTTGGGTTTTGTGCACAACAGGGGTATTGCAGCGCTGCAGAATATCAGTGTATAATTCATGTTTGTATTTTTCGTATATATATATAATATATGGCTTTTATAATAATCATCTTGACAGGTTGGAATGTGACCTTTCAACCTCATTAGACATGGTGTCCATGTGACCTTAAGTAAACAACCATATGGCCAGGTGGGTGTGTCCCAGTGACGGTAACTTTAAATGAATCTAAAAAGAATTCTGGGTAATATGCAAATCAAGCCCCATTACAAAACTACTTTTAGATTTTTGCAAAGAATAGAATATCAATGCTTTGTATATTTGCATTTATTTTTCAACAATCTAAAAAAGCCATGGACATGCCACTGGTACAACCAACCCCCAAGAACTGAGAAGCTCAACCGAAGCTGCAGTCTTCAGTATCACAACACAGAACTTAGGATGCCTTTTAGGCTTTATACCACATAAAGCAAGGGGGGTGCTCAACCAAAGCCATGGACAAGCCATTGTTACATAGCATACAACTAACATATTTATTTTCCGAACAGAAAGTAATTTTTTACATTTTGAACCTCTACAACTGCACAGATGCCAAATTCAGCTGAACGTCACTTGCAGACGTTTAAAAAAAAAGAACGAGCCTTGCGCTTGTTTACCCCTACCGAAGCAACTCTGAGTAGTCGCTATAATGAGTCACCGTCAATGGGGGAAGTAGTGAGAAATCCTAGGTAGTGTTAACGAGAACACAAACGTTGCCGCTTTGCCTGACGCTGCCGCTTTGTGTATTGTGTTTGTATTGTTGCTTAGGGTTCTGCGTTTTATCATCAGAAAGGTAAAGGGATACAATATTTGCTCTTAAGGTAAACGTTTGTCGCCGTTAGGGGACAGAGAGGGAATTTTCAATTTTTTCCCCGTCTAGCTTCGGAAAGCTTGTTAAAAAGTTACCGATTTGTATTACACCCAGCAGACACAAGGTTTTTTGTGGTTTTTCGCCCTCTCAGGAGCAAATCCAAGAGTAGGGAAATATACTATAGCTAACTAGCTTTTGTTGGCTTAAATTAAAATGTAATTGTTGCATTTCAAGCGTAGAGCGTATAGCCGTTTTGGTTGGCTGCTACCAGCGCTCTTGCTACAGAAACCGGACCGAAAGTTTTTAAATTCGCTTTAAGTGTTGTTTCCATTTAGACATTTCTGCACCTGAGTGTTCGGAACCGAGGTGTATAGTATTTTTTATCGACTTGGTGTTTCTGTTTAGGCAGTAATTCGTTCAGTGCAAGGAGAGCAGTAGATATATTTAGGGGTGAAAATGTGGCCACCAGCAGTGCAGTGTGAGTGTTGTAGAATGATTGCGTTTCTGGAAGAAGACTTCCAGGATGGTTTCATCTGCGACAGATGCCAGCTTGTGAAGCATCTCGAGAGCAAGATCCTTGATCTCGAAGCCCAACTTGTTGGTCTCGACTGCCCTGCAGAATTTGTAGAGTTCCAGGAACTAATTAGTATGCCCTTTAGAGAGTTAGCCTGCACGCCTAAGCGGGGTAGGGGGGAGACTCTAGAGCAGGTAGGGAGAGAGAGTTGGGTGACCAGGGGCGGCATCTCCAGAGATTGTGGTGTCCAACCGATTCCAGCCCTTGCAGGAAGAGGATCTGGCCCAGCCCTCTGTGAGTGGGAGGACTGATGAGCCCCAGGGCACTCTGGCAGCCAAGCCACCCAGGAAAAGGGAGTTAATTGCAGTGGGGGATTCAATCATTAGAGGTGTAGACAGTATAGTCTGTTCGCGGGAAAAGGAATCTCGCATGGCATGTTGCCTGCCTGGTGCTCAGGTTGGAGATCTCCTGGAACACGTGGACAAGCTCCTGGCCAGAGCAGGGGTGGATCCAGTGGTCATGGTCCATGTTGGAACCAATGACATAGGTAAGGGTAGGTTTGAGGTTCTGCAGGACAAATTTATAGAATTAGGAACAAAGTTAAGGGGCAGAACCTCCACGGTGGTCTTCTCTGGAATTCTGCCAGTACCACGTGCTAGCAAAGGCAAGCAGAATTTTATATGGAGATTTAACACGTGGCTACAAACCTGGTGCAGGAAAGAGGGGTACAGGTTTATGGGGCACTGGGACTCCTTTTGGAACAGGGGTGACCTGTACAAGCGGGACAGGTTACACTTGAACCAGAGGGGTACAGCTGCATTGGGCCAGCATATGCTTAGGGTAGCGGAGGAATATTTAAACTAGGGACTGGGGGGGCAGGGAGGGAAATTAGTAGTAGTAGTATTATGGATAGGGAGTTACAGACTGCCCAGATGGAAGATACCAGGGCAGAGTATAATAAATCTGAGGATATCATTAATAAAGATTTTTTAGATCATAATGTGAATAGAGGTGGTTCGGCACACTCAGGTGTGGAGGGGAAGGACAACGTAAGTGTGAGTAAGGCTCTGAAGCTCATGTGTTTAAATGCGAGAAGCATGAAAAATAAATTTTTGGAACTGGAGGCTGTCATGTTGAATGGGGGTTATGACATTGTTGGGATTACTGAGACATGGCTTGGCGCAGCGGATGGGGAGGAATATAATGTAGAGGGGTACAAATTGTTTAGGAAGGATAGAACTAATATAAGAGGAGGAGTGGCCCTATATGTGAAAGACAATCTTAATGTGCAGGAAATTCCAGGTATAAACTCATTAGTTTCTTGTGAGGACATCTGGATTAGATTATTGGGAGATCGTGAGAAGGGCCTTAATATAGGAGTATGCTATAGACCTCCAGCTTCAGACAGTAACATAAATAGTACGCTCTTTGGTAACATAAAACAAATCTGTGCTGAAGGAGAGATGATAATAATGGGCGACTTCAATTACCCCTCTATCAATTGGGAGATAGTGACAGGTCAGGGCAAATGTGAAGAGGAGTTTTTAGATATGGTCAATGACTGCTTTTTGGTACAGTCTGTTACTCAGCCTACAAGAGGGAAATCAATACTGGATCTGGTTTTGTGTAACAATCCTGATAGAATTTGCAGCACAGAGGTAGGAGAACCGATAGGGCCAAGTGACCACAGTGCAGTTATTTTTGATATTTTTTGGCAAGTTAAGACATCCATCGCCGCCCAAGTTAAGACAGCCTCCTCTAACTCTCGAATTTTTAATTTTAGACGAGCTGACTTTAATAAAATGAGAGAGAATTTAAGTAATATAGATTGGGTAAAACTTATAGATTGCAGAACTGTGAATGAAAAATGGACTATATTTAAAAGGGTTATTGTAGATGTACAGTGTAAATTCATCCCCAAAGTAAGGAAAAATAGGATGAAAAAACTGTCTCCGCAGTGGATGACTAAATCTTTACGGGAGATTTTGAGGCAAAAGAAATGACTGTACAGAGTATATAAAAAGGATAACTCAGAGAGAAACAAGTTAGATTATTGTAATATGCGGGCTAAGGCAAAAAAGGAAATAAGATCAGCTAAAAGGCGGTTTGAAATTAAAATTTCCCAAGATGCAAAAAGTAATCCTAAGAAGTTTTTTCAATATTGTAGTAGAAAAAGGAAAGTTAAGGATGAGGTTAAGTGCATTAAGAATAAGGAAGGAACTTTGGTTTATAATAATAAACACACTAAACAGTTACTTTGTGGAGAGCTTTACTAGAGAAGAGGTTATAAATATGCCTAAATGTATAGACAAGGTACAGAATGTTTTGGAGGACTTTGAAATAAGGGACGTAGAAGTACTACAAAAACTACAAAAACTTAAGACAAATAAGGCAGCAGGCCCGGATGGCATATATCCCAGAGTACTCAAAGAACTTGGGGAAATTATATATAAACCATTGACAGATATTTTCATTCAATCCATAATCACTGGAGAAATACCAGATGACTGGAAGCAGGGTAGTATAATTCCAATATATAAGAAGGGGGACCGTACTGACCCAGGGAACTATAGGCCTGTCAGTTTAACTTGCATCGCATGTAAAATGCTGGAATGTATTATTAGGGATAAGTTGGAATCATTCTTGAAAAATAATAGTATTTTAAGGGAGAGCCAACATGGATTTCTCAAAGGGAGGTCATGCCTAACAAACCTCCTGGACTTTTCGAAGAGGCTACAAAGTGTGTTGACCTGAACCAGGCTTATGATATTATATATTTGGACTTTCAGAAAGCATTTGACAAGGTACCACATGAGAGGCTCATTGCTAAAATGAATTCAGTAGGAATTGCAGGAGTAGTTTCACAGTGGGTTAAAAATTGGCTGCAAGGGCGAATACAAAGAGTAACAGTAGGTGGGGCCGAATCTGACCTTGGTGCTGTGGGCAGTGGTGTCCCGTAG
The DNA here is from genome assembly GCA_029706075.1 of Aldrovandia affinis. NCBI lineage: Eukaryota > Metazoa > Chordata > Actinopteri > Notacanthiformes > Halosauridae > Aldrovandia > Aldrovandia affinis. The sequence goes on along the minus strand of JAINUG010000012.1, from coordinate 8,411,077 downwards.
GGATCGGTGCTGGGACCTCTGCTCTTCCTTATTTACATAAATGATCTTGATATGGACATTAGTAGCAAAATAGTTAAATTTGCAGATTATACTAAACTTGGGGGTTTGGCAAACAGTCTGGAATCGACTAAAGTAATCCAAGATGATTTAAACAAAATCCAAAAATGGGCAGATACATGGCAGATGACGTTCAATATTGCTAAATGTAAAGTTATGCATGTGGGAAATAAAAACATTAGACAGGAGTATTTTATGGGAGGAGAAAAGTTAGTAGGTGTTCAATTTGAAAAGGACTTAGGAATTGTAGTTGATCAAAGCCTATCTGCATCAAAGCAGTGTGCTACAGCAGTGAAAAAGCCAACAGGATGCTGGGATACATAGCAAAAAGTATTGAGTATAAATCAAAGGAGGTTATATTAATGTTATATAATGCCTTTGTCAGACCGCACTCTGTTGCAGTTCTGGGCAAGACTACAAGAAAGATATAGAAGCTCTTGAAAAAGTCCAAAGAAGGGCAACTAAACTGATACCTGGTATGAAAGGTAAAAGTTATGATGATAGACTTAAGGCACTCAATCTATTTAAACTTAGCAAATGGAGACTTAGGGGGGATTTGATTGAGGTTTTTAAATTCCTAAAATGGATTAACAAAGTAAAATACCAAAGATTTTTTAAGATAAGTGGGGTCAGCAGAACAAGAGGCCACAGGTGGAAATTAGTTAAAGGCAAATTCTGCACAGATATTAGGAAGTTTTTCTTTACACAGAGAGTTGTCAATGCCTGGAACAGCTTGCCAGGTCAGGTAGTAGAAGCAGAAACACTTGGACTATTCAAGTCCAGGCTAGATGTAGTACTAGATACTCTTTAGATTAGGACATGATGAGCCTAGATGGGCCGAACGGCCCGTTCTCATCATTATGTATTCTTATGTTCTTATGTTAACTGGATCATTTTTAAAATCTTTTAACCATAGCTGGAGCTTGATGGCCTGGTGTGGATATATTGAGGACTGCAGCCATGGTTGATACATGCCAGTTTGTCTAATGGCTGCAAAGGCTTTCATGGGGTGGCAGGGTATACTAAAGTAACAATGGCTTTGGTTGAGCACCCCCCTTGCCTTATGTGGTATAAAGCCTAAAAGGCATCCTAGGTTCTGTGTTGTGATACTGAAGACTGCAGCTTTGGTTGAGCTTCTCAGTACTTGGGGTGCTGGCTTGGTTGTTTGTACCAGTGGCATGTCCATGGCTTTTTTAGATGGTTGAAAAATAAATGCAAATATACAAAGCATTGATATTCTATTCTTTGCAAATGCAAAAATCTAAAAGTAGTTTTGTAATGGGGCTTGATTTGCATATTACCCAGAATTCTTTTTAGATTAATTTAAAGTTACCGTCACTGGGACACGCCCACCTGGCCATATGGTTGTTTACTTAAGGTCGCATGGACACTGTGTCTAATGAGGTCAAAAGGTCACATTCCAACCTGTCAAGATGATTATTATTAAAGCCATATATTATATATATATATATGTATCTGGTATCTGCGAATCATCATACTATCTGTATCACCATCTGTTTTTACTTACATTATAATTCCAGAAAACTCTACTTATCTTGTGCTTTGTCCAGATGATTCATAGACACACAGTCCACTCATACTATACCTGACCTTGAGGTAAAATTATATCCTTATCAACGAAGGGTTACACTAACATTTAATTTCATTGTTCAATTCTAATAAAGTTGACCCAAAAGTCAAAGTGGGGGAGTGGTGGAAACAAACCCCAAAAACATATTTTGTATTAATTCAGTTGTGACAAGGTTATTTCTCCGATATATCGAAGCAGACAGTTTAAGCAGAAGTTTGCTTCATGAATTGAATGGGCCCACTGTTTAAATATTTGTGCGTGGAAGCTTATTGGGAAAGTTGGGCAAACGAATGAGACGGCTAGAGAGGAAGTTGCCTTCCAGAAATGAATCAGAAAAAATGCTGAGGGTAATGGGGCTAATATTTCATTTTTATTTTTTTTTTTTTTTTTTTTTCCCAGCCTAAGATTTTGTTGTTTTCAAGATTTTCAAATTTAGGACATTATTTGCATCAGAAGGGAACAGAGCACATATAAAGATGGCAAATATAAGCAACGCAAACAAAGTCAAATTCCTTAGACCAGTAGATTGATTGAGGGATTTATACAGATAATTAATACAAATGTTTTGGTCCATTTTCATATTTATGGACATCCATCATTGACATCTGCTCACCTGTGTCGAACTTCAACTAGCACTAACTTGCTCTCTGAGTTTTCCTTTTCAATCAAAAATATCCTGGTTGCTTTGTGTATCATGCCCACAAGCTTAATGCACGCAAGGTAAATTTAGCCTCTCTTGGGGTAAAACACTCTCACTGTTAGAAAGAGGAGGCCAGACTGCAACAGCCATGTGAATTATATATAGCCTATATATATATGTACTGGCGGCACGGTGGTGCAGTGGATAGCGCTGTCGCCTCACAGCAAGAAGGTCTCGGGTTCAAATCCAGGCCGGGGGCCTTTCTGTGCGGAGTTTGCATGTTCTCCCCGTGTCCGCGTGGGTTTCCTCCGGGTACTCCGGTTTCTTCCCACAGTCCAAAGACATGCACGTTAGGCTAATTGGAGAGTCTAAATTGCCCGTAGGTATGAGTGTGTGAGTGAATGGTGTGTGTGCCCTGCGATGGATTGGCGACCTGTCCAGGGTGTATTCCTGTCTCTCGCCCGGAACGCATGCTGGGATAGGCTCCAGCCCCCCGCGACCCTGACCAGGAATAAGCGGCTTAGATAATGGATGGATGGATGGATGGATATATATGTACTGTGGCAACCTGGCAGGCGGAGCCATGTGCAGGGGTTCATATGGTGCCATCTACCGGTCACACCCCGACCTCAAAGGACCAAAACGAGTGCCACCTGCAACTAATCTACCAATCAACACCTAATCACCCAATCAACCAATCAACACCCAATGAACAGTGAATAAAAGGAGCCAGGTTTGCCTTGTGAAGAGAGTGAGTGGAGGGAGACAGAGAGAGAGAAGGAGACAAGTTGTTGGAAGAGTTTGGAACGTGGAAAGGAAGCCTGTGACGTCTGTTGACCAGCCAGGATTTGGAGAGGCTCTGGGTAAGGGGTTAGCTCCCCAGAGTGGAAGAAACCTTTTGTTTAAGAGATTTTGAGTTGTGTTGGACTTTATTTAAATATTCAGCCATTTGAGTGACTTCCCCATAGTTTGTGTTTCTGACTGGATTTTTTTGTTAATTAAAACTATTTTTTGTACAATTGAGCTTGGATCGGTCTCTTGGGTTGCACTACTCCACGTAACACCTACAACCAAACCCTGTAGGGTGTTACTATATATATATTGTGGTGTCCCCAGGGGTTGGGCGACACTCACGGACCTTGCAGAGGGCGTAGGCAAGTTCAAGAACCCAGAGGAGGCAGTATTCAAACACATAAAGTCCACAAATCCTTATCTCGTTGTCAAAGTCCAATCCAAGTCCAAAATCCAGTTCAGTTCCGTTATCCAGTCAGTAGTCAATCCAAAGGGGGGTCCTCAAACAATCCAATTTCATACACAAACAATACACTCCAAAACACTCTTTCCAAATCCTGGCTAGTCAACGACTTCACAGGTTCTTACTCTCCAAACTCACACAGCAACTCCTTCACCAACACGTTCCTACTCCTCTCCCAGTGTGCTGGGAATCAGCCCTTTAAATAGGCCTCAAAATGGCTTTCAGCTGGTCGTTAGTCCCATCACTTTCACTTAGCTCAGGTGTGACTGTGGCCTGCTGGGAAATGTAGGGTTTCTTGGCTCCCATGTGTTGTAGGCCAGGCAGCCATTTTCTTGTGCAGCCCCTTGGGCTGCCACAATATATATATATAAAAACTGGGAAATGTGGGACTAGAGGGTAAAATATGTTGTAGATATCGTTCAAATCACTGGTGCTTGCCTTTCAGGTGGCTAGAGGAACTGCTCCCCCTTACCTCCAGACACTCATCTGGAGATGCAGATGCCTGCAATAATGTCTATTGCTGTATTCCTGCACTGATCTCATGTGCTAACTATGATTGTTCCTACCATGTATTAATGCACATCTTGTAAGTCGCTCTGGATAAGAGCGTCTTCTAAATGCTTAAAATGTAAAATGTCATCACACCCTACACCCCAGCCAGACCCCTCCGCTCAGCCTCCTCTTGCAAACTGACTGTCCCATCCCTCCATGCGCCTGGCAGCCGCTCCTCGCGGTCTCGCCTCTTCTCTGTCCTGACCCCTTGCTGGTGGAACGACCTTCAGCAATCGGTCAAGACCACAGAATCACATGCGATCTTCTGCATGAGACTCAAAACCCACCTTTTCAGACTCCACTACCACTGAATTCTGTACATCTAGCCTATTGTCATCACCACTGCCGACTTGTTCAACACTTCTTGTATATGCATCCCTGCCTTCTCATTTAATAATTAAAAAAATTACTAACCTTTTCCTTCCCAGTGTTACAGGTATGGTATGCAGCTGCCTACAACGATGTCTATCGCTGTATTAAAGCACTGATCTCGTGCACAAACTAAACTTTTCCTATCATGTATTAATGCACATCTTGTAAGTCACTCTGGATAAGAGCATCTGCTAAATGCCAAAAATGTAAAAGTAAATGTAACAATTGCTAGTTAATGTATATGGTCGTGTTCAGGAAACCAGACCCACCAATGATACCTTAGCCTACAGCTAACAGCACAGAGAGGGTGTATCTGTATTATTTTGATAGCAATGTTGAGATTAATAGTATGCACAAAATACCAACATTGGAAGGATACAGATTAACTGTCCTTGCTGCCATTTCCTTCATGCTATCAGAAGTGATATAGCTAAATAGTCAGCCTGGTAGTTAGCTTGCTAGCTAAAAGGCTACTTGGCTAACATCCATTCACAAACCAATACAGTGATGGTGGTGGTAACTATGCCATTAACAATACTTGTTCTGTTAAATTGGTTCATAATTAGTTAATTAGTCTCACCTTAAGTGTCTGGAACACATGAAGGAACAGAGTATTTTCTATATTTGGAATAAACCAGTAAAAAAAAAAAAAACGTTTTAAACGTTAATAAATTACTCCTCATATAAACACATTACCACATTCAAACCATGTACCTGCCCAGGAAAGTGATTTGTTTCGATAGAGACATTACGTTAATTCATCCAGACGATAAATACTCAATGAACATTTTTCCAGAGTTTTGATTCTTCCTAAAATAAAACTAGGTGTCCTGAACGTGGTTTGATACCCATACCATTTCCTTTATGAATATATTCCCCATAAACATACAACTCACACATTTCCACTCTGTCAAGGTTACAGAAACTTGGGACTGGTATCCGTTAATGTGGGCACTCTGTAGTCTTTTGCGGATGGATATAACCAGAGGCCATTCAGGGAGCTTCTATTCAACCAGAGCTGTTTACTGCAGGACACAACTGTACCACGTGCTATCTTGGTGTTGCTAAACAGAATTTACGAGGGGATGAGCTGAATTGCTCGTATTTCTCACTGTGCAAAGCCTGCTTTTACTGTTACGTATACAATACACCAAGTTTTCTTTCACATGCTTTGCAAATCAATGGTTCTCTGTTAGTACCAGGCTGAGAATTACATAAGAATAAAGAATGACAGCATGCTATCTGGCTTATGTCATAAATGAGTCAACCTGTATATCTCAATCGTACCATCTGCAGATAGAGCCCTTTAACTTTTAGCTTTTTATTGCATAATTTTCTTTGACTGTCCTTAACGCACTACACTTGGGAGACATGATCTGCTTGCTTTTTGCACCCCACAAAACTTAAATGGTTTTATTTAGTTTTATGTTGGAATATGCAGTGCCTCCCACACACTGTGCTCTTCAATATAGTCAAAATGTATAGACATTACATCGAAATATATTTATATATATATATATATATATATACAGTACTGTGCAAAAGTTTTAGGCAGGTGTGAAAATGCTGTAAAGTAAGAATGCTTTCAAAAATAGAAGTCTTAATAGTTTATTTGTATCAATGAACAGAAGAGAAATCTAAATCAAATCAATATTTAGTGTGACCACCCTTTGCCTTCAAAACAGCATCAATTCTTCTAGGTACACTTGCACACAGGTTGAAGGAACTCGGCAGGTAGGTTGTTCCAAACATCTTGGAGAACTAACCACAGATCTTCTGTGGATGTAGGCTGCCTCAAATCCTTCTGTCTCTTCATGTAATCCCAGACAGACTCGATGATGTTGAGATCAGGGCTCTGTGGGGGCCAAACCATCACTTCCAGGACTGCTTGTCCTGCTTTACGCTGAAGATAGTTCTTAATGACATTGGCTGTATGTTTGGGGTCGTTGTCCTGCTGCAGAATACATTTGGGGCCAATCAGACGCCTCCCTGATGGCATTGCATGATGGATAAGTATCTGCCTGTAATTCTCAGCATTGAGGACACCATTAATCCTGACCAAATCCCCAACTCCATTTGCAGAAATGCAGCCCCAAATTTGCAAGGAACCTCCACCATGCTTCACTGTTGCCTGCAGACACTCATTATTGTACCGCTCTCCAGCCCTTCGACGAACAAACTGCCTTCTGCTACAGCCAAATATTTCACATTTTGACTCATCAGTCCAGAGCACCTGCTGCCATTTTTCTGCACCCCAGTTCCTATGTTTTCGTGCATAGTTGAGTCGCTTAGCCTTGTTTCCACATCGGAGGTATGGATTTTTGGCCACAATTCTTCCATGAAGACCACTTCTGGCCAGACTTCTCTGGACAGTAGATGGGTGTACCTGGGTCCCACTGTTTTCTGCCAGTTCTGAGCTGATGGCACTGCTGGACATCTTCCGATTTCGAAGGGAAGTAAGCATGATGTGTCTTTCATCTGCTGCATTAAGTTTCCTTGGCTGACCACTGTGCCTACGGTCCTCAACGTTTCTTTGTGCTTCTTCAAAAGAGCTTGAACAGTACATCTTGAAACCCCAGTCTGCTTTGAAATCTTTGCCTGGGAGAGACCTTGCTGATGCAGTATAACTACCTTGTGTCTTGTTGCTGTGCTCAGTCTTGCCATGGTGTATGACCTGTGACATGAAACTGTCTTCCACAACCTCACCTTAGTAGCAGAGTTTGGCTGTTCCTCACCCAGTTTTAAGCCTCCTACACAGCTGTTTCTGTTTCAGTTAATGACTGTGTTTCAACCTACATATGAAATTGATGATCATTAGCACCTGTTTGGTATAATTGGTTAATCATACACCTGACTATAAACCTACAAAATCCCGGACTTTGTGCAAGTGCACCTATAAGAATTGATGCTGGTTTGAAGGCAAAGGGTAGTCACACCAAATATTGATTTGATTTAGATTTTTCTTCTGTTCGCTCACTTTGCATTTTGTAAATTGATAAAAATAAACAATTAAAATTTATATTTTTGCAAGCATTCTTACTTTACAGAATTTCTTCACACCTGCCTAAAACTTTTGCACAGTACTGTATATATATAAATGTCTGAGCAACATTGTCATATTACCAAATACATTCCTAACTTCTCATTGTGTTCCACAATTCATGTATAAACTAATGTTTCATATTATTCTCTGAAGACACGTTTCATTATCTAAGATTCACTGCATTAATTGCTAAAATAACATCATTTTTAAATGACTAACATCATTTAAAGCATTAGAAATTCCACAATTTGGGTCTCCCAATTTGGGTCTAGTGGTTTGGGTCTCACAATTTGGGTCTAGTGGTTTCAACGTCCGACGCTGGCCATGGCGACCGGGGTTCGATTCCCCGTCGCGCCAGAGTCGGCTCTGGTTGGGAGTGCCATTGGGGCGGCAATTGGCTGTCCGCCCCAGGGAGGGGGGAGGGAGGCCAACACACACAGTTAGCTGCGCACAGGAGTGGTTCTGGGGTACGGGAATTACAGTCGACGGCACGATGAGTATTGTCTCAGAGGAGGCAGCGCTTCGCCCTTGTCACTGCCACTCACAGGATTATGGCAGTGAACTATGAGGGAAGGGGGATTGAACTAAGCACAGCGGGTAATTGGCTACCAAATTGGGAGAAAAACGGGTAAAATTTAACGATTTAACGAAGAATCTTTATCTATGTTATGTCAATAATTTACTCCTCGTTCATCAGAAAAATATACATTTGTGTGGCAACATCCAAGAAAATGAGAGCATTAGGACAAAATAGGTCTGATGACACACGGCTCATCTCAATATAGTCTATGGTTGCAAACTGCTGCTTGGCTGCTCACATTGGCATTTCTCAGAGAACATGTGTACAAGAGAGCATAATGGAGGGGGAGGGGGCAGCTAGAAAGAGATCACTGTGGTTGGAGATGATGGCTGCAAATTATCAAATGATAACTGTTATGTTATGTCATCGAGATAGAAGGCATGCACTGACCTCACCTGTGCTCTGTTGCTCACATTTAACATTATCTGTAGCACCTCATTATCCCATACAATGCCACATGATGTCCCCTAAAAAATAAATAACCTATTATGTAATGCAGGGGTGGGCAAGGAGGGCCATATCTGTTTCTGGATTTCATGCCAACTTCTGCTCTTAATTATTTAATTCGCCCAATCATTTACATGATCTGACATTTCAGCTCAATTTCTTGATAAGCCCATGAGTGACAGCTGAACACTGTTCTTGTGTTCCCATATGAAACATTTTACAGTGTCTAATCTACAAGTGAACCAGCATTGGTGTATCCAACTAATTAGCTAATTAAGCCAGGGTAATTGGCTGACACAAAAACCTGCATACACACCGGCCCTTCAGGACCAGAATTGCCCACCCCTGATGTAATGAATCATCCACATCCAATGGCTTAGACCAGAGATCCTCATACCTGGCCCACGCATCCAAATCTAGTCCTAGTTTTCCTTTCTCTCAGGTAGTTAATTGAACAACTGGTGCAAATTGATTGGCCAGAGAGTCTTAACACCAGACAGGTAAAGGAAAGGTTAAAAAACAGCAGTGCGAGGCCCATGAGGACCATGATTTGAGGATCCCTGGTCCAGATAGAGGATCAAGCGTTCTCCCGAGGGATCATATCAATTGGTGTCAGTTCCATGCAATTTCCTGTATTTGCCACCATGTGAGGTACTTTTACATGCCATTTAATCTACTGACTTGCACTTGTTTGTGGACCAGTTTAGCCACACTAGGCATTAGGATAACGGATGTGTCATGATGGTGTTGAAGAGTTCTACTGTGTAATATAACTTGGAACCTTGGGTTCTGGGTTCTTTTTGAGTGGGGTCTCCCACAGATCACAATTCTTAAGTAAGTAATAGCAGTGTTACCCCATGGTTGTCCTGGGACTTACGCATCCCTCTCAGATCTTGTGGTTTGAGGGGTTTGGTTGAGATGCAATCAGACATTTTCCTCAGAAGTATCATAATGTGGAGTTGCTCATAACACTTTCTAATAGTGATTACCTGCATCAGAGCTGCAGGGTTTCTCTCAGCCATTTCTCTGCTCTCAGCCATTACTCTGGGGCGGCATGTAGTATAATGGTTAGGGAACTGGACTTGTATCTCAGAGGTTGCTGGTTCAATTCCCAGGTGGGACACATCTGCCGCTGTACCCTTGAGCAAGATACTTAACCTGAATTGCTTCAGTAAAATATCCAGCTGTATAAATGGATTGTATGTTAAGAAATGTAAATCTGTGTAAGTCGCTCTGGATAAGAGCGTCTGCAAAAAGCCTAAAATGTAAATGTAAATGTAAAATGTTCTGTTTGAAGGATATTGTTCAACCATCTGATAATTTTCAAGTCAAGTCAGCTGAGAATTAATTACAAATGATCACTTTTATTTTATACAGGTAATGAAGCCCTTGATGGTAATCATATATTGTTTGTACTTTATATTATATTGTAAATAAGTAAATTATGGGATAAATACATTCATTATACCTCAGTCATTTTTCCGGCATTCATGACCTATAAAAATATCATGATATCAGCTTCAGTTGTGTTTTTAATGAATTAATATTATTATGGTCCAGCAAATAGAATGCATAAATTAAAGGAGTGGTTAATTTTAAATTGGCTTGTGGCAATGTCAGAATTTTTGCACCACATGTCCTTCTAGACAGTGTTCTGGGATTGTAAACTGAAGTTCAACAATGAAATTGTTATTTGGCCCTCGGATTGCAATATTGCAGCAATCTGTTGTTCAGAAAATCCTTCCTACTCCAATAGTTTTGGGTAAAACTTTTGTCTGTGGTATTCTGTGTTTGGAAGTAGTTTCCAAATGGAAAAACAGTTGTGAATTGATACGGAGCCATGATTGCATTGTAGCATGAACATATGGCCATTCATATTCATTTACACTTTCCAGAGCCAGTCATATATCATCTATAGCAAAAAACGCTGGCTGTTTTGAGCAAAGTTTGGACGGAATGATTCCAGGGATAATTGACTTTGATGTGTTGTGCCAGCCAAATAGCTTTCCATGGGACTCCAGGTATTCTCTCTGACCCCATGGCCCACCTCTTCAGGGGTGTGTCTGTATATGCTAACGTCCTGAGCGATGGGGCTACACAGACTTTAAGCATTAAGAAAGGAAGCCTTTGGAGCAACACGCTGGAGGAACTGGCATCTTCCTGACGTGCTTAAAGTTCAGACTAAGCATGTTGAAGTATCTATGAAAGGTCTGTGATGAAGTCAGAGAGGACAAAGGAAGCCCTTTTGCAATTCAAAAAGGGCTTAAAGAGAGATCGTCAACACGGGATTGTCCTTTGACAGAATTGCCATTGCTTACATCAAGACAGCAGCAATGGCAGGACAATTAAGCAAGGTGGGCTCAACTGGCTTCTTTCACAGGTGCAATGAGGATTGTTAGCGGTTGAAATATAATACCACCCTTTGTCTACCTCAAAGCTGGATCAATGATTTCCTCCTCACGCGACCAATTATGTAGTGAGGATGGATAAAATAAATGTGTATTTATTTAGCTTGTAAATGCCAGAACCCATCACCGTGTGAAACAAACGCTCGGGCCTGTAGGTTTGTTTTGGTGTGTGCCACTCATGCACTCGTTTGCTTGTGGAGAACAGGGTGAAGGGTGCATTCTTCTGTGCAAGAAGGGCTTTATGCACTGCAACCCAACCATAGTATCTGTTCTCTACGGACTGTTTGTGACAGGACTGCCTGCTCACGCCCTAGATTGAGATTTGCATCTGATTCAGAGATGCTCGTCTGTTTTGCCTTGCATTTTGCACCAATGCATGGACATCATGGTCGAGGAGTATGCAATTTCGACCACAGCTGCCCCTAGTTGATGTCTTTTCCCAGACTTCTAAGCTAACATCACCTTAGCCAATGTCCCTTGTGAAACATCAGCAAGCTGAGCAGTCCTTGTCACTGTAGCTCTGTTACCGAATCGCTGTCACTGAATCGCCCCTCTTTCAACGTCACTGAGGTCTCTTCTTCTAACCACGATAGCCAAAATAATGGGCAACTGGACCTGCCCAGCATTTTTATACATGGCCCTAAGCATGATGGGATGTTAATTGCTTACACCTGTGTGGAAGCACCTGCTTTCAATGCACTTTGCATCCCTCATTTATTCTACTTTTATATACAAAATTAGTTGTTAGAGACATCTATGGTTTATGCTGCCACTGTGACGCACCTTGAGATTTCTCTATTACAAATAAAAAACACAAGGTCCAAAAATCAGTCCCTGGAGGACTGCATGCCCTATCAACCGCACAATTTTCACAAGTCACCTCATTATTTCTTATACTCTAGACTTCTGTTCAGTGGCTATAAAAGCTGACAAAGTCAGAAAAGCAGGGATATTAAAGTGAGAGCACAGGAGCATTGTGACTTGTCCCATGTCATGCCCAAGCTCTCCAAATCACACAGCTTTTCATCATGGCACTGTACCCATTATGGCTTAATTTCAAATCAAAAAAAGAGCAGGCCACAGCGGGTTTCCGGGGATTCAAATTATGTGGACTTTCAAAGCCTGTGGATCAAATCATACTCCTCAAAATCTGAACATTAGAAAATGAACTGCAGTACTTATTCTTTGCTGACTCTATACAGAATTGAATGAGTTCCTGTATTTGAAGGCTTTTTTAAAACCCAAATATATCATTTCACAAGGTTGGACTTCGGTGTTCTTACTTTTTTTCTTCTTCACTTCTTCAACAAATGATTGACTCCTGTTCAGTCAGCACAAAGAAAAGTTTCCGATCACAGTGGGCAGCGTCGGACGTTCTACTGCTACACCACCCGGGAGGCCAGATTAATCTTTTTTAAATGGATTTATTAATTTATGTGTCAGCCATTCTGATCCACAGTAATTTACAGAGCATTAGCACAGAATACGAATAGCACATTTTATTTATTTACATTTTATTGAACCTTTATTCAACCAGGAATAGCCCCGTTGAGATTAACAATCTAATTTTCAAGGGGGTCCTGGACAAAATAGGCAGTAGTATTAAGTTACAGACACAGTATAAAACAATTGATAACAAATGATAAATTACAACATTACAAATAAGAAATAGGTTTACATTACAGCATTTACAGATATGTTACAAGGATGACTAAATAAAAATAAATGATTAAGCCACACAGAGGCAGAATTTAACATAACATAATGCTTAACAGTAAGCAATACAGTGCATAAAAACTGCAGTGAAGTCTATGTCTTGTGAAAATACATATCTTATAAAAATACATTGGCCTGGAGTCAGTCAAATTATCATCGGTTTCATGATCAAACCCTAGTTTGTGCTCGTTTGCTCCTTCGTAAACAGTCTCTTCCTGGCATTAATAGTCAGAGCATTAAGTCATTCTGTCCGTGTGTGTTCTGCTTTCCTGGGCACATGGAGAATTAAAAGTCCACTGGCCAGTATCATTAATGCACGGACAGTCTAAATGTTCTTGGTAAAAGTCAAAGAAGCAAGCTCAAATGCAGAGAGAAACCTTGGATTTCTAGCCTTTTCTTTTTTTATAGCCCACCACCACCACCCCAAATTGGGGGACCCTGCTTTTTTGTTTTTGTTGTTGTTTTTTCTCCTTCTTTTACAATCTGACAATTTCGGAAAAGTACTACAAGTAAAGAAAAGACAATAGGGTCGTAACTGTAGGGTTGCCTAATTCCCCCAAACATCAATAAACACAATGAACAAAGGAAGAGAAGCAAAAACAAAACAATAACAAAAACAAACCCAAACCCAAAAGCAAGAACAAAACAAAATTAATTTCATAAGATGGACAACAATCCAGAAATTACAACAGCAATACTAAATAGACAAGAAATGCAAACTAAGATAAAGATGACAAGTCTGGAGGAAGAAAAAAAAGAAAATAGATGAAAATGAAAATAAATGTATGAGTAAAACAACACGGCAAGAAAACAAACAAACAATGCCCAGATACATTGAGGTTTAAATAAGTGAACAAGCAAAAAAAAAAAAGAATAAGGAAAAAAAAGAAAACGTGCTCTTTTCTCTCCGGGACCTTGGTTGCAATTCTCGGTAGCCCACGCTTTTGCCTGTGTGCGAGCGAGAGAGCGTTAGCAGTGTCTGGATTTATAAAGAAAGCTTCAGTCTCTCTTTCTTCATCTAATCCCCCCCTGCCACTTATCACATACATTTCAATCAGGTGAACAATGAGCCATAATTTTCTTGAGAACAGCCTAATACGTGCGTATTATCGCTTTCAATTAGTCTGAATGAAATCAGTTCAGCTGTGTCGCTACCCTAGACGAGGGCACAGCCATAATTTTTACCAAGCGAATGCTATCCGCGTACATTTTTTACCATTACTAAAAACACCCCCTCCGTATTGGTGGCAGAAAAAAAGGGAAAACAATTTGTTTTCTCGGGTGCAGTTAACTGAAGTGAACAAGGTTGCTCTGACATTTCGCGCCGTGACTTGTGATTCATGTCTCGTCTCGGTGGTATTTCAGCATGCATTTTACAAGCCACGATTTCAGCTGGGGGCATGGCTGGCCTTATTCATTTCCCGAAAACTGTAGCACACTAAGAAAATGTGCAGTTACATGGCCTGTGGGAGTAGTAGTCATAGTTATGTAGATGCTAGGCGCCATATGTTATGTTTGTCCATAAATGTTATATTTATGGCTAAGATGATGTGGCGTAATTGAAGCAACATACAGGTGACTGCCAAATGAAAGGAAACACTTCAGTAAATGAGGGATACAAAGTATATTGCTGCTTCCATACAGGTTTTGTTCCTGAATTAATTAAGCAGTTAACATCCCATCATGCTTTGTGTCATGGATAAAAATGCTGGGCAGGCCCAGTTTCCCATTATTTTACAATATTTTATTTATTTATGGTATTTATTATTCCACAGCTGGAAGAAGAGATCTCAGTGGCTTTGGAAGACAGGTGATTGCTGGGGCATGTGCTGCAGGTGCTACAGTGATGAAGTCTGCTAAACTTGCTGATGTATCATGAGGAACAGTGGCTTGGAAGTCAGACAGAAAGATGTCATCATCAAGGGGTAACTGTGGTCAAAAACGCGTACTCCTCGACCGTGACGTACATGCATTGGCTCAATATGTATGCCATGTCCTGAATTCACCTACTCTTCCTAAACCTGGACCATAAAAATGCTCTACTGGACAAACATGATTAATAAGCCCTATTAACTTTACAAACTCAGGTAGGGACTGTGCATAAAGTCGGCGTCATCTAGCTGCTCAAGTGATTTTCCATCACTATAAAAATGAGTGATGTGGAGAAAAAAATGTGGAAACTGAATGGTAGGCAGAAAGATCTGGAAAAAAGTTGTGGGTATTCGAATGTGGTGCGTAACACTTTGTTGTACGTCGCTCTGGATAAGAGCGTCTGCTGAATACCTGTAATGTAATGTAATGTACGTGAAAGACACAACGTCAACGTAATATGCACCACTAATACCAAGCCAGTTAATAAGTCAGTAATAAGCAAGCAAGCCAGTAACAGTTGGAAAATCACTTCAACCAATTGTGACAAACCCCGGGGAGTGTGGAGTTGTCACGAAACCAAGCCAGATAATTAACAAGATTCACAACCAAAGGAATGAAATAATCACTGGTATTTTATTATATTTCCTGGGAAAGGGAAAAGGGGAGAGAGAGTCACTTGGGGTTTTCCGGGAAATCCGTAATCTGTGAGAATCGTCGGGGCTGATAGCTGGGGTCGGTACACAGGCGCAGATTCTCACACGGTCCAGGGCGGGTTTTCCAGTCGGATAGTCAGACGTTCCAAGTTCGTTGCACAAAGCGGGTTCTCCTATCCAAACAAATGATCAAACACTTAATGCACACAGCACTGTATTCCTTTCTTCTTTCTCTACTAACTCTCTTTGATTTTCCTTGCTGTACTCTCGCTGGCTGAGTGCCGCGCCTCTTTTTGTAGTATGGTCACTCAGCCCCGTGATTCCTTCCAGGTGCTCTGAGATTCTCCCCCGGTGCAGCTCGTTGAGCAGGAAGCCCTAATATGGGCATGGGGTGGAGCCAGCATGCTGCCACATACCTGCCCTCTATAACCATTCCCCTCACTACTGCCTCCCGGCTGCCACACAATGAACACCCCCCATTTTTCACCGGATCGCACCACACATCAGCCGAGGTGGAGAGGGAGGCCGTCAGTCCTTAGCAAGAGTGGCAGAGATCTAGCAATGAGTCTATATGCACGTTCCAATCTAATAGTCTGTGCTCCGGTGGCACAGCCAGATATAGCAATGCACAGACCTGTACAGGGCCTATTAAAGACTGACTCCAAAGATGATCTACTCTGATCGGATGAGACCTTTATTTCTGTTTTGTTTCCCACATTTTCTCCCAATTTGGTGGCCAATTATACTCTCCACCCTTCCCTGCAGGCACAGCAGACTGTGCCTTTATAATATGCCTGCTGATGGCAACGAGCAACCACTGGGATAATTACCACTCGACCTCAGCTTTGAGTGCCTGTTGGAAATTCTGCCGCTGTCCGTGCACTTGAAGGGCTCCCAGGCTTTGGCAGAGAGCAGGAAGCTCTGACAACAAGCATAAGATGAAGCACAGTCCTCTCTCTGCTCCTCCTCGTCCTCCTTGTCCTCCCCTCCCTGTATCACAGACCGCAGTGAAGATTACCTTTTTACAGAGAGTGGGCGATACACTCATTTTGACCAGGGGGCTGTGGGGAAACAGTTTACAAGCAGAGTGAACAACAGAGTGAAGATTGGGAGGGGTTAAGCTATTATATACACGATCGGATATCGAGAATGCACTCGTGGACCACTTGTGGATTTGCACAGCACTGTCGTTAGCCTTAGCTGATGGACCGTTTAAACTTTTAACGCTCTTCCTTCCCCACAGCGTCATAATATATGCAATAATTTGCATATATCTCACAACATGAGATTAAACCTCAAGCTTTTGGGTTTCAAGTATGCTTATGTCATGGATTACCAAACTTATTTCATCTCAAGGCCTCAAAAAATGATCACCATCTGGGCCTCTGGCTGAAGACATTCTCATTAATTCAGTTTTTCTGTCAGAAGTTGATTAGCAGTTAGTTGTCAGAAGTTGATTAGCAGTTAGCTTCTTAGAATCTGTTTAATTGTTTCAGGTGTAACGTCTATCTCTGTAGGCTGAGGCCTGGTGTCCTATCTACCAGAAGTCTCTGGACTTACATGCTGTTCCTCCCACCTGGAAAAACTCTATTATTATTCCTGTTCCCAAAAAGCATGCTGTAAGGAAAATAATGACTACCGAATTGCTTTGACTTCAGTAGTTATGAAGTGTTTTGAGAAAATCATTATCAACCTATTGAAAACAGAAGTCAGCTGCTCACTAGATCCTTTTCAGTTTGCCTATAGGTGTAATAGAGGTACGGATGATGCGGCCATAGCTATGGTACATTTTATATCTAAGCACTTAGAGGATCCTACCTCATATGTACGTCTTTTATTTGTAGATTTTAGTTCAGCATTTAATACGGTACAGCCGCATCTATTAATTAAGCTGAATGACCTTAATGTCCACCCTCTCATTATTAGATGGTACCACTCGTTTTTAACCAATCGTAAACAACAGGTCAGTGTTAATGGTACTCTCTCAGAACCTAGAACCTTGAGTACAGGAGCCCCCAAGGGTTGTGTCAGTTCACCTGTCCTTTTCACCCTATACACTAACGAGTATAGAAGCTATAATCCGAACAACCACATCATAAAATTCTCAGATGATACTGCCATTTTAGCTCTAATGAAAAAGGATAGCGATCTATCTGACTATTATTCAGAGATACAAAGGTTTGTAAAATGGTGTAATGACAACCACCTTGTCTTGAATGTTAAAAAGACAGAGGAGATGGTGTTTGACCCCAGGGGTGTTGGCGACCACAGGCCTGTGGTCATCCGCCATCGCACAGGTCTCCTCTTACAAATACCTTGGTGTTTTTATTGACAACTCATTAACCTGGAACACCCATGTCGACAGTCTCTGTAGCAGATTACAACAATGACTGCACTTCCTGCGTCGACTTAGAGTTCATGGTGTTGATCAAAAATGTATGTTAGTCTTTTATCAGGCAGTTTTAGAGAGCCTTATTAGATACGGCATCACAACTTGGTTTGGTAATCTCTCCGTGCAGCTAAAGTCCAAACTAGTCCGATTGATGCAGACTGCATGGAAGATTATAGGGGTAAGACAGCACCCATCCTTGCAGTCTACTTATGAACAGGCTACCCTAAGGCAAGCCAATAGGATAGTTACTGACCCATCCCATGTTCTACACACTGAGTATCAGCTACTGCCCTCTGGGAGGAGGTTCAGAGTCCCTCGTTGCAGATTAAATAGATTTAATTCATTTATCCCTGTGTCAATAAAACTTTTAAGTAGCTTTTACAACTTTTAAACAGAGGCCAGGATGGACACTGGAGGATTTTTGTGTTGTTTTATTAAGGGATTTGTGCAGATCTTTGTATGTTTTTTGTATGTGGATGACCAGCAGGTCATTTTTGTATGTTTTTTGTATGTGGAATGTCTGTCTTTTTATGGCTGCAGCATGGGTGAAAGCCCAAGCCAAATTTTCCACTTGTGGAACAATAAAGTTAATCTTGAATCTTGAATCTTGTAGTCGAGCGTTCCCTGAGTAGTGGGTGTGCCTGTTAGCCAGTTAATTGGTGTCTATTGTTATCAGCTGGCATTCGCCACAGTGCCTAACACCGCTCGGCTTTAGAAGTAACCATAGTTCTGGAAAGCGGCAGCTTTTTGCGGCAGCCTCCCCGTCATGGCCTCCCTGTACGAAGACTCAACGGACAAAGACGTGTGAGTCTACCTGCAGGAGTCCAGCTAGGGAGTGCTCGCTGCACGGTAAGTATCATAGATTTGTCTCTTCCTGTTCTAGTTCCTCTGCATCTAACACTACATTTTACCTCCCTATCCCAGTTCATGTCTCCTCTTCTAGATTTCCCAGGAGGGATTCGACTCACACCCGTAACCTCTCCAATCTCATCCACCCTCCTACATCCACCGGTGTTGACGTCGTGGTAGCAGGGGGACTATGGAACTGCCAGTCCACTGTCTGGAAGGCCAATCTCGGCCCAGGCCTCACTACTCTCCCTGCAGTTCCTGGCGCTCACTGAGACATGGATCACTCCGCAGAACACGGCCACCCCTGCTGCTCTCTCCGCTGCCTACACCTTCTCCCACACTCCACGACCCACAAGTAGAGGTGGCAGGACAGGTATATTGATCTCTCCCTTGTGGAGATTTGGTATTGTTCCTCTTCCTCACTTCTCACCCTCCTCCTTTGAATTTCATGTTGTCACTGTTCCATGTAAACTGCACATCATTGTTCTCTATCACCCACCAGGTCCACTGGGGACTTTCCTAGATGAGATGGATGCCCTACTCATCTCCTTCCCTGAGGATGGCACTCCCGTCTTACTCCTCGGTGACTTCAACCTGCTGCTGGACACCTCTCAGCCGTGGCGTAGCGTGGGTTGCCAGCACCCGGTGCGAGCCACGTAAACGGCGCCCCATTTTCTGTCGACGGGGGGGTGCTACGCGGAAAAATAATTGCGCCCCTCGGAACACCCTGCACGGGGGGTGCGCGAGGAAATAATTGCGCCCCTCGGAACCGGTCCGCGGTGCAAAAAAGGTTGTTTTTTGAACGTTTTCTTAAATTTTGCGCCCCTCAAAATCTTGCACCTGGTGCGACCGCACCACTTGCACCCCCCACGCTACGCCTCTGCCTCTCAGTCCTCCTCATTTCTCCCCCTGCTTCAGTCCTTTGACTTCACCATGACTGAATCCCCATCTACTCACAAGGCTGGTAACCAACTGGACCTGGTCTTCACTAAGAACTGCACCTCACCCAACATTACAGTATCTCCTCTACATGTGTCTGACCACTGCTTTCTGTCTTTTTCCCTCACCCTCCCCTCTGTGCCTAAACCATCTTCACCTGCCCCTATTGTCTTTGTCCGTCGCAACCTTCGCTCTCTCTCCCCCGCTGTCCTGTCAGCTACTGTTCTATCCTCCCTTCCCCCTACTGATGCCTTCTCTCAGCTACCTGCTGAGGTAGCTTCAACTACCCTACTGTCCTCCCTCTCCTCCTCCTTTGATTCACTCTGTCCTCTGATCCGAACGTTCCTCACCTAAGAGACCACACAACTCCTGGTCCAGGCCCCTGGTGATCTCTCCTGGACTGCAGTTCCTTGCTGGCAGGCCTACCGGCCTGCGTCATCAAGCTGTTGCAATGAGTCCAGAATGCTGCCGCACGTCTGGTGTTCAATCACCCCAAGTTCACCCACGTCACCCCTCTACTCTCCTCTCTGCACTGGCTCCCCATTGCAGCATGCATCAGATTCAAATCACTGGTGCTTGCCTTTCAGGCGGCTAGAGGAACTGCTCCCCCTTACCTCGAGACACTTATCACACCCTACACCCCAGCCAGACCCCTCTGCTCAGCCTACTCTGGCAAACTGACTGTCCCATCCCTCCGGGCGCCCGGCAGTCGCTCCTCGCAGTCTCACCTTTTATTTCAAATAATAATAATAATTGAAAAAAATATGACTAACCTTTTCCTTCCCAGTGTTACAGGTATGGAATGCAGATGCCTACAACGATGTTTATCGCTGTATTACTGCACTAATCTCGTGTACAAACTATGATTGGTCCTACCATGTATTAATGCACATCTTGTAAGTCGCTCTGGATAAGAACGTCTGCTAAATGCTTAAAATGTAAATGTTAAATGTTAATATGTAACATTTATCCAATGTCAACAACAGGCTGCAGTGCAAGGGCTATTTAACACACAAGTACACGGAAGTGTGTCTAGAATGGGACATCATATACTATGGATCTATATCAGACATGTGTTTAGTTATAATATGAATATGTAATACATTGCAATGATAATAATGTTTGCCCTGCAATGGATTGGTGACCTGTCCAGGGTGTATTCCTGCCTCTTGCCCAATGCATGCTGGGATAGGCTCCAGCCCCCCCGCAACCCTGACCAGGAAGAAGCAGGTTAGATAATGAATGAATTAATGATAATAATATTACCAAGGATATACAAACCACACTTTTTTTGAAACCATGATTATTTTATCCAAAATAACGTAAATATTTTAAAATGTTTTCTGAGGACTCTCTGGTACTCCTTTGTAGACCTCCTAAGTGGTCCTTGGACCTCAGTTTGGAGACCCCTTGTGCTGTACTGTACAGTAGAGTGCTGGCCCACAAATGAATCTGAATTCAAAAACTACTCTCGACGTTACTTCACAGACCGCAGTCCTGGTGGCAGAGGTAACTGACAAGGCCTCCCCAAAGGAGTGTGACCAGATACAAGGTTCAGCTGCCTGTTCGTGAGAGACATGATTGATCATGTAACGTCAGGGGGACGATGCCTCCAAAGACATTATCCATTATCGGCCACATTCTAATCAGCAGTACAAGGAGCGGTAGCTGGAATTCATTACACAAGCATAAAAGTTAATCTTTTACTGGCCCCCTCCCGCCTCCCTCACTCCTGATTGTAATGCAAATCTGGGTTTATGAGATTGAGATCTCGTTGGCGATGTGTTCTGGCTTGTTTTTTTGGAAGCCTGATAAAGTGGGTCGAGCCCCACGGCCTAGAGGCGCACTGTCGCATTCCGCGCTCGATCCTGAACGTCAGTTTTCCAGCCTCGGGAAGAAAAGATATCGCGTCGAAGTGGAAAACAGAATCCAGAAACAGAAAGCAGAATCACTTGCGTCCTATGCGTGGCATAACAGAATACAGAAATAAAAAGGTCACTCTTTGTGAACATTCTGGGTACGTGAACTGTGAGTCACAAGGCTACAAAAAATAATGCTCGGGGAAATATTACACGCCACCTGCATCTTTACAATTCGAAAAGGAAGGGAAGAGACACATGAGCGTGTCACTCGCTTGATTGACTTGCTGGAGGAACAACACAATCAGGCCCTAATCGTGATTTCAGCTTCGTTATTGGCTCAGCTCATCTCTGTGCTACAATCAACATGACAAACCATTCATAAAACCATTCATAAATGATTAGCTTTTGCTCAACTGTTTCCATCAGGCATTTTGCGGATGATTCAAAATGAATGATCCTTTTTGAAACAGCAAAGAATGAGGCGGAAAGGAAGAACTTGAACAATGTCAGTGGAAAACATTCAAAATTAAGTAACGATCCGTCATTTCATTTTTCCATTTCTGCACAGGAACAGAAAAACATTTTAAGAGTAGGTAGGTACACGGATCGACATTACACGGACACATTCTCATATAGAAATTGTGGCCAGTGTACAGGTATATCACATTGCAGGTACTGCTGTGGTAAGTCTGAGCATCCCCAGAGAGCATTTACTTTGTTATTTTAACTGGGAAAGCAGGCAATACAACATGATGCACAGTGACCCTAAATAGCAAAACCCATTCAATATCTGTCCATTTCATTGTTGCCGTGTAATTTTTTCAACTGTATTACCTCATAATGTACAGTGGAAGAAAAACTATTATATACTCCTGGACAAAGGCACATGGATTTTAGGCTGAGCTTGACAGGTCAAATACTATACAATAACATAATAAGCGATGTTGACGTTTTTTATAGAAGTTGTAATAAGGACTTGACAGAATGGATTTGTTTTTGTGTTGCAGGACAAGCTGTATAGGTAAACAAAGGAACTGCAATTTGTACCTGTTTTTCACCTAATTATGCTAATCGTATTCTTGGAATGTGGAAAAATGAATTGGAGTATAATGCCAATAGCAATTCTTTCCTTGATAGGGTTAAATATTAGGGGTACTACATTGATGGCATCATTATGTTATGGTTAGGCACAAGGAGTGAGCTATTGTATGAGTAAATAAACACCACCAATCAAAATCTTAAATTGTCCATTGAATATTCTACTGAAACAATTAACTTTTTGGATTTGAAAATGACTAACGAACTAATTACTAACATTAAGGACATTTTTTTTCCAATTTTTAGGGAAAGCACTGCCAGGAACACTGTGGTAACAGCTGATAGCTTTCACCCAAAGTGCATTACATTACAGGCATTTAGCAGACACTCTTCTCCAAGCAACAAAGTTTCACATTTCTTTACATACAATCCATTTATACAGCTGGATATTTACTGAAGCAATCCAGGTCAAGTACCTTGCTCAAGGGTACAACAGCAGTGCCCCACCTGGGATCGAACCTGCAACCTTCGCGTTACAAGCCCAGTTCCTTAACCATTATGCTAACATTGCTGCCCGGCTTAAAGTGATCAGTTCCAGTGACTCAAACAAAATGTGTAACCAAGATCAGAGTCTTTGAAACTCAGGCCTAAGAAATGAAAAACAGATCCATAAAGAGTGTTTATGAGTCTCATCTCTGATAACGGCCACACACAAAAACACTGCTAAATATGTAGCACATCAGTTACATTTCCAAAGCACTGCCAATGCTTTTTGGAGTGTATAGTGCATTTTGCAGCTCTGGTCATCAAAAGAAAACTAAAAGTGCCTAATTTTGCAACTGTCACCACCACAGATATAGCCTACACACCTTGCCAAACACGTTTGTCACCTTGCCAAACAAATGGTTAGAGTGAACAGCCTGGTTTGTCATGGTGACATATTTATAAAACAAGAAAATGAAAGATTCAATTTATAAAAACTACTCCCAAAGTGTGTTGCTAAATGGTTAGAGTGAACAGCCTGGTCAGGAGCTAAACACTTGAATTCAATCGTAATTGTCAAAGTGACTCAGACTAACCTTTTCCTTCCCAGTGTTACAGGTACACCCCACTGGAGTTGTTCCTAAGGCTTTGTAAGTCATAAGCATCTGCTAAATGGTAAATGTAATGTAAAATGTATTCAGAAAATGAGCCAGATTGGGAAAAATACAAAATAAATTAAAACAACGAGATTGTGAAAACAAAACAAAAACACACATTGGTTTTGTCGAAATGTATTTAATACCTGTAATCTGAAAGCAATTGATTCCGTGTTTGCGTTTCAGTGGACGAGCCTGATGACTGCATTTCACATGGGACATGGGAAGAGAAACCAGAGAGATCATGAGACGTGAATTTGATTTGTGTATGTTCTTGGTTCCGTCCCAGGTCGCTGAACCGTTTCTTCTTGTTTCTCATTCTTCTTCACTGGCTTGGATTTCTTGGTTCCGTCCCAGGTCGAACCGTTTCTTCTTGTTTCATCCTTTCTGCCTGATCGCCTTCTTTGCCTATGTGTCAAAATAATCATAACAATAATATCAATGTCTTTTGCCTTTGACAGGGCAGGTAAGACCTGGAGTCTGAGTATAGAATTAATAGATTTGTAATGCAAAAATAAAAGTCAAGTGTTAGTCCAGAAGTAACAAAATAGAATAGATATCCCAAAATTGTGCTTAGTTTTCTGCTTATTCTGTCAAAACAATACAATGCAGCTGTTTTGAGGCTCTAAAAGCAGAAGGAAGCAGAAAAGCAGAAACTCATCCTTTCTGATTATGCACCCTTATGTCAACTGTGTTTACTCCTACCAACAAATCAGGTACGAGTAATCAGGTATCCTCCTCTCACGTGACTAAGCTCGGGCGATGTTATTTCGGCCACTCGGTTCTCAGACTATAAAAGGTGAAAAAGTGAAACTACCCCGTCATAAAACATAATCATGAAACATGTTATAAATTTATAATCTAGACAAACCACTGTTCTGCAAAACGGTGCATTTCTACAAAATGGAATTCGTGTCGGGATTGCTTACTACAAAACCAGAGACATCTGCGCCCGCTTTAGCATGGTCTGAATGAACAGTTAAGTGACATTGTCATTGTAAACCGTACAAAAGGCATCTAGTTTTAAACCTAATGCTTGCGATATGTAAAAAAAGATGAATAACATAGTATAAATGTAAAGAAGAATGAATGATTAATCAGTTCTACAAATGCACTAGTTATCTGGCGGGACGTATAGATTAAGCACTTAGAAATGGATTTTGCCCTTCAGTTGCACCTGTTGGAAAAGCTATTTATTGACACTACGAATTAGCCAACTTCTTCTGTATTGAATGGCCACACAACAATGTAATGTGGTATTTGCATGTATCATGTTTATGAGGACAATAATGGAGCTAATTGTTGTGCGTGGGTCCATTTGCTGGGTGTGTGGTTGCGGCTGAGCTGAGTGTTCCCTCCATTTGCCCAGTGTTGCAGTGTTGTGGCTGTCCACAAGGCATCCCGGGATAAGGGACAGGGAAGCAGTGCTGTGGCTCTTCCTCTTTGTATTTGTTACATTTCTTTGACGGTAGCTCCCCGCCCAGCAGAGCGGTGTGGGTGGAGGACTCCATTCGCTCTGGTTGTGTTCTGTGGTGTGAATATGTGACTCTGCCCCTAAACTCACAATGATCATTTACAGGAGTTTCTCATTTCCCCAGTGTAGGAGGGGTGGGCCTAAGGGGGTACAGGCTGGAAACCCCTGGTGGGTTTGTAGTGGTGAGGGTTGTGCCTCCTACACACTGTGTGCAATACCTCATGTTTTATTTTATTTTACTTTATTTAACCTCTATTTAACCAGGTTAGTCTCATTGAGATTAGAAATCTCCTTTTCAAGAGAGACCTGGCCAATAAAACAGCAATAGATGACTGACACTACAAAAATGACAGCATTTAACATAAAACCAGACAAGCAACAAGTTTCACATCTGGTTATGAAAGAGCAGTCTAAATATGTAGTGTAACTAAGGCTAATTTTTTTTGCAATTTTCACTTTTCTCTATAGCTTTAACCCTTGCTTTAAAATCACTTAGTGAGACAAGCTCATGTAGGTTAAGATCTTTCTGGAGCTCATTCCACGCCGAGGGGGTGTGAGAACTGGAACGCTTTTTTACCAAACTCTGTACGAGTCTTTGGCACAAACAGTAAAACACTGTTTTGTGAACGAAACCGGTCATTTTCATTTGTCTGCTGTCCAAATTGACATTTTCACCCATGTGTAGTGCAGTGTCCGCTTACCTGTTGGGGTGCTCTCCTCTGTGTCCACCAGGGTCCAGGGGGGCTTTGGGGTCCGGGGGGGGGGAATAGTAACAGTGCTTTGTTTTTATGGGTGTACATTTTATCATTTTGTTTGTATTAAAGATTTTCTTGTACTCGCCTAGTCTGTGTACTGCTTGGAGAGGGGGTGCATTCCTAGACAGGAAAAAAGGGAGAAGGGTCAGTGCAAGGAAACTGGCAACCCCTGACATTAGCTCACTACAAGTTACTGTATATATATAATTCCCATTAACAATAGCTCCCTGTTGCTTTAGCTAGAGTGTCAATGCAACTTACTCCCTGACTCAGTCCATCCATAGCGAGCACAATGAAGGGACCATGGCACAAAAAGCCATCAGCTTCCATCCGCCACTTGGAGGCGTGCACCCCACCAGGAGAAGGGAAGCACGCAGGCATCATTTGCTATATGTCCATCTTGTGATCACTTAGTGATCTTTTCTGTGCCACACATTGCACAGGTAGGGTTAAAACAGGACACTCAGGGTGACGGATAGCGTAGCGATCTAAAGCAACGTATTTTGGCTGAGCCGATGCGGTGTGCGCTGCCTGTCAGCGACGCTGGTTCGAAACCTGTTTCTACCAGACCGGCCCTGGTCGACAGGCCTGATCGGGGGCAACGGGCTGTTCACCCCAGGGGAAGGGGGGAGGGTGAGCTGGCTTGGGTCTGCCGTGAAGCACGTAAGGGGGCCTCCAGAACGTGGGTGAGCGAATTCCATATCAAAGGAAGCGGAGTTTGCTGCCCTCAGAGAATTAGCTTGCCTTGTAGAGATGAACGGCGGACTCGTCTGGGGAGGGTAAATCAAAACAAATAGAGGGTGTAATTGGCTACTAAATTGGGAGAAAAACAGGAAAAAATCTGAAACAAATAAAATGTATTATTCTTAAAACAGGGCATACACCACTCAATGTCTTTCATAGAATCACAGCGTTAAATAACGAGCAGGTGGCAGTGAAATTGAATGCTGAAAGGTGTCCAAGCTCCATAAAGCATTTTGCTTTCAGACGTGGTACGCTTCACTGCAATCATGATGAACATTTCCCACTAAGTCTCTTGTTAAGTATTTCCATTGAGAACAGGAGAGGATTTTTAGACAGTTTTTTAGACAGTTAAACCTGACTTAAGACTTCTTGGATCAGGGGGACGTATGGCAGGGCACCCGAGTCAGCATCTTCATTTCTGAAGGTCTGTACTAAGCGCAAGTCCTAGAAATTGTATAAGTGATATAGCTGGGAACTAAAGCCCATGCCCCTATGTGGATTATCTGGATCTGCTGTACTTGTATTTTTCATACTAGCAGAGCATCCAATTAAGGCTTATTTTCTCTCATGTCTTCTCCCCTGTCTTCTCTTCTTACAATGTTTTCATCCAAGTTATTATTTAATGCAACAAAATCAAGTTTACTGTAATAGGTAATTCAACCCTGAACTCAAGCTCAAGCAATTAAAAAATATTTTAAAAACACATTCATCCCACTTAGTGGGTGTTAGCCTCCTAACCTAATACTGTACACAAAAAACATTGTATGTGTGGGAAATTGATGTCTGTGAGATATACATTTTACATTTACATTTTAAACATTTAGCAGACGCTCTTATCCAGAGCGACTTACAAGATGTGCATCAATACATGGTAGGAACAATCATAGTTAGCGCACGAGATCAGTGCAGGAATACAGCAATAGACATGCAGGCATCTGCGTACCATACTTCAAAGTGAAGACATTTTATTTCCATTAGTGATTACAATAATGTTTCATCCCTTATTCCACTGAATTGTATTTAGCGCAATGTAGTTTCAATGTAAAGACAATTAAATTAAATGAAGAATACTGCTCATGCAGAAAGCAAAGTAATAATATAAAACAATGACAGTTAGAGGTCAGTGTAGGCGGTAGTGATGGTTTCATGAAACCTGAAAAGGGGCAGGGCTAACATGCACTATTGTTGACTGCCTAACTTGAACCAATCATTGTTTTCTGTTGTGGAGAACAAAACCATTTGATTCGTTCAAAAAAGTCAGTGATTGACAGCTCATAGTTGCCCAACCCTTATGGGGTTGTAATGGTTCCTGCCACCGCCATTGTACTCTTAGTGTTCCCTGATTGTCATTGTCTTATTGTTTAATCGTCCTGAGTGATTTTACCTGTGCCTTGTTTCGTGCCCTTATTTAAGTGGTCTGTTTTGTTTGTTCTGTGCTCAG
Source organism: Aldrovandia affinis (assembly GCA_029706075.1). Lineage (NCBI taxonomy): Eukaryota > Metazoa > Chordata > Actinopteri > Notacanthiformes > Halosauridae > Aldrovandia > Aldrovandia affinis. The sequence goes on along the minus strand of JAINUG010000012.1, from coordinate 8,383,258 downwards.
TTTTTTTCTCCCCCTGTGTTTGCTAGCCAGTGTTCTCATGTTCTCAGTACTACTCATGTTTGTTTGTGTTAGTGTTTTGATTATTTATGCTCGTGTTTATTTTCTCCCAGTTTGTGAGTTGTTCTCGAGTTTTCATTAATCCGTCATTTGTCTCAGGGCTTCATGAATCCTCACTCTCAAATCAGAAGTAGGCAGACTATTTGGGCCACAGGATAGCAGGAGCTATACCTTTCACCGTGTTGGCGGGGTGGAAGCTTGGTTTTCGCCTTGAGGCTATTGGGTAATAATAATTACTAGACAGGGGAGCCTAATGGGACCAAAATGGAACACAGTATTTTATAAGCTCCAGACTAGTGTTATAAACACATGCGATGTACTCCCTCAGTAATGCCTCTACACCTCATGCCAACCTAAAAAGCAGGTGTGAAGCAATCATTGTGATATAGTTGGCACCTTGTAGATCCTTTTGTGATTGATATCATCATTTTGTTGTTCAGTGGTCTCTTCTACAGGGACTTTCTAAAGAAATATGACATGACATGGAAAGACCATAGGAACAACAGTAGCACAGGAAAACCCCCACAAAAAACCCTCCAGTATTACAGAGAATAACAATACAACAATAACAACTACCTTCAATGATAGGGTTTGCATGCACTTGAAATAACACTTCAAGTGCAACTTTACTTTTAATTATATTGAATCATAATGACTCGTAACGAGTGCAACGTTACAGTGCACAATACAATATAATACACTTATTATTATTCCACCCACGCTTGACCTGAGAACAAATCTTTTCAGGTTTACTGTGCCTCTCAAGAGACCAGTATGCCACCGGAAGGACGACTGCAGTGTCTGCACTCCTCGGATTCACAAGCCAGTGAATATTTTACTCTCCATAGGCTACACATAACCGTGGGAGAGCTAGCATCCATCAGAGGATAATTAATTTTCAAGAAATATTGCAGGTGGAGTAATAACTGCCAGGTCTTAAAATGTATGTGTTCTCGTGTGCCTGTTCAGGCTCGGATTTAGATTTTCGGCTTCTTGTCAGAAGAGTAGGAGACTGTTTTCCTCAAAGGTAGCAGTGCCTCAGCAACGCAGAGAAAAGCCTACGACGACATGATGTGTGTGGCACAGGAGAAAAGGGACCCAGGGAGAGCATGGTGTCCCACAGAGATGAAGCTGAGGTGCAGTGAAACACACACACATGCACACACACACACACACACACACATCACAGATTGCTGAGATTTTATTTTGAAGTGATAATAAAAAAACTCTGTGAAAAACAAAGTTGTTATTCCCCCTCCCCGCCCCCCAACCAAATCACAACCTCACTGTCAAATTGCAAACAACAACTTTTATTTATTTATTGACGTGCACCTTCTTTCCCTGGTACACAGCATCATATTACGTCAGATTTTCCAGAGTACGATACTATTCGCAAATCTCCTAGTCCAATAAGATGTTTACTTTTTGCCCGTCATTGTTTGCATGCATGCATGCACTTTAAGTTTAAAGGGGTGCCACACCATATTGAAATCAGAGAATAGGAAACTTTTAATATTTGACGTGGGCTACCTATATTTTTTATTCCAGAAACATCTGCGAATGCAATAATTATAACACAGAGGCCATATAAACCAGACAATGTATTAAAACTTATATGATAAAATTCCAACCCTTTGCATCATGCTTTTGTGCCAACCCTTTGGCCTCACCTGCTTGTGCATATTTTATTAACCGAAATCATCATTACCCACAACCCTATTTTTACAACTGTCTTACCGAGGGCAATTAAGCCAAATACCATGACCTTTGTGGGTCAGAGTCTAGTGCTCTCATCAGTATACGCTCCAGCATTACATGCGACTGCGTTTTAATACTCACAGTGACCTTTGCATAATACTTAGATGTAGTTTTCACTTCTTCACGCAAATATATATATTTTCCCAGACAGTGGATAAGCTTTGGGATTTGTTGAGCTCGCCTCTGACCACCCTTATCCGTCCTTTGCATCAACACATTCATTTGCATCCCTTGTGATCCCCGGTAATTCCATATTAACACCGCCATGGTCAGCAGCCAATTAGAGCGCTGGCGGTTAATGCGGGTCACAAAGCCGACCGCTTCGAATGAATTGTGGACCCTTCAAAAACCAGCCTTGACCGATGAATTCTATTAAAAATCACACCACCATAATTACAAAAGGGGTTTGCCTTTTTTAATCTGGGACATTCTGTTTGCTTATCAGTGACACGAGTAATTGAAAAATATATTTATATATTTCAGTCTTTTGTGTTTCCTCCCGTGAAGTTATTCATAAATGACATGTACAGAGTTTAAATTCTCCTATGACCTCACATTGTCTGACATATTACAGAAGAACAAAACACTTGAGGTATGGTATGGCTTTTTAAACACTGTGTGCAGGGTTAACTGAATGTTTTATTTCATTTTCTAAAGCCACACTGATTGGCTCTATATGGGAATTGGCAAATCGCCAATGACAGCCTGAACAAATCTTAAACAACGCCAGCTGCTGGCCAGTGGCCGCATTCTTTCACTACAAAAGGGCACATGCCCATTGAATCAGCCTTCTTAAAATGTCAACATATGGACGGGCTCCTAGCTGAAGACAGACTGACGACAAGACAACGCTGGAGAACCTCTACTATGAAAGAGCGTCTGCCTGTGAGGAAGGGGACTGACTTGCCGGGGCTCGCAATGGAACATAGATTCTCTGCCATGGAAAGTAGCTGACGGATGAAGTGTGATTCCTGCTGTGGGACTTTGCTGCTCTCTGACGGCCACATGTCCTGTGTCCTGTGTCCTTTGTCCGGGTAAGGAGCATGCACAACTCACACTTGAGCATGACGGCTATGTCCAATTTTTACGATGTTGTTATTTAGCAGACGCTTCTATCCAATGCGACTTACAACAGTGCACTTACATACATGGCTAGAGATCATTAGAGCTATCACACAGTGAGTCACAGTCTAAACATTGACATTGCCATTCATGCTGCTTCATGCTACTTGCTTGTTATGCCACAGAGATATTTGCCCTCTACCACCGCCCTTTTCTTGTTCGGTGGCCGTGTCACCTGGGGCGACTAGCCCCTACACATTGACCTTGTTGCTGCTGGCCACAGACACAGTGAACTGCAGAGGCAAGCTGCCATCTTCCCTCCTCTCAGCACAAAGCCATGTTCTCTCTGACACAGCTTCCAGTGAGGATGAGCATGTGGCTACTAATAAGTAGTACTCATACAATTGATCAGCACTCTCGCTTGTTTGCATCTCTTTCAATGTGTCTTTGCACAGCTTCTTTGAAATTAACTGCTTGGACAAAATAAACATTTTCTCCCTGGAGAACATTGCCAACAGGCCCAGAGCTATGGGAGAGTGAATGCTTGAAAGGCATTGAATTACTACTGGGAAATGTGCTATCGTTGTACATCTGGCATTACAGCGAGTATCGGAAAGCTACACAAAAGTGCCAGGCTGTATTCCGAGTTCTGCTTCAACTTGAATGAATTTATGATGAGATACGTTTCTGATGACACACTTAAAAAAACCTAAGGTATCAAAAAAAAATCACTGGGGGCCTCCCGGGTGGTCTAACAGTTACAACATTAGCCACTGTGACCGGGGTTTGACGGCCATGCCAGTATCGGCTGTGGCCGGGAGTACCACTAGGGGGCAACAATTGGCTGTCCACCCCAGAGGGAGGGGAGGGAAGCCGACATTAATTATTTGCATATAGGAATGGCTCTGAAGTACCAGAGTTACGGTCGACGGCTTGGTGAGTGCTTCTGCTGCATACTGCAGGTCATCGGTGCTATGTGCTCTCAAACTGTGCAGTATTGCTTCTGTTGTCAAAGCTGCATCCGTGGAAGGGTTCCATTACTTCTCTGCTGTTTAGGATCATATAATGTACACAGACCGAGAGTGTGTTCTTTGATCTTCATGCTGTAATTGATGCTTCAAGTTTATTTACAATGGAGAAACCTGTCAGAGCACTGTGTTGACAGGCTAGCGATCAGTGAGAGGGATGGATCTAGGATGTTGTTATTCTGATCCAAATTAGAAGTTGTATTGTCAAGCTGCATCAGTAAATTTCATCAACATAATGATTTATAACGTGGAAAAAAAGAAGAAAAAAAGATTACATTTAAAAAAGATTTGGGGCTATTCAGTAAACGTGGTGCACTCCTCATTCATTCATTCAATTTTCTCCCTTCCTGGTTTGTGTGCTGGTGTGACAGAGGCGCTATACCTTTCTGGTGTTCTAGTGGCTTGGAGATGAATATATCTGATGTCTCTCGTGCCATTGGCTACCAAGCACAGACATCTCTCTTTCTAGCTGATGTGCTGAAAGCTGCTTGATCTTGCGCTGAGTGATGATTTAATTTCAAATACTTGTATTCCTTTATTTTTCTCTATTGTCTTGTGGACAGCTTGGGAAAACTAGACCCTTGATTATTATTGGACTTGGCTATGGCTGTGTGCCGTCTGATGGTTCAGACTGCTTTGGCTGAGTGTCTTATTGCAACTGCGATAGGCTCCCTTGCATTACTATTTTACCTGGGTTTATGTTTCAGCGATAGTAGCCTCTACTCCCCCTTTCCACCATGACATTGCTCTATGTTGTTCCCATATAGAGGTAACCCTCGTTTTGTGACCGTAAGAGTGAACTTGGGCTTCACTGCCCTGCTTTGGAATACACTGACGTTTCACGTTATTACAAGGCTGATGCAATGGGCATAAGTTTCTTTTATGATGAAAATGCCGCCAGTGGCCAGCAGCTGGTGTTGTTTTAGATTTATTCAACCTGTCATTTTACTACATGAGTAAAATGTGTCCATTTTAGTCCATTACTAAAAAATGTATACTGTAGGGGAGCTCTATGCATTTTACGATCCTGTCCAGGAAAACAGAATGTGGCCTGGCCTAACCTAAAGGGATTTACCTAATGCCCATAGACAATGTGGGCTTCCCTGGTGTCATCGCTGACAGACTTTATTAGGAAGGCTCCTTCAATGAAAACCTTGGCACTTAGGCATGTACGCTTGGCATCTGCATGGTCCATAATGGATTATGTCACACAACACAATTTGAGGATTCTACCTATGAGCTGGAAATGATGGGCTAGGTGCACCAGAGATAGGCAGAGGTCCATGTGTCACTACTGGCCTTGTCACATGGTAGCAATATTCTTTGCCTGAGCATATTGTGTTTCTCCAAATAATAGCTCAGCCAATATCTCTGTATAAAGCAAACTGTTTTACCCAAACCCAACATAGTGATGTCTGGTGTCACTATGATGCTCACCATGAGAGGAACATTTAAATGATCACCTTGAAAAGACATTGTGGGCTAGTAAGTGACCTAAAATGTAAATATAAAAAGGGGTCTGAACCAGGTTTACCCTTGGTTACAAGGGTAGTGCTACCATATTTAGGTTCATTCAGGAGCTTTGGATGCGCTTTCTGAAAAACAAAAATGACGTTTCCATAATCAAAGTGTTAATAACAAACATGTGGTGAAAGTGCCTTATTAATTAATGTCAGTATGTTTCTGGGGAATTGCATTCCCCGTCCACTTTAAAAAAGCATTTTCAAAGCTCTTCATTTAAACCTGATAAACTGATCGCAGTTTGATAGAGGTACATTTCCATAGACTGATAATACACGTTTCCTCTTGCCAATATACTGCTGCATGTCACATATCTCCATTAGCTTCAGAGAGCACAAAGCTATGTTTTATGTAAAAAGTATACACGTGACCTATATATGCAACAAAAACAGATTCACTTTGTGGGAGCATTGACTATCATGGCTAGAACAAACAGGATTGAGGTTAGCGGCAATAAATCAAATTCTATTTAGAAAAGTGCTCTTGGTTCAAGGTTTAGCACAACACAAAGAAGTTGGTTACATTAGGATTCTCAGAACCTCGAGATATAAAATGAATTGGAGTTTATCATCCTGTTGGAGGCATTTTTTCAAGAATAAGGAGCTAAAAATAATCTGTATTTATCAAGTAATCCATATTTATGATCCCTCAGTGCACTGAATATATATGTGTATATATATATATACACCCATGTGCCTACAAACCAGGCCGTGTGGCACATCACATTAAGCTCTTGGTGCATTCTGTCAGATGAATATGTTTTAATTCAGACCATGTAATATCAATCAGATAAATATAATCTAAATGAAGACAGTCCCTTCTGGTTAGACCAATGACCTCTTTGGTCAATTCCTATACAGAGCAATAAAACAATAAAACCTCATTGTTGATTGTTTCAACCGTGGGGATAACTAGAAAAACAAGCCCCAGGCAGTTATCAGCTGTAGCAATGTCACCCTGCTGTGAGCAGTCAAAAGTTCTGACATCACAGACTGAAACATTTTTTACGGGAACAACATTTCAGAGAAGGCCTTTTTTCATTATGTTTCAAAGTATCCGGATCCAAGATTTGTCCTTTAATAGATGGTTTTAGGCATGCTTGATATTTACAATTTGGTTCATTTTCAAACATTGCTTCAGTGAATAAGTAAATGAATGAAAATCATTACCGCTAATGTTGCTGAGGAAATTGCTAAGGGAAGTAAATATTTAATTGCTATAGAGAGATCTAAGGTCATGTGGTCCAGGATTGAAGTCTCAGGAAATAGTGTCCATATGAATCCAAACATATGAATCCACAGCACAGGTACTTTCTCCTGCATAAATATACACAAATGTAGTGGACACAAATATTGAAACACCAATATAAAGTTTGCAATACGATACCTCCACTACCACTGACAATTTAACGAATTGTCATCGCCACTGCTTACATGTTTAATACTGCTTTTTGTAATATGTATCTATGTTGAAGACTGTCCAAATATATATATTTTATAAATAATATTATAAATAGACTAATATTTTTCTTCCCAGTGTTACAGGTATGGTATGAGATCTACACTTCTCTTGCGCAAACAATGATTGATCATACCATGTATTAATGCACATCTTGTAAGTCGCTCTGGATAAGATTGTCTGCTAAATGTAAATGAAAATGTTGGACCACCACTTGTACACAGTATTGCCTGCATGTCCCATGGCATAGACTCTACTGGCATATGGAATTCTGATGCTGTTTCACTAGTTAGTTGATGGAAATGGAAACTTTTGTCTCAGGCCTCATTCCAGAGTATCTCATAAATGGTCCGTTTAGTTAAGATCTAGGTGTCATGCCTATTCATGCCCTGTAGGGACACAGATCTGGGCATCATTTTGGGATCAAGGTGCACCCAGAAACTGTATGATTCTGTTGACAAGTGTATTTGTATTGCATTGTCATTTTAAATGTTAAAAATCAAACTGCGATTACAATAAGCTAAAAAGTGCAGTTTGATTTAAGGTTTACAGATTAATATAATTAAGTATTGTGGTCAGAGAATGGATCTTGAAACACGTGATACCTACCCAATCTTTATTATTATTAAATAATCTAAGCTAGGGAAGTTAATTCAATTCAGTAAAACAGGGGCTTTTGATTCAATAAGGATGTGAATTTACAATAATTCCTCAGACTTTTGACAATGATTATGCTTTAAAACATTTAAAGCGTTTGTTGGCGTAATTAATCTGCAATGTTAGCAAATGGTTTCATCTTGGACCCAGTTGTGCAATTCTGATGGTGAATCTCTTATTTGTCTCCATTGTCACAGTGTATATCCTGCGTGATGTACTCCTGAAGGGAATCATCAGTGAAAACACACCCACAGGCCCTCCATGGGTCACGGAAGGGTTCCGTTCTGGAAGGCTTTCTGTAAGTCACATTTTCCGTTAAGGGATATGCTGTATCTTTTATTTAAAAGAGATTTAAAAGGACTAAAAAAACCCTCAAATGACAATTTTAATCAATTATGTATTTTCCATCACTCTCAATTACAGTCTGCCAGCCATTTCCGTAACTAACGCAAACCTGGTGGGCAGTTAAAAAAAATGTAATTACGGTAAAAGTCCAATTTTCCATAAGCCGAGGTTTGTGTAAACTGAGGAATGTCTGTATATGGACAGATAGTGAGTGTTATTTTATATTGGAGAGCAGGAGATCATATTCAGCTGAATGCAATGTGTGACAAAAGGATTTTCTGTTGAATATTATTCATTTATTGATTTGTGTTGTAATTGTCTGTCATTTCTCCTGACACCTTTCACATGCATTCGGATGTGATAATAGAAATGCTTTACACAGTTCCGGACGGGTGGGCATGTGCATGTATTGATTGCATGCAAATAATTTGATTATTTTGGTTGCACATCAGTTGTACTTTTGAGTTTCCTCAATATTCTTCCTGCAGGAGAGTCATGAGTGGAAAGCCTGCATATAAATGATATGCTCGTTGGTTCTTTGGTTGGTAATAAGTGTGTATTTGTTAATTTTATAATAAAAGGATTGTGGACTTTGTGTGTTTTGAAATCCCCCCTGAAGACCCCACCCTTTTTGGGGTTTATAAAGATTCCTTTAATAAAGTCAATGTTTTGTTTGTATTACTGCCACCTCTGGGTTATTTAACTGCCTATGCCCTCTGCAAAGGTCTGTGAGTGTCGCCCAACCCCAAGGGACACCACAATATATATATTTTTCTAAATGTTTTCCAAAGAAAGTAATTCAAGAAAGGTATTATATTGTTCACATCTGTAAATATTTAACATAATAGCCTAAATAGTAGGGTATTCTAGAATTATATACAGTATTTGATAATATAAGTCAGGGGTACTCAACTTCAGAGGCCAAGAGTGCCACATTTAAACCACAACAGATGCAAAGGGCCACAACTTATTATTAAGATATTTGTACAATTGTATTCACTGTATTTAATACTGCTGTTTAATATGCTGCATAGTCTTGCTAGTCATTTGTAATGCATTCCAAAGCATCATGGAATATGAAAAAAATATTCTCCATTTGAGTAAAAAAACTTTTTGGGGGGTAAATAGTTTGTCTTGCTAGTCTTTTTTAATGCATCCCAAAGCATCATGGAATATTAAAAAATATTCTCAATTTCAGTAACAAAACAGTTATGTGGGTAAATAAAGTTTGTCTTGCTATTATTTTTTAATGCATCGCAAAGCATCATCATCTCCTTTGAGAAAGTGCACCAAGACTATAAGCTGCGCGATGTCGTTGCGGTCGATGCTAGACGAAAGTACTCTGCACTTTCAATGTCTTTTAGCAACTGTAATAAGAGATCGTCTGAAATTACTTCTACTCTCCTGGTCACGGTTGAATCAGACAACTGCAGCTTTGAGATTTGCCTGATGATGTCGTCCTTGTTCTTAAATTCCGAAAACAGTGATTCCGCACAGTCCGTAAATGTATTTTTGAGAAATTCTCCCTCTGTAGCTGGCTTCTTGGCTCCTATTTTCTCTGTACACCAAGTCACTTGGCTCTGTTATTTCTGCGATATTCCAGGCGATTTTGAAGGAGGCCTCGGTAACGTTGTCACAGCTTTTAACAACGCTGCGGGATGGATTGCTGGGCTTGAAACCCACCTAGCAACATTTGTATTTTGTGTTTCCTGAGATCACTGCCAGGTGGATAGACATCTCGAAACTTGGGGTGAAGCTGTTCGTGGTGGCGTTGTAGATTAGCTCGCTTTGACACAGCAATTGTTTTGTGACAGATGAGACACATTGGTTTCCCATGTATCTCCGCAAAAGCAAATTCCATTTCCCACGCAGGGTTGAAAACCCTGTTTTCATCATCCACTTTTATTTTCTTTGTCGCCATCATCGATTAAGGTGCAAAATATTTTGCCGGCTTGAGTCGACAGATGGAGCTCTCGCGATAAATAGGCTATCGTTAACTTTCCCGTTGTCAGTTAGAATGGTATTGGATGAAGCACAACATTTTAAGGTGCACTGCCTAAGACTTTTGGGGGCTAATTATAATGATTATACATTCATAACCAGGCATGTTGGGGACCACAAAATAAAGGTTCACGGGCCGTATGCGGGCCGCGGGCCACCTGTTGAGTAAGCCTGGTATAAGTGCTTGTTTAACCATAAACCCTACAATAGCAACCACATGAGGGTGGTCATATTCCTCTACCACTGCTAGCTATCTATGACCAGATGGGCTATGGGGCAACAATCATGCTGGGGATTTAAATTCTAAATTGCATTGGCTAATATTGTAACCACACCAGCAGCACTATATTCTGACAGAACGATGCATTGTGTTTAGTTTGAAACGCGGCAAACGTTTAAATTGGGTTGTGTATTGAAACATGGCCTACGATAGCTCTATAACGGTGTGGTCTTGTATTTCAATCTATCATTCTGCTATACATACCATTTTAATCTTAAATTGATTATGGTATCTCGATTTTCATATTTTGTTTCCATGCCAAACATTGGCTGTGTTGGTTTTGTTTGGATTATATGTTTTATCAATATTCTATTATCTATATTTACATTTTGTTCACAGTTTTATCATATGCACTTTTGAACTCAAACTTAGTGTTGTTTTCAACTTTTTTCAAAATAAAGATTAAACAGTGATATGTGGCGATAGCAGTAATGTATAAAGGACCCCTATACCCACCCCATCACCCTGGACCTCCACTATAAAATGAGTTCCTGTGCCCCTGGTCTGCATATGTGGCAAATGAAACCGTCAGGAACCCATGTATTTATCTATGTATTTTAGTATCTTCTTAAATTGTTTTATTTTGGAATAGCTATCCGGATTGGTACGCAAAGTGGGTTGCCATTCCACCACAACAATACAACAAAAAATCTTGTGAAGTTATGTAAAGCTTAATGTATTCCTACCACCTCCATTGATTTAAGGATGCCCATTAAAAACCCCACTACAAACATGTTCCAAAAAGAGGAGATAATTGCACTAAGAGTTTGTGGCTCCTGCATATTCTGAAAATGTAAATCGCTATCCTCAGCAATTTGCATTTTACAAGCTTACGTTTACACATTATCCACATCTAGAATGGGCCATTTACAAAATCACTTCAGGTCAAGATTTCTTCTCAGTAAACAGCAGCAGGGCCTCTACTGGGAATTTAACCTGCAACATGCTGCTGTGCTACTGGGAATTAAACCGGCAACATTTTGCTGGAAATCCCAGCTCCCTAATCACAGTTGCCCACTGCTGCTGCAAATCTGCCAAAGTCGTTCAGCCATGAAGCCCCCCCGAACAGACATGCACGGAGAGCCAGGTAGAGTTTCCAATAATTCCTCTTGAGTTTGGGCTGGGGCCAGGCGCTATCAAAACTTTGACCCACCAACCATTCATAAATTAAAGACTGAGAGCTAACAACAAAGTCATGTTGGACAAGTGCAAGCTTTTTTGTAATGACCTCCAGGATTGTTAATAATATGTAGGCTGCCTCTCTTGTGTGTGTGTGTGTGTGTGTGTGTGTGTGTGTGTGTGTGTGTGTCTCTGAGTGAGACAGAGAAAAAGAGCTAAATCGCAAAAAAATAGACTGTGAAAATATTGTTATTATTATTATCACTTATTAGTGAATTATAACAATTGTAAGAAACATCCTCATTCATATTGGGAGGTAAATGATTGTATCAAGCTGTGTTGTTGGTTTGAGAATATTTGCTGTGTTGTGTTATAATTGAGTGAATGAGTTGCTATTCGTTTTCATGAAACACTCACTTTCATGGCCCATGGGTGAGGCCATAAATACAAGCAGACTGCAATACCTGTACTGCTTTTCCCAGAGAAAGAAAGACAGATGAGGGTAAGATCAGGTGCTCATTGTACCAGTATTATATCAGAATAACTGAATGGAATGGGTCTCCCTATGGAAGAGTTTAGGAAACAATATGGAGGCCTTCGCCAGCTGCACCCATGCATCTTCATTCATCATTGTAACAACGGCACTGTCGAGTGTCGTATGCAATGTATAGAATAGCAATTCATCAGAATTTGAGAATGGTTGAAACAACTACCCCAAGCTCTGGCGATAATAATATTTCCATTACGTGAATATGCACAGTACACATGTGTTTTAGAATCAGTCATGCCAGTGAATTAGTGATTGTATTAGGGTCCTACAGTGGGCTGTTTCTTAAATGTGTGACACAGGGAGGGAGGGAGGGAGTGGTCGGAATTGCAGGAGCCAATGAGCTAACAAACCTGGAACCTCAAAAGAGTTGTGTCTGGGGCCTAGCGCAGCAGTCTAACACACTTGCATTGACTGGTGCTTTACGAGAGTGAACGCGGTTCAAAACCTGTCTCTGACAGAACGGCCCAGGCCATCAGATCCGATCGGGGGCGGCATTTGGCTGTCCGCTCCTGAGGCAGGAGGGAGGGTGGTCGGCACAAACTCGCCATGAAGCACGTAAGGGTGTCTCCAGAAAGGGAGTCAGTGAGTTCCGTCTCAAAAGAGATGGCTCATCGCTGGCCTTGGAGAGTAGCTTGCCCCGTAGAGTTTGTGGGGGAAGGTTAATCTAAATAAATAGAGGGTATAATTGGCTTCCAAATTGGGAAGAAAAATTGGGAAAATCAAAAGTTTTAAGAGAAATAAAACAATAACACACACCACCTTATGATTATTTTTTGGTTTTACAAGACTTTTGGTTAACGCCTAGAGGGAAATATCTGGAAAACATCTGAAACACTTCCTACTCATCTTCATCTTACTATTGTGTATGGATGGACTGCTAGTGGGTACATATAAACCTAACCCATCCACATAAAGATCACCAGTGCTCCAGTGATCATTGCCCCATGTTTTGGACAATACCCTGTGTGGGATGTTCCTTGTGTTGAATCTTTTAACACAATTCCATTTCAAATGTGTACTTACACAATGCAACATTTTTCTGTGAATTTTTACACGTGTAACTATTTCAACCACAAACAGCTTTCAACGTTACAAGTGCGATGTAACAATGTGTAATTACGCAGTCGTTACACTGTACCTACCTATGTATTTACAGTGTAACTACACATATTAGGGCCACTGCAAATCGAATCGAGGTCATTCTATTAAGTTGAAATTTTAGTTTGCAAATGCTCTTGCACGTGACGTGCGCTCTCGAAGTCCAGCAAAGCAGTGTCCTCAGGGTTCATTTCCGAACACTGCTCTTCCCCAGAAAAAAAGTAATATATAATATACCAATTTATTATAAGTACTGGTCTTCTTGTTTTGTTTCCCAAAGAACAGCCCTAGGCCCTCTAACTGCCTTATTTAACTTCCTGCCGCATCGGCTTTCGTGTAAATACACTGATCCTGGGCTCGGCTCGGCACGTTGATGAGCATTTCGATATTAAAACAGATCAAATGGGATCCTAAATTAGAAATAATTGCGTGTTTTCAAAATGCGCCAGTTGCAGACATCTTCAGAGTAGTCTTGTTCTTCTGTTGAAGCCAGATAATTAGTAAAGGGAGGGATCATAACAGTATTTGCTTTAGCCCTATTTGGTTTCCCAGCACCCAGGTGGAAATCCAGCTCGGCTTTTTGGTCTTTTTCTGCATACACAGAAAGACTGCATCCCTTGGATGTGCATCTTAGTAATAGGAAGAAGTAAAGTAGATGAGGCCTGACTATTAGCATCTAAGAGGTTCACTCTACCAGATGAGCAGCTCATGGGTTCTGTTTGTTTGTTTCCCCTGTAAGGCAAAGCGATAAGATAAAGGCCATGTTTCAAAGCTGCCTGCCTCAGCCTCTACATTTGCCAGAGGTTAGAAAACATCTATTGCTCCACTTTGATATGTGGGCTACATTAAACAGGGGTTTTTGAAGTCATTGTCAACACACTCGTGAAGACCTTACTGCACCACCCCATTCCCCACCCCACCCTCCCTTTAAATACCCCCCATTATTCATATACTCTGTTCTCATACAGATGGCTCTTGTTTGTTTTCCTGTTTCCAGAACAAACTTTGTTCAGCTGTCACCCAATGCAATACTCTACAGCATTTAAACTGTCAAGAATGCACTTTTTACCGAATGAAGTGGATGTTTACAGTTAACATACACAGCGATCACGCTGTGTGTGTGTGTCGTTCTCTTGAAGTGATGTTATGTGAATTGAATCTGCCAAGCTCTTTAGCATCTGCTTAGATTGTGCCACACGGGCTAATGAATTATGAATCTATACAACTTATATAGACCATAACAAATCTGTTGAATCTTGCAGTTAATTTGACAGTCTATATAAGTGTCAAAAGCATAACACACGCGTTACTACATTTATAGTCGAGTTTTCCATTGGGTGTTCCAAACGAAAGTTTTTTTTGCTGGATATATCCATTTTTTGTGTGTATTTATCACAAGGATTCCCGTTTGTTAGATGCATCATTGGAAAGTGTTTTGAGACAACCCTCTGAGAAAGGAGACAATCTATAGGATCAACTGTTTTTAATTATACTTTGTTGCTCATATTTCTAAATAACATTATGCATGTATAATTGTTTATATAATATATTACATGCTTAACTACCACTGCTGTCGATCTGAATTTGTAGTCTTATAAATCCAGAGGTTATATAAGCCCCTTTGGTTAATGGCACCTGCTGACTGCCAAGTTGATGATGATATTAACTGTAGCTGACAGGAACACTGAGTGAGAGAGGCAATATGTAAATAGAATATGTGAATTGAAAACCCAACATGCAACAGCAATATATGGAAATACGGCATCTCGTTTCAAGGTAATTTATTTTGTTTTGGGAAGGCAATGAGTGGAGACCTACCCAACCAAAATAAAACAGTATGGAACAAAGTATGAAATATTATTTATGTACAATGTCTTATGACATTGTCAAACATCAGCCATTTCAGCTTCTTTCCTATCTGATATGATTTCGTACAAAAAGTACCTCATCCCACAAGTTTATCATACCTCAGTGGAAAATACAGGTGCTCCTTTTTTGTTCATATTTACAGTTTGGCATTTACTCACAATTAAGTGATAATAATAATAATAATAATAATAATAATAATAAATAAACATTATGTTCAAAGCACTTTTCAAATAAAATACCAAAGTAACAATAAGACATAGGGAAAAATATATTGAAAAAATATATAAAAAAGAGAATATATAAAAATGTCAAACTGTTAAGTCAGTTAAAATGACAGCGATGACAAAAGATAAGGAATTAAAGTTTTTGAAAGGTGTCATTACATAAAATCTTAGATGGCAGATACCTGTTAGCCGTGTGTGTCAGTGTCTTAGATGTAAATGTTTAAATGTTCCCATTCATCCCCTTGAGCTTAATGTTAGCTAATTGCTAATAAAGCTATTTCATTTTCAAGTGAATATAACAGTGGCTATTTGCTGTAAATCTGCATTTTTCGCTAATTTATTTTGTTGATAATGCATGCATTCATGTTCAAATGATTATCTAAAAATAAAGTTAGCATAATTCAATTACAAAGCGCTTCATTATGTTTTCTTAATTAAAATACACTATATGGCCAAAAGTCAGTGGACACCCCTACTAATTATTAAGTTCAGGTGTTTCAGCCACACCCATTGCCAACAGGTGCATACAATCCAGCACATAGCAATGCAATCTCCACAGCAATCTCCATTTAGCAGACGCTCTTATCCAGAGCGACTTACAGTTTTACATTTCTTTAAAATCCATTTATACAGCTGGATATTAACTGAAGCAATTCAGGTTAAGTACCTTGCTCAAGGGTACAACGGCAGTGCCCCACCTGGGGATTGAACCTGCAACCTTAACGTTACAAGCCCAGCTCCCTAACCATTATACCACACTGCCTGCCATGCGCAATGCCAAGCGTCGGCTGGAGTGGTGTAAAGCACGCCGCAACTGGACTCTGGAGCAGTGGAAACGTGTTCTTTGGAGTGATTAATCACGCTTCACTATCTAGCAGTCTGATGGACGAATCTGGGTTTGGCGGATGCCAGGAAAACGCTACCTTCCGGAATGCATAGTGCCTACTGTAAAGTTTGGTGGAGGAGGGATAATGGTCTGGGGCTGTTTCTCAGGGTTAGGGATAGGCCCCTTCGTTCCAGTGAAGGGTATTCTTAATGCTACAGGATACGAAGACATCTTAGCCAATTGGGCACTTCCAACTTTGTGGCAACAGTTTGGGGAAGGCCCATTGCTGTTCCAGCATGACTGTGCCCCTGTGCACAAAGCGAGGTCCATAAAGACATGTTTAGACGAGTTTGGTGTGGAGGAACTTGATTGGCCTGCACAGAGCCCTGACCTCAACCTCATTGAACACCTTTGGGACGAATTAGAACGCCGATTGCGAGCCAGGCCTTCTCGTCCAACATCAGTGCCTGACCTCACAGATGCTCTTTTGGCTGAATGGACACAAATTCCCACAGACACACTCCAAAATCTTGTGGAAAGCCTTCCCAGAAGAGTGGCAGCTGTCGTAGCCGCAAAGGGGGGTCCAACTCCGTATTAATGCCCATGGTTTTAGAATGGGATGTCCAGCAAGCTCTTAAAGATGTGATGGTCAGGTGTCCACTGACTTTTGGCCATATAGTGTAGGTCCTAATGCTTTTTGATGAATAATTGTTTGAAAAGAATTCCATGTGGCATGAATTTAGGATATTGGCTGGGAAATGAGGGCGTGATGGGTGAAGGAGTTTTAGATGAGGCCTCAAGGTAGAGGAATCAAGCTAGATTGAATAACAGCACTTGAGATTATGCCCTTTTGGCTAGGGTTTAAGGACTGATGCCAGATGTCAGATACCCAAGTACGTCCTAAAGTGGATTCTGTACTTATTTGGCAGCTTCTCTTTTTGGGGGAAACTTCCAGAGCATTAGATGCTTTAGAGAAGCACACAAACAAGTAAACAAGTCAAATGATTATTTTTTTATACATTTAGTTTCAGATATTTCCAAGTTTTTCTCCCCAATTTGGAAGCCAATTATACACTCTATTTATTTTTATTAACCTTCCACCACAAACTCGCCGCCCATCTCTACAGGGCTGCGATGATCCACCTCCATCGTGAAGCAAGTATTTTACAGAGTTTATTTACAGATCCTTTATAGAGATGTGGTATTTGTAGCTGGAAAAATGTGTATCTGTAATCGTAACATTGAAATTGTATTTGACATTTTTTTATACAGTGCTGATTTTACCTTCGCAATCCATCTATCATGTGTGGACTCATTCGCGATTGTAACATTACATGTATGGACTTATTTACAATTGTCACATTACGTACGTGCCATGGTTTGCCCATTTTTATGTTAACTTCATTTACATGGAATTAAGAAAATTCTCAGCACACTTTTGAAATGCTCCCACAAAGAGATTTTTTATTCCACCTGAAGAAAACAGACCATTTCAACGTGTGTGGTGTGTGGACGTTTTGATTGATTCCATGATTCCCCAACCTGTAAAAAACTAGATTTGTATTATACAAGCTCACCATAGACATTCAGTCTTATATTATTTGTACCTAGGAAGTTAAATAGGTATAACTGCGCTCTACTGAAAGCACTCACTTTCTATAATTTCTTTCTTGAAATAATTACAGAAAAACTGGACTATGCTGATTTTAATGAATCACAGGCCCATCGAGTTCTAGGAGAAGCAAGACATTTAGCATGAATCATGAATTTATCACAATGTATTTAATAAATAAATGCATCAATACATAAATAATCGATCTCCTTTAGTAGATCTTTAATGTTATGGAAATTGTACAAACTAGAAAATGAATTTGACAGGAATTAAACATGGGAATGTGATTGCATCTCTGCTGCTATGCCAATGACATTGACAGTTTGAGCGTTCCTGTGTTAAGCCAGCTAATCAGGTCAAAGCTTTTCTTCTTTACTGCAACCGATGCTGGCTCATCAAGGGACACTATGCTAATGCCCCCTGGTGGAGGAAATCAGTAACACATTGTACAGCAGACCTGACCTTGGGAGAGTTGAGAGTTGTTTTCACCTTAAAATCAGCAACCTATTCAGACCCAAGGAAACAGGCGAGGTGAGTTAACTGTGTAATCAACTGCTTTAATTGGTCAATTAACTGATGAATAACGATGGAGAGCAGCGCACCCTGCGGCTACCCAAGGGCACGAGTGAATACCACTGCTCTAAATGAATGAGGCTATTAATAAATGACGTCTTTCATGGGCATTTGGTTAATTTCTCTTGCAAATGTCTTAGCTAAGCCAATATCACCACATGTCCCCTTCTTGACATTTCACATCAAAGGACTTGGTTTAGTGCTTAAAAGCAAAATAAAAGTGACTGTTCTGGCTGACGGTGGAGATTTTCTTTCTAAGAAATGTGTCCTTACAGCTCATTAGACCTCCTCGTGTGGATGTATGCCTTAAACCTGCATTAGCCTGGTGTTAGAGGAAGGAACAGTTAGGTGTGTGATGGATCTGTCCATAGATGCTGCAAATTACAGCAGGAGCAATGTGGTGTGGAGGTTAAAGAGATGGGGGAATTTCCTAAATTTCCAAATGGAATGAAGCTGTTTTTATTTATTTGCTTATTCATCCCCATCTTTTTAATTATTCCCCAATTTGGAATGCTGAACAGAATTTAAAGACCCATCTGCCACCCACCTCGGGAGGGCACACACAAGCCACCCTCCATAGTGTGTGCGGCAAGCCATTGCTCTTCTTCACTGTACAGAACTCCTCTTCACTATACACAAACCACATTCCAGAGGGTCCATTATGTGTGAACGTTTTTGTCGAAACTCAAATTGTCCAAATTTCAATCCAAATTTGTTTTAAATGGCAATTAATTAGGAAGTGTCCCCAGGACCTTACTGAGGTAACCTATGCATGCACACAGGCAATTAACATTTAGAAGGCAGGTCAATGGTCCTCAAAACTGAGGGCCATTAAGAGGGCCGCATGAGACTACACGTGTGGCTTGAGGTCTGTTGAAATTTGTGAGCATCTGCAACCAAATAGAAACATTTGTTTAGCTATGCTTGTTGTGAACATTTGAAAAAATGCAACGACCAACATTTGTGAAATTTTAACGCACTTCAGTTACACACCCGTGAGAGCATCATGGGAAGGGAAAATGGCTCTACTGACATTTTCATGTGTTGTTTCCTTAGTGGTTGTAGAGAGGTGAAGCCGTGCCAACCGGATAATTGTAACCACAGGTGCGTAGGTTCAAAAGCTGCAATAGCCGCGATAAATAAATGAATGAAGGTGGAACACGCACACTGTGTGTAGAAAAGGGAATATCCCAAACGAGGCGAAGGCTCAATGTTTAATTAAAGTATTTTATTCGACAAGAGACAGACGTTTCGGTCAAATGACCATCATCAGTATAACTTCAGTTAGCTATAGCTTATAAGGTTGAAAGAAAACATAGCTAAATTAGCTCAAATAAATGTTCATTGTGTATAGCTAGCTCTCTAAATAATTAGCAATATTGCTAACACTTGTTAACTAGCAGTACATAGCTCTGGCATTTGACACAATTGAGCTGCAGAGTTAGCTGCATAATAAAATATTTTCAGCTCTGAGTTTAAACAAAAGGTTGTACTTTTATGTTTTATTGTTGTACAACTGGCCTCAACAGTTTGTGTGGTCAAGAGTTCAAGACTGAAGTATTACCTTAAGACCATAAAAACCCTTCAAAGCCTACTTGTGGGTGAGTAGTGGTGTGCAAGGAAATATTTTCTGTTGGAACCAAATCCAGAGAGGCTGACCCCATCAATAACAGATTAACCCGGCACTATATTATAACAAAACTACCCCGTGATTCAGTCAAAACTGTCAAGTCATCTGAGGAGAAAAATTCACTTTGTTGTAATATGCATCAGGATGTTTTTTTTTAATATTGAATAGCACTTTCCCTTCCGATGTCTTGATAGTTTTGCTGACTTCCAGAGAGTGAATGTCATCAGCTTATTAAAATAAAATGAAGGCCTCTCTTGGCCCCACTACTCAGTATAATGACATTGATACTGTTATTGATTTTTAAAAACTCTTGACAAAGAGTGTTTCAGCATGAGCCACATTGTTTCTGAAACAGGTTCAGCCATTGTTTTCTACAACTCCATAGAGCGCATCACATAAAACGGTGCCTACCCAGAATTGTAAAGATCGAAGTCCATTCAGAAGGAAATACCCTTTTTTAGCCCCCAGAAATATTAATGCTTCAAGTGAAAGATGTCCCAGGTCCTTTTCTTTACTCAACAAAGTAAACGAGTGAACCATAATTCAGATTCACATGCGGGAAATAAGTAAAGGGTATCAACTATGTTAGAGATTTGGCTGAACTAATCCTCAAATTTAAAATAAACCAAAAAAAATCTAGAAAAAAGTATTTATGTTAAAGAAAGAATTCTACTTGCATGTGAATAGAACAGGTGGAAGAAAATGCAGCAATCTGGGTTTCAGTCCTGAAAATAGTCTCCCCCTCTAACACACAAGGCTGCTGAAAAGGTTCATAGGTTGCATTTCTTCTACACTCGGGTTTAATGATACACAGAACATAGACCAGGGCTTCACAACCACAGTGAAATGTACATGTTGCAATGCCATAAACCCTTATTTCTGTGCATAAATGCTATGCCAAGTAGAGAGCATGAGTAGGAAATGTGTTCAGACAGTCCTCCATGGGAGCAACAATTTAAATCACAGATCGCTGGTGGGATAAATATGTACTTTTTTTTTTTAAATACAGCGCTAGACATACATTTCACAAAGAGAGTGAAGAAAGACTGAAAACAAATCAATGGGATATTTACATTAAGATTTGGATATTCGGTAGAAGAAAGCCTATCAATTGATTTACCGACCAGAAAGTTTGTGGTCACCTGCCGCAACTGACATTATACTGTACATAAAGCTATACTGTATGTAAATGATACATTTCCAAATAAAGTAGCTTCTGAGCGTGAAGATACCCACATATTGGTTTTGTGAATATAATAAAAGCCTGGTTTGTACATAATACAACTCACAGGAACGTCAAGACATGGGTTGGCATTTTTTCGATCGGTACCTCAGACAATGTGTACTTATCACAGATTATGCAGTTCTGATAACTGGGTTTTATGGAGGTATGCTGGGAGTATTACACATCTCTTAAAGGTTAAACAATTCAAACCAAAGTCAATTACAACAACTCAAATAAAGGGACGTCTTGGGTGCAGTACTCAGACATCCCACCTCTCACGGACGCTCCGGGAGTCTCCCACAATTTGGCATCAACTCCCTGACACCCGCCAGAGGTCAGAAATCTCCCGCTAATCTCCACAACAGAAGCTATATGTATATATATATGTTATGTTATGTATTTATCCTGTCGAACACAGACATGCTTTTTTGAGTTTTTTTTATTTTCCTGCAATGACACACAGGCACATGAGCAACCTTGTTAACTATGAACTCTAGAAGCTAATGGTGTCAAATGACTAAATGATGAAAAAGAAAAAACAAATAGGCATTCAATAGATTACTTCAAAGTATTCAGCAAAATACACTACATATATCATTGTATGATATGCTGGTGAAAATGGATCTGCCCCCCACTTCAGTGACACTTTCCTAATGACATTCAGGGTGTATAATGCAGTGGGCACCCTACCCAATCCAATTTTATATGTAAATGCCATGGCTGTAACTATCCAACCATCGAAATTCCGGTACATATTAACGTGATCTTGCATATCTCGAAATGTGATCTATACCGTATTACATTTCCATGTGGATTTGCTTCCAGTGGCAAAATGTGTTGGTTCAGGACCTCAGGATCAATATACATGAATCGGAAAGAGTTGAGGAATGCTGTTTCAGTATATTGGCCCCTGCTCAGCATGAAATCATTTCCATGAAATATTAAAATGTCAAGACCCGCTGGAATTGGGAGATATTGGTACACCGTGGCTTAGAAGGGAAGCCCTCAGAATTGAGGGTCTTGGCTCACAGTTTCTCACAGTCTCCATAATTTTGAAATTAATATGTAATAGAGGAATAGTAAATACATTTAAATGCTATGGGTGTAACTATCAAACCACAGACAATCTGGTAAATATTCACATGATTTTGCATATCTAGAAAGGTGATGTATACCGTCTAAAATTTCCATGTGGATTTGCTTCCATTGGCAAAATATGTTGGTTCAGGACCTCAGGATCAATATACATGAATCGGAAAGAGTTGAGGAATGCTGTTTCAGTATATTGGCCCCTGCTCAGCATGAAATCATTTCCATGAAATATTAAAATGTCAAGACCCGCTGGAATTGGGAGATATTGGTACACCGTGGCTTAGAAGGAGCATGAAATCATTTCCATGAAATATTAAAATGTCAAGACCCGCTGGAATTGGGAGATATTGGTACACCGTGGCTTAGAAGGGAAGCCCTCAGAATTGGGGCCCTTGGCTCACAGTTTCTCAGAGTCTTCATAAGTTTGACATTGGAATATTAATATGGCATATATAGATATTAACAACTACAGTGAATTATAACCTCGGTATAACATTCGTCAGAGAGACAGCATACAATGTCCCCCTCACTGGGATAATGATTTTCTGTTTGGCGTCGCTGGAAGCCCGCACTCTACTCTACTCTACCTAGTTCTCCTGTCCTCCAAGACACTAGGAACACCATGACGTCTTTCAGGCATTTTGCGGATTTAAAAATTAAGTCACGTCACCCCCAGACTTTTCTTAAATAATTTAGAACACCCTTGCATTGTTTGAATTTAAGTATAACAAAAACAACAACTCTCATAGCCATGACGCATTTTGGGCATTGGTGCCTATCTAACGCAAATAGGACAGTCCCACAAACATATGATAATGGCACATTGGAATTCACTTATTGTGTTATGTATCACAGAACCATTAGTCTAATGGGTGAGACTGGGTGAGGGGAGAAGCCAATACAATATGATTTAGTAATTAGCCATTATCAATGTGAATAAACCTGAGTGGGCCAATATTGTGGGGTTGATCTAATTACAATTTATAAACAGATGTAAGTTTGGAAATGGTAACAAGAGCATCACAAATATTTATTTTTGTGCTGACTGTGAGTAGGAAATGAATCCTGATGTTACGTAAGGCCTGTCTGAACAAAACCAAATATTTTTGAGATCTTATGTACTAAATTGAATTAATACTACTTTAAAATGTCAATGCCTAAAAGGCGCTGGTTGGCACCTTTTGGTATGCCTGGAAACCCGGCGCTCCTCGTGTTAACCGATTTACCTACTTACCCCACTGCCCCCTGTTTGTTGTCAAACCTCTGGGGAGAACAGCAGTGGCAGGTAGAAAATTCTTAACGGGCCAATTAGCGGAAGGGTTGTAATGGGTTGTCTGTCAGATAAGAGGCCAGAGACAGTTGCTCCTCCAAAGTTAATTAAATATTAATTGCTCACCCTGGGCAGTACTGTCAAGAACTGAAGAAAACCATGATAAGGTAATTGCATGTATGGAATTAGAAGTCAAACTAAGAAAGGGTGCCGAGAAATGTGAAACGAGGAGAGATTTCTGGTTCTGGGAATACAATAGCATTGTGGGATGGAGGGTGGATGGTTCAAAGCTCAGCTGTGCCATAGTCCAAGCATTACCATGTCTGACCTAATTTTCTCATTTATCAAATTGCTATGCCAATGTACAAAACTCATGACACAATAAGTCAAACTGAGTTTCAAACGTTAAACCAGAATCATTTTACTATGTTAACATACAAATGGAAAAACGAAATATCCTTCTTAAATCATGAAGTACTACTTTCTCCCAGTATTCCCACATTCAAATGCTAGTACCAATCTGGCAGAGTGCGTCATTATATGATCACATTTTAATGGTCGGTAGTACTAATCAGTGCATCACTACATGCCGTAACTCTGAGGAAACAGCAGAAGTTTGAGCCAAAATGGTGGTGATCATGGCCATGGTCAAAATGTGACCCTGCCAAACCTGGCTAAACATCAACGTCTTTGTCAGGACATTATTGACAAGTGTGCAACAGTAAATATGCCGGGACAGCAGGAAGAGAATAGAACCATCTGCACTTCCCTTTCATAAAATGGAGTTGTGGCACACAATCTGGTGATAGGGCCATACAATTCAGCACTTTTGCTGAACTTTGAGGCTGTGCTGCACAATTGCCTCATATATCAAAATGCTTGTGTTACATTTGTCATTGTCTTGGACAATGGGAACGTTCAGCATGCATTGGTAGAACAGGTGCTTTGCAGTAAATCCAGACTAACTTAATTCCTACCACCATGCTCTCCATTGCTGAACCCTAGAGTTACTTTCTGGCAGAAGTATGAGAGCAAAATTACGACCATCATCCTAAACAGCAGGCCACACTCATCCAGGCCATTGAAGAGTCTTGTGAAAACATAACACAGCAGTGCCATGGGTGGATAAGGCAGCCCAAGAGAGTTTTCCCACAGTGACTTATCAATGAGGACATAACATTTTTACATTTACATTTTAAGCATTTAGCAAATGCTCTTATCCAGAGCGACTTACACAGTTTACATTTCTTTATGTATAATCCGTTTGTACAGCTGGATATCTTACTGAAGCAATTCAGGTTAAGTACCTTGCTTGCTTAAGTACCTTGCTCAAGGGCACAACGGCAGTGCTCCACCTGGGAATTGAACCAGCAACCTCTGAAACTACACTGCCACCTAATCCACATAAACTGTGATATACATGAAAATGTGGCCTACATAAAAAAAAAAAAAAATAAAAAACTTTAATTGTAAGTCAGAGTTAAGGGAAAATACTTATTAAATCCAGGACTCAATGTGAAATTATAATTTAAACAAAAAATTCCAAAGCCTAACAGATAGCGTTAGTGCTTGATGTTTATTATAAAACTAAATCTGTGAGCATAAAGGTCTTGCTTGCCTCGATGTTGACTCTAGACTGAAGTTTAAAACTACTCCACTGATAAAGTTCACAATTGTAACCAATGATGATGATGATTATGATCATTAGTGATTTTTATTATTATATACATTTGAGCAGAAGTAATAGCTATCTTAACAATACCATAGGTGATTAGCATTTGCTTAGCATCTTCAATCCTGGAGAGCGACAGGGTATGCTGATCAATGCAGTCACCTCTTCTCGTTCCCTGGGTCTGAACTAGTTTCTGATTAAGGTAAAAGCAAAAACCAGCTGACCCCGTGGCTCCTGCTTTTGACCGTGGAGGTCCAGGCAGGATTCGGCGGTAATGCCAGTAGTGCTTAATTGGCTCCAGGGCTTGAACGAGCTCAGCACCGGGATCTGCTGTGGAAACAACAATGAGCCAAATATCTCCGGAGGTTGCGCACCTACCAATTAATCACAGCACACGCAGCATCCTCAGCTCCAATTGCTATGTCAACCCGAAAAACAGTGGCGCGACAATAATTGTGTTGAAAAACGAACATAAGAGCAAAAACAGTTTACTCCAAGCTCAGGAATAATAACGTGACGAGACTGAAACCGGAACTCAGAGTGAGACGCTGATTTAATATTTAATATTTCGACTGACTCCAAGCCAACTAACTAAAAGTGTTGTTTTTTTATTTTTATTTCACCGTTTGTTGACTTCAGCAATCGCCAAAATGAGCTTACA
Organism: Aldrovandia affinis; assembly: GCA_029706075.1. NCBI lineage: Eukaryota > Metazoa > Chordata > Actinopteri > Notacanthiformes > Halosauridae > Aldrovandia > Aldrovandia affinis. The sequence goes on along the minus strand of JAINUG010000012.1, from coordinate 8,357,670 downwards.
AAACTATGTTGATACTAAAACTTTAACTTTACGTCAAAGGACAAATGTTGACTGAATCCAAACTTTTGAGTAACGCTGAGTAAGTGTTGGTGGTGGATTGAAGAGTAGTTACCCACAGTGTGACAATATAGAAACCTCACTTTCCCATTACAAAGAGACCAAACTACCATCAGCATATCCAGGGGAAGCACTAGTGGGTATATCACACATCCGTATTACCTGTGTCATACCTAGTATTACCTCTATAATGCAAGGCAAGTAGCAAGACTTTAATATTTCCAGACAGCTTGCCTAATACATCCATGTGAGGCACTGTGATGTGTTTTGGGCCATTAATATTTAATCACAGTAATGGAAGAACAAAATAAGGATACTGAGTGTAGAATTGGTTACTTTTTTCTAATAGCAATGTTTTATTAATTCTGTTTCGAAGGGATAAAGTCAGCTTTAAAATGATAAAGACTACCAATTCGTAAATTGGGTTATATGAGATGGGTTATTTCGTTTATCTAAACAATTAGCTGCATATTCAGCCTATCCCCTGGAGATGAACCCATGCATTTAATTAGTGAATTCATTAATTCCGATAATGAGATAATATGCTAATGCATGTTAATTATTGGAGGAATGTCTTTGAGTTTCACTCCCTTTATATATAAAAAAAATACTTAATGATGAAATAATTGCTATAATCACAATGGAAATTGCAGTTTGGCGTCATTTAAATACATTTTAACAATGGAAGGTAACAAAAAGTAACATTTTGAAATTTCAACATATAAACATAGCAACCACCAACCGGCAATGTCACATAAGACAGGAAATAAAAATTTATTACTCAGACGATGCACCACACATTAGCATAGGACTTTTTAAACATGCTGAAAGAGGCTTTGTGTTTCAGCTGTATTTCAATTTGTGGCAGTAATCAGTTGAGGAGGAAGAAAATAATTTTGCCATAGTTGACCTGCAGCATTGCTATATATATATTCTTTTTTTTAGTTTTTTGGTTGTTGCTTTCTTTTTCTTTTAATGTATAATTGATCAATCCTCTGTGCTTTCACGAGGCTCAATGGCAGTCCTTCGCTCTGATGTTGTTCGCAGCACTGAATAAATCAGTCTAAATCTGCCATTCATCTCACAGTCATCCATTAGCCCTGACCCCCGAATGGCATTCTGGATCCCATCAGCACCCGTGAATCTGGCCCTGGCATGCACGCACGCCCGCATGCACACACACCCACACATGCATGCACGCACACTCACTCACACACACACACACACACACAAACAAAATATGCACATTAGAATATAAGAATATAAGAGATAATTTGAAGAAGAAAGGGAGATAATGGGAGAGACTGTTACAGTTTTAGTTGTTACCTGTTCCTATAAACTCTTTATTTATAATATTTGTAAAATATTTGTATTATTATTATTGTTATTATTATGTTCATCGTGGCATGTTTGTATGTTCAACAAATATGTGATATGTTACTTGTCTTATATGTCCTATGAGAGAGCAAAAGAGAGGGAAGGAAAGAGAGATAGAAAGAGAGAGAGAGAGAGAGTTACTACTTGCCATTTATCTCCTGATTGCAGCGGTATAAATACGAGCGCCTTGGTTTACTCGACACTACGGTATTGATGGACACATTGATCGCAGTGCAGGCACAGTGGCAGAAGCTGGGTGAGAAAAACTAACAACACATCAATTCTCTGTCACCGAGCAAATTATTCGCCGGATCATTCTCTGGGCCGACTCCTCTGCCTCCTCGGTCTGACACAAATGTAAAAATATGGCCTAATGAATCCTTTACGTAAGAGGCAGCGCAGGGAATATGAAATAATTTGTTTTGGATGCTGCCGTAATTCAATACTGGAGCTGGGGTTGCCAGCAGCTCCGTCTTATTGAGGGAAGCCTTCCCTCCCTCCATTCTGCTCACCTCATTGACCTGGGAGTAATGGCGTAATTACAGATAGGGACCAAAAACAGAAGGGAGGCAGGCTGATCTCTTATCAGTATGCCAGGGGAGGAGTGTTCCCCAGATCTGCCCTGCTAAATCTGAGACAAACTGTGTGTACAGGCCACTGCAATATTTATGAGCTAATTAGCAAGGGTTTCATTAAGTCCCCATAAATTATTAATAAAATTCAGCACGCACTTAAAAATGGTATTATATTTGCTTACTTTCTTTTCTTTTGCGCTGGTCCCAGTACGTGTATTGCATGGAACTATGCTTCCACCTGGTGGCCGGAGGTGAGTAGTACACCAATATGAGAAATGTGTGCTCAAGAACAGTGGTTCCCAAACTGTGTCGGGACCCACTGGTGCATTGTGGGAAGGGTTGAGGTGGGTTGCAAGGCAATAACTAGTTGTATATAATACACTTTCCATTCCGCACACATATACCAGTGAGTTAGTTTATACTGCACTAGTTACAGTGTACAGTGGGTAGACAAAATAATGGAAACGACAAATTAAAAATGACTTTTATTGAGTAAAAATGTTTAATTAAAAAAGTTAATCTAGGCATGAGTTCGATATTAATTCCAATACTAACTGCCAATATGTTTCTGCTACAAAATACATTGTAAAAACAACACTTTAGTATGTTCTAAAACAACACGACAGATCTAACCGATTTTAAAGAGGTTTGAAACAGGAATAGTTTGTGCCCAAATTGCGGTGCGTCAGTCAAACCTCATAAGAACTGAATCTACAGCTTTGTGACCCAGTCTCAACAAAATTTGTATGTTGTGAGCTTCACAAAGCTGATATTTATGGTTGCACTGCCATTTGGAAACCGCTTGTAACAAAGGCCAATGTGCAACAATGTATAACCTGGTGTAATGAGCACAAAACCATTTGATAATTGGAAGGAAGTAATATGGTCTGATGAGTCATCCTTTCCTCTTTTCCTACATCTGGACAGGTTTATGTTTGAAGAAAGCCAAAGGAAGCCTTCAACCTACATTTCCTGTTCCCAACTGTTAAACATGTTGGATCTGTATGGTATGAGCAGCCAACTTAAGTTAACCAAGACTGCCCTTTTTCACCTAAGAATCATAGTCAAAGTCAGACCATTTTTAACTCAACAAGATGCCAAAAAACTGATGCACGCTTTTACCTCAAGCTGTTTGGACTATTGCAATGTACTTTTTACTGGCCTTCCAAATAAAACCATTGAGTGACTTCTAGTTATTCAGAATGCTGTAGCTAGAATTTAAACAAAAACCAAGAAGGGAGAACACATTACCCCTGTCCTCGTGTCTCTGCACTGGCCCTATGTTTATTTTAGAATTTAATTTAAAATCATGCTACTTGTCTGTGAATCTCTTAATGGTTTAGCACCTTTTTACACTCAAGATTGCCTCTCATTGTATGTGCCAGCTGGAGCTCTCAGATCCTCCACGGCAGGCTTGCTTAATGTCCCGGGGGTCAAGTACAAAAACAAGTGGGGATAGTGCTTTCTATTTTGTGTATTTTTTTGCCTTTTAAATTGGTTTATTATATATTATAACTAATAGAAGTATTAGTTATTTTATTTCATATTTAACTATATTTATTTTATTATTAATTTGATTAATTTTGTTTGTATTGTTCATTTCATGTTTGCTATTTTTATTGATTTATTCCTATGAAGCACTTTGAGTTGCATTCTGTATGAAAGGTAGTATGTAAAGTAAGTTATTATTAACTCGTGGGAGTCATTGTGGCCGATTTTTACTCTCTATGATACAATTGCGGCCATTTTAATTGACCAGGTGCACCCTATGGCCTAAACATGTTTTCCTCAAGATAGAAAAATCCTTCCCGTATTCCAGGAAGAGAACACCCCCAGACACACTGCTAAATGGATTCAAGATTGACTTCATCCTGGTGTCCATGAAACCAAACACCTTCCCTGGTCTCCCCGATCACCCGATCTAAACATCATTAAATGGGAAGCTCTGGAACGTCGATTGTGGAGTAGATTTTCACTGCCTTCATCTTTCAATGAACTGGATGCTTTCATTTTTGAAGAATGGTCCAATATCCCACCAGAAACAGTTAAAAACTGGTAACAGTTCAATACGGCATTCCGAGAAGGATTGAAGTCATTCTTATGGTAAAGGGTGGCCCAACTCCTTATTAGTTAATAAATATTCATATATTGTTTGGTGTTTCCATTATTTTGTCTACCCCCCCATACATTTTACCTTCATATTTGAACATAGGTCACAGAACATATATTTTCTCATTAAGTGGGTCGTGGGTTCATACATTTTGGGAAACCCTGCTCTAGAGCTGCAGTCAATACTGTCATAAATGGGTGACATCTGCAGTTCTGTGCACACACACAGATCAGGGACTATGCCTGTACTGTACATATTTTGTCAGATGGCCAAAAGCACATTATTAAATATAAATCATCTAAACAGTAAATATTTGATGGGGAAATTAGGAAGAAAAGAAAAATGACTAACCTAATTCAAAACCCAAGTAATTAAATAATACACACCCTAGCAGGCAAGATTGTGATTTTTTTTAATGTATATAACTTAAATAGAAAATGTTGTGGATGAATGACTTTATTTTTCTTCTGTATATGAATTACGGTAGGTCATTTATATTGTGCGGTCATCTGATTAAAATATTTTTTTTGTTGTAAGCACTTTCCCTGAGTATGAAAGGCACTATGTAATGTACAATTTATCATTTTTTTCTGTAGATGATGAATGGACAACATAACGGCCAGAATATGTTAATATAACCTGACAGGTTATCAAAAGTGGAAGTTATGAACCACCTCATTTCTTTGGCCCTCTTCATTGACACAAGATTGAATTTGCTCTGGTTGTGAGTAAATATTAGACCACTTTATAATTTGTTCCGGCTCAAGACAGCTCATAGGAATAGGCACCAATCCAACAGAAAGGCCTCTAAGATCTAACTTGCAGACACTTTAACATGGCGGAAGTTTGTTGAGCATGATACACGCATACAGTGCTTATAGAAAGTCATCATACCCTTTTGAAATAGTAACTTTTTTCTTGTCTTACAGCCTGAAATGAAAGTACATCTGAAAAAATCCATCTTTTTCCAGCTTTATCTACACATTTGGCTCATAACATTCAAGTGAAAATAAAAGGGCACAATTTCTGATAATTAATAAAAAATGAAAAACTAGAATAACAGGGTTGGAAAAGTGATCAGTCCCCTTAGAATAACCATTATAAATTTGCTCAGGTATAACCAATCACCTTCCAGATCACACACCAAGCTAATTGGCCTCCACCTGACATCAATTGTAGTGGTTTTGATTATTTCACAATAAAATCAGCTGTTCCTTGAGGATTCCACTCCTAGTAGTGCATGGTAATGCAAATAATTCACCATGGCTGGAAAGGTGCTTTCAAAAGGACTAAAGTTGTGGATAGGCACAAGATAGGAGAAGGATATAAAAGGCTTTAACTATCCCTATGAGTACCATTCAGAGTATTATTAAGAAGTGGAAGGCATATGGCACCACCCACACCTTGCCAAGATTGGGCCGTCCCTCCAAACTGGATGACCGAGCCAGGAATAGATTGATCAGGGAAGCTACCAAGAGGCCAATGGCAACCTTGAAGGAGTTACAAGTCTTAATGGCAGAGATTAAGCGATCTGTGCATGTGACAACAATCTCACAAGCTTTACACAAAGCTGGCCTGTATGGCAGGGTGGCAAGAAAGAAGCCTCTTCTGAAAAAGTGATACACTGCGTCTCGTTTACGTTATGCAAAGAAACACATAGAAGATTCTGATGCCATGTGGCAAAAGGTTATATGGTTAGATGAGACCAAGATTTAACTTTTTGGACTGAACTCCAAGCGCTATGTTTGGCAGAAACCAAACACAGCACACCACCCAAAACACACCATACCTACAGTGAAGCATGGTGGTGGCAGCATTATGTTGTGGGGGTGTGTCTCTTCAGCGGGGACTGGGCAATTGGTCAGGATTGAAGGGAAAATGGATGCTGCCCAAAGCACAATAGACTTTCATAGTCAATTGTTTATCAATGTTCAATAGATCAAACAGGGCAGGTCTGCAAGATCTTGCAAGACAATGGCTTCTTCCTGCAAAACAGTACTTTCCAGTGTGTAGAGAGACCATTCATAATTTCAGTGTGAGAGAAGCTTTGTGAGTCTACCAAAAAAAACACTTGGATGCCCAGTTTAGCATTGTCTGGGCAAGGCATGGAATTTGGTTCCAACGCCAGCATTTAAGTTATGCCATGAAAAGCTTTTCTCCATCTTCAGATCATTGAGAACATTGTAGACAGTACATCTAAGTTCTGCTTTCGAGGAGTCACATGTAAAGGTGCTCAACTGTTCCACACGCTCCTTCCACCACATGAGTCTTTACCTGACTTAGAGTAGAAGCTTGGTTTTGAGGCTCCTCACATGCTGTGTGCAGTTGGTGGAAAGTTCCATGAAGATGGTCTCAATCACTTCAAAAGTGTACTTAAGTTCTTTGGGGTAATCTATGTTCAAGGCAAAGAGCAGGCCTAACAGGCAGGCAAAAGCAGTGGGCAGGTCTGGGAGATCTGTGAGGACAATTTTCTCTTCCAACACAACAGCAATATTCTGGATACTGGACAGCGAGGTAGGGGCAACGTCATCTTCAAGGACAGTGACGATTCCTATCTTGACTCCTCTGGTCTCATCATCTGGATCGGTTTCCTGGTGAAAACATGTAAGTGGTGCCAAATTTAGAGAGAATATCAGGCCTGGAATTTAGTAATTTTTTAGGGCAAAGCCACTTTGGCCTTTGATAAATACAAATGTATTGGGTCATCATGGTCCAAATGTGGGGCACCAAGGCCAAAACCAATGGTTATTAAAATCCTTTTTTCAGTCCTTTTACCTCAACAAAATAAATATCCTAATAGAAAGATACAGTGTGATACAGCACATGTAAGATGGCTCAGACTGAAAAGTTAGTTACATGTCCAGTAACACACGATAATGCAAGTGTAACCCAGGTAATTTTCTGTAGCTACAAATTACAGATGTCCCTTAAACTCCTCACATGCAGACTACATTTAGCTGTGGTATATTTCCTGCAATGGAATATCTAAAGATGTTGGGCTACACCTGAGAGCAAACTTCTTCCCAAAAATCAAACCTCAATCAAACCTCCTACTGTACTCACCAGACATGTCTTGAAAAGTGTCCCTGAATCTTCACGAACAAACAGCAGTAGACCTTCCAGGGCTGTGTTCTTTCTGTGTACTGCAATGTCAGATGTCTGAAAATCACAAAACAAAAGAAACCAATAGACTATTGGTCAGAGTAGTGAACACTATGTTTTCACTTGGCTGTAATCCCCTTCAAGAGCAAAAAGTAAAGACTGGACCATTGAGGTGTAAATTCCAATAATACATATGTTAAATAATCTTAAGTGATCAGTCCACCTGTTCATCAAGCTTGTCCAGGAGGTTTTCCATCTCTTGACCAAGGGCACCCTTCCTGGCACAATACAGTTTCAGCAGTCGAGGAGAGTACTCGTCTAAGGCCGCTCTGAAAGTCCCCAATAGCTCCTTGGTGGTGACGTGGTTGAACTCTGCACAAATCTGTTGAACACAAAACCAGTAGCACATTTCAATATTAAAATAGGGACTTTTGGTGATATTACTGTTGAGTGACTAAGTTTGCATATTTGGCTATATATGCAAGGTCAGTTGTTTGGGTCAGAAAATGTTGTTGCAGCGTAATCCAGTGCACGGCATGCGTAGGAATACGGAAGTTCTACGGTTGAGAAAATGTAGTGCCAAAGGAAAGGGCTGTCTCACTGCAATGTAAAGTGGTGCAATTATTCTAAATATAGCATACACTTAAAGTGATAGTTATAGGTGGGCCTTTTTTTTAGGTGGCTAAAATACGTTTTGCTGCTGGCCCTCTCGGTACTCCTGTCTGCTTCTCCAAACTAGGGGGACTGCAGGTAATACACTGAGTATAGAAAAGTACCTTGTACAACCCCACTTAAAAAATGTGAAATATCCCTTTAAGACAGTTCAGTCTAGTTTAGTGAACATGAAAAAGGCAAAAGGCATCTTGTTAGACCCTAACTGGGGGGCGGTGGGTGCCGCAGCAGCTTAGTGCGTCTGATCAGTAACCGAAAAGTCGCCAGTTCGAGACTGGGCTGAGATACTGAACTACCTACCGTCTCCAGGGGCACTAGATGAGGCTGACCCTGTGCAAAAAAAACACCATTGTGATAGCTTGACAAATTATTACATTATTTATTAACTATTATTAATGAATTAATGAATTAGAAGAACTTGACTAATGAGAAAAATAAACAACTAAAATCTGATATAATGTTTATGATGAAATCTGAAAAAAATAATGACACAAAATGGTCTTACCTGTTCTTCAGAAAACAGAGCAGGCCATCTCTCCTGGATCCTGGCAGGCAGTGTAGTGTAATGGTTAGGGAGCTGGGCTTGTAACATTAACCCTCTGAGGTCCGTGCTAAGCTTTTAGACGTTTTTTGATTTTGGCATGGTCTGATATTTATCTCAATTTCATCAATTTAACACACACTTACTCCAACGTGTTTGATATTTTTATTTGAAGGACAATCACAGCTACATTTGTATGCCATCAATAGTTTGGTCAGTATCATATGCAGCTTGTAAATAGATCTACAAACACACAAGTTAAAAATAGTAAATTTTTCTGCTGTCACAAAAGTTGTGAAAGCACACACTAAACTATAGTGACGAATTGTTTTGCCAATGTGCGTTTGTTCATCAAGGTCTTGGTTATGTAAGGGTGTGAAAACAGTTTAGCACATCTGAGATCTAAATAGCTAAAAACCTGTTTTTATCAGAACTGGTCACATTTATTTCAGGCTGTGGGAGGGCTAAATGCTAAATACCTGAATATTCATTATTCATTGTCCACACCTCTAAGAACTGTCAGATGGGCCATCTCACTGGGCCATCAGTGTTATATTCTGAGTTCCTGTTCTGTTGTTTTTTGGCCTTTGTTTATTTTTCATTCAGTCCTTATTCATTATTCTTTATCCAGTATTGCATTTTCCCTGTTCTGTCACGTTCTGCTCCCTGTCTGTCCTTGTTCCGTTTATTTCGAGATCCACACCTTGTCTTGTCATGCACTTCGGGAGTTTATACTTTTCGGGGGTTTCCGCCGCTTATTATCTCGTTTTCTTCCTTCTTACTTTCTAGATTGCACTTTGTATATATTAGGTAGATGTGTATAGAACTAACCAACTAATCTACTAACGTTAGGGATTTAGATTAAGTTACTAACACGCGGAATATGTTTGGCGTCACTAAGACGCGGAATTCATATATTTTCACGAGTATTTGAAAACAAGCTAAATAAATAACATTTTAGGCTGTTTGAAAAGTATTCTTCCATAGATCTTGTGTGCATATTGCAATTTGTTACGTTGCAACACGCGGAATATGTAGTCACGCGAATTCATATATTGAATATATATACGAGTATTTGATAACATGGCAAATCAAATATAGTTACTTACTCCTCGTCAGTTATTGTCTTCGTCGCTTTTCATCAATACTCTCAAACACTGCAGCGCAGAAAATCTTTCCATCTTGAATAAAATTGTATGTCTGTATAAAATCTTGCTTCAAATTGTCGGGACAGTTTATGTGTTTACGCCGGCGTTTTCACACATGGCCCCACGCCCTCCCCACACACCTCGCCTAAACTCGCCCCTAGTTACCATGTCAATAGAAGGGGGACGTTACTACCAGGTAAAAAGAGAGTAAAAGGCAAGGTTTACTTTTGGTCTAATTAACCTAATTTAAAAATCCCATTTGATTTGCCAGTGCTCAAATCGGAAAGTCGCGATTCTAAGGTTTCTGTCAATGTTTTTGTCGCGTGTGTATGATAAAATATCGCGAAGTTAGAAATAGTAATATACTTTTATTGCTGCTGGGAGCGGCGCCGCTCCCGTCGACCTCAGGGGGTTAAGGTTGCAGGTTCAATCCCCAGGTGGGACACCTGTCTGTAAACCCTGTTGTAACCAAGGCATTGAAATGAGCATGCGCAAAGTAGTTGACCAGGCCCCAATTGGAGTCTGACTGAAATAAGTGCATTTTGCCAACAGTAATGTTGAAGTGAGCCCAACTTTTCACAAAAAAACTCAATACAGTCAGTTGGAGCAAATAATTTGATATAGTTGGCATGGCTAATTAATATTTTTTGTTCAGCTTACTCAACAATCACATTAAGGCCAGCAATTTCAAGTTTTCATTTTTACAGTGAGGCTGCCTCGTAGTAATTTTATCATTTTTGAAGACTAGAGTGTCTCAAAGTTGATTATGAAATGATGCTAACAAATCATTCGATTTTTAATTCCAATAAAGTTGAAGCATACATACTGCTGTTTAATTAGGTTCAAATATTATATTCAAATAAATCTTCATCGGTGTGTATCTGTGTACATTTTTTGTCACAAAACTGCCTCCCTGTTCACCGCAAACACACACACACACACACACACACACACACACACGCACACGCATGCACACGCGCACACACACACACCCCCACACACATGCAGACACACACGCACACACACACACACACACACATACTGCACTATCGATGCATCCTTCTTGGAAATGCTGAGAGTTGAAGGCTTTTGTTTTCCTTGCCAACTCCATGCTGTTCCACAGCGCTCTTCATCAATCTCTGCCCCTACACCTCGTTACTCCTCTGTCAGAGGAAACATATTGGCTCGTCGAAAGAAGGTACACACCAAAATCATAAGGATTTCAAAGCATTTTTCATGGTTACCACAGAAATCTTTTTTTTTTTTCTTTGTCAGTATACGCCCACATATTCTTTGCACAGAAGAAACATCACTTTATTCAGTCCTGTTTCAAAGACATTTGCATTCATTTTTTGCAGTATGATGTTCAATTTTAATGTGAAAAATGTTGGGGTGCAGTTTTAATGGCATGCTTGAATAGTGGCATACAGTATGCAATGCCTATATATCATTAATAAAGCACGTTCAAAGAAAACATTTAAAAAATTGTGTGTTTTACACTTTGATTAATTAAACAAAGCAGTTCTTATGTTTATACACGTGGATGGCCTTTGTTTTCAAAGATCAACTTTTGTTATCTCCCTTGAAACAATGCATGCATTGCATGTTCTTTTCCTTAACAATCTTCAGTGAGCAGGGTTAATATACGGTGAGACAAAGCGACATTTTCTCTAAAGCTGTACTTTCTTACACATTCTTCACAGCAAATAAGCATTGGGATGCCGGCTTGGGTTTGTGTTAACTAAACGGTTTGACGCTCTCCGTCAGATGTGTTATACAATTTTGTGCAGAAGTGTCACACAAGAAATGGAAAATCTCTCTCCCTCTTGCCTCCAGTATGCAGGGCATAATTACCATTTGATATTATTCGGTCAATCTGTAACCAACGGTTTGATTCAAATCAATTGGACATACCCTTGAAGAACTAACGTGACATATTAGATGCAATGTTACACATTTAACATGGGGAGGAGGGAAGGAGGCAGTGGAAGTACTACGTCTGTAAAATCTAAATGTTTTGGGTTCGGTAGCGCAAAATCTGTCTTGCTTTGTGAGTGGAGGACACGACCGCGTGCAGAATCTCAAAATAGCGACTCGTCGGGTTGCATTTTACGGTAAACGCGGTTTTCTGCTTTGACACAAATGAAAGCTATGCGCGTGAATTGTGTAGCACATATGTAGCACATTGCTGCTTGAAAAAATATATAACAACACTTCATCGCACACGTTTGGGGAAGTCTGGCAGGCTGAGAGGTGTGGGGAGGGGAAGGCCAACATGTTCCTTGGCTTCGTTCTGTCACTGATTGGACCCGATGCCAGTGGCCCAGCTCGGTGGGGTGTGTGCTGCTGAGGGGAACCGGTTCATTATATGAGCGTCATGGTCTCACCTGTGTTTGCACACTTCCCCAAGTTCCCCCCAAGTGGAGAAAAGCGAGGAGCAGAGATGGCTTTCCTTACGCAATCACACGACAACCGAAAAGGGCCCTCAAAGATCAGTGGAAGATTTTTTTTTTTTTATCATGCATATACATTTTCATATATTGTGCATTTTTGAGACATTCTCGTGCCACCTCATGGATTAATAAAAACAAACCTGTTAGGCTTTTTATGTGATGTTACATTTACATTTACATTTTAGGCATTTAGCAGATGCTCTTATCCAGAGCAACTTACACAGTTTGCATTTCTTTACATGCAATCCATTTATACAGCTGGATATTTTACTGAAGCAATTCAGGTTAAGTACCTTGCTCAAGGGTACAACGGCAGTGCTCCAACTGGGAATTGAACCAGCAAGCGCCGGGTTACAATCTACTTCTCTAACTATTACACTACACTGCCACCCATAGGACTGACCTATTACTGTAAATGTGTGTTTCCGCAACAATAGAACATGCCAGCTGGGAGCATCGTAGCCTTCAGGCAGGCTACTACTTATCAAATAACAATCAAACAACTGTGTACATCACACATATTAGCAGTGTGCAGCATTTGACTTCGTTAGCAGTTCATATGACAAATCAGCTTACACACTGATTTTGTATTGACTGATTCTGAATAAACCAATCGACCAAGCCGATAAGCAGCTGAAGTCAGCAAACGGTGTGTGCAGCAGGCGAAATGCTTAGCCGTGTTTCTGTGAAGAGGAAGTTCCACAACGCACACAGCTTATCTCTTCCTCTCTCAGGTCCAGGCAGCGATAGATACTGTCGCTGGGGAAAAACATCATGCAGACACAATAAATAGTTTGAGTCAAATTTTGTCATTGTCTTTCACTGTGACATGGATTGTTTATACATTCACAACTGACAATGGGAAAACATTACAATCGAATAAAGAGTTCCTGAAAATAGGAAATGATTATCACAATGCCTGTCGATACCTGTCTTCCATCTATGACCTTGTAACAATTACTACCTTTTCTGTTTTTAGTCTGATTTGTTTACCATCTCCTTTACCCTGTGTCATTTCTCTAAGGAAGAAAATTGTATAAATAAAACCAAATACGTGATGACCTTTCGAATAATATACATTTATATCAATTATATAAATAATATACTTTCTTCTGTTTTTCTTGAACACATTGGCTGTTTTTATGTAACATTTGAGATTATGGTGGATATGAACACAACTGATACACATTTTATCAAATATTTTTGGGGAATTCTCATTTAAATTCCCCTTCTATTATTTATTATTTAGCACATACCCCCAGCTGCTTAAAATATAATTAGATTAGGTATAATAAAACATGATATTAATATATAGTAACCTGTAGCAATGTGGCAGGGGTGGCCACCCTACTAGGTGGTGAGTGGATGAAAGACAAACCCAAAATAAAGTTCTAATAGGCCAATGGCCAGTTTATTTTCCTTATACTTATAAAATAAATCACACAAATAACGATGTTAAATGAAAGGCTATTGCTTAGAGGGTAAAACCGCATCAAAAATCTAGCACCTCTTCCTCCATGCCCAATAAGTCTCCCCTCAGGCATGGCAGGCTGTGCTTTTATAAAGGCCTAACGAAGGCAATGGCTCACAGCTGAGTTGATTGCTCATTAGCCTCAGATGAGCCTGCCTGTAGGTGAGGCCGCTGCTGCCCAAGGTCCTGTAGTCCTCTCCAGACTGTGGGAGGGAACAGGAGCACCTGACAGCAGCCAAAAGGGAGGCACAGCCCTCTCCACCTCTCCCAGTGTCACATAACCTTATTGCCCTTTATCTGTAGTATTTTTTTACCAATATGCATCCCCATTTTTAAATGATTCCCCAGTGGAATATTTTATCATACAATTATCTATACTATTGCTATACAAATAGAGATTGATTGATTGATTGATATTATACTATTATTATTGTTACCATACTGTTGTTACAATTGAGAGAAGATCCCATTACTACAACATCTTCTGTCAATTCAAAGGGGGTACAAATAGGCATACATGCCCCCTCCCCATCCCCCATGCTCTCCCTTATGAGATCTCATCCGCCTGTTTTACCATTTTTGTTGCCCGTTTTAAATATTTTAATTTTCATTGCTAGCTTTTCAGTTCATACATAAACTTTGTTTAGTTTATCCTGTTTGTTTACGCGTATGTCTATATATTTATGTATGTTTCTTGTGATGTCTTCTTTTATTTTGCCACGCTTGTTTAATTTTCATTTTAGTATTTTGGACATTTGATTTCTGGAAGGTCTTGGTTCTCCTAATGAACTGGATGAACACTGCACATCCGATATGTTTGTGCTCAATTCTCACATGTTGTTCTTGTGTATTGATTAAAAACCCAACACCAAAGCAGCCAAGCCCTGCTGATGCATGTGCAGCCATCCGCCATTTCAAATTACATTTACATTTACATTTTTGGCATTTAGCAGATGCTCTTATCCAGAGCGACTTACACAATTTACATTTCTTTACATACAATTTATATAGCTGGAGCTGGATATTTTACTGAAGCAATTCAGGTTAAGTACCTTGCTCAAGAGTACAACGGCAGTACTCCACCTGGGAATTGAACCAGCAATCTCTGAGTTACAAGTCCAGTTCCCTAACCATTTCACTACACTGCCGCCTGACTTTGACTCCACCAGCCGAGCTTCCCCAGCCGCTTCGCCGGAGGACTGCAAAATGGACACAGGCAGACTGGTAGAGCCAGACCAACCAGAGATACAATTACACAACGTGATGGGAAAAGCCTGCTAATTTAAGCCTTCCATCCTGGGGGAAACTACAGCCAGTTATGTCATGCCACGGGACTGCCAGTCACTGTCAACACTGGCACAGTCAGGATTCCATTCAGGACCAGGGGCACATCAAAGCACTGGGCACTGTGTAGCTATAGCTGGATAGACTACCTTAGTCCCTCATCTGTAGGATAAAGAAAATATACAATTATTTTTAAAATATACAATTATTAAACATATTAAGAAAACAATATTTGACATTCCAGCATACAATATTCAAAAGAAAGTTGGTGTCTGTAGTTTGCTTTTTTTTATTATTATAAATTTGTTCCAAGTGAATTTGTATCCCTTGCCAGCTTAGAGGACTCCTGTTTCAGGTAATACCTATAATGTTGACATCCTATTCCTGTTAATCTTACAGGAACCTCAATTTGTATCTCCCTGCCGAGGTCAGCCTGGAGGCTGAAGATGTATTGCTCTCAGTCCCTTCATATATCTTCTACATCAGGACTACTTTCTGGACCTGTTAATCCAATGTAATAATTTGCCTCATTAATAATTTTACTCATTGATCTCACGCAGAGGTTTAGTCAGAGGAAACTAAAACCATGGTTTTATCTGGCAGAAGCAGAGATGGTAGCAGCCCTCCATAAACACATATCAGAATAATCTCTGACCCCTCAGAATTGCTCAAAATGTATTCAGCCATCAGCACAATTGATAGGTTTCCCATTATCATGTTCAGTTCACTCGAGAGCAATATTTCTCAGAATTGTACAATCTGTCCCCAAAAAAAGAAGAAAAATATGAAGAATTTTTCATACAAGAACAAATGACGTGCACGTTTGACACGCATCAGTAGCTTTAATTATTTTACTTTCACTTTTTTGAAAGAGTTTCTAAAGAAAGATTATTAAAATCCACTACCCATAAATGTTAAGTGAATTAATTAGTGAAAGCTTAACAATGGACAAAATGGCTTAATTGAAAACAGGCCCGATTTTGAGAGTGTGGCATATGTCGCTGGCGGGCTATGACTGAGAGTCTATGGTGCTGGAACGTGGTTGCCTTCGACCCGCTGTGATCGCAAGGTTATCTGGGTTTCTCCCCAGGGTTTTGGCATGGTGTAGCCCCTGTGAAGATGAACAAGAAAACAACAGCGCTGTAAGAGACAATGGCTCTAGACCATTTTATTACCAGCAGAGGAACACAACAGAGACACGGGGATTACCAACTGCATCTCCAAGTCTGGCCCGTTCTAAACAAGATGTTCCTCTGGCGAGGGCCTGGAGAGGGTCTGGTGGGTTGAGATGAGGCAACGGCACATCAATAGTGTTCATCAAGGTACAGCCCAGCAGGCTGTGCTTTCACCACTGGCCTAACAGAGGCATTGGGCATCACCTGAGCAAACTGCTGATCAGCCTCCGGAAAGCATGCCTGTGTGTGAGATTGTTGCTGTCCAAGGTCCTGCAGGCTGTGGGAGAGAACGGGAATAGCTGTTAGCAGCCGGACGGGGGCAGCAGCACCTCTCAACTTCTCCTCTCGCTCGTGCCGACATCACACAGAGTGTCACTGCTGCACAAGCATAGACACGGGTTACCATTGCTCATCAGGGAGAGATGCGCCTCTCCTCCGGTCAGCGCTAGCTCTTCTGCACTGCACTGTGTGGCTTTCAGTGATGGCCCATGGGCTAAACAGAGGGGTAGGCAATTCCGGTCCTGGAGGGCCGGTGTGTGTGCAGTTTTTTGTTTCTACCAATTACCCTGGCTCAATTAGCTAATTAGTTGGATACACCAATGCTGGTTCACTTGTAGATTAGACCACAGTAACATGTTTCATATGGGAACACAAGAGCAGTCTTCAGCTGTCATTCATGGGCTTATCAAGAAATTTTGCTAAAATGTCAGATTACGTAAATGATTGCTAATTGAATAATTAAGAGCAGAAGTTGGCATGAAATCCTGAAACGGATTTGGCCCTCCTGCCCCCCCTGGACTGAAGTATCAGTGAGACTTCAGTTCACACTCCAGGTGCTGTGCTGCGGGTTTGGGAACAGGTGGTGCTGATGCAAGATCATAGTGCGATTGACAAATCCAAAACCAGCGGGCGGAATTCAAATACATGAATGTATTAATGTAAACGCCTGATAATGCATGCAATTTTCATAGATACAGTACCAGTCAAAAGTTTGGACACACCTTCCATCTGGACTACGGCTAAGCGGGCACTCCTTCATTCTTGAGCAAGATAACAACTCGAAACACACCTTGAAGTTGTGCTATCTGGTGAAGGAGGAACATGAAGGACAACTCAAACTAATGACCTGTGCCAGTGTCCAGAACTCAATCCCATAGAATTTGTATGGGAATAACTGGACAGAAGAGTCAAAGCAAAGCAACACACAAGTGTCTCTGGGAATTGCTGCAGGAGAGCTGGGAAGACATGTCGGGTGATTTTCTGCTGAAACGTAATAACCAAATGGCCTGTGTTTGTGATTCTGTTATCACAGCGAAAGGTGGCTAATTTGAGGAATCCAAGATTACATTTTCAATAAAAATTTCTTGAACTTTGTTTTGATGTTTGCTTTTCTTATTGGTACATGTATTTTTTGTCATTTTCATGTATTTACAGAAATGTATACGATGTAAAACATTGTCAATTATGAGATAAACCTAGTTTCCAGCATTCCAAACTTTTGACTGGTATTTGCTAAAACTTAACTGGAAATTCAAATGAAGTATTTGCCTAAACAATGAAGGGAAAAGGAAAATGTTGACATTGAGAAGTAGGGGCTAAATGGGTTTAGATCAGAGGTGTCCAATCTTATCCGAGAAGGGCCAGTATGGGTGCAGGCTTTTGTTCTAGCCCAGCACTAAACAACTGATTAAACTAATCAAGGTCTTGATTGTAGACCATGATTGGTGAATTAGTTGAATCAGGTGTTTTAGTGCAGGGCTAGAACAAAAGCCTGCACCCACACACCGCCCTTCTTGGATAAGATTGGACACCCTGGTTTAGATGATTATATATGAGTCGTAAAATAAATTAGTCTCAGTATATAGAATATATGATTACTATGTATGTGTGATTTGCTTGCCGATTTGTATGCTAAAAGTATTTTCTGTTGAGACGTCATACCTTTTTTCACTTAAGGTCATGGATTTGATTGATGCTTTCCATACAAATGTAAAAAGAAAACCCAGGCCTACAGAGCCACACTCTCAAACAGGCACACACACTCACAAAAAAACACAAAGAAAATTGAACATAAACATTTATAATTGCCAATTAAATTAAAGATGGAGAGGTTTTAACTGTGTTACCTGGTGATGTGATTGTATATCCATTGTATCAAAAACCTAGAACATAGGAATATCTGGCATAGGAAAAGTATTTTCATGCAAGGAAAACTGTTAGTGGGTAGAGGTTGTTCTCTAGAAGCCCCCAGCTTCTATGTGTGTGTTTGCAAAGGCCTAAAGCATGACAGAATTCAAATTGAATAACAATACAGATTCACAAATACAAGGATTGGAATAATATAACTGGCCAGCAAATACAAGACATCAGCAACAGGCAAAGAAAAGCTGTCATTCTGTGGATGACACAGCGTGGTGTGGATTATTGCTTATGAATCATAACCCATACAGTAAGGCCCATACAGTAAGACAAGATTGCAATGTACCATTTTGAGAAAGGTAATCCTGAGATGTGCTCACAAGAGGCGTCACAGCGGAGTAATCGTTTTAGTGAATTTTGCACGGCAGTGATTCTTACTTTGCCATAGAAAACAATTTAAAGTTACGACCATTGTACATGCGCATCAAACTTAAAACCCCATTTTATACCAAGTCGTAGCCTCATTCCGAATGCACAAAGACGCTGACTCGGGTAACGACAGATAATCTATGCGAATCTCAACCTGCTGTGCTACTAACCGAAAATCTATACGAGGGCCCGCAATCCAGATTTCCACCAGGGGCTGGCCCAGAACTGCCCCAGAACTGAGAAGAACTAATGCTCTGGAACTCCAGACAGGAAGTAATACCGTTCTACTACCTCCACCTTTAGCCCCCTTGTCCTCTATTGGCCGAGGGGCATGAGCAGCACGGCTTCATAAAGCCCTAAGTTAGCCCCACTGCATGCCCAGAACTTATTTTGAGTTCCGATGACGGAAAGGTGGCTGCCATGCTTACGCCCACCGTTTCCACCGCCCATGAAACGTTGCACACCGAAGGTGGCAGCAATCATGCAAATGTCCAGAACGAGCTGATAGTTCTATTGGCTGGTGATGATGAAATGTGAAGAAAGTTAAGATGGCGAGGAAGGAGGTGCGGAAGAAAAGCCACAATGGTCTAAACGTGTGGGCGTTTATCGTGTGGCCCTGTGAAGTTGTATCATTGACTTGAATAAATGCTTATGGAAGCTCTGAACTCAGGGCCAGTGTGGTTATTTTCCAGGAAGCCGTGAAAAGAGCTTAACACTCTTAGGTGTGACCCCTTCAAACTTGGCTAGCATATCATTCACACCGTAAAAACGGATTATTATAAGGGTTATTCATAATATTACTATGAATAGAATTGGTTCTGATAAGGAATAAGTATGCATTAGACACGGGATACTTTGCTCTGTTTGAAAATGTAATTATCCTCACAATTCCCCTAAGAAAGATAGTGTAAAGAATACCGAGTTGCATAAAATAATCTCCTGTGCACACTTCCTTTGTGCTGGTTTCCTAGCTTGACCAAGTGTAATATTAATGTCCGGAGTGTCCGATACTGGGATTCTTCAGGGTGCCATGCTTTTTAAGGGCTGGGTTTCAAAATTGAATCAGATTGCTTACACTGCTGAATTGGAATTTGAATAAGAGTGAAAGGAAACAGAATTGAATTCCATTCCAATGGGGTTACTTTCCAACTTTGTGTGTGTGTGTGTGTGTGTGTGTGTGTGTGTGTGTGTGTGTGTGTGTGTGTGTGTGTGTGTGTGTGTGTGTGCTTCAGCATTGGTTTATTGCTGAAGCTAAAAATATTGGGAAAAGGAAGTGAAGACAGAATAGTTACAGTTATAAACAACTGGAAGCCAAGGTGAAGGAGCATTGTCACTGAGGCTGGTGCAGTCCTTTGTTACCTGACCCCCACCTCCCCCAAAGTGAACATTTCCCACACTACAGGAGTGAGGGATGGGCATAACTCTGAATTACTGTGGGTGCTGGGTACATAGCAGGCAGGAACTGGGGCTATCACATAAAAAATAAAAATAAATCATGGTCAATATTTGGAAAAACAATGGTCAATTAATTTGGATTTAAAACAAGTTAGACCTCATTTAGTTTTGAATAGTAAAATTGTTGCAGGGAATCTCTTTTATTAGTGAGAACATCTTATATATTTCCCAAGAGAGACTCCTTGTTTTCAAACTTCTATTGGTTCTGGTCCAAATACAAGTTCTGTATAACTACGTTTTAACTGAAGGCTCATTTCTGCATAGTTTGAAGTGATACCCGCATGCTTTGAAAAAGTAGATAATCTTTCCTATAGTAGCATGTACACAAACATACAGCCTCATAAACATGACATAACACCTTAGCAGAGAATAGGGCAGGCTACTGTTCAATGTGTCTGTTGCATTATTGCTCATTTGAGTGACCATTTGATTAAGTTATGGGAATTTGGAAATGTAAAAAAAGTTTTTACATTTTAAATGTGCGCCTGATGTTTAGTTCTGCCAGCCTCTCTGCTGGCCGTTGCTATTCCGGCTGATCTTTATTAATCCATCGAAGACATCCTTTGGATGAAGTGGACATATGTTCACCATTTTGTGAGCAATAGCCTGAGGGCGTGATCTTTCCCCCCGCAGGACCTGGATCAAGATGAAAAAGGCAGTATTTCCTGTTTACTCATCCAAGTATTGATTGTAGCCGCGTGTACCGAACTGGAAAAAAAGAAACATGCCACAGGAATCCAATACATTCTTCTTTTGTAAAACTCGCCCTAATGACGGCTTCCTCTCACAAAAGCAGGTGAGTGTTTTTGTACAGCCGTACAAGACAGCATCATGGAGGAGAGGCTTACAATTTGCATCTCCATGGCAACAGGGGCTTTATAGCTCCTATCCAGCAGCAGATGGGGCTTGAGGTCTGTGGAAGGAACGGATCTATTTTGTCTTGCAGAAAGCACTGGCATTGATAAGACCATTTCTTCGTTTTCCAGACAACCATAAATGTTTTAAAAGAATCGAATGGCACCAAAGTTTAGGATTACTATACTGTGGGGGCCGTGGGTGGGATAAATAAATGATAATAAGTGACAGAAACATCACATAGAGCTATAAACACATTCAATTTTTAATAACCTCTTCATGGTAAGGTTCTCTTTGTGTTTCGTGTGTGTGTGGCGTGTTCTTATATAAACATGTCAAGATTGATCGTCTCTCTTTTAGGCATGCGAGTGGTAGGTTACACAATCATTAAAACTTGTACATTGGTTGACCAATAAAGCACAACCAATACTAACTCCCTTAGTATTTTTTCCCCCTCTGCACCCCAACATAATTAAGTCCAGTTATATTTGGATGATATGGTAATATCTCAACAGTAGTATAGGCTTGCATTAATCTGGCAACCGTTTAAGCTGATTAGCTCTATATTGATCATATCATGAACTCCATATTAGGGATAAGTCTAAATGAGTCTAATTTTAGGACATTCCCTAATTCCCTTATACGTATTAAACATATTGCATATTTTGTAAGTATGGTATGGAGCAAATAAATGATGATGTAGAAGGATGTGGGAAAACAATGCGAGGTGCCATAATATGCAGTGATTCATTTGTCCTAGGAAGTATAGAGTCTGAAGTGTAGATGTGGCAATATTTATTTACAGAACTAAACCAATGGACAATCATGTTGTTCCTTAAAAAATGTATTTGCTGTAAAGGTCCAATCGTTTGCATTTTAAATGCGTGAGAAATGCTACTTTGCGGAAGCGAACGACGGGCATTATGATTTGTTTGCCATCAAAAGATTTGGGGCTCGTCAAAAAAGATTAAACTATTTATAAACGTGTATTCATGGTCACTCTCAGGTTGATTGAAAATACTAATTGCGCCGCATTTGACCGATGGACCACTAATTGAGTAGACCGGACCCAAAGAATCCATAGCACCTGCATGATGGTTGCAGGAATGCAAACATTTGGAAAGTTTAGCAAATTAAATGATCTGAATCTAATGTTCAGAAGTTTATGTTGTATAATGATAACTTTATTATTTATTTATTATTGAAATTCTCACTTTGTCAACATGGCTGAAATGATTCAGAATGAAATGATACAGATACACAGATACACAGAAAACTCAGAATACTCAGACCCAAAGTATGAAACATTTTCTCTCACCAAAACAATGCATTGAAAAAATACATTTAAAAAATGTGTTACACCTTTAAAGAAGATATGACAGCACCACAAAATAATGAGTTAAGGTGTCATAGGAAAACCAGTCATTGTAGCGTTAAATGGTTTGAATTTCTGCACTGATAAAATTATATATGCATAATCAAACAGCTTTGATAGACAACAGATCAGGGCCCGTATTCACAAAGAATTTGATCTTACCACTAGGAGTACTTCTAAATCACACTAAAACCTTTTAGTTAGGAGTCCCACCTTAAAACCTATTCACAAAGCTCCAAAGACAAACTCTTACTAAGGAATTCCTACAATTGTGAAACTAAGAGTGAGGGCGGGGTTGATGTCGTTGCTAAGGATGACGTTGTTTCTCATGAACGAGCTTACTCAGAATGCCCACAGTGATTGGCTGATATAGGGGATGGGTCTCTCCCCGCGTACGGATCAACCCCCACGGTTCGGCACGCATATGATCCGCGGATTAATAGCTAAATTGAACCATCATAGAGAAATACAAATACAGCCGCTGTTATATAAACCTTATATGTTTTGGTTTGCTTTGTTTTTCATACTAAATGCCTTTCTGGGAGGCATGTTTTTAGAAACGCGACCGAATTAAACAGAATTGAAACATTAGCGATCTTTTATTTTTTTATTAAATTAATTCAGGCATAAGACCACCCTAGTTAAATCGCCTAAGGCGTACTGAATCTAAAAATGTATTTTGTCAAATTTTCGAATAAAGATTTAGTGAAATAACTTACATTGAAAAACTGAAATTATCATTCATTCAATTCCTTGAGAATAGTTACTGGTAATATTTGGTGGAAACGCGCCTTTGGTCCCGTTATTATTTTTTTTGCTGATCCGAAAAATGATCCGATGCACCCCTATTATATTCTAATAAAGATTCTAAAATACAAATGTAGGCTACGTGTCACTGATTTAACATGAAACCAAGAATACTGACTAGTCAATTGGTTACATGTCTGCATCTTGTAAAAAATCAGCGGGTATCTATATATAATATATATCATATTATATAATACCCTCGCGATTGAGGCGGTACCTTTTTATGAACTCTGTATCATTCAATATCTCCAGTGTTGACGCGATTGCGACAACGATTGCCGCCAGCAGCAGATTTTCGGATCGCCGTGAGTAGGTCTTTAGCGACTTAGAAGTCCTCTTGCCTGCTTCTAACTTCTCCTGGACTTAGGAGCTGTTTTTAGCTCTCAAACCCTTTGTGAAATACTCTTATCCCAAAAATGTAGGACTCCTAAATTTATGAGTGACACGCCCATTATTTTTGGGACTTGCTCCTAAATTTTGCAGCTAGGACCAACTTTTACCCTTAAAATTCTTTGTGAATACGGGCCCAGGCCATCAATAATTATGACAGCAAGACAGGACATCATCCGATCACTTCCATACGCATGCATGTCATTCCATATGCATGAAATGATACAGTCGTCTGTGTCAGGATCATTGATGGGAAAGCATATCAGATCTTTCTGGAGGCATGCATTCATAGTAGGATCATTTTTTAAAGCTGTTCTTCTTTTAATGTTTGCTCGGAAATTGAGGAACTATATCTCCTGGCAGAGTTACACATGCCAAAATATGACAAGTTTCACTTGATAATGGATTTTTACAGTTTTGCATTTTAATGTTTTTTGTAGCCCTGGTATAAGAGGTATAAACAACAAAGCCATGCATTCTCAGGATATATACGCACCTCTGGGGTGGGAACATCGCTCGGTGTTCAGCCTTGTGATGCATCACCACCCCAGGCATGCGTATATATCCTGACAATGCAATTCTTGTCCTGGTCTACTCCTTACACACATACATACTATATTGTGGTGCTGGGAGGGGTAGTGGAGGGAGGAGTAAAGGACTGCTCTTCCTTTTTGACTGCTGTCAGCTGTTCCTGTTCCCTCCCACAGACGAGGAGGCCTACAGTGCCTTGGGCAATAGCGGTCTCACACATAGACATGCAGAACTGAAGCTGAATCGCTCTCAGCTCAGGTGTCGCCCATTGCCTTCGTTAAGCCTATTGTAAAGAGGGACATCTGGATGCACACAGCCACTGCATACTGCTTTTTCTGGGGGCATGCGTTTATAGTGGGATATTTTCATTAACCCCCTGAGGTCCGTGCTAAGCTTTTAATGTTTTTAGATTTTGGCATGGTCTGATATTTATCTCAATTTCATCAATTTAACACACACTTACTCCAAAGTGTTTGATATTTTTATTTGAAGGACAATCACAGCTACATTTGTATGCCATCAATAGTTTGGTCAGTATCATATGCAGCTTGTAAATAGATCTACAAACACACAAGTTAAAAATAGTAAATTTTTCTGCTGTCACAAAAGATGTGAAAGCACACACTAAACTATAGTGACGAATTGTTTTGCCAATGTGCGTTTGTTCACCAAGGTCTTGGTTATGTAAGGGTGTGAAAATAGTTTAGCACATCTGAGATCTAAATAGCTAAATATTCATTTTGGCTCTTTGTTACGTTGCAACACGCGGAATGTTTGGCGTCACAACACGCGATATTCATAGGCTATATTTTCACGAGTATTTGAAAACAAGCGAAATAAAATTAATATCAGCATAGACTGTTGCTGGCAGATTGCAAGCGTAAACACAGACAAGATGTAAAAAAATAAAAAACAAGCGAAATAAAATCAATAGCATAGACTGTTGCTGGCAGATTGCAAGCGTAAACACAGACATACGATATATTTTATAACATTTTACGCTGTTTGAAAAGTATTTTGTGTGCCTATTGCAATTTGTTACATTGCGACATGCGGAATATGTAGTCACAAGGCGCGGAATTCATATATTTTCACGAGTATTTGAAAATATACTCGTGAATATACTGTTGCTGGCAGATTGCAAGCGTAAACACAGACATACGATATATTTTATAACATTTTAGGCTGTTTGAAAAAAACAGTGTGCGTCCTTACTTTAATGTTTCCTTGGCAAATGAGGAACTATATTTCTGGGCAGATTTACACATGCTAAAATATGATACTATTTTTACCATTGCCTTTGATATTTTTTGCTTAACAACCATGGAGTTATTTCATACAGCAGGACATGTAAGGAGGTACTTTTATGTACACCATGTAAGGAGGTCGCCTTAATGCGTACACCTTTGTGTAACAGCTGTGTATATGCAAGGTAAGTACACAAGAAAAGCCCACTTTTTGTGAAGTGTAAAGCCATAATCCCCTGTGTGTAAAAATACCATAGGTATACTTTCAGTACACATAAAAAAATAAAAAAATTTTTTTATCACCTTTGTGTAATCATATTGACCTGTAATCTGTGCCTCTACGTCCAAAAACAAAACTGGATTTTTAAAGTGCAGGCAACTTGCACTATTTTAAAAAGGGTGTCAAAGTCTACGTGAAGGTAAGAAGTTGTCTGACCTATAATTACATGCAATAATTGGGGAAAAGGACTCGTGCACATGACAGAAACACACACACACACACACACACCAGGGGAGGGCAGTGTGTCCTACTAGAGCTCTCACCATCATAGCAGTATTGGGTAGATGTCAGTGTCTGTTAGGACAAGGTGATCCCTGCCGTACTCTGGGAAAATGGCAGAGGTTTAACATGCGTTTTATTTTCCCGGCTATGGAGACAAATGACAGATCGGGTTGAGTAAGCGGATTCCATTCTCTGTAGACAGAAACCTATGACATGAATCACGTGAAATGTTTATTCAATACACATGCTTAGAAATCCATGCCATATCATAAATGGCTTAGATCACTTCACAAATACCCAGGGGACTTTAGATTAACAAGACGGTCAACGATTTTAATATAAGCACGGGTGATTTGTGCCTTGTTTAAGGTTCCTTTGTATTACCTAAATGTCAGCATTAAGGAGAAGGCATTATTAATTTTATTAGTTTTGACCTTGGCTGCCCTGTCATGCAAGTTGTGCTCAGACTGCCAGAAAACAAAGAGTCATGCAATGGTGTGTGTCTACAACAAGGACACGTGCGTGCAAGGCCAGGGGCAATCATTCATATTTAATCTGAG
The DNA here is from genome assembly GCA_029706075.1 of Aldrovandia affinis. Lineage (NCBI taxonomy): Eukaryota > Metazoa > Chordata > Actinopteri > Notacanthiformes > Halosauridae > Aldrovandia > Aldrovandia affinis. The sequence goes on along the minus strand of JAINUG010000012.1, from coordinate 8,331,415 downwards.
GGGAATTCATGTTCATATTGATAAATATTACACTTGGGTGAAAATGTGCATATGTGTCATTTGATAAATAAGGTGCAAACTTTCGCCAATTGTAATGAGTCTGGGAAGGAAGTCAAGTGAAAATACAACTGAGATCACATCAGGGCACTAATGCACACATTCTGTTTTATTCCAATTAGTGGTTGTCAATCAGGAATAGTATTCAAATGAGGGAAATCCAACCGGCGTGTATATATATATATTAGAGACCTTAGAGAATTGGAGAAAATGGCTCAAAAACCATAGGTTATTTTAGAGTGCTTTATAATTCATAAAGTTTGTGCCTCATCTCATCAATATTTCCCAGACCCAATAGATCTCTTCACACACTAGATGGGCCTTTGCCCTTTATGAGTAATACACCCTATTAACAGCCTTGCTGAACCAAAAAGCATAAAACATAATTGGCATAAAATTGTCATTATTAATTGTGCAAGCTTGTTAAACATACTGCTTCTAAAGCCACTGGCAGAATAGATTTTGGAATAAAGTAGTGCGTGCAATGCGGGCATGACTATTTCACGGCGTGGGAGAAAAAAAAAGTGTCTCTAGCTTCAAGGACAGTGGCTGAAATGGAATTTTAAATGTATCCATTTTCATGGATACATTTGTTGTTAACATTGTACAACATCGACAGTTTCGAGTATATGTAAGTATTTCAATTATGCTATTCCCAAGTATGTTCATTAATAACCACTTTTCCCAGACTCTTTTTTTGGTGAGCGATGCTGTTTTACACAAGACTAAAATACTCTGGGTTATGAAGTTATTTCTCATTGAGCATAAGGTACAAATGCTTGTCACTGTGGCGGTACCTCTGTATGGTACTGAAATTGTACCTTTTAGTCAGAAAAACATAATTGCAGCATATTAGTATGTGGTTTGTTTTGGCTGTCACCACTTGTGCACACAAGTCCACTGGACTTCTAGTGGCTGGTATTTTGGTTTAATTTTTGCTGATAGCTAAATAATGTTGAATACTCGTGGAAGGATGGTTTTGCATCCCTCCAAAACAATTTCAGAATAGAATAACATAGCATAACATAACATATACCCAATTCCTTATTAAGATGCTATATTGATGTTGTCCATTTTCTTTTCTTCATGGAATCAAAATGTATTTAATTGTGATGTCTTGTCACAACAAAAATGAAGGAACAAAGCTTATTCTGAATTAATTACAGATAAAAAACAATAATTTATTACATAAGTATTCACTCCCCCTTCACTTATTGACCGTTGGTGAACAGCAATTTTCAAATATTTCTACAAATTGAGGTCTGGGCCTTGACAGGGCCACTCCAGGACATAGATCCTTTTTAAACCACTCCAATGTGGCTTATGCTGTATGCTTTGGGTCATTGTCCTGCTGGAATATAAATCTTCTCCCAAGTCCCAGGTATCTTGCACACTGCAGCAGGCATATACAATATTTTTTGTTATGGATCATACCAGTGTGAGAGAGGGAAAAAACACAAACCAGGCTTAAAACCACAAACCACTGTATACCACAAACACAGTACACACACACCACTATGACACCTAATAACAACAAGGACCACAATGGAAATAAGTCAGAGGACTTTTCTGTGTCATCCTTGATATGTCTTTTTAAAATGTACATGTACATTGGGATGTATCCATTTATTGTATTATTTTAAAGTGAAATGTCAAATAAACTAAACTAAACTAAACTAAACTAAACTAAACTATAATGGATGCTAAATTTATTGATAATAGTAGGGGTTAGAGAATTGTTAGGTGATTATTACAGGCTAACCAATGTTAACAATCAACAGTAATCAGCAGTCACATAAATAATAGGAGGCATGGGAGTGAGTGTTGACTATAAAAAGTTACAAAAATACAAAAAAGTAACAGAAAGGGAATTATAAGGAAGCGAAATGGTAACAACAACAGAACACAACAATGCCAAAACAATCACAGAAGGGGACTTTTTGGGAAGCTAAATGGGAACAATAATGCAAGGCAGTAATATAAAGACAATTTAAGTAAAGGGAAATGATAGGGGGAAGACTATTGGTTAAAAAGAGGGCAGGAAAGAGATAGTGAGAAAAAGGGAAAATTGGTCGCTTATGAGCTTGACTGATTGAGGCGATATTTGTCATAAAGAAGGCAGGGTAGGCACATGTGTGATGGGGAGGCACATTTAACCAGTGAGTGATTCTGCAAGGAGTTGGGCTTTGCGGTCACATATGTTGGTTTTGGGGAGCATTAAAAAGGAAGCAGGAAAGGGGCCGTGGATAGCGTAGCGGTCTAACACACTGTAGTTTGGCTGGTCCCATACGGTGTGCGCTGCCTGTCAGGGACAGGGTTCGAAACTCACATCTCGGCCCTGGTCGTTAGCCCTGATCGGAGGCGGCATTTGGCTGTCCGCCCCAGGGGGATGGGGGTGGGTGAGCCGGCTTGGGTCCGCCGTGAAGCATGTAAGGTAGTCTCCAGAATGTGGGTGGGCGACTTCTGTCTCGAAGGAAGCGGGGTTGCTGACCTCGGAGAATTAGCTTGCCTCATAGAGACAGCGGCGGACTCGTGGGCGGAGGGTAAATCGAAATAAATAGAGGGTGTAATCGTCTATTAAATAGGGAGAAAAACCAGAGCCAAACTGTGTCACATGTGACTTCGGCAATAACCGGCAGTTACATGCGGCTGGCACCGCCTCCTCTGAGACGGAACCCACAAAGCCATCACCACCCCTAGTGGCACTCCTGGCCAGAGCCAAAACTGGCGCAGCCGGCGGAATCTATGTTATTTACTTATGATGGGGGGATATTCAATGCGTTAATGGTCACGGGCTGTAACCTACTTTATTTGACCTAATTATAAATGTAACCTACCTAATTATAACGTTATAAAGAAAATTATTAATGTGTCCTCCCATAGGTTAAAATAGGGTAATCAAGATGCCTGAAACCCCACAAACGAGGGCAAATGTATCGCGTCTGGCACCCTGATGGCTGGCTAGCAGGGTGTTATCTGGTGAGGAGGGATCCGCATGCCTGGCTTTCTCTAGGCATTTTATTGATTTACACTGCAGTGGGGCTGTCTGCTGAGGGGCTGCTGAACAACACGCTCATCCTGCAGCTTTGATCTGGGTGTAGTGCCAGCAGGGGTGAAAGGACTGCAGGAGAAAGGGAAAGATGGATAGAACGCAGAAGGCCCCTGGGTAATTAGATGGAGGAATGTGAATGTGTTGAGTAATTAAAATTACAAAGAATAAAAATATACATACACATATGCTTCTATACACACACACACAAACACACATATATACAAAAAATGTAGGATTTGCCCATAACGATGTTACATTTTTTCCCTCACAGTTTGCTGACTTCACAAATCACCATTAATAACCACCGGACAATGTCCACCCTTTTCTAATTTGTGTATCCTTTGTCTATGCTTTTGTAATGACTTTCACCTGAAAGTCTGTGTCTACTGTACATTTAAGCACAAATAGATATAAACAGGAAAACAGAGGAAGAAAACAAACCAAAACCAAAATAAGTGCACAATAGCATTTCTTTGCAGGCTGATGGATTCAATCCAACACAGTGAAATTAATTGCTTGCCTATTGTGCTGCCGGCTCTTGCGAACTGCACATTCAGAAGAAGGATCTCGAGGTCTTTAGAAAAACACAAGAACGCAGCAAAATCCCACAGTGTGAGAGTATCTCTTGAGCTATGTCCCATTAATCACGTCTCCACAACAGTAGCATCCACGTGAGTACAAACTGGTCCACTTTGCTGCTAAACTGTGCTCCCTTCCATTCCGGCACTGGATAATCTGTCAAAGTTGTATGTCATCATATAGAAATGTTGACAAATTAAAGATGTTCCATGCCAAGAGCTGCATAGCACATAAGCGACATAATAAACTGATCTTTGTTTCGCCTTCAATGAAGGCATACATGTGCCACGTTCTCAAATAGCCTCAGTTGTCCTTAGATATCCCGGCTCTGAAAGAGCGGTAAATTGCAACGGCGGTTTACTTGAAGGATTGAAGCGAAGTGAAGATGGAGGATGGAGGGTCATGCTCGAATTGCAAAATCAGTAAATGCACCGGAGTTAAAAAGTTACGTTCCGCTGGCGTCACCAATATAGGACGTCTGTCTGAACTAGGCGTCGCGGTTCCGTGTGCTCTGGCGGGGTCACTACAGCCTGCCTTTGAGGAATGCGCACATTAGACAAAATTAAACCAATGGATTTGTAATGCTGAGCGGGGGCCCTGCATCAGGTTAACGGCACCTGGGTGGAGAAAGGGACGTTGATGGAGTCCGCTTGGGAAACGTTCCCCCTGGGCCCCCAGGTGAACGGGAAATCAATGGCGTGATTCAGCCGCCCATTAGGCAGAGCGCTCCTCGCTGCACACGTGCGCCCTGCGTCTTCTCAGCACATTCATCGCGAGCGAGGCCCGGGCACATGCGGGCTTCACCAGAGGACAGGGAACAAGGGCTTTTGTTTTAACTCAGTCACAGCTCTGGGGACGCAGCAGAAGCCCTTATCGATTTCTGGCCATTGTTTCTGTTATTTACTGTTATACAGGCATTCGTCTTCCTTTAAATATGAAATAATCTTGCTGCTCTATTTTGATTTGGAATTCACATATTAAGTGATGGTAAGGGTGCCAGCAAAGCCGATTACAAAGCAGCTTACATTGTTTTCAGCTGATGCCTGTTTCCCCTGAGAATAACAGAGCATGCATAGATGCTTGTGTGCATAGTAAGTGCACAGTGCAGTAATTCCTGTACAGTATTGGAAGGTAGAGGTAAAACAACAATCCAAGTCAAATAAGATGAACGATTTTCGAGTCTCTGGCACTGGATTCCAATCGACATTTGTATGTAACTAATAATTAAAGTATTTCATTATTTCATTCTTCATAAAGAGTTCAGCTTGGTGAGTGCAGTGATCACCAAAAATTACTGAAAGACACATTTCTTTATATGTCAGAGTTAAGGACAAATGTTTAATTTGGGCCTCTGCTCAATTGTACATATTCCTGACATATGACAATGACAATAACAATGAGCCTGAATTAACATTTGTCCTTAATTCTGACTAGGCCATATGAGCATTTTAGCTCAAGCTAGGAATAAATATATATATATATATAATATTTGTCTTCACATGTGTTGTTGTTAATATTGTAGTATTGCATTATAATCACATACAGCATTATATGTGTGCAAGTCGTAGACATGCTTTGTGGTGTCAACCACTGAAATGTACAGAGCTGCCTTTTGTACTTGAGTAGAGTATTACAGGGTCAACCAACTACTGTATATTACTTGAAAAATATCATTATGCATGTATAATTTATGTGTCATGGCAAGCTTTTTATTGCTGCAGCTCACCTTTTTGTTTTCTTATCCAGTTAGATTGAATTATTTGCTTATTTCGCATGATCCATGTTGAACACAAATCCATGCGAAGGGTTCAGGCATGACACGTATCTAAATCAACTTGACTAACTCCTCAGCTATGAGGGTGTTCAACAATATCCACATGTTATGACCTGGTCAACATCATATGAATATGTGAAGTACGCCTGTTCACGTATGTGCATGTTTTAAAGTAGGATCTCAATGTACTTTCTGATAAACCAAACGTCTTAGAACAATGAATCTATGCAAAGTGTTCACGTAATTAGTATTGCAAATGAGAAATTGTTCTCAATCATGTTTACCTGCTTAAATAAAGGTTACATTTAAAAACAAAAAAATGAACAATGATCTAAAGGTGAAATGTATAACAAACTGTTCCTCAACATAAATACATAAATACATATTTAATAACATTATGATATTGAAATGAGACAAACAGCCAGAATGCAACGCTGTGAAAATCACATGTGCAATCTGTGCAAAACTTTCATACAGACTGAGCAAACAATTGAGGACACAGGCATAATTCATAGTCAACATAAATTCACATTATGAAAATTGAATTTCCATCTGTGTGTTAAACCAAATCCAAGTGGTTCATTGTGTTTCAATGTGGCCTCCATGCACAATCTGAGTCCTATAGCATACACATCGCTGGTTTGAGTCTTTTTTTGCAGTCTAATTTTTAGGTGATGTCATTGGTTAACTATGGCCAGGAGTCTGCAGAGACTCCTGGGATGATTTTTGTTGGGACAGTGTGGGATTAATTCGGCCAGTGGTTGTAATGTTCCCGTGGTTACATCTACATTAGAACCCAGAAGCTACCCACCAGGCACCTACAGTACACACTGCAGGCTTTCAATGAGTGATGTACCTCTTCTCCAATCTGTCCTCGCTCTCCTGTAGGATACGGTGTGGTTTTAGTGTACAAAATACAAAAAAAATGTCTTGCAGGTGATTATGTTAGTGGAGTGCACATAATAATCCAACACCTTTTTTTTACTGTTACAGAATTGAACAAAACTGAAGGAGGACGTTTGAACATTGCTCGGCTTGCAAATTAAATCCCCTGTGCAACTGTGTATCATTTGTGCTGGCCAGCTGGCTGGACTAGTCCATAATACTATTTACATTTTTACTGCATTTACATAGAGAACTGCAAATAGACAAAAGGTAATCACATATGACATATTCATTTCTGCTCAAAGCCAACATTGTTGGATTCTGGATTTTCCTGATCTATTATGAACCCCCTGTCATATCGTATTAAAGAATCAGGGCTGTGATGTTACCTTCTGTAGTGAAAATTCCTGTGCTCATTTTACATCTTTTGAATGCCACTACAGTCTCTACACTATTTTGACAACCTCAGCATGATTGTGCATCCGTTGGGTTATCTCTGAGTGGAATAACCGGCACCACTGTGATGGGACAAGTTTGCTGTGGGTTTTGAACGTTCACATGAAGATCAATAGCTTGTCTGGGAAATTTACCCTGGGCACAGTTTTTGATTTCTGTCAATGTTTTTCACCTGATTTTGGCTCTTGGGTTTATTCCGTTTGTCTCCTGCGTTTATATCTTTGAGACATACTTCCTGCCGTGTTCCCACATCTTAAGTCCCTCTGGCACTAGTTGTTCACATTTACCTCATCAATAGACACTGTAAGACTGGCACCTCCAAATATTTTAGAAAAGGAAGTAAACAAAAAAATCTTACTGTAGGCATGTTTACACCCACATTTCACTGTACAGGGATTGATTACGCTGTTACTTTTCATCACATCAGCCTTCACCAGGACGCAGCTCAAACCAAGTCTGATAGATCGTATATACACTCAATCGCCACTTTATTAGGTACACCTTTACACCTGTTCGTTAATGCAATTATCTAATCAGCCAATCATGTGGCAGCAACTCAATGCATAAAAGCATGCAGACATGGTCAATAGGTTCAGTTGTTGTTCAGGGCAAAAATCGGAATGGGGAAGAAATGTGATCTAAGTGACTTTGACTATGGAATGATTGTTGGTGCCAGACGGGGTGGTGTGAGTATCTCAGAAACTGCTGATATTATGGGATTTTCACACACAACAGTCTCTAGAGTTTACAGAGAATGGTGCGAAAAAACAAAAACATCCAGTTCTGTGGGCGAAAACGCCTTGTTAATGAGAGAGGTCATAGCAGAATGTCCAGACTGGTTCAAGCTGACAGGAAGTTCAGTGTACTCCTCCACAGTCACCAGATCTCAGTCCAATAGAGCACCTTTGGGATGTGGTGGAACAGGAGATTCGCAACATGAATGTGCAGCCAACAAATCTGCAGCAACTGCGTGTCATGTCAACATGGACCAGAATCTCTGTGGAATGTTTCCAGCACAAATTAAATTTATTCAACGGGTATACATGTATACAGGACAATAATGGTTAAGATTAACCATTCTATGAGTCTAAAATTAATTAATAAATGAATCCCTTCGGGGAGGAGATTAAATACAGCAAAAATCCAACGCCTCCCAATGACATGACTTATGTCCACTCTCTTTTCAGTTCCAGAGGATGTCATAGTCATTGAAGATAGTGTGCATCTAATCTGGCCAGCAGAGTCAATGGCTTCGGTCTCGAGTCAGTAAGTAAGTAGCACTCCCAGTTTTGGCGTGTTTCCCAGTTTTGTTAACTGTGTTATCTGTTAAGATGCTTTTAATAGTTAGAAGTTTGTCTATTGCTAAGTATGAGTTTTTATCTGTTAGTAATTTGCAGTTTTCCTTTTGCGTGCTCCGTATTTTAGTTGTGTGTATTTTCCAGAGATGGGGGCAGTACCCGTTGCCTTCAGAATGACCATATTGAGCTCAACCAAGCGGGCTTCAAGGCGGACCACTCCAACAAGACGACTCTGTTCACAGTCACAGAAGCTATCCACTCAGCAGGATCAAGACCGCTCAGCTCCGTCCTCTTCCTGCTCAACGTATCAGTTGAATTCAATACCATTACATACTAGGTCCTGCTCTCAACTCTTGCCAGGATGGATATCTCAGGATATGCACTGGAATGGTTTGCATCATACCTTGCTGACCGGTCCTACCAGGTGTCTTGGAGGTGATCCCTCTACTCTCCTCACACTCTGTTGACTGTCATCCCACAGGGCTCAGTGCTAGGTCCTCTGCTCGTGTCCCTGTACACTACGTCACTTGATTCAGTTCTCTGCTCATGGCTTTTCATATCATTGTTATGCTGATGACACTCCACTCATCCTCTCATCACACAGCTAGAGGTTTTGCCATTTCCTATCCAAGGAACCATCATTTTTTACTCAACTGATATCTACAATTCCCACTTCTGACTTCTGATGTAAATCTTCACTAGTCCAGGTCTTGCTCTGCATACCGATTTGGAGATCTAAGACTTCTCCTGAATTAGCCTGCATTACACACTGTTTAATTAGAGCGGGGCATGCCCGGGAGAGACAAGAACTTTGATCCTTTAATACAAGTGCAGTCATTGACATCAATGAAATGCATATTGTGGATTGAGCAGCAAGAGACTAAAGTTCCCAGCTGGTTCCCGCCTTGAGCATCCGAGCTCACATCACAAATAAAATGATGCCTGTGAATGATTTTAGCCAGGGAGGAAAGTGTCTTTGAATGCTGCTGGAATGATCTCTCTGTGATTTTGACCTACATTATACCCAAAAGGTACCCCCTCCTTCAGTAGGTAAAAACACACCACTCATTCTAGCACTTTTCTAGGCTCTCAGAAGTCATGGAATTTGTGCATACTCACACACTAGGCTCTAGTTTGGGGAGGACGGTAGCATGTGTAATGGTTTTATTGAGCGGGGGTAAAGGATAGTACTTTATATATATATATATATTTATATATATATTTTTTTTAAAGATTTTTCCCGCTTTTCTCCCCAATTTGGTTGCCAATTAAACCCTTTATTTACTTAAATTCCCCACCCTCACAAGTCCATCGCCCGTCCTCCGGGATCGAGACACACATTCCTGGTTGAGTGTTCCCGCCTCTTTCGAGATGGGAAATCTTCCACGGACTCCTTAACCTTCTCCTCGACGGACTCGTGCTGGCTCTCCCTCTCCCCTCCCCCGGAGGCGGACAGCCAAATGCCGCCTCCGATCGGGCTGATGACCAGTGCCGGTCTGGTAGAGATGCGGGTTTCGATCCGCGTCCCTGATGGGCAGCACACACCACTCCGAAGCGTGGTGCGTTAGACTGCTGCGCCATCCGCCAGGCCACGGATATATTGTTTATGCGGGACAATGTCTGTCGCTGTGGGACTCAGGATAACAATTCAAAATGAGGGACATCTGGCAACCCTATTTGTCTGTTCCTCTTCCTCCTTCTGGATGCATACACATGCATGTTAGTGTTGTTGTTTTGTTTCTTTTAAGAATTTGTTTCTGATTTTCTCCCCATTTAGTAGCCAATTACACCTTTATTTTTCATGTCAACATTTCATGCACATTGTGCTTTGTCCATGAAACTAGAGTATACTGTGTCTAGTGTTCTTCCACTAATGGTCCAGAAACTGAACTTAATCATCAGCCGTATCAACTTTTCTTGAAAGTGTTAGTATGTATTGTATCATTAGTAGGTGAAGAAGATGTTTTATTTGCTGGAAAGTATTCCATTTTTTTTTATAGAAGCCAAAGCAAAGTGGTCCACATCAAGTGACCATGTGATATATACATGCTCAGGAAGTTACTTGCTCATGAACCAACGTCTTTGAACAATTAATCTATGTGAAGTTTGGTTTATAATGAACATTCTTTTCTTCTTCTTTTTTTATTTTATAATGAGCAATATTCTGAAGGTAAAATGTATAATTGACTGGATTCACTCCTCAACATGAATATTTCATAATAGTATGACATTGACAAAAAATGACAAAACAGGCACAATGTTAGCAGCAATGTGAAAACAGCATGTGTGCTGTTCCTACCAAAGCGTACTGTACTTCAGCTCAACAGCGAGCTAAACTCCACTCCAAAAATGACTGAGTCGTGTAGTAAGATTGACCATTTACTGTTGGCTCTTCACTTTGTACATGGACATGGAGTAAAAACTGCAATAAAAATAAATACAACAATATCAATTGCTGTCCTGTCCTTTCTTATTGTAATAACTCGTAAACACAAAACGTTTTCTTTTTAATACAAACCGAGCGTGACATTTATCAAACACTCTTTAACATTGTCTTATTTTATAACATTAAATTATAAACTTACGGCATTGCCTGCTTGGAGTTTGTAAGAGGATGGAAACGATAAAAGCTGGACGCTAGCAAACATGTGTCTTCTCCCTTCTAGACAAACTTTCTCTCTAACCAAGCACTTCCGTTCTAACAAAGGCATTTCCTCTCATTCCGGGAGAGGGGCGTTTCAAAATAAGAGTCCAACAGTGAGAAGTGTCTTTCACAATAAAAGTTACATTTAACGAATGCCTGAAACATAACAAATTACAACAGAAATGACTTGAAGTCAACACAGCATGTGACATCTGTGCCAAAATTCCATGGAGATTGAGCAATCAATTCATGACACAGGCAAGCAATATTGCATCATGTTAATAAAACATTCCTAAAACTATGTTGGTTTTTTACAAGAAATTGTATCTATTTTGAGAGACATATTACAGATGAGATGGTGCAATCCAATACAATTGCTGTAATGTGTATAGCCTTATATATGGTACTGAAATACATATGATATGTCATCTCATACCACATAATGGTTATCAGGGTAAAAGCACATTCATATCTATTGCTTTTTGCTTTTTTTGGTGCAAAGTGGCCTAAATGGAAAAACTAGAACTCAGGATGAAATAGATTTTGTCCACATCCAATCGGTCTACCAGTTTATTTAACACAAAGAGGTTTGCCTGCCCCTATAATCTTGCTGCATAGCTTCTCTATCTATTTGTCTTTCGGTTTCTGATTGTGACAGAGTAAAATGTGTAAAATTTGTCACGGAATAAGAACAAATGTACAAACACGTTTTTCATTTGTTTGTGTGTTCCTGTGTGTTTCCGTGGTGCATTAACAGGTGTGAATGTAATGCATTTTGAATGGATGGGAGCTTACCGGTGGGGAAGTGTGAGTTTTCACACTGTGGGAAAAAAATCTGATTTTATTTCTGTATATTCCCAAGATGAAGACAAACATGGAATTTCAGTGTTTCAGAGCTGGGTGTAATGGGAGAAAGTTTTACTTCTGGTGTACAGGCTGTGTAAACTAATTTTAGTAAGGGAGCACGCATTGCACTTCCGCCGATATGGGTGAGGATGTGCACTTCTGAATGTCCAGGGGGTGTGATGATTGTATTGCAATGTGAAGCAAATGGTTATAATATGCCGGTCACATTCCCCAAACAAACAATTAACCCAAAATGTCACTTCAGGGAACAAAGAAAAGGCCATTTGACAACCAACTGTTGTTGAAAAACAGGGAAAGGATCTAAAAAATGCCCGAGGGCCCCCAGTGAAAGTTTCACCGCAACTTGGAGGAAAGTTTAAACAAACTCAAACCAAAATACTGGGAATAAAACAAGAGCTGTCTGGAACACACGGAAAGACTGAGAGCACACATACAATTGAATGAAGCCCTGGGCCAGGGAGTCTTAAATATTATCTGGGTCAGCACAGGTGGAAGACATCCTGGCTAACAAGTCCAATGACTGCAAAGAAACCTCATCCAATCAGAGTGCACCCTCCAATCAGAGCATCATCCCACACAATGGAGCCCCAAAATACTCTCAGAAATGGTTGTGGAAATGGATAGAAACACCAAAGCACATAACAATGCGCAGGTGATTTATAATGTGTCTGACTTAGGACTACATGAATGCCCGTCATTCAATTATAGGACTCATGGATATTGTGAAGTATATGTGTTGAATTACATTGTAGTTGTGTGGGTTGGACCTATGGGAAGGGATGAGTTCTCATCTCTATAAAATATAGGAGAAATGGGCATTTGGAGTTATTTTTCCTGCTGTGAATAGATGAGTGTGAAGCAGTGTGTTCAGACAAGGTACAGTTACAGGTCATATATTGCAGTGCTTGCCAATATTTTAGTTTTTATTTGTTTTTTCTCTCTTTTGATATTCACGAGTCTGCAACTTCAATAATGCCCCACTCATTTTGTCCAGCACAATCCATCTTGCCCACGCCTGCTAGTTGCATCCTTAGAAAAAGTCACAACAATTCTGTTGACTGAGGGAAACAAGTCATTTTTAAACCTCCTAACAATCAATGTTGTTAATAATCAACAACCTAATTTGCTCAAAACGCAGATTTTTTATTCAAGAGGAGTCCCCAAATATTTGCTTCTGTCAACAGATTCCACCCTCACATATCAATTGATTGATTACTGTGTTTTAACAGTATTTTGATTGTATTGTGAAGTTAATGGTCATATCTTTGGGTTTCCAGATATTAAACTAAATAAATGGGTTGTCAAACTGTTCTGCCTCAACATCAGGGCCATGGCAGATTATATTGTCTTAAAGCACAACCGGTCATCTGTCATCTGGGACAAATATAAAATTATACTTAATATACAGCATATAAAGAAGAGGTGATGGACACACCTTTGGATGAACCATACAAATGAGTTCTTGTAAACAACTTGGTACAATAGCTTTGTTAAATAGTCTAAAACCACATTTGAGCTGAATATGTATTCTACTCATACACTGCCCTGTATCTCAGCCATTCCATGAGCATGACTGACTGCATCGCTCTTAGCTGGCAAGGTTCAGCTATGTTTTTAACTATAAAATCAATCACAGATGTACAAGATACACAGGCCAGATATCATATGGAAAGTATACTGTATGGAACAACAGGCTCATAATGTTCCCAAATAAAACTAAAATGTTGTCACATTCCCTATGTTCCTGTCTTGTTTTTCCTTTGTCTTGTTTCTCCCTCGTGATTGTTTGTGTTAATTGTTTTATTATTTTCCATTATTCAATTATCATCCCTCATTACTCCTCATCATGCTCACCTGTTGCCAATTCCGTCATCCGTTCTGGCACACCAGCCTCCCATCAAGATCATCAGCCCTGCAGTATATCTACCCCGGTTTTCCAGTCATTCATCGTCAGATCATTGTTTTCCCTTCTCGGTAGAAACTGACTTCAGAAAGCCTTATCTAATACTCTGTGTTTACTGTTCTTTGTGTGTCGAGTTATATTTATGTTTACCCTTGTTCCTGTTGTCTCCCTTTGTGTTCAGGTTCATTCCTCGTCTGTCTGCCAGCTCTGTCCGTCCTGCCAGCCCCGCCTGCCTGCACGCTTAGCTTGCCCTCCGGTTCCCTCATCCTGTCTGCCCAGTCATCTCGTCCACTCCTCCTGTGCATCCCTTCCATTGTCCAGCTCATCGCCTTCCACTACCTCTGTCATTATTATTATTATTAAATCATCACTCTCCATTCTAACCTTGTCTATGTCTGCGTTTGGGCCCGTTCCTGTTCGACATAACAAATGTGCACTGTTTAAGTGAGCATATATAGTGTTTATGTCAATCATATGTAACCAGCAATCAGTAAAACCATATCAACAAATCAAATTGTGACCTAGAGTTGAATTTATAGCATCTGTAAACCAGAGCCTCCACCTTAATAATACATTTATAAACATGTATTCGCGTTGGACATCAACAGTGTTAATGTTTTAGTAAACTAGATGGCACTTGAAATGAAAAAAAATAAATGAAAAAATCCAACTAAACTGACACTAAAATGTTAAAATATATAAATCAATTTCTGTACCGTGATCCTCATTATGGATTAGCAGAAGGATCAAGGATTCATTTTTAAATAATCACAAAGCCAGAGTAAAGCAGCCGAGAGAGAGGGCGGCTGACAGCTCGGCTAATGAATGTGACAGGAGAAGGGAGCAGAGTCTAGGCCTGCTCTTCCCTGTCTGGGAAGGAGAGCTGAGTGCAGGCTAGTGAGGGAGGGGGATGGAGACCATCCTCGTGGCTGGAATACCAAAGAAGCCCTTCCTTTTGTGGGGCTTTTGTGGGGCTCTGAGCCCAGGCATAAGAGACTCCAGACTCTATGCTCTCTATGGAGACTCGTTGAGGTGGAGGCACCTAGTTTAGCTAGCATGCCAGGCTGTGTTCCCTTTCATCAATCGAAGTGTTACACAGGGAAATATATTAAAGGAGGTTCATTATTCATTAGTATTATATATGAGTACCTGCATGCAGGTCTATTCTGCATTGCAAACACGAAGGCTACAGAAACGTAAATATTAATAACTAGTAGTTTCAGCAACTTTGGAAATCATAAGCTATGACTTGACATGTGGACCTTCTAAATTATAGCTATTAAAACCATGAATACCACAAATGTGATCATTTGATTCGTATTTTATGCCCGGCATGTAAATTGACTATCCATTGAAATGAGAACACACATTAGAGGTTCACATCTGTCATGCAGTGGGTATTACCTACCACCCATCAGGGTATTTGAACTTTGTTATAAATGGATGGGGGAATTATTGTGATTTCTTTTTGGATCTCATTAGGAGTCTTCCTAGGTTCTGTTAATCCCTCTGAAACAGTAACGGAGAGATTGAACTGAATGTCACTTGCATACGTGAGTATCTGGCAAATTAAGTCATCTGGAATGTTGAGCGATGGCCTGGTATTAGATGCGTTTCCGCCTCTCCAGTCAAACCACATGCAAAATTATATGTTAAAGAGCACAATTCCCACACGGAAATGACACCACGTCAAAGTGCCGCCCTTTAAAACAGATTAGAGAAACGATGACCACTTAAAATGTCATTGAACATACATTTATAAATCTGTCAAGGGAAAAGGAGTACATAAAATGCCTTCTCATTTGTTATCCTAAAATTGCCCAGCAGAACCTGTAAAGAAATTAGTGATAGGTTTGGGTCATTCATCTACCAGGGAACCAATTATTAAAACAATAAGAAAACTACAATGTCAACAATGTGTTAAAACCAGATGCAAAGTAGGCTTTAATTATCTAGAAGACTTCATTCAATTACTGATTGATTTATGTTGTTTTGAAGCTACAGACAATCGTTTCTACTTAGTTGCATTTATGTCAAGAATCAAAGAAACAAGAAAATCTATTTAATTCAGCAAACCTTGGCCTGTTTGGAGAACTTATTAAAAGCAGGCATAGGAGTCATTGACTTGTCAGGCAAGTGAGAAATTACTGAAAAATGTATTTTCCCTGAATCCAGTAACAGTCAAATGCCCTTGTTTAAAGTTCAGCACTCTGAATAGTGAACACAAGTTGTTTATTAGCGTTAAAACCCCCTCACTTATTCTACATGTAAAATATATTTATTTGATTTAATATTGATAATTACTACACAGGATACTATCAATTAAATCGGCTAATTTATTGATAGGCAGAGCAATCTGGTTGATCAACCTTCATTAAAAATATACTACAATTAAAATGATGAAATAATAGAAAAAATTATGCCAAACCACGTTTTTCCCTCCAAAATTCAGACACAAGTGAGAGCCAGGACCAGAATGCAGGAATGTGTTGAATTGCTAGACTGAACTCGTGAACTCAAGCCATCAACAGGTCACACTTTAAGTGTTTGGGGGTGGAGCCCCATCTAGCCTAGGCCTCTAACTTATGATTTGGGGAAGGTCCAGTACAAGCCTGGTTCAAGCCCCTTTTTATATTTTTAATTTGGGTCACTTACTACCACAAGACATCTTTTCAAGGTCGCCATTGATATGCTCCTCTCATAGTGGTTATTGTGGTGACATCAATATGGCCTGGGGAAGACAGCGTGGCTCATGCAAAGATGTTAGTTGAACTGATACTTCAAAGAAGCAAAGAATAGTACTACCATGTGACAAGACCAATTGTGACACGCAGACTATTTTCTCTGGTGTGCCTGATATAGGTAGAATCACATAATTGTGGTGTGTGGACATAGTCCAAGATGGACCACACTGGCACCAAACTTACATGCCTAAGTGCCCTGGTTTAATTCAAGAAGTAATAAAACATGTCAGTGAGGACATGAGGGAAGCCCACGTTTGTTTAGTGGCCATGTCTGGTGTAGCATATGCTTTCTGCATCTTTGTTGCACTGTATTGCACTGTTTAAAATATAATAATATACTATATGCCATTTAACAGACTCCTTTATCCAAAGCGACTTATGGTAGTGAATGCATACATTTTTCAGTATATGTGGTCCCAGTGGGAATTGAACCCACAACTTAAGTGCTGTCAATGCTGTGCTCTACCTACTGAGTCACGCAGAGCTACTTTCTTTCTTTTCCCCTTGCCACAGTGATACATATTTTGGAAATGTACATGCCTATGTGTTGCTTATTGGGCCCTTGTGCTTGGACCCCTTAATATCTGCCTGTAGCTATATTTAACTGTTAATTTCACTTGATGCTATGCTGTCACTGGTGGCCTGTGATAGGAGGAAACCACTAAATACCTGGTGGGATCAGAATCATATTTAATAGTCATCACCACAAACACTATGCCTTAAACACAGCCCATACCTGCCTTCATTGTTGAATCTATACCATCCCAACCAGTATTAGAGCTGAGCTTCAGGATTGTGCACCACTCAAGCTGTAAAATATGCACAGTAATCGCACTGAGTGCCTCCCTCATTATTGGCCTTGCAGCAGACAGGACATTTTCAATAACAACCATGCCCACATGGGTTAATGCACACCAGATGTGCAAAAATGACAGAATACCATGAACTGAATAGGACCTGACAGTATGAGGGCACTACCCTTTTGAGATTCTACACTGGTAAAATTGGCCGTCTGCAACCCCATACAGTGTTCTGTCTCTTTTTAGTGTGTGCTATTCCTGCAGCAAAACCTGGTTAATCATGTAGAATTTAAATTACATCAGCATACGAAAGCATGAAAAGAATTCCACGAAATACAGTTGTGCCATTCCACATAAAAGCCTTGTCAATGAAAATTAATTATACATTATCAATGGTAGTATATACTTAAATTATGAATGCCTGATGTGACTGCTTTGTCTACATTAATCAAAGTTATGGGTTTTAAACTGTGACCTGATTCCAGAGAACGGGACGCATGTTCTATGAAGAACATTCTCAGGAGAGCCTTTTAATACTAAGACATCGTGTTTTTACACAAAAAAAATATTTTGGGGGGTTTTCTTTTAAAGACATGTCTTTTAATTATTCATAAATAAATAAATGTTTGAAAAAAAATAAGCCATCAGGCAGAAGAATTTGACTTTTTTACCATCGCTTCAGCTGCTATGTTCCCATGTGTAACGCACATTAGCAAATTCTGTACCAGTATGAAGGGAAGAGAATTGCCTGTTTATACAGCTAGACAGTGTGTCAAGCCACAATAATTTATGAGTTATGCAGCTTTTGAGGTTTTAAAAATGACTTCTCTTTCCATAACAATGTTGCAGACAGAACAATGGAGATAAGTCTGGTAAGTTCAAAAAATGAGAAATACCAACCACACCTAACTGTATACCACAAGCAAAATAATTGAGCACAGATTGATTGAAAGATTAAAAATAATATTTTTAACCAGTGGATTCAATATGGAATAAGTGAATCATGATACCATAATGTATTTTGACAATTAGTGTAACTGTTTCTTTCAATAATATATGGTTGCTAAGGAGTTTTGATGGGCAAATTATTGCAAAAAAGGCAGTTTAATGTGGGTTTGTACGTTTATCCAAATTCAAAGAATCACACATTTCATTGCATGATACATCATTTTTGAGCTCTGAATCTATACTCTAATAAACTGTTAAAACTAAATACAAAAGAGTTAATCCCCTTTACCGAAGCATGTGAAATGAAAAGAAACTACAAGAATGTTGTGGTTGAAACAGATTTGAATGGATGATGTCAGTGGCAGAAGTAGACATTAACAACAAAGACATTAATAGACAGAAATAAGAAGAATTAATATATGGTTACATGAGGTCAGAGTGTACAGAAGTTAATGTTTTTAAGGACTCGGTGTCTGTGGCCATTATAGCTTTTTCTGTGAAGAATACCAAACTCTCTGTATAGGTATGGGGTATGCCCTTAATTTGGCAGCTGGCACACCTGCCATCCCAATAAATTGCAGCGCACAATTTAATAGAACTAATTTCAACAATCAAGAAACCTTCCTCCTGAAAATTAAAACGAGACAATCGGAATCTGAACCTCAGGAGTGCTGTAGGCATCCCTTCCTTGTGTGAACTTTACGTTTCATTTGGAGTGCAATTGCCTTTAGGGAAAGTCATTTCTTGTCAAAAAGTTACCCACGTCCCCTTCTTCCTCAATGGAAAGCGGAATATGAGCCATGCTATTCATGCACCGGGACTCTCTGTCCTGAGGCTTGGCCTTATTACAGTCATTCAGCCTGGGGCAGCCGCGTAATTAAGAATCAAACCAATTCTCCGAACACCCTGTTTCATATTAACATGCTGTGAGCTGCCCATTGATGAGCAATGAGCAGTCTTTAATACTGCTTTAATTCTCAAATCTGGAATTCAGCCCCTGTCTTTAATTCTCCAAAATAAATGTAAAAAAGGTATTGTCCATGTTGTGTCAGGGTGCTGTTATTACCCACATGGACAAACTGAAGAGAAAGCACAGTTTTCAACCTTTATTTCAACCTTTGACTTTCAAACGAAAGCTTAATTAATTGGGTTTGGAAGGTGTCAACATTTTTACACCTTTTTATGTGAAAGCTGATGATTAACATCCACATAACTACATAGTGTAATGAGAAAATAAGACCCTTGTGGCTATGGCTTAGACTTTCATGCAATAAAGCAT
Organism: Aldrovandia affinis; assembly: GCA_029706075.1. Taxonomy (NCBI): domain Eukaryota; kingdom Metazoa; phylum Chordata; class Actinopteri; order Notacanthiformes; family Halosauridae; genus Aldrovandia; species Aldrovandia affinis. The sequence goes on along the minus strand of JAINUG010000012.1, from coordinate 8,312,129 downwards.
GTGGCAGTTGCTTTCAGAACTATGATAAGTACATTTGAACAGTTGAATGCAGTGCAGTTGAATGCTGTAATGCAGAATCCTAAAAATTGTAATTGACAGGTGTGCCCACTACCATGAAATGAAAGGATTTTGGGTATGAAAACAGACATCCTAAAGTTGACCTGGCCATCAATATTTTCTATTGCTAGCCAATAATCATTTTTCTTTGTGTATGTGTGCGTTTACAAAATGTGCTGTCTTGAATAATTCAAATTATTCCTGTTGATGTTCTGTTTTTGATGATCCATATATAAATATTCTGGAACACATTTGACAATTCATGTCAAGAATGTGTATAACAGATTCAATTGCAGTCGCTCCCTGATATGCCATTAGTATTCAGAATATTTTGTGGAATCCTGAATAATGCATAAACCATGAATATAAAGCATTTGTTTTCAAAGTGAAACTTTAATCTTTTCCATATGATAATGTCAATATGACTCGTAGCAGGAAAAACAATGTTTCATAATCCAACATCGCACTGTCTAATTTAGCGTATTAAGCTGTCATTGTTTTATGCCATATGTACGGTAGACTGATTTTTTTTAGCAGTAGTACTATGAATATCATAGTAAGAATTGCAAATGGTTTCTATATCCACAGTGATTATGAGTAGAGCTGTTGAATTGGATTGCATAAATTATGGTTCAATTCTGATTTGTTGCAAAGTTTTCTTGTTATCGATTATGAATTTCAGAACACTACTTCTTTGATGCGGTAAGCAGGAACCATGTTCTGTTATGGAATAGGATTAAATATATTACTTTCCTCTTTAATTCAATGACCCCCATTTATTATCATACAGTAAGAGAAATATGCAGACATACCATTCGCCCCTGCAGAATAAGATAAAGGTTGTTATCCTTGACCGTGCTATATTTAAAGCAGGATAGGGCTTAGGGGAGTCATACAGTAGCAGTTACTAGATCTTACATCAACGTATACCTCATTTATAACAGAGACAACGCAACTTCACAAGAGCTTAGGGGCTAGGGCTGCCCTCATTAGATATGTTTCCTTTCTTTTAGTCCATTTCCTTTAGTTTCAATTCCTCACTGGAATGGGGGGTTGGGGGGGCAATCTTACAGCACAGCGCTTTAACTTTCTGCTGTTAGGCTGTGTAGCTTTCAGTAATGACCAGCAGACGCATCAGATTCACCACTGAGAATGGCCCAGCCTGACCTCACAGTGGCGACGTGACCGCTTCCCTGCCCGGCGACGGATTGAGCCCGGATTCAAAGCTCAAAATGAAATGGAACGGCATTCCAGTAAATTGCGCTCCCTGTATTGGAACCTTCGATGTTCGGCAGACGGCGCAAACCAGACAAAGGGCTGATGCATCTTTGAGGGTGATCAAACTCGAGGCACAGGCAGAGTGCTTTGGAATGGCTCAATACCAGGAGCAATACTGAGATTAAGAAAAAATGTATGTCTGCATGTGACTACAATGAATGGAACTGCAAGTGGCCACATTCTAAGCGTCGATATTGTGGGTCGCTTTGGGGTAAACTATGCTGTGATATTGTAGTCAAGATCTATTCGTGATTTTATACAGAAAAGCATTCCCTGCGAGCATTTTTAAAAGCTGAACACCACATGCTTCATAAAAACTGACAGGAGAAATGACAGCCATGCTACCTACAGGCATCTTAACCGGTGTATTTGTGCCTATTATTAATATTAGTTTGTCTTCTCCTAAACGTCATCACAAGTGACAATGGCAACAAGAGAGTGCATCTCATGCTAAATGATATGCCACCTGGAATTGACACATTAAATCCCTTGAAAACCATCCATTAAAACTTGTTTTGTTTACAGGCACTAGCGATCTCATTATTTGATGCAGCATGTCATTCTTCAACTAAACTTAACTGCCATGCAACACAGAACTGCACCAAACCTTTGGAGTTGCCAAACTATTTTGTTTTCGTAACCGATTTTGCCTCCATATTATTTTCCCCAAAATGTGAATGCCCAATTGCATACGCATGTCTGTCCTAATGCGGGAATCTCCTCCATCGATTTGGGAAAGAACAGAAGAAGCAGACATTCTCCTCCTCAGCACGTGCTGCCAGTTTCTGCTTTTTCTTTATAAATTTGTTTCAGATTTTTCCCCTTTTTCTCCCAGTTTGGTTGCCAATTATACTCTCTATTTATTTCAATTGACTCTCCCCCATGAGTCGGCCCCCTGTTCTCCGGTTCAAGCCAATTTCCCGAGGACGGCAGATCCACCTCCTCTGAGACCTACTCTTTTACAGGGACAGGGTCCACTACTCTATGAACTCGTGCCGGCTCACCCTCCCCCTCCCCCTGGGGCGGACAGCCAAATGCAGCCCCCAATTGGGGCTAATGGCCAGGGCCGGTCTGGCACAGACAGGTTTTTGAACCGCCTCCATGATAGGCAGCTCACACTCATACCAGACCAGCCAAAGTACGGGTGCGTTAGACTGCTACGCTATCTGCCAGCCTGGTTTCTGCTTTTCAACTGTATGGTCCACCAACTGGGCAGCACAGTCCTTGATGTGAGTGCATTTCAATGCAGGTTGTGCCTGTGCCTGTTGCAATGATTTTCAAGGTTTTTCCATGATGCGTTGGAACCCTGCATTGTGTGTTATTCATGTCCTTGCAGTTCCCACGATTGTAATTTCTGCTAACATTCCCTATTTTTCAGCTCTTTCCACCGCCTCGATGCGACCTTCCTAATTTTTTTCCAGCTTTGTCCAAATGAAGTCTGAACAGGCGGGAGCCAAATGTGTGTTTTGTCAGATGCTGTGCATCCGCCAACACAGCTCAGAGTTATACTTGCGAAACAGAGAACACATTTGACACTGTAAAAAGTAATTCCAAAACCCAAGAAAAGACACACAGCCGATATATGCTGTGTTGGCCTGGTTGGCCATATATCAAGACTTTGGCGCCGTCATAATGGAAAAAAAAGAATTTTTGGTCCATTGCACCATAAAAGCTCAACCTATAAAATATGGAACCCTGGTTGCAAGGTTTAATTTTTAAATTAGGTTAATTAGACCAAAAGTAAACCTTGTTTTTACTCTGTTTTTACCTTTAGTAACGTCCCCCTTCTATTGACATGGTAACTAGGTGCGAGTTTCGGGGAGGTGTGGGGAGGGGCGTGGGTCCATGTGTGAAACGCCGGCGTAAACAACACAAACTGTCCCGACAATTTGAAGCAAGATTTTATACAGACATACAATTTTATTCAAGATGGAAAGATTTTCTGCGCTGCAGTGTTTGAGAGCATCGATGGAAAGCGACGAAGACAATAACTGACGAAGAGTAAGTAACTATATTTGATTTGCCATGTTATCAAATACTCGTATTCAATATATGAATTCCGTGTGTGAAATTGCAGCGTAAACAATGTCCCGACATTATATCGGATCTCTGTGTTTACGGTTGCGAGCTGCCAGCAACAGACGGTGTATGCTGATATTTATTTGATTTACCATATTTTCAAATACTCGTGAAAATATATGAATTCCACGCTATACGAAAAAAATCAGAATCATTGCGGACTGCTGCGAATAATTAACGGGAGGATATTTAACCAGCTGGCATTCTGTTTTCGGGCGCTTGGACATTATCTAGCTTAGCTTGATAATACCTATTGTGATTAATGTTTCTTGCCTCTAGAACTTGTTTGTGTGCTTATTGTGGTTTAGATTCCCAGCGTTTAGTTTATTCCGAGATTTTGGATACGTTTTGTTTGTTCCTGATCGTTGGTTATTTTGTTTTGTCTTGTTTATGTCTTTCCGTGTCTTCGTAGACACGGATTTTGCTTTCGTTTTCCTACAGACGTTTAAAGATGAATATCTTAAACTTTTGATCATGTGCCTGTGCCCAATGCCAGACTTTGGATGTTGTCAAACTGGCTTCTGTTAGTCGCAAGAAATGCGTAGGCTACTCTGCAAGATGTCTTTGTCTGATGGCTTGACCATGATCTTTCAGGTGTGGATCATGAATATTCAGTAAGTCAGGGAACGGCGCGGTACTCCAGAGTCAGATGTTGACATGAAAGACTGTAAATCATTGTCGGGCTGAGGGCTTCCGCTGCAGGGCGCTTCCTCTGCTTCTCCACCTCTTTATTACGCGCCATTAAAAAACATCATTCACCTTTATATGACTTCAGTATTTCCCTGTTCTGGCTTACAAATACTTCCAAGAATTATTCCTAGTTCATGATAGAATGCCTTCCTCTGGGGAAACTCATTTGTTTACTTTCAGTCGTCCGTATTTTCTGAATCATGATTTTTCTGAGGAATATCTTTCTTTTTTTTATAACTATATTTTTGCATGCTCCACTGAAAATCGCCATAGAAAAACAATCATTGTCAAAATAAGATACTTTTTTTCTAGCAAAATGGCTGCTAATCAAATATTAAACAGTCATTTCGATGTAGATTTGCGATTGAAATTCAACATTTTATCAGTACACAACATAACTAAATCAGCTTGGATTTGAAATTTGTTGTTCTCTTTTTTGACCTGGTGCAGAGCAACAGCATGACTCATCACATAAAATATCAAATGTATACACAATAAAGCCTCCAAAACAACATTTTAATAAAATTTGTGCACCACAATACTACAACAAAAGTGAAAGCTTCCTAAAGTGGTATTATCAGATAAAAATCTAAAATAACAAATGTTTTGATATGAATGGATTGTGTGTGTGTGTGTGTATGTGTGTGTGTGTGTGTGTGTGTGTGTGTGTGTGAGAGAGAGAGAGAGAGAGAGAGTGTGGGGAGTGAGAGATAAAGAGAGATACTGAAATGAGACCTTGTTGCTAAGAGACAGAAATGCTATTGCAGGGTTCAGCGATAGAAACCTGGGCCCGTATTCACAAATAATTTTATTTTACCACTAGGAGTACTTCTAAATCATACTAAAACCTTTTAGTTAGGAGTCCCACCTTAAAGCCTATTCACAAAGCTGCAAAGACAAACTCATACTAAGGAATTCCTAGAATTTTCAAGCTAAGAGTGAGGGCGGGGTTGACGTCGTTGCTATGGATGACGTTGTTTCTCATGAACGAGCTTACTCAGAATGCCCACAGCGATTGGCTGATATAGGGGATGGGTCTCTGCCCGCGATTTCAACCTAGCAAATAAATGATATGCTACTGTAAAGGGGTATGTAGGACTACCTGTTCCTGTTATATTCTAGTGGTGTAACGGATCGCAGTTGATCCGTGATCCGTACGGATCAACCCCCACGGTTCGGCACGCATATGATCCGCGGATTAATAGCTAAATTGAACCATCATAGAGAAATACAGTTTTTCTGCCGCTGTTACGTTTTAAAAAAACAATTCCCTAAATCTCGATGCAGAGATTGTTTTTCATACTAAATGCCTTTCTGGGAGGCAGAACGCGACCGAATTAAATAAAATTGAAACATTAGCGATCTTTTAATTTTTTATTAAATTAATTCAGGCATAAAACCACCCTAGTTAAATCGCCTAAGGCGTACTGAATCTAAAAATGTATTTTGTGAAATTTTCGAATAAAGATTTAGTGAAATAACTTACATTGAAAAACTGAAATTATCATTCATTCAATTCCTTGAGAATAGTTGAAAAATGCGCCTTTGGCCCTCGTTATTATTATTTTTGCTGATCCGAAAAATGATCCGATGCACCCCTATTATATTCTAATAAAGATTCTAAAATACAAATGTAGGCTACGTGTCACTGATTTAACATGAAACCAAGAATACTGACTAGTCAATTGGTTACATGTCTGCATCTCGTAAACAATCAGCGGGTATCTATATATAATATATATAATATAATATATATATTACCCTCGCGATTGAGGCGGTACCTTTTTATGAGCTCTGTATCATTCAATATCTCCAAAGTGTTTACGCGATTGCGAGGAAGATTGCCGGCAGCAGCCATTTTCAGATCGCTGTCAGTAGGTCTTTAGCGACTTAGAAGTCCTCTTGACTGCTTCTCCTGGACTTAGGAGCTGTTTTTAGCTCTCAAACCTTTTGTGAAATACTCTTATCCCAAAAATGTAGGAGTCCTTTATTTTTCGGAGTTGCTCCTAAATTGCGGAGTTACGACCAACTTTTACCCTTAAAATGCTTTGTGAATACGGGCCCTGGACTCATTCAACATTTGTCCTTAACAGACAAAGTACACTGGACACGAGTGTGTGTCTGCAACTTGAAAAATAATCAACGTGCCTACTGTAATCAATCATGTTATTTACAGAAATCACGTGTAAAAAAAAAAAAAAAACTTTATGGGCTATATTTTTAAATAAAATGTTAATGTTGAGTTAATTTATAATACACAAACACACACACACACACACACACACACACACACACACACACTTACTTTAATTTGGGATTTTTTGTTTTATAAAGGACAAGCTTTAAAACGATGAGTCATTTGTGGGTCATCCAAATTTTGACAAAGCTAAATCTAAAGTTTCAAGGCACTGAACATATATGCATCACTTATCCATAACAACAAGCATGAATTTGATAAAGTCATCATATGTAATGCATTCATATGGATTATTGCAATGGAAATATATCCACTATCTTAATAAAGTGAACTTCCCAAACTTTGGACACTGAAGTTTGACCAAATCTATGAGGTATGAGGCATTTGAGGGCATTTGTAAAACAAAGTGCCGACACTGATGCTTATGATGAAATCTGCGTATGCAATCAATGAATACACTGATTTGGATGTTTCAGAAAAGTTAGCAAAACAATGTTTACACCTTCTTTAGCTTTTGTTTTCTTTCTATTAGAACTACTTTTTAAATTGATTTGATAGTGGGCTATTAATTTAACTGCAATGGATATTATGCATCGAGTAGCACTACTCAATATGTAGTAGTGTCTCAATGTCTCCATTGTCCCCATGTCTCAATAATGATGGATTTTCTAAGATGGATCTTACAATGCATCGTTGCTTAAGTGCAAGCTGTCCACAGTTTCCCAAAACGTCACGTGGAGTACATAGCAGGAAACAAGAGCCAAGCAAAAGGGCTCCATAGACTAAAAGGGATGGCTATTCAATCTAAAAATAATCCATACCACAATAGTTCATGTTGTGGAAATGATCTTTAAAACATTTATTTTGCCTACGTTCGAACAATGTCCTTGTACAGTGTCCGCCCCGACATTCTCAGCAATGTACATAGGCTATACGTTTCTTCCACACAAACCTAATTTTAAATTGAAAATACCAGGGTATTGATTTTTAACAAATAATGCACATGCGTATACAGTTGTTCATTGTAAACCAAAATGAATTTTTAAAGATTTTCATTTTGCTTTCAATAGTTTTTATAAATCAGTGCAGTTAAAAAATATCAGTACAGATGGCTCAATAGCACTTACAAATCAAATCAGCATGCTTACGTATCATATTTGCCAATCCTCCCTTTTTTCCCGGGAGTGACCTGTTTTTCATTCCCATCTCCCGGATGTCTCCTGGGCACTCATTTCTCCCGTATTGTTATCTAGTTTCAACAATGACAGCCTTAAAATGAACGTCCCGAATTTAGCTAGTTAGTAAACAAACAACAACAAAAAAAAAAACACAATATAAAACCATGCCATCTGTTTGTGTAATCATTCAGTGTGTTAAAACTATAGCTTCTTATCTAGATATTTTTTAAATTGAAGTATGACTGAAAGGGGGTCTTATTTTTTGGCCTCGTTAGATGGCTACCAATCTGCTTAGCTAGCCATTAGTCTGAGCTAAAGCTGTATGAAATCGACATCTAGTAGTTGGAACATGCCCCGACAGCGTAAATGGGACCCTCACAAACCAATGTCCATATTATTTACAGTATAACCATGGCTCTCTCCTCAAAAACAATAGTAGTAATAGCAGTAGCAACAGGTAGCGGTAGTTGACAAATGGCAGAATGTAGCTCAATCTCAAATAGAAATAATTGAGCTCCACCCCTTGTTTTACTGTAGGGGCATGCCCATTCCTAACCTCAGTCGAGGTACGAAATTGCTGTCTTTAATCCCAAATTTAATGCACCGTCATATAAAAGTGGATTAAGAACTAACAATGATGTGCAGTACCACACCAAATCTCTGAACGTACGTTTGCAGCTTACATTTCAAAAATAGTTCCTTTTTAAGTGCTAAATTTGCACACGGGGTGGCGGATGACAATCCCTGCTTTCGAAAAGTCTGGCGTCTGGGCTGTTTCTCCCTACGCTGCCATGCTTCCCACTCCTCATTCAGATGACTGACTGAACGAGAGGCAGCAGGATGATGAGAGCATTGGATGCGGTTGTCTCCCAGTTTCAGCCCTGGTCAGCTCTAGCCCTTAGTCCCGGGAGCTAGGCCCAGGTGTTTCTTTCTGTCTTCTGGACAGGAGCCGTCTTTTGGCTGACTAGACCGCTCTCCTCCCATTCCGCTCAACGATGTCACAAAGCAATCATCAAGCAGGTAAACAGGATGTGCAATGCCCAATTCCAGCCTCATTTCATTTATTTTTGAATTGTACATAGAAATGTCTGCATGTGCTGTCTGTTTCTAACTTTCTTTAACCAATCGTGAAACTTTGCTCTACACAGCATGACGCAATGATTGGTTGAGTCGTTTGGTTGAGGTAGTGTGGCCTTAAAGCCACAGCCAGCAGTTTTTTATTGGATGTACAGAAGACAAATCACATAATTAAACAGTGTGCGGTTACATTCCTTTTATTCCACTTCCAATACTCTCACTGTGCACCTGTTTGCATTATTGGATTTGTGTCTGTTCATATTCTCTCTTTATTGGATGTACAAAATCGCTCTGCCCGAGATGTGGTACGATTGAGCACACAGAAACGTATGGACATCGCCTCCTTTCATTGCAGTCTTTCAAACCTGACGGTTGTAAAGCTCCCCCATTGTTGTCGTATTGTTGTTTAATTGACCGTATTCACACCAAGAAACAAGGATGGGGCTATTTGAAGATATCCAACAAAACAAAACAAGAAAAAAAAGAACATAAAAGTGGCAATTTGAAATGGAGTTATAAATCTCTCTCTTGAAATCTCTTTATTTTTTGTCAAAAACAAATTGGAAATGAAAGAGACCATAAAATAAAGACTAAAGCGACTAGACCAATATGATCCCATGGCTGAACGCTGTCCGGCGGCCTCAACAGAAATCCGCAATTGCTCGTCTCCGAATGAAATGCTGCAATATCCCTTTTTCTTTGTCGGTTTCACTTAACTCCTGGACGGCGATTGAACTGTTGCGGCAGAGGTGTAATACACTTGATTTGTTGTTTTATAGATCACAACAAACAATAGCCCAAAAAACGAGGAAAGATTGCTGGGGGGAGAGATGGTTTATAGGATCGTGAAACACAACGGTTATGTGTCGAACCGCGAGGTGATTGAGACTGCTATGTTTGATGGTGACACAGAAAGTCATTCATGGTCATTTATGTTTTTCATTTCATTCTACTTATTTATATATATATATATTATTTTTTTTACTTGGCCCACGTTTATTTGGGAAAGGCTGGAATAGGTTATGGCCAAGCGATTTATTCACATCCTGTTATACTACTTCTTTGACAGATTGTTCTGTGTGGCCATCATTGATGCAGATATGCACATAGTGAAAATGTGTTGTGTTTTGGACAGTAATGGCATTGGGGTGTTGACAGTATGCATGCACACAGGTACTTAGTAAGTGTTCATTATCTAAAAGGTCAAAAAAGACAGTCGGAATGACAGGTTCTACCCTTTACAATACTTTTCAGAGCACCATGGTTCAACAGTTAATTGAACAGAAATTGTGCTATCACAGCCTCTTTCAAGGTATATTTCCCTGTTTGCCAACAGTGGGAATGATTTTCTCATCATGTAGGCACATGTGGCTGAGGAATGGTGTTTAGCTATAGACTTAATTATAGACTAAAAAGGCACAGACCTTTCCTATGTGGATTCCACTGCCAGAAGGACCAGGTAAAGTCACATTTTGGTTGTGGATGTACACAACAAAGCCCTTTTTTTTTTTTTTTTTTTTTTCAAATTTTGTTTCTGATTTTATCCCATTTTCTCCCAATTTGGTAGCCAATTAGACCCGCTATTTTTACGTCAATCCCCCCCTAGTAATGTGAGTTCGCTGCCGTAGTCCTGTGACTGGTAGTGACGAAGCGAAGTGACGCCTCTTACGAGACGGCACCCGCAGGCCGTCGACCGTAACCCGGTACTACAGGGCCACTATACGCAGCGAACGTCACGTCGGCTCCCCTCCCCCCTCCCTGGGGCGGACAGCCAATCGCCGCCCCCTGGTGGCACTCCCGGCCAGAGCCGACACTTGGCGAGATGGGGAATTGAACCCCGGTCTCCATGGCCAGCGTCGGACGTTGTAACCACTGGACCACGCGGGAGGCCAACAAAGCCCTTTTTAGGGAAAGCATTGCATTGACAGATGTTGTGCTACCTGATCAGACTGGCAAAAATAAATGAGCCATCAGCCATGTGTGATGTTTTTTAATATATATATTTTTAATTGTTTCAGATTTTTTCTCCCAATATAGTTAGGGTTAGGGTTAGGCCCTCTATTTATGTCCATAAATATAGTTAGGGTCAGGGTTACGCCCTCTATTTATTTCCTTTTACTCTTGCTACACGAGTCCGCAGCTCGTCTCTACGAGGCAAGCTAATTCTCAGTGGGCAGGGAACACCGCCTTGTTCGAGATGGAATTCGCCCACACCCACGTTCTGGAGACACCCTTACATACTTCACGCCGAACCCGGCTTGCCCTCCCCCCAGAGTGGACAGCCAAATGCCGCCCCCGATCGGGGCTAACAACCAGGGCCGGCCTGGTAGAGACAGGTTTTTCAAACCGCGTCCCTGACGGGCAGCGCACACTGTATTGGACCAGCCAAAATACAGTGCGTTAGACCGCTACGCTATCTATTTGTGATGTTTAAACTCAATGTTTATGTAACCACCATATGCATCTGTTCCTGCAGCTTTGTCCTATTTCTGGAAGAGTACATGCATTTTAATTCAAGTTTCTGGCTGTACAATCTACATGTCCGATGGGCATGTCCACGTTTGGACATCTTTCAACAGCACAGCTTTTAGCAAGTGATGGTGAATGAACCATGATTTACCTGGCTGGTTGATCAAAACAAAACCAACACAAAACTTTTTAAGACAAACATCCACATTATTTTATTAATGCATACAGCCTGTTTGTTGACTCCAACTCCCCCCCCCCCCAGGGGCAGAGAGGTGATTGAAACAGAGTTGATGGATGTACTGTAGTCCATCTTGTTTTCTACCAAGAGCTAGGTCCTCCCTACCCATTGCCCTACAAATTTGTAGACTAAATATAAATGGCAAATCAAGATGTCTGCGTCTCATTGCACGGGGTGTGCCCACGGGGTGCCCCTGTGGTCATTCAGGCACCCACTGTCTGCCTGCACAAGCCCCACATGGAGTTTGCTCCTCCAACTGTGCAATCTTAACTGGTGGACTACAGATTGAAAAGGCAGTGGCAGCCATAATGTGTATTCGGGGGGAAGTGTGTGCTTTTTTTTGCTCCTGTAATGACAGAGGAGGCAAATTGGGAGACAATAGGGTTTTGTTTTCTCATCCTTTGATGCCACTTTCAGACTCACTTAATTTAATTTCCTGTGTGCTCGTGTGATTGGCACCAGTGATTGACTCTCAGAAACTAACATGAGACAAAAAATTATGTTCTACTGATTTATCATATAACCAGTATAATGTGCAGCATATCCCACATATTTATTTTTTCTGTCCGTTTCTGCTCCATACATGAGGTTGTCCTTTATTTTTCAGGTTACATGCAATTAATCACACAGACAATATTTCCTCAATGTATTGCTAACACAAAAAAGTGTTGGAGTGTGTTGGATCTTGGAATATTGTTTTAATCAGACTTGTATCATTCATTCTTGGTGTTATTGATGATAGGTGCGTTGCTGTGTGCTATGTGACCATGCAAAAATACTCAAAATAGTAATAATAACAGAATTAATGCGATCTAAACCCAGATGACGACAATAACAGGGACCACATATCAGAATGGATATTTAAATTAATGGGAAATGTATAAACACAAAGCATCAAGTCAATGTGTGTTCAATAATATTGACAATTTTGACTGAAATTGCTTTTATAATATATGGTTACTATCTCCTCTTGTGGCTGGCCCTGCACCATTTTATTAGCTATGATACAGAGTAATGTGACAGAATATGTGAATGTCATGCGTTGTACCCTCTGAGAATTAACTCGTAAATGAAATACAGTAAAGGTATATTACCACTTGGCTGAAGTAGAATACTTTTTTTATCACTTTGTCTGCAGTAGTCTGCTTCACGAGAACTAGCTAGTATTTCTGGTGGAAATAACTTATTGTTTAATTCCTACATCGGAAGGAATTCCTGCATAGACGGATCTGCCTTAATACAGTGTGCTACCATCTCGCCCTTGTGCTTTCGCTCGGTAATTAAGCAGGAAATGGTTAACTGGAAGATAAAGGCCTTTTCTCTTCAGCAAAGGACAGTCATGCTTCACCAGAATGGGACAAGAAGGCAACCGCACACAATCAGCGCTGCAGCGAAGCCAGGAGGATTTCCACAGACGGCATGCACACCTTCGAAACCACATAAGATGTTTTCTCCACGCTGGAACAAAAAGGACCCACTCACTGCATGCATCAGCACTGGGAACTGCATCGGAGTAACAGCGCCGGGACCGACCACTAATTTGGCCATTTCCAAAACCCCAGAATGGAGGAGACTTCAGGTAGCGGCAACTTAACATGTAATTACATGACCAATTTAAAACCATAACCTATATAGACTAACTGAGATTGGAAATGTGTACTCACAATAGCTGGATGGTCTACTTTTGGCTATGACAGCACCGAGCACTCTCCGATAGCACATAAAGAAAAATTGTGTGGCTTGCCGCTCGCGCCCATAGTGTACGTAAGAATGTTATATTAAAGTGTGGTATGTGTTGACATGTATTAGACCAATGACACGGGCGATTCATTATTTGACAAATACATCAACCAATAAGAAGCACTTTTGAATCTTCAAGCGTGATTTAATGAAGAATTTAGTGTTTTTCTAGTAAAAAGAAAGGAGACTTCAAAAGGAGGATAAATGTGCCGGAGCAGAGGATCGTGCACTTGAAAACTGGACTGTCCGTCATAATGCCAGACGTATGGCCACCCTACCAACCACGCATGTGGAAGTTCTCCAGTAAGTCTAACGAAACATTTCAGGCAATAGCTAAGCTAGCCTAGTCATGATATACATATACATATACAGACCATCACACAAACCCTCACATTCCTAGACGTACACATCCACCCCTTTTTCCCCCTTTGTTTATTTGCTGTACACTATTTAGTGTGTCAAAATAATGCTTGGGTTCCGTTTATTTGTTCCGTTGTTGGTTTTATTATGTTTAATAAATATTTTTTGTTAAACAGTGTGTCTGTTTTCATGTTACACAAACATGGGAACACAGACAAAATAGTCTATTCCAAGAACTCCAAAATCCTTCACACTTGTGTATTGTCAATATTTGTAGCTTTGAAATGACATATTCATATATTCATAATCCATACGCAACTCATCAAATGAGACTGATTAGAATTATTTAATTTCATGAGAAGGTGTGGTTAAAAACACACCTGGCCCCTACACAAATCAAGCTTTGGCCCACCAGAAATCAAATCTCTGTTTTGTTTGCGCAGTTTTCGTAGCTTGCATTCACAACGCTATTGGGACTAAAACTGAGTAACTGATTACCTGGCATGTTTTAAAACTGAACAAACATGGAGAAAGTTAAGTAATTTGGGGGAAAATAAGCTGGATTGGGCTATAAATCAGAGAGACTGTTATAATTCATCTGGTTGGTTCATGTATAATGCGCAGAGGCATGTCATCAACTATATTTTAATAGGATCATTTGAACAGGATTGTTGGCTGTCCTCATTCATTAAGGGGCTGGTTCTGTGCAGCCTGAAGGTAATTGCTGCGGTGTGTGGCTCAATTCCGTAGCACTGCTGCTGTGCCGTTTTATTTATTCCGTTTTTATCTTATATTTTTTATGTTTCTTTATCACCAATCCCCACTTTCGCTATAAAGAGTGATGCTCTGCATAACAGGTCATTAAAGTTTCCCAGGGCAGAAGAGAGCAACAAAAACGTCCCCATGCCCCATTGAACAGGGATTTACAATGAGGATAAAAGCATCTCGTTCTAAAGGTGACGATGGCCTTACTGCCCCAAGGCTTTTACTAAACCGCCAACTTCTGGTTTTATCTTAAGCTCTCATCTGTAACGCCTGGGGCGAACTGACATCTCTGCATCCTTGGGCAGGTGGGAGAGCTCTCGTGTCACTCACAAATGGCCTCTTTTGCGATACAAAACGTATATTTTTTTTTAAGTGTCCTTAAAACAAACAACATTCATATGTAGGTTTATGCCATATTGGCGAAATCAGAAGTCTGTGACTTCATTATCACTGATGAGAACCATAATATCCCATTCTGGGGATGAAGATGTTACATTTCTCTGGTTCGGATGAGTAACAACACGGAGGCGTTCTCTAAAATGAATGAACACTCATGCAGAAAAGAACCGTTTAGCTCATTGAAATAGTCCCTTGGTACAAATAAATCCTAATTTCTTAGAGGACCCACAGCTATGAGAGAATTTGGTGGCTGTTTGCCTGAAAGTGTCTTAATTGATCAGTTTTTTCCTGTTAGTTTATTTTTCAAGTGCCGCAGAAATGGATTTGTGTTGTTCCACTGCCCCGTGACTTAGAATGCCAACACTTTGAATAATTACAGGGAAAGAGAGTGCACACTATGCAGTCTACCCGTTAACATCACGCCGGTGGCATTCAGTCTGAAGAAAGCCCATTCTTCAGCACTTCTTCAGTGCAGAAGAAGCGGTTTAATCTTATTATTAGTTACTTTAGTATCCAATTGTTTGATAATCATGATTTTTGCATGGAAATGAATAGATGTACAACAGCACATTTTTGGAAGAAAATTGCTGAATTCGTTTAAACCTGTTCATCTGGCCAAGTGCTTCGGAGGCAGTTTTCAAAAGAATAGAATATAGGCCTATATACGTCAAACTCCTGCATGCATGCCACACCCACATCAGCACATCTTGGTGTGCTATTTTCATATATGACCCCAAAAAAGGAAAACATAAAAACCAACATAAAAACCAAAACAATTCTCTCTCTCCCAAAGCACAACAGGTTGTGCCTTCATAAAGGCAACTAGACACACCTGGGCTGATTACTAATAAACCTATGAGGCTCCAGTCTGCAGGCTTAGCCACTGGCTTTTGGAGAGCAGCAGGGAGCTTTTGAAGACAGTGGGAAGCTCTGACAGCAGACAAAAAAGGAGAAGTAATCCTCTCTTCTCTTTTCCCGTACCTCCAGGCATCATAAATGCAATAAAAATGACATGGGCTGCCATGTCTAACTTGTGCTGCCAATCCAGTACATTCTTCCATCACTGCAGCATCACCATTAGAACAAGTCTCATGTTTGACCAATCAATCAATGACCAATCAATGCAGTTTGATGAATCAATGCATATTGACGATGGACAGGGAATGATCACGGCACATGTTGCAATTTACTCCACTGCCACCCATAATACAAAAATACATCCCTACCCCACAAAAGAGTGTGTTTCAAAGATTTTGTTTCAGATTTTATCCTATTTTCTCCCAATTTAGTAGCCAGTTGCGTCCTGTCTTTTCATGTCAATCCCCCCCTCATATTGTGAGTTCGCTGCCGTAGCCCTCAGACCTGAGCCCAAAGCCTCCTCCGAGCCAGCCGTAGACTGTAACTCCGGTGCACTAGAGCCACTCCTATACGCAGCAAACTCATGCCGGCTTCCCTCCCCCCTCCCTGGGGTGGAGAGCCAATTGCTGCCCCCTAATGGTACTCCCGGCCAATCAAACCCCGGTCACAGTGGCCAGAGTCTAACGTTGTAACCGCTAGACCACCTGGGAGGCCCTAAATGGAGTGTGTTTCAATGTCCCTACGCGTATCTTTGAAGTGCAAAAATACAGCTGTCACGCAACCTTGCGACATTTCCTCAGTGTGCTGCTTCTATCTGTTTTATGACAATAGAATGGATATTTTCCTTATGCAGTAGATCAGAACAACAAATGCAGGCTGCTAAAAGTGTTTCCTCTCTAATGGTGCGAGAGGCTGGTGTGGCAGGTGGTGGAAAACTGATATGTACGCTTCCCGGTGTTTACCTCTATGCCCATACATGGAGTTCCTGCGTCGTCACCGTTGAGATTGACAATCAAGCCAATGCCCAGATATTGAGTTCCACTGCAATCGTGAAATTAACAACACTTGTTCCCCATTCACAACGCCCAGCTGCAGCGAATCAACACACGGATTGGAGGCGCAAGAAAAGGGAAATCACACACACACACGGGAGAGTACCTTAACTGGGAAATCAACGGAGGATGTGAGTAGAGAAAGAAAGAAAGAAAGAAAAAGAAAGAAAGAAAGAAAGAAAGAAAGAAAGAAAGAAAGAAAGAAAGAAAGAAAGAAAGAATATTAACGCTTTGTGTATGATCTTGTTTGGAAGGAAGAAGCTGCTGTGTGCCATTACCCATTACCCGTGACTGTCTGAGAACCCGCCCCGTGTTTGACCCTCGCCTGCCTGACTTCCCTCCGCCTAGCCCAACCCTGGACCGTCTGAGATTCCGTCTTCATGTGCCGAACCCTGCTTATGGATATCAACGAGTCGATTGGAATGTGGATTGGACTGTTTTGTTACGATTAACTTGGCACTAACAAACAGCTGAAGGCCATTTGGAGGCCTATTTAAAGGACTCGTTCATGACACACTGGGGAGGAGTAGGAAAGTGTTTGTGAATGTGTAGAGATAACAGTGAAGTCGAACAGTTGACTAGCTGGGATTTTGAGAGAGTGTTAAGAGTGATTTTGATTGTTTATTGTGTTTGACCTGGATTGTGTGAGGACTCCCTTTGGATATTGACGCTGGACTGGATTACGGAACTGACCTGAATTTGGAATTGGATTTTGGACCACGACGACAAGTAGGATTTTGGACTTTGTGTGTTGGATTCCCCGAATACCCCGCCCTTTGTTTTGTGTGTATTTTGTATTTGTTTAATAAGTTATTGTTTTGTTTATATACTGCCTCCTCCGGGTTATTTACCCTGCCTACGCCCTCTGCAAGGTCCATGCATGTCGCACAACCCCTAGGGACACCACAATATATACTGTATATTTTTTTTTTCTTCTTTTCTGTATGTTCACTAGAAAACTGGCAGCACAATTATTAACTATGCACAATAATGGATACATTTCAATTGATTGATGGCTTGATAGCTGGCACGCAGCTAAATGTTTTTTTCTTAATTTTTGAAGGCTGGATGTGCTTTTGGTGTCAATGCCCGCTCTCATTTAGGTTTCTAATTTGCATTCTCTTGGAGGTGCAAATCAGCCTATTCTTTGCAAATTTGATGAAGTAGTTAGGCAGTGTGGCATAAACAGCCAGAGGGTAACTTTTTTAAGGAATGGGCACACAGAATATAATTGGGGATGCTCATTTAATATAAAATTACACTCTCCTTATAATGTGTTGGGCACTGATGCTCCAGGCACCTTTAGGAAATTATTCATTCTAAAATTAATCATTTCCAGTTCAATTTTTAAAGTTAACTTTTCCTTTTTGCCTATTTGCAGTACTCCTTGTGTTATGAAAACATAATTTCTTTGTTGGCGTGTACAGTATATCGCACATCCGCATGTGGCTAATGTAGTGCAATAATTTTTATCATGGTCTCCATTTGCTTGCAAATAAAGATCATAAAAGATACATTGGAAAAGCACAGTGCATTGGAGACTCAAAGATAAGGGCAGAGTAAATAATAATTAAACTAGATGTTTTGTTTGTGAGGTAGGGCCGTTCCCGATAGAGGCTAGACCATTGTTGTAAATGTAAATCAGTCAAGTGCTTGGTGGTGAACAGATATCTGGGCCCACTTCTGATTCACGGCAACAGGGAAGCCATTTTATAATTATGACCTAAAAAATGTAGCAGTGGTACCATGCAGCTAAACAATGCAATCCCAAATTAAACCAACATTGGGTACAAATTGGTGTATTTACACATGAAATGTAAATGCATTTTACTCTGACCATGGTGTGGGTAATTTGGACTTCTATTTGAATCGATTTCAAAACTACTGACACTATATGTAGGAGAGCATGCCAGTCGCAGTGGTGGAAGAGTAAAACCACTTCATAAAAGTGCAATTCTGTTCTCCTGCTTTCAAGTCCGGATAAAAAGATTTGTAGGCAGGAGGCAGCGCATGGGACCAGTGCTCTGGTACTCCCAGAAGGGAGTAGCACTCGTGTAGTACTGGCTCAGTCACTCTAATGCACCGGAGCAAGTGACAAAGTTGAGTTTTGAATAGATGCTACTTAATCCATATGTAATGAAACAGATTTGAATACTGTATGGATTATTTATGATGAATGTTGTCCAAATGAAACTCAAAAATAGCTTATAGTTTTATTGTCATCGATCTATCTAAAAGCTAAAAGCTAAATTCTTGTCTGACCATAACGCCTGGTTCAATCAGAACTCCAATGCCGATCTCTGATTGGAATGAGGTATTAAGGTCAGATGAGAACAACATTGTGGTTTTTGGCCATGCATACCAGTCAGGAGAAGAATGCTTATGTTGAAAGCGCTCTATACCTATGGTGAAATATGGTGGTGGATCTTGGATGTTATGAAGTATTTTACATCTACTGGTCCTGCGGCTCTTGTTAATTAGATTATTAAATTACAATGAAAGACATTTTGCTACGAACCTACATTTTACATTTTGTTTTGAGCAAACATAACACATAAATGGTATTGTTTATTTTATACAACAATTTTTGTTCATTTTAATAAAGGGTGCCAATAATTCTGGACTTGACTGTATGTGTTATTCACAGACACCCAGCCTCAAAGTTACAGCATATGCAATTTTCAATTAGCTGAAATTGTTTTCTGTAAAAATATGTAAAAATCATATAATATAGAATATATTTATCTAGTTGGCAGATACAGACAACAGCTCCTCTTTTAGATTTTTTTGTCCCTGACCCATAATTCTGTGTACTTCATGCACCCTTACAAATCTGGAAAAACCTTTGGCAAATCTGGATTTTTTATTGATTTTTTATTTTGTTTCTGATTTTCTCCCATTTTCTCCCAATTTGGTAGCCAATTACACCCGCTATCTTCAATTCAATCCCCCCCTCGTAATGTGAGTTTTTTTGCCATTGCCCTGTGAACAGTAGTGACAAAGGCGAAGTATCGTCTCCTCCGACACAGCACTCGCCAGGCCCTCGACCGTAACCTGGTACTACAGAGCCAGTCCTCTGCGCAGCAAACATCAGAGCCAACTGGCCGGGAGTGCCAGAGCCGAAACCCGGTCGACGTGGCCAGTATCGAACGTTGTAACTGCTGGACCACACGGAAGGCCCTTGGTTGCCGGATTTTGTCTGGATTATTACAGGCACAGTTTAAGTGCCTAGTATTCCTTTGTCCTCTCCATATATGCTTTTGTACAAATATCTATGATAATAGAAGCCCCATAAAATGAAATATTCAAGGGATTCAAGGCAACTGTACAACAGGGGACGTGTCGTGTTCATTCACAGTGATCTGAAATCAATATTTCCAGTCTCTATGGTTTCATCACTGTTTGACTGATTGTTTGTCATGAATGTCCTGCAGATGGGGAAACGGGGGCAAACAGACTGTCTGCCAAGGGAATTGTCTCATTTGGCAGCTAGGAAACAATTACGGTTTGTCTGTCAAAAAAGCAACAGAATTATCCCAGATGATCCGTTGAGAAATTCCCCCAAGCTAGGCGCTAATCACTTGAGTTAATTGATTAATAAGTCAGCCGTTTGCCAGTTTGTCATTGTCTGATGCAGTCCAATGCTTCTCAAAACTGGGTTTTTTGGAAGGTGGAGGTAATATTATATTGCTGGTCAATCCATATTAAAATGCGGTTCATACCTTAGATGCAACAGTCTAATTTGTAAAGAGTGTGATTCCCAACTGTACATTTTGTATTTCATTTCCTATTCAGTTATTTTCATATACTCATATTTGTTCTCTTAAAGTAATTCGTTGAAGATAGCAGCTGCTCTCAAGTCAAATCAAGTGAAGTCGTATTATCCTATTTAGGGAAATTAATTTGGTGGCAGTTTCAATGCCATAAAAACATTCAAGTAAAAAAAAAAATGTTATTATAACAGACACAGTACAAATAACACAATAGATCACATCAAACACGACATCACCATAACAATAATGATTTCAAACCTACGTCTACAGTTTTTCTGAACATTTTGACTTTATTGTTCCGATAACAAAGATAATATTAATGCGTGGAAAAGTTGTCAATTAAAAATACTCATTGTAAAACCTATTTCAGGTTCATAAATGGGATTAACAAGGTGAACTAACAAAGATTTTCCAGGTTAAGTTCAGTTAGCAGAACAAGAGGACACAGGTGGGAATTAGTACATTCCAAACTGATGTGAGGAATAATGTTTCGACTCGGATAATTGTCATTGCGTGGAACAGCTTACCAGGTCATGTAATGCCTGTAATGTAATGTAATGTAATTAATGTAATTACAATAATTAATGTAAAATTAATAATAATTAATGTAATGTAATGCACTTGGGGTGTCCAAGTCCAGGCTTGAAGCAGTATGGAATATTATCTAGACTCCAGATAAATGATGGGCCTAGATGAACGGCCTGCCGTCATTATGTATGCTTATAGCCTTATGTCTGTTTTTTTTCCCCCACATTATCCTAGAACACCAACACGCTGGATCTCATCGCCTGACATTTCTGCCAGGAATGGATTTACCCCGACAGGTTATTGTTCCCAAGGTCAAAGTCTGCCTTCAATCAGAAACACCAGTAGATTCCCAGTCTGGTGAATTCTGCAATCTGAACATCAGAAAATTTGCATTACCAAGGCGGGGCCGAACCCACCCTTCTGGCTAGCCCATATTCTACAACTACATCTTGAAACCTGTCTGCTTAGAAACAGGCCTGATGACAGCTGAAAACAACAAAGGTTGTCTGCCCAGTGGCTGTCATATCCTCAAAGTGCATGGGTCTGAGATACAAAGAAAACTCAAGCTGAAGGCTAGTATGATTTTTTGTTTATTCTGCGGTGATGTGCCCAGTTCTTGGGATCCTGGCTATCCCCGCCTGTATCACGCACATGCCACAGCAGGGCCCTCATCCAGGGATGGATCACAGTGAACGCAGTCCTGGATCTGACAGAGACATATTACAATGTCAAATATTATGTTTCAAAAAGCATCAGTGCAGTGAGGCACGCAGGCCCTGAGCAAGAATGCATGAGCACATTGTTGCATGAACAAGGAAATCTGTGAACTTTCAGGAGCACAGTTAAAAGAAGTATCATAAATTACTATGTTCGACATAAGTAGTCTCATGAGACCCTCGTAATATGCAGCTGAATCCTGATAAATTTGCATGCCATTGCATCCATTGCGACATTATGCACTTAAAACTAGGAGTGCCCGATTTCCAGGCATGCAATAAGATACCAACCAATGGACGAGAGGACATTTTAAAACAGGCGTAATTACAATTAGTAGGTACTATCTCAAAAGTAACGATTTGAAGTAACTTCTCATTTCCAGAAGCAGAATATATTCACGACTATACAGCATGCAAACAAATTCATTCACATTCACATCATTTTTGTAAGAATAAGAAATGCAACATATTTTCTCGCCAATTTTATTTGAAGACATCTTTGACTAGAGACATAAAACAGAAAGCACATGTAATTGAATGTGGAAAAGTCTCTATTTATAATGAAAAATAAGTAAACATTCAGGAAGCGCTGTGATAAGATGCCGTTCAGCAAAACAGCCAATTCTTGGAAAAAAAGGCTAATTTAAATAAATATGTAAAACAGGAATGGCATTATAAAATGTAGCCTACATAAAGACACATTGTGAATGCAGAAAAGTAAATCGTAGACTATGTATTGGTCTATTAAGCTATAAATATCCTGTGCAAATGTTTCAGTGTGATGAAAACAAAACATTCACTTTTTCTCAACATATAAAGAGATGAAAGTAAAACAATTAAAGAAAATAAGTATACTGTATGTATGTCAATACAAATGTCAATATGAAATAATCCAAGAGTCATTTGTCGATAATATTGAACACGTTGGTTGTGCCCATGGCAATATGCACTTTTGCACATTAGAAATTGCTGCTCTCCTCCATTCCCTACTCACAGTCAGCACAAACAGAACTCATTGTGATGCTCGTGGTACCATTTCTAAACTTACATCTGTTTATAAATTGTAATTAGATTAACCCCACAACATTGGCCCGCCCAGTTTTACTCACATCGATAATGGCTAATTTCGCAATGATATAGCTTTGGCTCACCCATTCTCACCCATTAGACAAATTGTTATGTGATACATCATAGAATAAGTGGGACACGTGGGTTTCAATGTGCCATTATCATATGTTTTGGGGAGTGATATTTGTGTTAGAGAGGCACCAATATCAAAAAGGCTTCAAAAGTACAGTAGTATTGGATTACAACAATCATTCCCTTTCTTGTATTTAAATTCAAACACAATTGTTTTGAAACAACATATTTAGGAAAATCAAGGTCTGAGGGTGACGTGACTTTCCCAACAGCAACATTATTTTCATTTTAATATATATATATATATATATATATATATGCCGCCATTTAGCAGATGCCTTTATCCAAAGCGATTTACAGTAATGAATGCATACATTTTTCAGTATATGTGGTCTCAATGGGAATCAAACCACAACCTAAACATAGTCAATGCTACAGTATGCTCTACCTAGTGAGCCACACAGAACCACCATTTTATTTTAAAATCACCAAAAAGCTAAAACACATCATGGTGCACCCAGTGTTGACAGGAGTGAGTAAAGACAGTGTGAATAAGATGGCATTAGCTGTATACTATGCAGGTTGGTTAGGCTGGCTTGCATCATTTACTGGAAGAGGAGGGAGGCAGAGTTCTTGTTTTACAGCATGCAATTTGGTGTCGTAGATTTAAGCATCTAATACATAAAATGATCCATCCATCCATCCATCCATTGTCTAAGCCGCTTATTCCTGGTCAGGGTCGCGGGGGGGGTGCTGGAGCCTATCCCAGCATGCGTTCCGGGCGAGAGGCAGGAATACACCCTGGACAGGTCGCCAATCCATCACAGGGCACACACACCATTCACTCACACACTCATACCTACGGGCAATTTAGACTCTCCAATTAGCCTAACGTGCATGTCTTTGGACTGTGGGAGGAAACCGGAGTACCCGGAGGAAACCCACGCGGACACGGGGAGAACATGCAAACTCCGCACAGAAAGGCCCCCGGCCTGGATTCGAACCCGAGACCTTCTTGCTGTGAGGCGACAGTGCTATCCACTGCACCACCGTGCCGCTACATAAAATGATGTCCGACCAAATATATCCTCTTAACTGCAGGTTGTCTAATCTGTGGTCAGCATTGTTTACAGGCTGGCATCATGCATTGGTAATGTAGGAGATTATGAAACATGATTTGTAGGTGTACATGTATTTTCTATACCCGTTTCGGTGCATTGTTCTTTACAAGAGAACAAGAGGCAGGATCCGTGTTTTGAAGGTGTTTTCAAGTCTGACAGTGAGTGATGAGGGCCATTATTTTCTCCACCTTGCGAGTGCTCTCTGAATACAGAAAAAACTGTCTCATTGCCAATGTATTACAGAATTCCCGTTTTAGACTTTGTGTTGTGTTTTGATATTCTGCAAGTGTTGACAAATTGTAACTGATTCCTTCAATGAACTGCCCCACTGACTTTTAACCACTCGTCAAAGTACATTAAGTCTCCCATTACTCCCGTGTGGACACAACTCCACAGGATGCTTCCCTTGACATTTTTCACAATGCTTCCTGTCCTTCGAATATCTGGTTACGAACAAGGGCACCTCTCTTAGGGACCTACAGGAAAATAATTCAGTGAGGTAATTAAAATTTGAGACAGGGAATAACAGAGGGAAATGCATTTCTCATTTTCAGAATCATATACAGTGGATATAAAAAGTATTCATCCTGTTGGGAATTTTTTGTTACTTCATGGAGTGAAAATGTATTTAATTACAATTTATTGCCACTGACCATCACAAAATACTCTATTATATCAAATAAAAATAACTTTTTTTTTCGTAATTACAAATAAAAAACAGACAGTAATTGTATTCACCCCTTGACTTAATGCTTGGTAGAGCACCTCCAGCTGCAATTACAGCTGTGAGTCTATTTGGGTAAGTCTCTCCAGCTTAGCACATCTGGACACTGCGATTTTCACCAATTATTATTTACAAAATTGCTCGAGCTCCATCAGGTTGGATCTTTCCACAGATTCTCAATGGGATTGAGGTCTGGGCTTTGACTGGGCCACTTCAGGTTGTAGATTTTACAGCTTATTCTGTATGCTTTGGATCATTGTCCTGCTGGAATATAAATCTTCTCCCAACTCCCAGGTCCCTTGCAGACTACAAAAGGTTTTCCTCCAAGATATGTCATGCCATCCATTTTGCACTCTGCTTTAACAGGTTTTCCAGTCCCTGAAGTAGAGAATAATCCCCATAGCATTAGGCTACCCCCACCATGTTTCATGGTACGGATAGTGTTCTTGGGATGATGCGCAGTGGTAGGCTTGCGCCAAACATAGCACCAGTGAAAAATATCTATCAAGTTCACACAAATGAACTGCAATCCATAATTGAAAAATATAAATATAGTAATTAGGTCACAAAAATAATACAAATGTGAAGATGCGTTCTTTAATTTGACTTGTAGCCAATACGCAACTCTACCCAAAACTCTACCACTCTTCCAGTGTCTGGTAGGACATAAGCACTAAGATGTAATTATTGGATAATGCATTTTGGAGATCTCAGCCCCTGTTTATAAATCCAATGCATTACTTCATATTGTGGAATTCTGCACTGCTAAATATACCAGTGGTTTACTGAAAACTGCCCTGCTCTGGGATGTGGAAATAAGTACAACACACTAACCTCTCAACAATGTTAGGTGCAGTATGTGTGTCTGTGTGTGTGTGCGTATGTGTATACAATATAGTAAGCTAGGATATTATTTGTTGAGTTTATGAAAAACATCCTCTTTACAATTCAGTAACGCATGATATAGAATTCACCTGAAACACCTGAATTTTGATTTTCACCAGCCTTTCTGACCGGTACCAACCCTTCCCTTTTGTTAGTTTATTGATTTTAATTTATCGTTGAGCAATTTATTCCCTCTGGTCCATACCCAAAATATTCCATCTGCTTTATAGATTGCCCATCATTGTGGTTTCATGGCATAAGGAATGAGCCTTCTGCAGGATCCCTCTGTCACTAAATCACTTTGCAAAGACCGAGCCACAAAATAATCAATATTTCATTAGGAAAGTTCAGATAGTGGGGGAAAGGGGGGTGGTGGGAAGGGTGGATTAGAAGGAAGAAAATCTTTGTGCCATTTGTAATAACCTTTCACGACATGCTGTACTTTGAAGAGACGCCCAGCCGAGACGCCAAGCAGACTGTGGTGGAAAAACCCCTGAGACCAAAATCATCATGACAGAAAACAGCACCTTATTTTGGCCATCCTATTTCCCGAGACATGGCGCTTCGGCATTATCAGTTTAACCCTAATCCTGCATTATGATGAAGCAGACAGCGGGAGCATGTATATAATTGATTGCATTTAAATGTATTTTTAGGCCACCTTTAAATCAAGGCAAAACATTTGCATACCTCTGGGGTGCACCTACTCTTATGGCTGAAGCAATGGCTATAATGATCAGCAGAACATTCAGAAGTTTCAGAGCCTAAAGTATTATTGTACCAATTATGGGCTCAGACAGTGATTCACCCATTACGTTTGCATTTTGCAGAAACCTTTTCTACATTTCTACAAAAGGAATTGCTGGTGTTCGATGAAACATCTACCAAGATCAGTGTATTACATTGCAAACCAAATGGAGAGGATATAACTATCTCCAAAATACATTTTCTATGTGTACAAAGGCTATTTAATATGTAGACATACAATTAAGCCTTGACAACAAACTATTTAAATGATGAATTCCACATGGACCAGATGGGGGGAACAAATTCAACCCAGCAGCCCAATATTTGTGTATTTATGAATCTGTACCAGCAAGGATAGGTTTTAGACATAGAGACAGATCCAGATAGTATTTTTTATATATTTCTACACATTTTGATCAAAAAACTTCAATGTTTATATATCACATTGTAGTGAGCATATGTTATTGTACTGGTGACATATGAAATCATTGTGTGTGTGTGTGTGTGTGTGTGTGTGTGTGTGTGTGTGTGTGTGTGTGTGTGTGTGTGTGTGTGTGTCTGTGTGAACGAGTTAAAAGTAAGATGCACATACAGAGGGCGAACAACTAATGGCATATCAATCTATAGCCTAAGATTGACCACAAGACCACATAACTTAAACAAAGTGATGCACAAATCAGTCAAGTGAATCACTATGAAGTAGAGCCATTATTTGTTCTCAGATTCAACTCTGCAAGTACTAAAATGGCACATTAACTTTTTGGATAAAAGTGTCTGCCAAATAACAATAAGTTGTAATTGTAAATTGTACTTTTGAAAGTTGCAACCAATATGTTAAGCATCAGCTAGCAAACTCAATTGGTCTTGATAATGTTAAAACCTTATCATCAAGCAGTTTATGCCATATCAGCTTTTATTTACATATGTTTTTTTCAGGTTGTCTCTCACTGTGCAATGATACATAAATGATATGTATATATAATTGCACAGTGAGAGCCAACCTAAAATATAACATTTTCGAAGTTATATTTAGTTATATAAAGTTTATCATCCAGCATGTTTTCCTAGACTAGTAAATTACCATTGTTAAACAATACAGCAAGCTAACTGACATTTTAAAACTTAACCATTCACAACTGATCTAAACTAATCCACTGTACACAATGCTTCTGCACCTGTCCTCTCCAAAGTTCTGTTTTATCAAATATTTTACATTTTCACAGTGTGAAAAGCACAAACTTATGTTTTCATGAATATGCCAATAAATTAGTTGTTAACGTTTTGCCGTAATACAATTCACAATGCTAGCAGCAGAATTTAAAAAAATATATATACTGCACTATGCGGCATGGGCTGACAAAACATTATCAATAAAAATGATAGTTTGAAAAGCTGTGGGAATAATTATATAATATTTTGGGGAGGGAAGATGTAATAATGAATGACTCACACAAAGCTGAGTCATTTTCCTTCAGTTCCTCTTCTTCTTCCTGCCAGGGCAGCTCATTGACTTTTATTGAGGGGAGTTAGAGGTTACAGGGGAAATAACGTCCCCGTAAACATGATATGATTAGGCTTAGCCGCTGACCTATCGATTCGGCCAGTCCCCCTGATCATTTGCATCCATCAATGTCCACCCTGCCTTGTGAGCGCAGGCAAATTGGTCACCTTGAAGATCTAATTTGGCTTGGAAGTTCAGTCAATAGTTTGTGATTACTTTAATGTGGACCAGAGAAGGGGGTTGACTACAGGACTGAATGCAAAGAAAGAAGGAGCCGAATCACTGCTCTTTTAAATCCTTGCAGCAATGCGCTGGCGTTCTGCTTGTCGGTCATTTGCTTAGCGATTATGTCTTGACATTTGGTCGCTCTAGGGTGGCAGTTGGTCCATCATTGGCTCCTCCATCTAGGTTTGCGTTTATGGTATGACATTTTTAAAACTTTTTTAAAACTTTTTTAAGCATTTAGCAGACTCTCTTATCACACAATTTACATTTCTTTACATACAATCCATTTATACAGCTGGATATTTTTACTGAAACAATTCAGGTTAAGTACCTAGCCTAAGGGTACAACGGCAATGCCCCCCAGTTCCCCATCTGGGAATTGAACCAGCAACCTCTGAGTTACTAGCCCAGTTCCCTAACCATTACACTACACTGCCACCCCGAATGAGGGGTGCATGTTGATCGTTTCCGGTTTCTCCCCACACACCTTCACGCTCTGATTAGTTCTGTACATAATTCCGCACACAGCGTGAGCTAAGCACATTTCCCTGTCTCCGATGCATTGCATACATTTAAGTTATTTGCTGTGTGTAGTACAGCACACTGGGTTCCTTCCAATGCAACACTTCTCTTTGGATCATGATGTCAGGGATTTTATTTTGTTCTATTAGTTTAATTGAAACACCTTAATTACTTGGTTGACATTGTCTGTCCCGAGTGTCTTTTTTAAAACAAATTTCATCCATAGAAATACTGACTTCCACGAAATGTGGAGTGTCATAGTTGCCACAAATATTGTTCTGCCATAATTCTTGGCACTGGACGGAATAAGTATGAACATTTGCAAGTTTTGGTTTCTGTTTTAAAACAGGTGTGCAATCTTATTTACTCATACATGAAATTATGATTGCTTTCATTTTATTCCTTTGGCTATGAAAGAAAATGTGCCAATATTTATTACATTTGCTGGGAAAGGGTGATATATTCTCTATGCTGCATTAGACGACTCTTGTGGCCAGAAGGAATATGTCCACTTAGACTTCTTGTGTTGTCACTTGAGTTACACTCAAAATAAATAAAATACCTGAACTGTAACCCAAACCTCCTCTTCATTGTTCAACACACGCACATAATGAGGAAGAGAATTAGCAGAACGCATTCAGTGCACAGAGGCAGCTGTGGCTGAGAAAGGAAAATGTTCCCCTGGGCAGACTGATACCCAGCTATATGCCACCATGTCCACTGGAGAGATAAAAACAGCAAGTCACATAAGTCACAACAAAACTTAAGAAAGTTGGGCC
Organism: Aldrovandia affinis; assembly: GCA_029706075.1. NCBI lineage: Eukaryota > Metazoa > Chordata > Actinopteri > Notacanthiformes > Halosauridae > Aldrovandia > Aldrovandia affinis. The sequence goes on along the minus strand of JAINUG010000012.1, from coordinate 8,283,031 downwards.
TCCAGAGCAGTGCGTCACGTAAAGCAGCTCATCCTCAGTGAAGCGACGCACGACCCAACGTGAATCCAGACAATGCCAGCAGCAGCTGTGGTCAGGGCCCATAACTGATACAGATTCTCAGAGGAGTGCTGATCTACGATCACTTTTCCCTTCCTTGCATCTCAACCATATTCATTATTAGCGAAAAGGCAAAACTGAACTAAGATCAGCACTGATACAAAGGAGAAATTTACTAAAGGTTTTAGGACATGCAAAGGATTTTTCCCACACAAAAGACATGATCTTGTCCAATGAAATCAGTAGAAATATTGGTGTTGCTGAAGTGAACACCTTTCGCACGTGACAAATCCTTGAGTAAATCTTGCCTTAAGTGTGGCATTAAAATCAAATTACTACACTGTCCTGCTGGTTAACTTAAGGAAGTATGCAACAAGCAAAAATGTCTCCCTTGGTTGTAATTTGCGAAGTGGTCGTCAAATGCTGTCCAGTATTCGTGGTTTCTCTCCGAGATGATGTTATTGTTTGATATAACTAATGCAGATGTTACTAAATAGTCTAGTGTAGATTGTTTCAGTATTCATTTATAGCTTAGCCTACTGCTTTTTAAATGCTTGTGATATTACAGACCTATCTTTAATTTTGAACTGATAATTTCATTAAAAATCACAGTAACGTCTGTTAAGACAAAAAACTGTCACCATTCTGGAAAAATCTAGAATCCTCTTGAACTGTTAATTCCATATTCATACTTTTAACTCTGGCTACAATTATGCGTTTCCTAAAATGTACAAAACCCATGATGTCATGTCACTTCTTGGAACCTGGAGTAAATGGTGCCCTTTGAGGCGTCCCCTATAATTATGTTTTTTTGTTGTTAGTTTTTTTAAAATACAACATAACATGTAAGCACATCATAACAATCACATGTAATACATACAACAGTGCATGTTTTTTTAACAATTAATAATGCATATTAAAAAATGAGTAATGTCTATCTTAAGGTTCTGTTAATGTTTCCCACTGCTGCTATTCCTACGGTGTTTTTTTTGGTTTGTTTACTGGTTCATTATTTTCTCCCCAACACCTATAGTCCCTGCCCATTTATCACTCCAACATCCCGTGTCATGTGACCTGCTCCATTCCCCCTCTCCCTCCCTCCCTCCCTCCCATCTCAGCTCCTAGCTTTTCCTCTTCTCCCCCACCACTGGCAGCGTTCCTCCCCAGCAACAGGCCTCACCTCCTCCACCAAAGGCAGCGGTCTCCTCCCTCAGGCCTGCTCTTTCAGGCCACGTGGTTTCCTGCCAGCTTCTCCCTCCTGCGGGTCCATGATACCATGGCATTGGCTCCTGGTGGATGTGAATGTAGCTTTTGTCCCTCCGTTGTGTTGGGGGGGGGTCCCTACTATTGAAAAAGACCAACTGGCCCATTCACACTTCCTCTTCAAGGATGTCAAGTCGTTTGGCATTGATTGGGGAAAAAGCCTCCTCGGACCGACACCACTGGCAGCGGGCAATGTGCACTGGAATGCTGAAAACCAAACACGCACTGTGTTCGGTGAACTTAAAATGGCCAAAAGCGAGCAACATCAGGGAACCACAACAACAGCCAGGCCTGCATTTCAATGAACTAAATTCAGCAGATCGGGCCTCTATAGCCACAGCAGATATTGCTTTACAGGTATTGCCTTGGAGTGCTGTCTCCCATTGCCTTCAGGCTGCAGAATAGTATGGGGGACCAGATTATCCTGGCATATTCCACAGGTACCCTGGTATCATAAAGACCCTTCAAAGAGAGGAGGACTTTAAAATTAGCCTTTTACAGAAAAAACTGTGCAATCTAACGAGTTTGATCCCAGTGCATAGACCTGAATTTGGTTCAGAAGTTATTCAGGGGAGCATACGCGTTTTGTGCAAAGAGGAACTTGTCTACTGTCAAGTTGTACATTTTTCCCCATTTCCACAAAAAGCATTTGCGAGAACTAAGCCACTGAGCATTGAAAGATAACAATCTAAAGGTTTTTACTGAACTGAAAGCAATAAAATGTGTTTGCTTTGATGCAAAATGCCTTCAATGTGATCACTGTACATTCGACTGAAATCCCAGAAGAGGAAAATCTATTCTGGTTCTAAATAAATCAGGTCTCGACGGCAAATTAATTGATCGCTGAAAATAAAGGCACAGTGGCATTGGCAGCAGTGCAGAACCCAGCACGTATTTAGGGCCTCTGTTTGAAATCAGATTACCTTCCCCCTCATCGACTGTAAGAGATTTAACCTTACCAGGCACGGGATAAATAACACCAAATAGCATGGGCACCAATGGTGGCATCCACAGCTTCAGCCATTGAGTTTTCTGAACAGGAAAGGGGACATGTTTACAGATTTTTGGAAAGGCCATGTGTTTCTACCTGAGGCTGCTGTCAGAGCACTGAGGTCACAACTTAGCATGTGCACAGCGGACCATGGATAGAGACCATCTGTTTTTGGTAAAAAAGAAAAGGACATTTCCTCTGGCAGTAGCACGTACATCCTACAGACTCTGCAGGGGATATCACCCCAAGGATAAAATCTAATCCAAACAAAGAAATGTGCCTTAGGTCTTCAGTACAGTGCGCACGGTATAACCAAGAAATAGTTTTTTTTGTATGGCTATGTATCTATGCTGGATCTATGCTGAAATTATTCCTGACAGAAATTAAGCAAATGTTGAGCTCATGAGGATATCACCACAATAGGAGGTTTGTTTTATTTATTTTTGTTTTACCAAGTCCGTAAAGTGACTTCCCCAGTCCAACTCAAATTCCATCTGTAGTTGCAGTGGTTTGCCTAACAATGATCACTTAACTCATATATCTTGGTGCTATAAATAGATAAATAAATACATAACATCCGTAACATTAGGTAGGGTGTCCTGGCCAAAGATTCCTCAGTTTAATTGGCAAATCCTTGCAAATCCTTGCTTCCACGTCGCAAATGATACAAAATGGCTGCCTTGCTTTATCAAGGTGGGAGCCGCACTTTGGCAGTTGAGTGGGATGATTGAGGAGTTGACCCATAGCTCCTCAATACATACCTCTCTGAGATACTTTAAAATATGACTTACCAATGTTATATAAATCCTACCCCATGATCGCTATTACAAAGCATAAGCTCCTCAGGCAAATTGTTTAACTGCAAGTTCCAAGCAAACACTAAACAGTCCTTTAAAAATATAACCCTGAATGCTAGGTGCATGAAAAGCAGAATCATTTTCTCCAGGTATGATTTAGTCTCATTGAAAACCCCTACATATTTTAAATATGTGCTCATTCCCTTCAAAGTTCTGCCAAAGCAATTGGCCCACTACGCCTGGGTCAAAGTGACAGCAGTCTGTTCCACTTTTCTTTTCTGTTCTGTCTTTTATTTTCAGTCAAGCACAGGCCTGCAATGTGGAGGCGGGGGGATTTACTGCCAGCACTGGGCCACTTGATAAGATATTTCAGACTCTGACCATGCGGAAAGGGAAACATTAAAAGCACAACATAAACAGGGCCCCCGGCCCCCAGGGAGATATAAGAAAAAGGTATTTAAATGAGCAAATTACAAAGTGGCAACACAGACCAGAAAATTAAGTAGAGCGGATTTATAAACCCAGCAAGGTGACAGAGATAGACAAATAAGAACAGATCTTAAAAAGGTTCTCTCCAAATTAAGAGATGTGAAAGGAGGGGGATAAAATAATAAAAAAATAAAAAGTTTCCAGAATTGGCCATTACCGTCAAGTCTGAACTTGAATACCAGATGGGAGTGAATATTAAATGTAGACCATCTAAGATTAGCAAAAGCCACCTGCCAGGTTTGCAATGTTCTATTTTGCTGAGATTTAACAAAAATAAATTGATTAGACCCGTGGGAGGGAAAAAAAAGATGATATGTTTATCATCCTGTCACAATATGATTTAGTCCTCAACTCTCTGGGATTTGGGGAGATGCCTAGGCAGCAGGTAGGACTGCAATGTGGAAGTCAGGCTTTGAAACATTTAATCTGAAATGAAAAACGCTCTGAATTAAGCATGTCAATGAATGGTAAATGAGGGGGAAAACCTGCCCCCGCTTTCCAGCTGCAACCCTACTTGACATTTCTGCTCCAGAAAACGAAATAATAGAGGGAGAAAAAAAGTACATCAAAGAGTGCATATTTTGAGCTTTTCTTTTCATTTTTAAATCAAACTAAATCCATAAAGGACATTTCTCTACAAACAAGCAATTTCTGACTGCAGTGACAGAATTCTGGAAGACTTATAGGCAGTCCATGTTTGTATGTGAAATTAACAACAACAAAGAGGATGGTAATTGTAACCTACTTCTTAGTTCCTGTTATACAACAAAATTACCTGAACTATACTTCACTTTGACAAAATGAATGTGGCCGGTGAGTCATTTCAGTGAAGTAGGGCCTTGAAAGAATGTGACATACGGAATAGTATGTCAAAGTCAGTCTCCCAACTAGTCCATCACTAGGACCAGATACAATGTATTACTTTTAAAGTATGCTTTCAAAAAAGTATGAAATTTAGGCCAAGCATGCATTTGCACTCATGGGAGATTGTCTGTACTTTTGGAATTGTTTAATAATTTAGTCTTCAATTCCATACCATATTCATTTGTGTTTATATTCTGGGTGTAATCTCCAAGGTTTAAATAGACTTTGATATCACATAATACTAGCAACAAGCAAGCTATATGCAAACAATGATTTCTTAGTGAAATTAGCATCACCTTGGGAAGCATCTGTAAATTACCTATAAATTATCACACTGCTTGAAAATAGAGGATTAGGATAGAGAGTTGGAACTACTACACATGAACAATATGGATAATAAACACTTTCATAGGCACACGTCAGTACATTGCCTAAAGACAATGCTTTTCCAACTTTTACCATCACAAGTCAGTTGAAAAAGCCAATGGACACACTTTACATGGAACATCCTTGTAACATCACGCTGGGGGTGGACGTGGCTGGTAGTGCAAACCAAGAAACATATCAGTTGTCGAATTAACCAACAAATAAGGTGCAACTTGTGTCCCAGTCGGACGATCTTACCGTTACGCCACCCAGCAGGCCTCAACAAACACATTCACCGCAAATATGTTTGTGATATTTGTTCCTTGTAACTTTTCCAGATTTCTACATAAATTGAAATTTGTTTGTTATGACTAGGGGTTGAAATCAGGGAACATAACAATTTAGTGTCATGTTTGGGGGTCCATTTTGATATGTGGAATAAGGAATAAGTCTATAAAAAGCATATCAATAAAAGGCTGCTCTTCCTCATAGGTTAGATACCTGGCTCCATATAGTCATATCGTATCTCAAATAAGAGGACAGTTAATGTTATGGGTACTGGTCATAAATCCTGTTTTTGGGGTCCATATTTGCATAAGGGATATATTGTATGTCAACAACTACATACCACGTGAAAGGTATGAAAGAAAACATAAATGTTATGGAGAGAGCTCCTTCTCTCCATAAAATAAGTGAACATGATCCAGTGACTGGGACTGCTCACCATAAAGGCGTGCATTTTACAAAAAGCAGCACACCACAGAACTTTAAACAAAGGCTCTGATGGGACGGGCGATCAGGAGCATGTCAACTTATATGGAAGCGAATGATCAAGTGAATGGAGGGATGGCGCAGAATGGGCTTGAATCTGCAGTGGGCGATCTGCATTTAGAACAAGTGCCTACACCAGCAGCTTTAATGACAAGTTCAAAATACTTCACTTGGGCCACTGGCAAAACTACATGACACCCTGTTATCTTTTCATCAGCGAAATGCTTTGACTGCGTCCACCTCGACAGCCGTCACCCAAGGGCACATGGCTTATTTTAGCTACTAGGCCAGCCGGTCCTCCCATACCATCAGCCCCTCCTGCTGATTCCTAAGACATCCACACAATGGGTCAGTGAGATTGATTTATCACCAGATGCCATAGCTGAATACTAAGTGGGCCCCACAGAGTTGTGGGTAATAACTCCCCCTCACTGTGAAGCCTGCATACGAGCCCCAGTGGAATCCTGTCCCTGGGTGGCACCAGACTAGTAAATCTCCCACGGACCTAGCAGAGGTCCCGGGGGGGTAGATAGATAGATAGATAGATTCTTTATTGTCCTTTACAGGAAATGTGTTGCCAGTCTGTACAAAAGCCTCACATAAATGACATAAATACAAATATACACACCACTATTACATATACATACATTAAATATGCGCCCACATGGGTACATCCACATTTGTGCCTACATACACAGTCATATTCATATACACATGATCATTACCGAGGTATTTTGTTCAGTGATGCTATGGCAGAGGGGACAAAACTCCTGCCAAAGCATGCCCGTTTCCAGGCAAGGGTTCTATATCTGCAACCTGATGGAAGTAGTGTGAAGAATGAGTTGAGGGGGTGGCTGGGGTCATGTGCAATGGTACGTGCTCTGCGTGTAATGGCTCTGCTGTTGAGGTCTGAGAGGTTGGGGTGGGGAGGCCAATAATGTTGGAGGCATTGTGTGTAATGCGTGTGAGTTTGTTCCTGTTGGAAACAGTTAGCATGTTGAAAAAACAGGGGGAACAGTAAAGGAGAATGGGTTGAAGTATACTTTGGTAAAGCAGCAACAGAAGGTGGGGGGCAACAGAAAGTGCTTTGAGTTTGCGGGTGGCAGAGAGTCTTTGTTGGCCGCGTTTGTGGATGTCAGTGGTGTGTTGATCAAAGCTCAGTTTATTGTCCAGGGTGAGTCCAAGGTATTTGTAGCACTCCACCATCTCAACTGCTTTATTGTTGATACAGGTGGGGTTGTGGGTGGAGTTGTGGGCTGTGCTGTGTGTACTGGGCGTAATTAACAGTTATTTTGTTTTTGCTACGTTCAGCTCCAGGTAGTTGTTTCTGCACCACTGTGTAAAATGGGAGATGGAGTCTTGGTAGCCTAAAACAGAGTTATTGTCATTGAGGAGTGCAAGTATGACAGTATCATCAGAGTATTTGAAGTATGTAGTGATGGATGAGGAACTGACACAGTCATTGGTATAGAGGGTAAACAGGAAGGGGCTCAGGACACAACCTTGTGGGGCTCCGGTGTTGGTGATGGTGGTTGAGGATGTTACAGTGCCCACTCTAACTGTTTGTGGTCTTTCACTGAGGAAACTGTGTACCCAGTGAGTGAGAAGTGGAGGGATATTGAGGTGGTGGAGTTTCCTAATCATCTGGTGGAACTAAAATTGATGAAGAGGTGTTTCCAGGTGTTGTAAAAGGGAGTGGAGGAGGCATGCCACAGCATCCTCAGTCCCTCTTTTGGCCTTGTAGGCGAACTGGTTGCTGTCCAATTGTGGTCCGACAATTGAAAGGATGATGTTAAGCACCAGTTTTTCCAGGCACTTCATGAGTATTGAGGTGAGTGCAACTGGCCGATAGTGGTTTAGTTCTGAGGGGCGGGGTTTCTTGGGTATGATGGTGGATGTTTTCCACAGTGTGGGCACTGAAGCTGTCCTGTAAGATTCCCAGAAGATGCAGTGCATGATGGGAGAGAGCTCCGTGGCACAGTCCTTGACCACCCGCACCTGGATTCCATCCGGGGGATCCCAAGTCACGGATTATTACACAACAGTGTCACCCTTTAGTAAAACATATCAGAAACAAATAATCGAAGGGAGTGCTTTTAGTTACCTGTTGCTATTCTTATTGTTGTTATTATCTCCTTCTTCAGTGCTGCCTCTTGTTCTGCTTCAATGCTGCTTCTCTCTTCACCCTCTTCTTCCTCCTCAATGCTTATTTGGTGCTTGTTAAGTGTAATGTTACATTTCTAGGAATTACATTTATTTCTGTATGACAGATTTTCTGCCATGGAACACGACTAAAAAGAATTGGTGAACGGTTCTATGACAGTATTTCATTGTGGGTACAGGGCATGTAAGTCCTGTTGTATATGTAATCACGGGGGATTGAGCCTTATGCAAACTGAGTATGGGGACAAAGGATTCATCTCAGCAAATCAATGTGCAATGGGAAACTGTGGAAAACTATTAACAATGGGTTTTGAGAGCATTTTACATCATGGGATGTGACACAAATCACTTTAGATTGGCCACTGTATTGTTCTCTGCTTCTGTCATTTGCCTGCGATGACCTCTTGAAGCACAGCAAGATCTCCTGACACAGCAAGATCGTTGTGAATGCTCCCACATCCTTATTAACATCTATTTAACCAATGTCTGCTGACACACCAGAATCAGCAAAAATGGCAATTTGTCTTGTCATGGTTTTGCAGCAGCAACACAATATAATTTCAAATTTAACCTTTAAAACTCATCACCCTTTTGCTTGGGTGAGTTGTGTTTAATTGTCTCTTGATTAATTCATTCAAATTAATTATACTCCCCTTGCTTAGTAGCACATGGTTGCTTAAGAAATAATAATTTGATTATGTATTGAGCTACGCTATTGGAAAACTTTTTTTTTAAATGTTCCTGAAGCAATGTAGCTGAGCTCAAATCAATCAAAACAAATTCACATTTAACAATCTAGGGCAGTTGAAATATTTACAGGCATTCAGACATCAATGGCTGCATCCCAATCTGCCCCCATCTCCCCTCTGCCCTTCATGCCCCTGTAGGGACTGTAAGGGGAGGGAAAAAGAGGGCCAGAGGTTCAAATCATTGCTTTGAGATATACTCACTCACTCACTGCCCACTTTTGGCTCTGTTATTTCTCTGTGAGAAGACATGACGACTTACAGCTGCTTAATTCTCATTTAAGTTGAATACATTTCAAAGTTATTTAGAGAACACTAAAACTATTGTTGGGGGTGAAAATGGGAGTCAATCATAATAAGCATATAGTTGTCATGTCCACACTGTTGTCTCCAGGGTCCTGCCTATGACCTGCCTATGACCTGTCTGAACATCTTATTGATTTTCATTGCTGCTGCCATTAGTTCGGATATACACTACAGTATGTATTCAGGTAGGCTAATTTGGCTGTTATCTTTTTTATCTAATTTGATGACCTCTTTTATTTTATTGTACAGAACATTTATTACTAGAAAGCAGCACTACATTTGGTCAATTTTAAGTACATGTAGAAACCAAATACTTACCCAATTACTTTCTGGAAATACTGTGTTCCTCTGAAATTCTGTGTGTTGCAAATGTCAAATACATTTGATTGAATCCTCAGCGGCCTGTCCAGTGCTGAGTACATTGTTTGAAGTAGACCAACATAGTTGCAGTACCGTAGCAGGTATCAAAGCATTGTGTGTTGACTTGTGAGTGCATGTGTCAAGAAAATGGTCAAGGTGCTTCAGTTGTGTGAAGTTCCAGTCTTTTTCAGCTGTTGCCAACTATTAGCTCACTGAAAACCTGACCTTAATTAGTCTAATGAAGGATTATGAATAATCAATTGTCCTATTTGTGGACCTATATGATTATTTTATATAAGTTATAGCCAGTTATTTAGAGAAAGCTGAAAATTGGCAAAATGTAAATATAGCTAGGGTGCTATATAGAGGTTTTAACCTGAATTTTTTAACAAAGTCATGATAATATTTTGAAAGCAGTAGCATATAGTCAGGAATACATTTTCAGATGGGCCTGTGCAAAAGTGGGTGGGCAAAAAGTAACGAAACTAAAAGCTAAGATAATAGAAGGCATTACATACAGTGGTGGCCTAACACCAGAGGCTTTTTAGGGAGATTAATTAATGAAAACACCAAATGAAAAATGACTCATATTTGAAAACTTGTTTTTTTTTACAATTTTTATTTGTTTCAGATTTTTTCCAGTTTTTCTTCCAATTAGGTGCCAATTATACCATCTATTTATTCCAATTTGCCCTCCTCACATGAGTTCGCTGGTTGTCTCTACGAGGCAAGCCAATTCTTTGAGGGCATGGAACTCTACTTCCTTCGAGATGGAATTCGCCAGGGCCGGTCTGGCAGAGACGGGTTTCGAACCGAATCCCTGATAGGCAGACTCGTGTCGGACCAGCCAAGATACAGGTGCATTGGACCGCTACGCTAACCGCCGCCCCATAAAAGCTGTTTTATACTCAAAACTTTAATATATGAGGTTCAAAAGAAACATGACAGGCATAACAAATTTTGAAAGAGGCCTAATAGTTGGTGCCCGAATTGCAGGTACATCAATCACAGAAATGGCAAAATGATTCAATGTGTCAAGGGGAACGGTGTCAAAAATCACAATGGCATACACCAAACAGTGGTCGCAAGTCTAACCTCACTGACAGGGATAGATGGACACTTAACAGGAACATTGTTAAAAACCACAAAACAACGGCCTCAAAAGGGAGAATTAAAGCAATTAAAATAGTTTTATTTATCTTTTGCAAGTCCATCATCTGTATCATTGCTCATCTCTAGAATAGAGTAGTGTCATAAGCGGCCACTGGAAATTAATTATGTCGTAAATTGTGCATGAAGCCAGTCTAAGCCTACAACTGACATGAAAACCTCACAGCACAGCAGAATGCAATGTGCAATTATGGCACTGTATGTGGAATGGAATTCTGCTCCATTAACATTCTTGTATTGTCATTTTAGCCAATAATATATGCTATTTAGCTTTTATCCAAAGCAACTTACAGTAGTGAATGCATACATTTTTCAGTATATGTGGTCCCAGTGGGAACTGAACACACAACCTAAGCGTTGCCAATGCCGTGCTCTACCAACTGAGCCAACCAGAAGCCAACAAGTCTCACCAGTTACTTCAGTTGCCTCCCGGTGATGTGTCTGTACTTTGACATGGAACAAGACCTCAGACTGTCCAGGGCGTCATTCAGCAATCGCGTGCAGCTCCTGGACATGGCATGGCTGGTCGCTGCACCTTAAGGTCCTGCTCTTCATATTACTGGATGGCCCGTGAACCCTCATATATTGTGGTGTCCCGTACGTTTGGTGTACCAAAGACAACCATGTTCTGCTTGGTCCATAAAACAACTAGAAGGCTGCTTGCCCATTGCTCCCGGGTGATATACTACCCCAAACCAGAAGAAGTGGACGTCACGGGGCGAGGTTTTGGACAGCTGGCCCACAACCCTGCTTTAAACAAGTGTGTGGAGGCCATTGATGGATGCCATATCTGCAACAAACTACCTGCAGGCCCTCACACACAGGACTACAATAACAGAACACTGAACTTGTGAAAGTTTTTGTGGGATACACAGGCTCTGTGCATGACACACGGGTGCTTACGAACAACCTAATGTACACCAGAGCACTGTGCCCTCCACCAGGGTAAGTGTGCATCATAGAGGGAGCCTTTGGTATGTATTGGGAAATTAACAACAAAAGCAATAATGTGAATTTAAGTGTTCAAACACTGGACCTGAGGCCTGCAGCATGGCTTGCTGCCCTCCAACCTCTCTCTCACTGCACAATCAGTCCTTTTTGTGCAGACCTCAATTTGATTCATCTTCCAGTTCTAATTGGTGTACCTGATGCAGCTGGTGGCCAGGTGTGGGATTGCAGGCAGATGGGATCTGTAGTTTATGGTCTACATCTCTTGTGGCTCACATGACTTAAAGGGACAGGCAGCCATTTCCCTGGGCTGCACCTTGTGATGCCACTATATATATAATTATTATGTGGTGTCCCTAGGGGTTGGGCAACACTCATGGACCTTTGCAGAGGGCGTAGGCAGTTAAATAACCCAGAGGAGGCAGTAATACAAACAAAATGATAATTTAATAAACAAATCTTGACAAACACAAAACAAAGGGCAGGGTATTCGGGGGAATCCAAAACACAAAGTCCACAATCCTTATCTTTGTTTTTGTCCATAATCCGTAGTCAAAATCCAGGTCAGTTCCTCACACAGTCCAAGTCGGTACACAAAGCAGGGTCCTCAAAATACAAAATACTAAATACAATTATCTTCCACTCTCTCTTCCACTCTTTCCACAAGTGCCAACCTACTCCTTCCCAGTGTAACACAAACAAGTCCCTTAAATAAGCTTTCAAATGGTCTTCAGCTTCAGTCCCAATCGCTGGACTTCATTCAGGTGTGGGAAATGAAGTCTTTTCCTCTGCAGTGGCTCACAAAAATCAAAAGGCTCACATATCACATATCACATATTAGCACTCTTAGGGTTACGCTTTAGCTATCCTCTACCACACAGCTAGCTTTGAGCTCTCTTTCATTTCATAGAAAGCAACTCTTTACACATGACTTTCAGGAATCCCTTTAGATTCAACCCGTCTGACCCAACAGAGAGGCCGTTGCACATGACGTCATCACCCCTGACACATTCGGTCAGTTATCTGATGGGCAAGCCGATGCCACACGTGCCATGTCTCTCATATCACCCGCAGACCTTTTACGGCTCAAAGCGCTGAGAAATCGCTACCGTCTTCGTTGCAGCACGCCAATATTGATTTGATCTCTGCACAGAGAGGGGGCGAGGGAACTGTGACTTTCAGATGCCATGAAGCCTGAAAGGTTTTCCTGGTATCCCCACCTGACTCTAATGAGACACACACATGCCGCTATGAGATGGGAGCCTTTGCAGACCACGAGATCAATCTTCTGCAAGGGAGGGGGCGGAGCTGAAAAAGTGGGTGAAAAGATGGTAGAAAAAACAACATCAGTAAAATTTCTGCAGGCAAAATATTTAGCTGTGGGAAAATCAGACCAGTTTACATTGTAATACTTTTAGTATCAAGCGCATTATTTCGATTACATTCGAGTCGATTCTCACATCTTTCACAAGGTACTGCAGATTAGACTAACAAACAGGTTAGCAGGAGGGAACATCTAACTGGAATGCATCACACCCTTAATGTAAACATGTTCCATGTTGTTGAACATGTAATGAGAAATGGATGGGTATTCAGTCAGGATTTAGAATAGGTGTGATAAGGGTCTGCCACATTTATGTTTAAATATGTGTTTTCACCGAGGTTCAAACATTATCTTCAATCCAGTGCTTAATTTGTGCCGGGGCTAGCCAATTTTGCGCCCTGGAAAATGTCTGACTCAGAATCAGAGCCCCGGGCTCATAAATATCTGAAGTGCGACAACAACACATATTTTAACAGACTTAACAGCCGAGAAACAATTTGTGCTTTCAGAGTGTTCACAGAGAGATCGGGAGAACAAGTTACACAGCCCTTGAAGGATCTCTTAACCGCTTTTAACACCGTAGCAATTTCCAGCGCAGAGTGCGAGAGAGGTTTCTCACAAATTAATCTAATCTGCACGTCAACAAGAGCGTCTTTAAAAACAGTAACCATATCATCGCTCCTGTTTTTAACCCTTGTTGCTCCACCACTGGAAAGTTACTATTAGACCAGAGGGAGGGACAGAAATGGGGGAGTTGAGCCCCGGCATCTCTTATTTTACAAATTAAGCACTGCTTCAATCAAAATGGCAGACAACAGCATTTAGAGAGTTGAATGTGAGTGGCTTCAGTGTGAGAGATATTGACGTTTCTGAGGTGTAGCTTGCCCCTTCCAATCCATCTCGCTAATAAAAAAAACATTTGTCCTGGGAGATAAGGAGCAGGAGCTGGTCAGAACAGAATCCCTCCCCGAGTTACAATAAACCCAACGTCTAGAGGCGGCGGATAGCGTAGCGGTCTAACACACCATGTTTTGGCTGGTCCGATATGGTGTGCGCTGCCTGTCATCAGGCGGTATTTGGCTGTACGCCCCAGGTGGGGGGGGAGGGTGAGCCGGCTCGGGTCTGCCGTGAAGCACGTAAGGGTGTCTCCAGAACGTGGGTGCGTGAATTCCGCCTCGAGAGTTCGCTGCCATCAGAGAAACAAATTAAAAATAATAAAAAACATCAACAAAAACCCCAGAGATAAAGACTTTCCAGAAAGTGTGGTGAGCCCTAGGTTTGAACATCCTGAGTGCTGTGAGGATGGACCCCCCCTTGATTGAATGGCAGTACATCCTCCCCCTGTCCACCCAATGCAACTTCCTTTGTACTTCAAACCAGAGGAACAGGGTTGGCACACTGCCCATGGCAACCTGTCTGTCCGTCACACCGTCTCTGTCTCCTCCCAGCTACGAACACAATGGCAATGACAAAGAGACCATTCGTAGTCTGGCATTTCATTATCTGCATTTGATTCAGTTTTGGAAGCTTTGTTTATCTGCTGCAGGAAGTAAAACTAGTGCCACAAAAGTGATTCCCTCAGCTGTATTGTACAAGAATGTGTTCTTTACTGATGGTCCTCTGCCAGCCAGTTAATACTCTCCCTTGGCTGTCTGTGGTGCCTGATTCCAGTGCCACTGTAATTTGCATCATCATCTCAAGTCTAGTAACTGTAATGCAAGTAGGAATCTCTCAAATTTAGGGTGTGGCAGCTCTGAATCCAGCCAATGTCCAGGATTAATGATTCCCTTATAACAGGTTATGCCTCTGAAAGGTAATTAAGGGAACAAGGAACACATGAATCCAAAATGCAATATATGTATAATAATATTTGACAAATTGAAATGATTAATTATGATTGAAGATAATAATTGTTGATAGGTTCATCAAACAGTAACTGGTTGAAGGAGTTCCCTTTCATGTTTGGGGATGGGAGAGAGAGAGGAAGGATACCAGTCAGAGATTTAGCCTCAAGAGAATGGGTCATTGGTTTACAATGAAATATTTTAGGATCCTGAACCAATAACCTAATATGAACAGACTACCCCTCTCTTGTATAAAATATTCCAAAAACTAGTCATCTGGCATAAATTGTCCTCCATGCTAGTTCCAGACCTCTAAGGGAAGTTACAGTTTGTTTCAGACTGGTTTCCTGCAGTCTGGTTGGTTCTATCAAGTTGTATCCAGCACTATGTTATAGGTCAATTGCTGAGTTGGCTTGAATCATCCACTTGGAGCTCAGGGCCGGTATTCACAAAGCATTTTATCTTACCACTAGGAATACTCCTGAATCGCACTAAAACATTTTAAGAGTCCCCTCTTAAAACCTATTCACAAAGCTACAAAGACAAACTCATACTAAAGAAGTCGGATAATTTTGAAGCTAAGAGTGAGGGCGGGGTTGACGTCAATTAGACTCTGGAGCAATGGAAGAAGGTCATGTGGTCTGATGAGTCCAGATTTACCCTGTTCCAGAGTGATGGGCGCATCAGGGTAAGAAGAGAGGCGGATGTAGTGATGCACCCATCATGCCTAGTGCCTACTGTACAAGCCTGTGGGGGCAGTGTTATGATCTGGGGTTGCTGCAGTTGGTCAGGTCTAGGTTCAGCAACGTTATGTGCCCAAATGAGGTCAGCTGACTACCTGAATATACTGAATGACCAGGTTTTTCCATCAATGGATTTTTTCTTCCCTGATGGCACGGGCATATTCCAAGATGACAATGCCACGATTCATCAGGCTCAAATTATGAAAGAGTGGTTCAGGGAGCATGAGACATCATTTTCCCACATGGATTGGCCACCACAGAGTCCAGACCTTAACCCCATTGAGAATCGTTGGGATGTGCTGGAGAAGACTTTGCGCAGCGGTACGACTCTCCCATTATCAATACAAGATCTTGGCGAAAAATGTATGCAACTCTGGATGTAAATAAATGTTGTGACATTGCAGAAGCTTATGGAAACGATGCCATGGCGAATGCCTGCCGTAATCAAAGCTAAAGGCGGTCCAACAAAATATTAGAGTGTGTGACTTTTTTTTGGGACGGGCAGTGTATATAAGCAGCCTTCCAATTATCCAGACTAGAATCACCATGGCTGACAATAAACGCAAACGCAAACCAAACTGGATGAAAGACCAACAACTACTGCTGGCCGAACAAGTGAATGAAAGAAAATAAATAATCAAAGGGAAAATCGGAAGTGGCATAACCACTAAAACCAAAAAAGAAGCATGGGAAAGCATTTGCATGGAAATAAACGCGGCTTTCCCACTCCTCCCGAGAACCACTGATGAATGCGAGAAGTGGTGGTTCCCTCTGCAGTCTCATGCGAGGCAAGAGATTGCAGAATACAAGCGACAAACAGCTGCCACAGGTAATACGACATTAGGCCAATCATCCACAACTAGGGCCTACACTATAGACTACACCACAATGTTTTATTCTATCATTTAATGCATTCAGCCTATATACAAAAATGAACATATGTTGTCATCCATAAATTAATCTCGCTAAACATGTCACCGAAGATCGTGTAATCTGTAATACATAATATTTAATGTATTCATTAGGAGGAGGCACAGCACCCAAGGAACTGTCGCCAACTGCCTCAGTGGTGTACAGTATCCTTGGGTACTCTGACACCAGCATAACGGGGCTGCAGGGGTGCATTGACCCTGCAATGCAACTGCTGGATGAACTTGAGGGGTAAATTTGTCAAATAGAAGATTTGCCTCATATAATCATTCACAGCTGGGACACAAACACAATCATGAATAAGTATCATGTTTGATCACAGTCACAAAATTATATAATTACATACATAATAACAAACATAAGAACAATGAACAATAAATAATAATAATAATAATAATAATAATAATAATGATCACCATCATAAATCATAAATATCATTTTGTGGATGCCTCTCAAAGATACATAGGCCACACAAAATAAACTAACAAAACTCTCTCCCTCTTTTAGGGCCAACAGTTCAGCTGCCACTCAAGGCAATGCTCCTGGCTGGCCACCTCTCTCTAGCCCCCCTAGCTCCTGCCCCCTCCCTCCTGGCCCCCTTCTGTTTCTCCCCCCCTCTCCAGGCCCGGCTCCTGGCCCTCTCTCTCAAGGCCCGCGCCGTTTCAACTGCCCGATGCCCCTTTCCACAACACAGCGGGTCCTCTTGTGGGCTCTAATACATATGACATCTTGAGTGAGACTGTGCATAGGGCTACATATTCAAGTTCATTAGGCTATATGTCATCATCTCATTTAATTATTCTATGAGTTATATATCCATACACAATGTTCACTTTCTATATGTAGGCTGACTCATTTTTCTAGAGATGTAGCCATATTATCCTACGTGGTTATTCACAATCACAGTGATTGTGTGAGCAAAATGACCATGATTTCAAAAGGAAAGCAAACATTTTCAGAGCTTAGCCTACCTGTTGTAATTTGACTGAGGTCCCGGTTGTGGGTGGATGTATGGCGTGAGGAGCCACGTCCTGCTTGGATAGCCACTGTCCCCCACCAAGTGGCATCCAGTGGGGACACGGTGCCTCTCAAACAGCAGCCTCAGGCCACTCTCCTGTTTATTTTATTTATGTATTAGTTTATTTGTCAGGGACAATACAAACAACATTGTAACAGGTTAACATAATGTGTTGCACGTATGTAGGCTATACGTCCCTGAGTGCGTGCGTACCTGTAGGATCCGTGAGTCATGTGTTGCGCCTGGCCACTTGGCGACAATGTCCATGATGTTATAGTTGGTATCAAACACCACCTGTGTGTTGATACTATGAAATGTTTTCCGGTTGACAAATGACGGTTCATCTTGTGATGGTGCAATGATTCGGAATAGATGTGTCCCATCTATTGCACCAACGATACCGGGTAGTCCAGCTATGGCCATGAAGTTGATCTTGTTCTTTTGGAGTTGCTGAACATCAAGTGGAAACCGTATGTATTGTTGGACGATGTGTGGCCTGGAGAGGGCATTTATTGTTTGATGTACTATTCTACTGACAGATGACTGGGATATGGCGAGGTCGTCTGCGCTGCATAGCTGCATTTTCCCTGTGGCCAAGTAGCGTAGAGTTGTCAACACCTTCATCTCTGCTGTTATCGGGTTGTTTCTGTTTGTTGGTGACGTGATTGCACCTCTGACTAGCTCTACTACTATCATAATACCCTCGCGATTGAGGCGGTACCTTTTTATGAGCTCTGTATCATTCAATATCTCCAAAGTGTTGACGTGATTGCGATGACGATTGCCGGCAGCAGCCATTTTCGGATCGCTGTGAGTAGGTCTTTAGCGACGTAGAAGTCCTCTTGACTGCTTCTAACTTCTCCTGGACTTAGGAGCTGTTTTTAGCTCTCAAACCCTTTGTGAAATACTCTTATCCCAAAAATTTTGGAGTCTTAAATTTATGAGTGACATGCCCATTATTTTTCGGAGTTGCTCCTAAATTGCCGAGTTAGGACCAACTTTTACCCTTAAAATGCTTTGTGAATACCGACCCAGAAGTAAAAGACTAATGTTTTATTAGCAAAGCACATCCTCTGAAGGGGGGCGGAGCTATGTCACATCAGAGTGGCAACCTGATCACGCTCATACTATGAGACAGTCCAATTTTGGTTTATTTTGCCAATTTATTCCTTCTCTTTTCCCTCTTATGGCTTTGAATCAGATGTATTTTCACATTATTTTACAAGGCTTTGGCTAATTATCCTTAAATGGTTTCATTGATCAAATATCATTATTATTTTGTATTTCTGACTGGAGAAGTCACTGTTACCATCAATGTTAAATTGATTACCGTTCCATACTTTTGCTTTGTTTCATAATGTGTATTGACTGTTTAATGCTAAAACAATTAAAAGCATTTCAAAATTTCTAGTGAAATTGTCGATATTTTCAATGACAATATAGTGTCCTTGAGTGAAAGTCTTTACACTCTCCAATTCTTTTCATTGTTTCCTGGTGTCAGATGTTCAGGGATAAATGGCACAGGAGGATAGTACCACAGTGCATCGGGTTCAATATAAAATCGAGAAAACCATCCCTTGAAATGTTAAACCACCACCCTCATGATCTGTGAAAATGCTTGTTGATCAGGGAGAATTTTTTTTTTTTTTTTCATTTTCACCAACAGCAAAAACTGTCACGGTCAGGTCACTCTTCAGGAAAGATAGGGCCCATAATGTTTTTTTTTCCTTGTCCCTAAGGCATTAGGGTCTACTCTCTAGGTCATATTGCTATGGTATGACTTTGTTCTCTAAAAACATGCCTACCACCCCCTATATTTAACAGCAGAAAACTATTTCATATAGAATAAATAGTGAAAACCCTGAACAAAAACCTCCAGATTGTTGAAAAGCAGCCGGTTGCCAAGGAGAGACAAGTAAGAATTTTCCTTTTATGCTTTGGCTATTTTAATATTCCCTTATAATTAAAATCTGTGCTCCAGAAAACAATAAAGCAAACAAATATTTCACAGATTTATAGTATTACTGCAATGGGATAGTTAGGGTTGTTTATTTATTTAAAAAATGTAATTGTGCACATTAGACCCTGAAGACATTTAAATTTCGAAATATGCACATACACAAAATCTTTTTTAGAGTAACTCTATCTCCCATACGCACAAACTTGCTGGATAGCCTCCACTGGAGTTCATCGGTTCATTATTTAAAGGGAAGCATTGCCACTTCTTAAAAAGCCGATGTTACAATTGATCGCAACTGCATTTCGTAAAGCTGCACAGTAAAGCTTTGTCGTCTTGACAAAACCGACATTGGACCAGCCAAAGATGTATTGTATTTAATGCTGTCAAGGTGATAAGTCTTTATCTTTTTTGAGCAAACAGGGTTGGCGTGACATCGCGGAGAATAAACACCAATAGCCGAGACAGATGTAACCATTCTACGTGAGTGCTGATGAGAGTGAGGAAGAGGATGGGGGTAAGAAATATGGTTTGTGTGCCTTTGCAACAGTCCCCATCATAGTGTTACAGGCCATTTAATGCCTGACTGTTGGACATTCACAGCAGTCTCAATCAGAGCACAGCAGTGCACGTCACGCCACCTTGGGCCTCAACCCAATCAAGCCACCATCAAAGGCAGTCAAATTAATATTGGTTTGCATATAATTCAATTTACCTGCAATTATATGCAAACCTCAGATATGTTATACTTTATGCAGGTACAGCAAAACCCCAGAGCATACATGTATTTTAAACATGCGTAATGCCGGATCCAACAGAGCCTCCAGTCTCTGCCATACTTCAAAACGAGGGCAGGCCAAGGCTCTTGAAGAGATGCAATCAGCACCACCCCCAAACTGCATCGCACATCCCCAGTGCCGCATATTAGACAGGTGTGCTGTCATGTTGAAACATTTCTCAAGTTCAGGTGAGGGAGATAATGGAAAAACAAACTTTTCCTGTGTGAAACAAAGCGAGGGCTGTGAGTCTAAATGGAATCCTAAAAGCCAGAGTTGTCTGGGAATCATCTGTTATATCAAAGTGGCTTCTATACGCATCCTTTGACACTTATACACATATATGGTTGCAGCAGTGCATTATAATAAAAATGATTCATAATTCAGTTACTGTGCGATTCCGTGTGCCATGTAAGAGAGTTTGAAATTTTCCTTTTGTTATGGCTAAAATGACTCAGACTGAGTGACTCAGAGACATATCTGTCAGATCTGATTTATACAACAATGAGCACCAGCTCTGCCGAAGCCTCGGCAAATTGACTGGCATCAGGCATATTTTGAGCACAAGCCTTTTGTTTGAAGCTGCTAGGAGCTAAGGATCTTGAATCTTGGATATGCAGTCTTGAGCAGCCCTTGAGTGATACATTTACTATATCTGACGCAGGCAGGGGGCTCTTCGGCTCCCCACCCCCCAAGTATAGCAATTGCTTTTTGCTAGACATCATTCAAATACATTTATTTTTCTGCAGTTGCTACAGTAACACAATAGCTTTTCATCTTTCACACTTCTGTTGAAATGTTGGGACAAAGTTATATCCATAAATATTCAAATTTGATTATTATGATTATTTATTTTCAGTAGTAGTAGTGCTAATATTGTCAACAAAGATGATGCTGGAAACACGCAATAGTCCTTGGCTCTAAACAGACATTCCATACAAATGATCACCATTTCAGAATGCGTTTAATAGTACGAATATGTCAGGGCTTGTGAGCACTAACCCATCTACCTTTTCACGTTTTTGTTTTTTTTGCAGGTAGCCCACCGCTCTCCAAACAGCACACCGACACGTGAGTAAAAGGTTAAAATACAATGTCTTTATTTAGCAATTCATTATTAAAAGCACACTGCACAAAATGACTAATTCAGGGTTTTTCTTCCTCCCCCTCCCACTGAACAACCTCCTGGGACCTGCCAGGCAGTACAGAAGCCCCCCCAGGTAAGCGTGTCCGTACACACCGCACACCACACTGTGACAATCACACGCCCGAACAGACACGATTTCACACGCAGGGAGGCACTCTGCACACATTTCCATACTGCACACCCAATTAATAGCTTCCTGGGGTGGTCTGCCGCTCAGCCCACCTAGTCACTCAAAGGAGGAGAACTAAACCTGTATTGGGCACATTCACACTCTACACAACACCCATCCAACGGCACAGACACACAACAAAAAGGCGAAATACGGTGGAGCCCCCAGCCATGCCGCAATGCCGGCGGGGGACTACCACAACAAACCCTCTGCCGCCCTACAACACACACAGAAAAGGGTCATTGCCACTCGAGGCTGGTCTGCGAAGAGGTACGGCACCACCTCCACTTGAGATGTCCCTGCCTTGCAGTCCTTTCACTGCTCCACCACAGCTCTCGTCATGATCGCTCTGGTCAGCTCTGTGAAATACTGGTTGGATTTGGTGGGGGGGGGGTTTCTAAATTAGCTCCAACACTACCCTCGGTTCCTTGCTTCCCGTCTGTTTCGGCTTGTCCCTCAGTCTCCACCGCTGCTCCGCCGCAGAACCAAAAGTAACATTGCCTTTGTTTCCCTTTTCATTCCCAGGTCCCCGGACTCCACCGCGAACCCGTCGTCTTCAGGTAGGTACTCTGCCGTCACACAAGCCACACAGACATTCGTACACATCCACAAATAAAACAAAATAAGAAAAAACTTCCC
This sequence comes from Aldrovandia affinis, assembly GCA_029706075.1. Taxonomy (NCBI): domain Eukaryota; kingdom Metazoa; phylum Chordata; class Actinopteri; order Notacanthiformes; family Halosauridae; genus Aldrovandia; species Aldrovandia affinis. The sequence continues at coordinate 8,261,193 of JAINUG010000012.1, read as the reverse complement.
CAAAGCTCACAAAACAAACTTACAAAAGCCAAAGAAATTGCCCAAAGAAACATAAACAAAGGGACCACACCCTTCCCCCACACAGCTTGCTTTCCCTATTTCCTCCCTTCTCCTCCCCACTGGTGAGCTGCTTATGTAATACAGCGCAGCCCCAATTACCTAACCCGTGGCAAGTGCCCCGCATTAGCACCCAATAATTCAATGAGACGGCCCTGCACAGCATTCCAGGGACCATCTCAAAATCACGCTCCAGGGAACCCGTGAAAACTGCTGACATATATAATTACTTGCAACAATTTTCTCTCTCATTTGCAACCATCGGTAACACCCTGCTCCTGAGACAAGATTCATTACAAGCATATTATTACATATCATTACGAGCATATTTCAGTTTAAATCATTACACATTACATCAAACATCAAACACATTACATCAAACTTTTTCAGATTTTTCCCTATTTGCAGATAGATTTTTCAGCTCAAAATCAGTGGATGAGTAATGAATACCTTAGATTTATGCAGCTGGAAATTCATGCAAAATCTCACCTCATTCATGTCAGAAAACACTGTGATAACCCTCAGGTGTACCCCAAATAAAGCAATGCAATGCTAGTGCAAGGTTTCAGCATGTGTTTACATTGTTGAAAAGAAAGGCAATTATCTCACAGGTAAAAGTGCATACCCCTACCCTAGAGATATGTTAATGTTAAGTCGTATCAGATAATGTAATTGTGCACATCCAAAACGTAGCACTGGAGTCAAGCAAGTGGTACCTCATGGTAAGAAAGATATCCCATACCAACCTGGTTTCATGACAGAGGTGTAAATTATTGATGCTATCCCAGGCCCCCTGAGGTGCAGTCAGTTTATATTTGGTTTCCAATAAAGAAGTGAAAAAAACATTATAAATAATGGGATTTTCATCTGCAGTTCTGGAACTTGGACAAAGCCACAGTATGAAACATGTTAGGTGTTAAAGCAGCAATATTTTAGACAACTATACATGATCAATGTCTAAAACATTATTGTTTGTTCTATCATGGTTTAGTTAAATACCCAATTCTGATTGGTCGAGAGCATGTTGATTATTTCCCTATGACCAACCAAACTCTATAATGCACACATTTGAAATTTTCATTGGTATCAATGCAATTTTTATACCAATTGTAGTCTTTTCATTGTATATTTTCTTACCCTAATCAAAATTCCACACCACAACCATTAAAAAAAAATTCTTGCAGTGGGCAGCTGCATTTATTTATTTATTTATTTTAATTTGTCCCTATTTGTTTTGCAGTTCACGCCCATTCAAGGTGCACTGTCTATTCAGATGACCTTGGGTTGATTATCATCCATTTCACATTAGCCTCTCATGGTTTCAGGCCACGGATATTAAATTATATTTGCATTTAAATATGAAATACATAAAAACATTTATATGGCAGCCCTGGACACCCCCCTGGACCTTTGGAAATGTTTGTGATGTCCAGAAGTGTCCTATTTACTCCGGCTGATACTCGCTGCATAAACGGCACGGCATAAAAATTCAATGCAGCGGCCGTTCAATATACCCTTCCTCGTCACGCCATGTGGAAAATATTCATCTTTCTTTAAGAATGAGGCCAGAGGGATTTGGCCAAAGAGGCCAAAGAGGCTCTCGAGGAGGAGCTGGAGAGGGGCTGGCAACTGGACACAAAAAAGCACGGTATCATCTCTGCACAGACATTTCAATTCTCTCCATTGCAGTTCTCTTTGCAGATGATTACTCCAGAATGACCTCTGCAATTAACAGAATTATCATTCCTAGGTCATTTGTCAGACATCCATATCCATTGTGTCTTAAGACTGCATAATTACAATCAATATAAAACAATGTAGAGCTACAAAAATATAGATCAATACACCAGGGACAGCATTATACACATCCTGAAATGAAACACAACTGATATTCAATTTGAATTGAATTTAAATTAATTCAGATCAAACAAAACCATGAAGAGGGAAAAAAAACCCATCTGTTTTAAAAATAAATAAATAAATAAATAAAGGTTATCAGAAAGAAAATGGATCAAAGCAAATGTAAGCCACTGAATGAATATTAATATAAATGGCACAATAGAAGGGGATATGAATGTTCAAAGCATTTCAGTTAGTAGTAGTAGTTCCAAGTTTAGAAACTTTAAACTGTTACTTTAACTTTAGAGACTAGTGACATGAAACAAAATGAGAAGAGTTCTAGATGCTACATGCTGCCACTGGAGAGCTTGTAAATAGATGGAAAGTGACTCATATTTGAGAGAGGAAGAAACATTAAACATATGTGAACACTTAATCTACCAGTTAATTTCCATAGATCAGAATGGCTGATGGACAGTGGATTAAAATAAGCAGAATGGTTAACCCTCTATTAAGCAAGTTGAGCAAGAACTCATTTACATGTTACTAACTTTTCTCTCCCTGTGTTATAGGTACGGTGTGCAGCTGTCTACGGCGATGTCTGTTGTATTGGTACTTTACTGAGCTCTTGCGCAAGCTGTGATAATTCTTACCATGTTTAAATGCACTCATTGTAAGTCTCTCTGGATAAGAGCATCTGCTAAATGCCTTAAATGTATATGTAAATGTAACTATGTGGGGATACATTTTATGAATATTGCGAAAAATTAAGGAACACAATGGAATCAGAGGAACCAAAATATGTGGAGCAATGGCTCGGGGTTGTAAAGGGTGCCCGTTGGGTTTCTGTTGGAGAAGGGGAGTGAATGATAGAGAACAGTTGATGGAGATGTACTGTATATATGGGTCAACTGATGGGGCACATCAACAGACAGAGGGTATTGGACACCAATAAAATCTGTCCGTGAAACCTGATAAAACCTGATAAAAACAGTCAGCAAATAAACATACTGTATGAAGTTAGCATTAGCAGGACCAGGGATTCCAAGATGATAAAGTAGACAGAATAATCGAATGATCTATAGTGTCAAAGACAGCACACAGATCAAGGAGGGTTAAGACTGGACAGAGAGACTGCATGAGTGGAGATTCTCACTTTACCCCTCAGAGTCATGCATACTCCGTCCTCTTAACCCCTGGTCTGTTCCTGCTGTTGAATGAATATTTTAAAGGTAACCCCAGGATTATACTGGCTTGTATAAATGCATTGGCAATCTTAGTAATGTCAGTGAAACACTGGCTTAAACAGAGTCAAACGTGCAATCGTTGATCATGAAGATCTCCCCATCCAACCGGATGTGCGCGCATGTACGCACATGCGCACACACACACACGCACACACACACATACCATATTCCAATCTGTATTTCTTTTCACTTCATGTAACTTCTATGTTTTGTAATGATGAAATCGGTATTGATCATCTACAAAGGCCTAACCTGGGTCACAAATGAGCTCTGGCTAGAAACCCTCTATGCAGTGCATCGGTTTCATATTTGTAACTTTTTAACAATGTAATCTTCTAAATCAATAAATACAAATAAATAGTACTCGTGTACATTTAACAGAATACAATTATGACATTCTGACTCAAGAGCATAATCACATATTAAATATTGGGGGGGAATAATGCAAGGGAATGTTTTATATCTACAAACTATTGGAGTGGCAGGTATGTCTGTTTTGAATATTAGGGGAAGTCCCGAAATCGTTGTGGAGAGGTAAAGCCGCGCCAACCGGATAATAGTAACCACAAGTGCGTAGGTTCAAAAGCTGCAATAGCCGCGATAAATAAATGAATGAAGGTGGAACCCGCACACTGTGTGTAGAAGAGGGAATATCCCAAACGAGGCGAAGGCTCAATGTTTAATTTAACGCGTGTGTACCAAATCCGAGGAATTGAAGCTCAAAAATGATACGCCCAGTTCATTACAAGGGGGTACCCTAAGCATTGGCTTGATCCAGCCTTATCTAAAGCCCGCTCCTACATAAAACCTACTGTGGCATGCAAAAAACAGAGACCTGATCGCGTGACCTGCTGTACCACCTATACTCCCATGAGTAATCACATTAAAAATGTGATCAAAAAACATTGGCATATATTGTCTGCAGATAATGTGGGTAGTAAACTTTTTGCACGCTTGCCTGTTTTTATACACTCCAGGGCTAAAAACTGCAGAGACCAACTGATACGTGCGGATGTGGGGTTCACCCACCGCCCTGGACAAGGGGAGAGAATAGATGGCCCAAAAGGTTTCTTTCCTTGCTTACATTGTATTTCATGCGAGAACGGCACTAAAGTGAACACTTTCATTTCTTTCGTCACCAAGAAACAATATACGGTCAAACAATTTATTACATGTAGTTCCACTAATACTGTTTACCTTTTACATTGCCCCTGCGGCCTACAATACATTGGGAAATGCAACCGCCAATTGAGAATCCGCATTAACGAATACAGAAGTGCCATACGCAGGAATGATCCCAAGTCTCCTGTAGCTAGATACTTCCATGAGTCACAACATCCAGTCTCCTCACTCCGTTTCTGTGGCATAGACCGAATACTCACATCACACAGACATACTAACACAGAACAAAAATTGCTACAATGCGAAAGTAAATTGATTTATTTATTAAAAACAGAACACCCATTGGGCATGAATGAGACACTGAACCTCTCCTGCTATCTATAATTGCTCCTTCCTTTCTCCCCTTGTCCAGTGAACCCCACATACGCCTTCATTACTTTTGATTTTGAATTATAAAATTGTGCAAATGTGATTGGATTATTATGTGTACCCTACTCTGTACCATTGCATTATCAATGAAATGCATGTCTTCGCAACATTGCCGACCGGTGATTCCAATCAACTCTGCTTGCTCTGCGCAATCGCCCGGCCTAATGACGTGTACGTCTGCAGGTGATGTCAATTAACTACTTGAATATTGTGTATATATCTAACTCTACCTCTGTATGCTTGATGTTATACTGATGATGGTCATTTGACCGAAACGTCTGTCTCTTTTGTCTATTAAAAGACTTTAAATTAAACATCGAGCCTTCGCCTCGTTTGGGATATTCCCTCTTCTACACACAGTGTGCGGGTTCCACCTTCATTCATCGAATATTAGGGGAGACATGTCCCCCCCGTCCCCTGACTCATTACACCCACTGACTATATTTTCTGATTACATAATGCCATTACATTTATTATATTACTGCTCAACCCTGTTCTCAGAATTGCAAGTAGATCATGTTTGATTATGGATATATAAAACTGTGGGTGTGAGCAGCACTTGATTTCAGAGTCAGTTTTTTATAGAATAACCAGACTGTTTTGATTCTGTTTGAAAGAACATTTGAATGGCTTGCACTTTTCCAGACATATTTAATGAACAGCTCCATTCATTCAGAAAGTTAGTCTGACAAGACTGTTGTTGTGCTTTGTGCTTGATGTTAATAATAATAATAATAATAAATTGGATTTATAGACTCTCCCAGGGTCTTAAAACAGTCATCAGCCCCCACAAAGTCATCAGTGTCAACGAACATTCACTCTCTCACTGTTTTGATTCTGTTTGAAAGAACATTTGAATGGCTTGCACTTTTCCAGACATATTTAATGAACAGCTCCATTCATTCAGAAAGTTAGTCAGACAAGACTGTTGTTGTGCTTTGTGCTTGATGTTAATAATAATAATAATAATAAATTGGATTTATAGACTCTCCCAGGGTCTTAAAACAGTCATCAGCCCCCACAAAGTCATCAGTGTCAACGAACATTCACTCTCTCACATGGACGTGATAAGTTGTGAGAAGTTTTTACAATGTAAAGAACCTGTTATTGAATAAACCGTCGTCCGTTTATTGCAATCCTCGTCATCTCACCGATGGCAGGTTTTTTTAATGCAAAATTGCCATTGTGCAATTTGATAACAGTCATGGTATTCCATCGATTCACAAACAAAGTCACTGCAGTGGCAGGGCAGGTGGAGCTGCTGGAGCGGGTGTGCGAGGGATGGAACGGGGGAACAACTGGGCCGAACAGCCTCTTTCTGAGGGGAGCGTGAGCGTGTTCTACCCTGCACATCCATCTCCCGGCCCGTAATTGAAGGGCGCAGTGAGCAGGGGCTACGGCGAGTTACACCAGGCACCTGTGTTTCTGCAGACACAGATGGAGAGGCTTGGGAGGTAGGTGGGAATGTCACGCCTCAGTCCATCTCATACCTCCTGGATACTTGGACACCACTCACAACTGCCCTCACTCAATATATTGAACCAGATTCAGCTTTCCTCTCCAAGGAAACGCTGCTGTTCAAACCTGGTTATGGAGGAACCAAAATCCAATAACACGTATTCCCTGAGCTATTTAAACCATTAACATTATAAGGACTGGGGGGTTTAATTTAATTTGGGGACAGCCAAACCAGTGGTTGCATCAGTAAACAATCCCCAAGACAGTACTATTCAGTGGAAGATGTTTTTGGGAGCAATTTTATTCTTTGCCATTGTTGTCATTCAAACATTTAGCAATTTACTCCCTCTACACTAATACTCATTTTGTATCTGAAACATACACCCTGCTCTGATGCACTGCAATGACAGTGACTATATTGCGCACTGCAGGCTACACAGTACTACAAAGAGCTAGTGCCCTTCAGAAGTATCGCTCACAAACAAAACAATTGGTAATCTGTAGGTGTTTGGCTTGTTGTTGGATGGTAGCTAAAACGGTTATGCAAGGACCGCTGGCTAATTGTGTCCTGCCACTGTAGGCTCCCACTTATAGTTGGCTAAGCATGTAGCCTGGGCTCAATCTTGACATGTCTAGGCTACAGACCATTCTGCTTGATTGGCTTTGCCAACTGAGCCACTCAAAAGCATTGTGTCAACACTGTGTAAACCTGCATGATCTAAAAGTCAGAAGATAACAAATTGATCCAGATCAATAAAATGATGAGGGCTTTGTATTGAACATCAGTGAGGATAAAGGCACAACATTTACCCGCGGTCCCCTAATGGCAACCGAAGCATTCCTGCTTCATTTGTTTTTTGTGGATAGCAATACTGAGCAAACTTGAGAGGAAATTGAGCTGTAACGAATGCACACAATTTGTAGTGTTATCAGTTAGCAACAGCTTAAGCAGGGGGGGAAGGTGGCACATGTTCTAGTTTGTAGCAAGGCATTTGCATTCGTCTGGGGCTGGCTTTCCTTGAATGTGCATGGAGGACAGCTGTCAGTGGCGTTTTGTCTGTCAGAGGGAAGAGAGTCTACTGTCTTCCTTTGTATCACGGTGAAAGTCAGACAGACGTTAGACAATGGTCTTTTCATCAGACGTCACATTCAGAGCTGAAAGGTTTAGTGTTTCCAATTGGAAAAAAATGGAATCTCCCCAAGTTTTTCTTAGATATTTCAGTTGACATGGAACTTCTCAGAATCACCCTTTTCTACAAAAAGGCACCCAGCAAATTATTTTGTTAAAGCAGGTTGTTAAAGCCTTGCCTTGTTCCCCCAAATTGGACTGTGAAACCTTGCCCTTCAGAAACTGATCAAGTCGACATGTTAATGCCATTTAGAGTCTTACAGAAATTATATTTCCATTGGCCTTACAAGCTTATTATCATACCCACTTCAGTAAATAATCCTATAGTTGGCGGAAAAGGATTATTGTATTAAAACGGACCCCGTAACAATTACAGAGTGCAGTTCATATCTTGTGACACAAAAGCACACATGAATCCACAAATTCTAAACTTGAAGAAGATTTCTGAATAAAACCAAAGCAGGATGTGTCTCAGTTGCATATAAACATAATAGAGGCTTCTCTAATTAATTAAGCCATATCTCATTAGAGTGTAAATTGCATGAGAAGCAGTGCCTAAAATCAGTGTGCAGCCTACGTCTCGGAACAACACCTGCGCTAAGGTTTTTTATTATTTAAGCAGTATGCTTCTGTGAAATTGCTGTATAATTCACTAAATGACTTAACAAGTCTGTATAAAATAAACAATACAGGTAATGAGCTAAAAATTTGAACATTGTACTATTTTATAGTAATCCAATTGTTTAGATATTTTAAGAAGTAATATTTTTTTGCCCCAAAAAAGGTACGTCACAATTATTCACACCCCTGTTTTTAGTACTTTGTGTAGCCTCCCCTCACAAGGATAACACTACAGCAGGGCCGGCTCAAGGCACAGGCATTACAGGCAGCTGCCTGGGGCGCCATGTCGGCTAGGGGCGCCAGGTTGCCCTCACAAATATATATATATTTATTTTTTTATCCTTTCCTCCCAAATAAACGAACAAATAAACAAAAAGAAATACACTTTGCACCCCTGTTCTGTTCCTCACACAATGTTTCATCTGGCCTGCACTTTTACAGAGGTGCTGTTACTGAGGTGGGGAATATGATGACTGGCTGCTTGCTGAAAGTGGGGGTTAAGTGCACGCATCACAGGCAACCCAAGAGACATGCTGTCGCCTGTCGGGTCAAGCGCAGAGGCACGCACTACTGATGCGGTCAGGCAGAGAGCAACATCAGCGCGATAGATATCAGATCGATGACAGACAGATTTTGTGTTTCAAATTACTTTGAAAAGGCACAACAAGCCTTCAAGTGCGCAGGGGAGAAAACGGAGGAAGGAGGAGGAGGAAAAGAGAGTCCAATTAAGAGGTAGGCTATGTCATCAAAATGCCGTTTTGTTGTGTTTCTGTGTTATTGTAGGAGGCTAGGGAGCTAACTAGCTAAGTAATAAACAAGCTAATGCTAGCTAGATAATGCGATGCTAAGAGCTACTGCTAGACTCATACAGGTTGAAGGATGAATGCATGCTGATGCTGAATTACCCAACCCTCACGTTTTGGCTTGAAGCTTATTAGTACCCACCTGTAGTTATTACCAAAACTAGGCTACTACACCTGAATTGCAGGTGTACACACCTGTCTGTCTCATTAATTTATAAGAAATAAGAACAGCAGCTATCCATAAAAATCTATTTAAGTTATTTGTCTCCAATGATGACCTGCTGACATGGTGTAGAACTCTGACCTTGATAGAGAGATAGACTTTGTTAACAATTGTGTTAAAAGTGAGTTTTCTTAACATATTCTCTTATCCTCCCTGTTTAAATGAGACTTTGGTAAGTGATTTTATTTGAAAAAGAAAAAAAATGCCAATCTCGCCTAGGGCTCCAAAATGTGTAGAGCCGGCCCTGCACTACAGAGTTGTCTTCTATAGTGTTTTCTGAGATTGGTGAACATATCTGTGACCATTACCCCATACAGAATAGTTTTTCTGTGCTGGTGGACTGCCTTCGTTAATTCAAACCACATTATCTTTGATTGGGTTCAAGTCAGGAGACTGAGATGGCCATTGCAAAACAGTAATATTGTGGTCAGTTTACCATTTCTAGGTTGATATTGAGAAAGGATCATTGTTTTGCTGGAAAATCCATTTGTGGCCCGGTTTCAGCATCCTGGAGAGGGAACCAGGAAACTGAAGGCTGTAAGGTTGTAAACAATTTTGGAGTTGCCTGTATGTGTGCAAAAAAATATAAAGATATATAACTTTTCTCGATTTTGTGTCAGCCAGTTGCTGTTTTAAAGAAGAAACACATCATCATGACCCTTTGCAACTGTAAAAAAAAGTTAGGGGTTGAATGGTCAACTTTTCCCTACTCTACTCAGAGAGAACTGTTGAAAGCAGTGTACGTGCGTGTGCATGTGTGCAGTTTTTCATGATGTACTAATCATTTAACATTGCAATGACAATGAATCTTGTGGAAACATTTACACAAGACATATTTTTTGTCCATCATTTCCTTTTCCACACTGTCTCATTGTCCAAGACCGTATGGTTGGACTCCACCTGATTCTTCACCAGAGCCTAAAGCTGTATTCACATGAACATAATGGTTGCTTCACGAGAAACCAGAAATCATTCACTTCCAACAGATGCATTACATTCTGATGCATGTGCAAACATCTGCTGAAATGTAGGATGGTGTACTACTGATGTCAATCAAATACTTTCCCACTTCATGTTAGCTGCCTGTAAACTGAAGATGAGTAACATATCTCAGCAGCCTCCAGCTACCCAGAACTGTAAGACAGTAGCTGCAAAGATGAGAAAAATTATGTGGGAAAGGCAAAACTGGCTTGACAGTGTGTTGGGCTAGAAGTTTGCTTAACTGGTGGAAATAATTACATAGCGAATGTTACATTGCCAGTGAGTGATCAAATCAAAGGCAGGCAAATTCAAAGGGCAGACAGGCCTCCTTAGGGCCTCATTGCATCTACTGGTCAGTGAACAAACTCAGTGAGACCTACGTAGATGGAAAAGGCAACTGCAGGACAACAGAGGACTATGTTTAAAGACGATTTTGAATTTGATGATGACATTACTCCAAACCCAGAACATTTGGATGATCAGTTGTGGCAGATGGAAAGAGAGTTACTGCCTTGCATCACCACTCTAGCAGTGAGTAACTGCTAGGCAGTCTGAACCACGATCTGTGATTTCTACTTGGCATCTTTGAGAAAAAGTGATGGTGATGTCAACCGAGGAAAAATGCCTGAAATGCAAGACTTGCTCTCAGAAAAAAAGCAACTACGGGCAGCAATCCAATTTGCCTTATCAACAAGAAAAGGTTCAATGCTTTCACTGAAAGGCACCGAACACCAGCTAGTTTTGTTTCTGTCAATGGGAAATATATGCCTTGTCAGTGCATTGGTCAAGATAATGGTTGGAGTTCTTGTGCACCTGTCTTGTTTTGCTTTTGCCATTCATCTCTCACTTAAAACACAGTGTTTGGGGTTTCAAATAATTATGGGCCGGAACAGATCAAACGGTTCCCAATGGCATTGCCATTTATTCTCAATCTCCCTTCTCCCTTATTGCAGGAATTACTGGAATTCACACCGACATTGATTGCGATGAGCAGAGCCACAGAGAAGGGAGCAGAGGACAAACAAAACGCACACAAAGACACATAACAGCCAACAGCCATTTTCATCATCATTGAAGAAAATTAAGCTTGTACAATATTAAACATGGATAATTGATATAACATGTAGGTAGGGCCACTGTATGTGACTTCACTATATGTGGTGACAGTAGACTGTGTCCAGATATATATATGTGTGTGTGTGTGTGTGTGTGTGTGTGTGTGTGTGTGTGTGTGTGTGTGTGTGTGTGTGTGTGTGTGTGTGATCTATATGCTAAAAAATACTGTAGAATAAAAGTAACTCAAACTTCCTTGAATGAGCTCTAAAGAACATTACTTCTAAATCCAAAGGTAATGAACTGAAGAGCCGCTTAAACATGCACAGCATTAGTAATTTAGCTTGCTAGGTATTGTAAACAATTGTTAAAGCATTCTCTTTCTCGTTCTCTCTACAACCTTTGGCTGGTTTGTAAATGAATATCCCTTAAAAAAAAAAAAAAAAAAAAACTCAACTGGGCTTTGGGAATCAAACAGACATGGCTAACAGAATGTCAGGTCAAATGCTGAATCAAAGATTATTTTTAGTCTCGTTATAAAAAAGTGTCACTCACCTAACCGCAACTCCAAAACGGTAAAGGAGTATATTTTTGACACTTTCCCGATACATTTGTATCTCTTACTTTCTATGTTACCTGCACTAATACGTACGTATTATGTAGGTGCATACTGCTGCATTAGTACTACAATAAGGATGAAGGACAATATACAAAGATATAAATAATTGTAGTTTTAATTCCTGCTGTGCACATGCCTTTAACATTTTACACATTGTTAAAAGACAAAAATGGTTGACCTGGTACCCTCAAGTCTGAATGCACCAGTTCAATTGTATCATGTGATCTAAAACTATAACTATAACTAAACAATAACTGGTTTCCTTACTTATAAATGTGTAAAGCCCATAACCTAAAAGGAATACCATGCACCATATTACAGTTAATAACCCTTTACAAGTCTCACCTAGAAAAAAGCAATGGCAAAGCTCACAATGTGCTCAACAAAATGGTTGAATTAACCCATTAAAGGGTTAATTCGTTCCTTTATTTGTTTGCACATCTTTTGCTAGTGATTGAGTGATATTGGCATTCGCCATTTCTGCAAAAAACCAAAGGCAGCTCTAGTTTCACAGGTCCCTCCAGTTTCATGAACATTTCCATTTGTCCCTGTTCGCTAGCAGCTGCAAACCCATGTTGGCCTGCAGGCTCTTTCAGTCGCACCAGGAAGTACAAACACTTATTTCACCTCACCACTTTCCAGTGTCATGCGGTGTCTGGTCTGGAGCGAGTCCTTAAATAGAAGCAAGCCGGATCTCGTTTGGAAACGAGCCCCGGTCATATGAATATTAGATTCCCTGACATGACTCAAATTGATTTTTTCTGCCCCTGTTGCTGAAGGCCCTGTGTCCTGATGTCTCGTGGCTCGGGCGCATCGATCGGGGGTGTCGGGTTGCAGACGGCTCGTGAGCTTGGTTAATGCATGCTCATGGTGTGGGGCTGGCTGAAATATAATAACCTTATGTCATTTACAAAAAAGAAAGGGGCGATGCATTACAGGAAAGAGATCTCAGCACCAATGGCATAGAAAATCCAGCTTAGATGTGCAGGTTTTCCTCTAGTGCGGCGAGTTCCTCTAGTTTTCAGCTGTAACGCTGCCACAAGTTGGATAATTAAATCTACAGTCATGAATAAATGCGTTTTCCTTGTTATTCCTGAGACGTGAAGCACTGCCATGCGGAAGTAAAATGGGACCATGTTTAGAAAGGGTATCTCAAGGTGTTGGAATACAAATAATAAAATAAACATCAGTATTCATCACACTGGTCTGGGTATTTATTTATTTTTTATGACAGGGGCCTGTCACCGAGCTCGGCATGGCGGGAATACAGAGAGGCAGAGACTGGCATCTGCTCTTATCTCAGGCCTCCAGTTGGGTGTAATTCACACAAGGAATCATGCTTCCTCTCACCGGCTTTCGAATTGGACAACAGCCCATGGAGAGGACACAAATATGAAAGCCCGACTCGGGAGTATTTAAGGCGCCGCTATGAGTGGGCCTCCCCGGACCTCGGCCAGCTGCGAAGATCAGCTTACTCCGCCGTTACTAACAAACGTATCTGGTGCGGGGTCAGTGCACTCCGCCACGCCTGCCCGGAGCTCGGAATATTGAAAAGGATATCGGGAATCATCCGTGCGCTCAAAGAGGAAGAGGAGCACGTGCGCGGCCAACAGGTGGAAAGGAAGCAGGGGAGCAATCGATGGTGTCAGCTAATCCTATGGCTCAAATGACTAAAAGGATTAATTGAATCGGTCCAGAGCCCTTGGAAGTAGCAACCTTATCTAATGACAAGCAGCTTTTATTTTTCCTCCACGAGTTTAAATAAAAATGTACAAAAAAGGAATCAACCCAAAATGCATTAAGAGGACAGTGCATGAGAAAGAGTAAAAAACGGAAGTTCATAAACCCAAATTACATACCATTTTGACACGTACGGATTAAGGAGATGCATCAGACCCAAATGTGCAGTCTGCGGTGTACACAGTGTGAGGGAATGTCCAGGAGGAGGCAGCGTTAACACACTGCAGAGTGGTCCGTGGCTCGGTGCGGAGGAAGCCACGCGTCTGGGAAAGATGACCTTGACAAAACATTGTGGGAGAGAAAACAAGGCAGAACGAAAAGCTCACCACGGCTGAAAGACAATAATCTTGTTGCTGCAGGTATTGATTGCGAGAGAGTGTTCCTCAGTAGCCCCTGGCAGAGCAAGGATCTGACACACCGCGGATCTGACCCGCACCAACATTTCTCTTGGGCAAGTGGTTTCCATTCACGGGCATCTAGGCGTGCCAACGATTAGCACATGTGAGGGGAATGTAGGCCTGGCATGGCTGGCCTGGTCACCCCATTGCAAAGTTGGATTTCACACAGTGTGTGAAGGATGTTCCCTGGACTGCATTCTGAGCTTTCTTCAGGGACACAGCGGCTACGCACTATAATGCTGTAAAGTTTATATAATAAACACAATGTGTATTGTTCAACAAAACTATGTTTTGGTTGTATTTTCAGGTTTCCACATATTCCAGACGTGTGCGCGACATTACTAAATGAGCAATGCTGTTATTTCGATGAATGCTTGTAGGTTTTTAAAAATACCTTTTTCTTTCTATATTGTGTAAGACCTATACGTGCAGACATACATAAGAATTACATGTCTGTTTGAAAAGATGTAAATGGTGGATATTCATCTCACATTAATTTAATCTGCATATTTTCTGCAGAGATAACATCTTTGAGTCAGGCCCATACTTTGATTAGAGAATTAAGCTTATCAAACCAAAGCTTTTCAGTGATACGAGCAGGGAAAGCAGGCTGTGCCCCCCCCGAGTGGGCCCTATACAACATAGTCACATGTGAAGGACCTATTTCTGGTCTAGACCCCCTTGGACAGGGGGGAGCGGAGGCTGTTGGGGTGAGACTTTGAGAGAAGCAGTGCCATTCATTAATGCCAAACTAGCTTGCCCGCCAGGCACAAAGACAGAGTTTTGTTCCAGGGTCTCGTCAACTCTTTGTCGTTAGGTGACTCCACACCTCGTGGGCATGGCAACGCGGTGGAGATCAGGCCCCGGGGTCAACAGTGAGCTGACCCATTCACAGAGCAGCCAGCAGCCGTCACTGAGGAACCAGGTAATGAGTTAATAGTCGTGCCTTAGTCTGGAATGTGGGAGCGATGTGGGGACTAGGATTTGAGACGGTTGCAAATTAAATTTGTGCATTTGTTTTTATGTCTTCTACATTGATTTGTGTCATCTATGTGATTGTTTAAAAAATGTCCATGGCAGGGGAGAAGGGGGAGGCCAAATTCATCTGCTTTTGGAAATGGTGGCTGTATTTGAAACAATGCATTCAAATGAACAGCAAACTGATCTGTCTTAAGGCAACTCATGGTAGACTCAGGACTGGCTGGCGTTATATAAATTATTCCATGGAACATGTGGGTTTGACAATTTACAGCATTTATCAAATGATTACCTTTTATTTCATCCATTTCTATGATCTGTCTGTTACATATTTGCAGAATTTAAAAAGTGCTAACCGAACAAATTAGCAGTATTGAAAGCTTCACAAAGAGAGAGGGGGGAAAAAAAGAAAGACTCGGCCCTTTCAAAAACGACACGATCATTTGCAGAGATCTGTTGCGCTGAGGTCAATGACGCTTAATCAAGTTAACGCTAATGCATTTCAGGTCAAAAAGAAAGTATAAGCTCTATTTGTACCCACTCATGTAACAGATAAAAGACAGCTGCTATCACGATTGTGCTTTTAATGGGCTGGATCGCTCAGGTGAGCACAGGGGGCAAGGCAGGCATTAAACCCTGCGACGAATCAATACGTTTAACACAGGTTTAACAGGTGAGCGAGATGGAGATTGAGAGATAGGATGCTGATTAACCTGCAAAATAGAGCCAGACCCGAGATGGGGTGAATTTTGTTAACGGTTTCCCTCCCTCCTCGTCAACAAATATCCATATGTTCTTAAAAACCATAGTGCAGAAATTGCAAAATTGTATAAATGCCCCCATCCAATTTATTTTTCCCATTTAATATTTATTGACTTTTTTACAAAGTTGCAGACATGGACGTTTTGGGAGACATGCTTCTCAAGTTACAACGTGTCATTTCAGAAGTCTGAGAGTCCAGTTGAGGTGAGCGTCCCCCTGTGACTTTCATGAAATGAACCAAACGTAGTGACTGAAAGAAAAAATATGACACGATACAGTCGGTACTGAGGACAAGCACACCACGAGTGGGAAAAAATAAGCATATATTACTTTCTCATTTCCCTTCATGTCCACAAGAAAGTGATTTCGACTGCTGCTCCTGCAAACTAGACTGTGTCAACATTAGGCACGTCTGGCATGTGAAGTGCTGACAAAGTGGAGTAAGATAAGCCAAATCATTGCGCATCATTTCGCCGACACTTCTGTTACATGAATAAAGATGGTTCCAGTGACTCGAGGTGCAATTTCGCTGCACATAAAAGCGCACATCCTCGCAATTTGGTTATTTTGTGGAATTGTAAAGACGGCTTCGGCTGACTGCGCAGCCCATTAAGTTGTTGACATATTATCAGCAAATAAAATATCCCAAACCGGGTATTTTCGGCGTTCCACGACTGGCTGCGACGGCAGTTGCCGGCGACGCCGAGAACCAAGCTTTTAGATCGGGGCAGGGCCGGGATCCAGCAGGGGTTTACAGATCTGTTTTTTATACAGGTGCGTTCATATCTCTGTTTTCCAGAGATCAAGGTTGAACATTATAAAATAGTTACACTGGAGGGATTTTCAGATCTGGTCAAATTGAAACCGGCAGTGTAGTGTAATGGTTAGGGACCTGGACATGTAACTCAGAGGTTGCTGGTTCAATTCCCAACAGCACTGCTGTTGTACCCTTGAGAAAGGTACTTAACCTGAATTGTTTCAGTAAAATATCCAGCTGTATAAATGGATTGTATGTAAAGAAATGTAAACTGTGTAAAGTCTGCTAAAATGTAATGTAAATGTAAACCAAATGATCAGGGCTGAGAAAAAAAAAAGCCCATGCCTCATACGTAGGGGCAAAAAGTGTGTCTGGACATGGAGCAGGGCTCCTGAGTGTACCGGGAGCTTTGATCAACATCAGCACCCATACACATTAAGTGCTCACACAGCCCAGCGGTAGGGGGCACAACCTCGGTCTCCTGTGACAGATGGATGACAATCAGGAGTATGGATCCTGTTTGAAAAGGTCCCAGACTCAATCAGGAAAACCCCTGCTCGATATCAGCGTGGGCCCCTGGCTCGTCCTCTCAGACCAACGTGCTGTCCTCACTGTCCTCTCTAAGGCTGGAACCTTCCCCTGTCCCCGTCCCATTCTAGCCCCCTTCTCTGTTTCAGGCTGGCCGCCCCTTCCTGGCAGTGGCGTGTGGGGCCCAGGGAGGGAGGTCTGCGACGGGGAGATAAAAAGGCAGTCGGCGGTGCTTAAGGCCGGGGGCGCAAAATCCTCCATGGTTTTCGGTTAGCGTTGCTATGGAGACCTGCATGGCACTAACCACTGGCGTAAGGTGTTAGGGGGTATTGTTTACTGTAATGAGACAGTAAAGTGCAGGCACAAGACTGTACACTAAGGTTTACTGTGTATTTTTTGTAAATATGTTTTTGGTATTGGATAGTCTCTAACCATCCATGTAGGACAGATAGTAAAAATACATTGTGGCTTACATTATTTACTCAAAGCAAAGTACGAAACATTCTTAGATTAAGGGGAGTTATTCAAAGTCTTATTGTATATATTATTTTGTAAGTCACTAAAAGTACATTCAAGTTTTTTTAAGTAACAAAGTGATTTGAGTAACAAATTGAATGAATTATCACATATTGTTTGTACCTTCAGGTAGCAAACCATCTTCAGATGTTCGGTGAGATTAAAACGATGTTATAAATGCTCACACAATAAAGGGATACCGATAAAGGGCAATAGCAATGACACTGACTACCCTTCTAGGTGTGATTTTGAAAATGATGCCACCTTTACACCCTTATGGTTTTCATTCCAAGTCAGGTCAAGACAAATAATAGGACTGGGAAATTAAATAATCTTGTTCCAGGTGTCAATCTTGCCCTGGTTAAATATTTTAACTTAGATTAGAGCTTCAGGACCATGGATGTTGTCGGGGAGCAGCCTTTTGGTCATCCTGCGCAGGCAGACAGAGTGGGGCCATCATTGGCGGGTTTATTACTCTGTGAGTGAAGCCAGGACACTTGGGGTATGTAGCTTTGGCAAGCCAGTGCCACACCCCACAACTTCAGGGTTCTACCTATGAGCTGTAAATTATGGATCATGGAGAAAATAATTATGACCCGCCAGATTAAACCGGAGGTCAACATGGTATGATTGGCCTTGTCACTTGGTAGCAATGTTCTGGAGCATATTATGCCTCTCCAAATATCCGCTCAACCAACATCTCGGTATAAATGAAGCTGGCTTCACCAGGCCCTATTGATGTTGGATATTGCCATGACTCTCAACATGAGAGGAGCATATCAATGGCGACCTTGAAAAGACATCTTGTGCTAGTAAGTGACCCAAGACAATGTTCATCTGGAATGCACTAACTGACTGGAATTGAGCTGACTATAGGGTGGCTAACCGTCAATTAATTCAGAAATAAATTCTGAATTGCTTCTTTTCTACAATGATCTTAATATGTCATATGTTGTTTTCCCAAGCAAGGTCATGTGAGGAAATTGTTGTAACATTAAGAACACTCATAGGTATGCTGATTTTATTAGTTATCTTCAATTCTCAAGGGATCATTTCAGATGATAAATCATTTAACCTTTTCATTAGGTATTTAGTTGCTTTTTTATTACAATATGCAGATGGTATGTCATACAACATACTGAAAAAGGAAACAATATCAAGTTGACTGGGTTGGGATAGGAACTCCTCCATAAACAAACACAATAAAAGAAGCAGTCTTCATTATACTCTGTGTAAAGGAAGTGCTTTGAATCCCTTCAGTTCTGGCTAACTAAGCTGCTCCAATTACACCAATAAAAGACAGTTTTGAAACACCAGTCCCAGTGTAATCAAACCACGGTGGAGTTTTCAAAAATAAATTAAACGGAACCCTCAGCTTAGACAGCTGCTGAATACTAATGATTTTAGCACACATAGGCACATAGGAACAACATTCACACACAGCTATTTATGGAAATGTGGATCCAAGCTTCAGTTATGAGTCTTACACCAGGTTAATGAATCAGTTGTAAGAAGTGGCTACACTTTGGTGAAAACCAGCACTAATTTGTTTACTTCTGATTTGGGCCAAAAATCTGAAATATCACAGACTGTATCTCAACTCTATTTTATTGACCCTGGCTTTACAAACTTCATCTCATTTACCCTCCAATACAATTCCTCAGATTCCGCACCCCTTTATGCATCTATGCTGTAATATGAAAATTGGGTCATGATCATTACAATTTCATGATCTTTGCAGCATGGTGTTTTTTAACCTTTAATTTGCGGTACAAGTCTAATGGAGGAACCAAAGTGTATGGCGGCCATATTTCCTCTTGGGAAATCGGAAGATTTACCACTTCATCCACTGAAATGTCAGCCGTGGATGCGGTCTATTGATCGATGCGCTTATCTGTGCTCACGTCTTCTTTTTCTTGCCGACATGCATTGCACCGTGTCTGCTCCCTGTTGTACCTGCCCCCACTATGCCGTCTCCGCCCCGTACTGCTACGGACTCCTTTGAATGCGTGATTTGAATCGTGGTCTTGTCACTTCTCCGCACTACGTTCCAATTTGGTACAGGCTGTGCGGTTTTCCTTTTTTCCCTGTTTCCGGCTCACTCGGATTCCAGATGTGGATACAGCGCTGCTCGGGTATGTAGGTCACGCCGGGGAAGGAAGAGACAAGAGAAATAAATTGTGTCGCAGACTGCTTTCACGCTCACCTCTTTCAGGTCCGCAGTGCTGAACAGAGTCTGCTGCACGTCACTGCGGCTACAACTGTTGTAAAGCACTGTTTAACACACACACACACACACACACACACACACACACACACACACACACTTACATAACGTTAACACAGATTCAAGTGTTAGTTTTTGCTTTTTTAGTCAAACAACTAACAGTTAAATTTGACTCCATTGAAATTCAAGGACACACATACACACACACACGTGTGCACACACACACACAAGGTCTTGAATTAACTGATTTTGATGGTTGCACTACATTTTAGGGCATATTATTACAGTACATTATGTGATGTAATTTATTGTGCTTTTTGTGTA
Organism: Aldrovandia affinis; assembly: GCA_029706075.1. Classification (NCBI taxonomy): domain Eukaryota; kingdom Metazoa; phylum Chordata; class Actinopteri; order Notacanthiformes; family Halosauridae; genus Aldrovandia; species Aldrovandia affinis. The sequence goes on along the minus strand of JAINUG010000012.1, from coordinate 8,241,382 downwards.
GATCTACTGCTCCTTATGAGAGCTGTGGCATTGTGCTTGGAGACTCGGAGTTAATAAATGAGGCGTCAAGGTAGACATATTGTTCAGTCTGCAGACTACAGTCACAAATGTACCGCACTGAATAGCTTTCTCCATGGCTCCAAGAACCTCCAATTATGAACTCCATTATCAGGCCTGAATAAGTGTTCTCCTTTGAAAAGTCATTTGTTTTGTAGTTGTATTCATTTTAGAAGCATTACTGTTTGTATGAGATTATCACGATGATGTATTCTTCTACATGAGAAATATAATATTATCTGGTTATATTCTGTTGACTCATTAGTGCTTCCCAAGGCATGCAAAATTGCATTAATTTACAGACAGTAACCCCTGGTATTTTTACCTCCATTACATTGTATATTATCTCAACAACAACAAAAAATAAGAAAACATCAACATAAAAAAGGCAAGTTACACAGATATGCAAAGCATACACTATGCATGCATCTGTAAACACAATCATAGATGCAGAAACACAGGGTCAAGTCACATGAATGACTGTAGGAAAACAAGGATAGCAATGAACCAATGCTATCCTTGAACCAATGCAAAGACCAATGCAAAGACATCACCACTGAGTAGTATGTGCTTTTGACCAGTTGCCCCTAGATGTCTTTCCCTCAGACATCCACGCCAACATCCCCTTAGCCACCATTCCTCATAAAACATTAGCAAGTCGTCATCACTGAAGCTCCTGCCAAATGTTCCCCAACAATCACCCATCTTTCACAGATTTGTTATACATGACTCTAAGTATGATGGTATTGTAATTGCTTAATTAACTCAGGAACCACACCTGCGTTGAAGCACCTGCTTTCAATGTACTTTGTATCCCTCCTTTACTCAAATGTTTCCTTTATTTTGTCAGTTACCTGCATATGCTTTGTATATATGAAAAACTTGGCTTATTAATGTTGAAATGTTTTTGTTGAGATATAATATATATATTTAGTGTAGCATATATTAGCGGTGAGGACATTACTATGCTTATGGCTTTCATAGTCTAATGACAATTGGATCATGGAACTATTCAGGGTATAACACATTACATAATCAATACAGTCATTGTTACATTTACATTTTGCCATTTAGCAGATGCTATTATCCAGAGCGACTTTCAAGATATGCATTAATACATGGTAAGATCAATCATAGTCCACGTAAGAGATCAGTGTCGTAATACAGCAGCAATACGTAATACCTGTAACAAGTTCTAGTTTTTTCGTGTTTTTTTTGGACAGTCATCAACATAGATACATATTACGAAATACAGTATTAAACATGAAAGCAGTGGTGATGACAATTAGTAAAAATACATTCCAGAGATCAGCAGTGTTGTATTTATTAAAGATTATCAGTGAAATAAGTGATGTGATCTCACATTGTGTTATTGTCACACGCCGTATGACACAACCCGGATTGGAACAGAACAGCAGGATTATCATCTATTATTCTCTCACACAGAAAGACAGAGAGAGAGAGAGACAGAGAGAGAGAACCACATGTAAATAAATAAAATAAACGAAAGACCTTTGACCCTCCCCCTCACAGGTTTGGGACAAAAACAATAAACCAAAATAAAGTAGCCCTTGTGGGGAGGGTAAATCTAAATAAATAAAAGGTGTAATTGGCTACTAAATTGGGAGAAAAACTGGAAAAAATCCAAAACAAATATATATATATATATTTTTATTTTAAAGCCCTCAGAAGAAAGTTGCCTCAACCATCACCATGCGTGTGTAACTCCCACCTGGGTGACTGACACGACTCGAGCTGCGTTCCCAGTGGTAACCATTCAAACTGTGCTCTCTAAGAAGACAAGTTCTCTTTTTCAGGACAGCTGAGCTGCAAGGGGACAGAGAAACGCTCTGTTTGAATGACATGCTCAGTAGCCACTTGAAAGAATGATATCCTCACCACGCGCTTTAGAAAATGCAATCATTATGACTATAAGGTCTGCAAACAAGGCTCGCTGTGAGTTTCGGAGCAGAAGTATGAGAGAAATTACTTCGAGAGAAAGACGTTGGCAAGAAATGTATATTCATGTATTATTCAGCTTGAGCAGTTTCTTTCTTTCTTTCTTTTGCTGCCAAGAAACCTTGAGGGGTTAATTATTTTCTTGATGGGGCTGAATTGTGACTGCAGAATGTAAGGATAATATCTAGAAAGAAAATGAACATGTTTATCCAAGCTGGCAGGACTGGGCCTATCAAACATGCGTGCACATTAGCAATAACTTTGATGTAAAATATTATATATATAAAGTATATTTCATTGAGGGAAAAGAAAATCAAACAAAGTGTAATGATAATTATTGAAAAAACACATAGTGTACATGGAATCACACTTGGCTTCAGGACATAGTAATGGTTCATGAATCCCCAGCTCTTGGATGAAAATACACCATTAGGAAGCTCCCTGTCTGAAGTTCACTTACAGGGCCCGAAAGTATATATAAGTAAATAAATCAAATGTAAAATGTGTTTTTCACTCCCAGGAGATGTAGCAAGACTCCAGAATGGCTGCTATTTTAAAGATGTATGAATGAATTTCACTTCTGCGCAATCTTATGGGGTCTGGTTGACTGTGCTTTTCTCTAAACACACTTCCAGGGATCAATCACGCATTCTCATTTTTGTGCCTCTGAGTGTGGTGCGTAGAGAGGGACATGAGCATGATTTGCTGTAGCTGGGTGCATCACTTTGATTCTCAAGGAAAACAATTCAATAAAGTGCCAGATTGACTACATTTTGTAGTCAATATCTGTGAGGCCTTAGCAAACCAATTCTGATTAATTTGACAATGCAATATGCTTTAAAATGTAGAGCCTAAGACAAGGAAAAATGATAAATACTGAAATATGACATGTTAATGTCTTAGACATCTCCCACAAAATATGGAATAAAGAAACGCACATTTCGTACTGAAGTATCGTGCTGAAGCTCCTTTTTCCATCATATGTGATATTTCTTCTTTACATTGTGGCTGGATTTACAGTAAACCTTGAACGTCTTGAATCCTTTACAAAAGCTGATACTGGTCTCCCTTTGCTCCCTTTCTTATTATATATATATATATACTGTATATATATTATTTCATTGTATTTTTATTTTAGCAGGTAGGTCAACACAGAACTCATTTCTCATCTGGTATGATGAATTGAGGGATCAAAGTTGGTCGAGAATACACGGGATTGTGCAGCCAATCCCTTGCTCACATGTCATGGGATCTTTAATGACCACAGTATCTTGGTTTAATGTCTCGTTCGAAGGATGGCCCCTGTCATGGTGCTGGGGCATTGGATAAAATTTTGTCCAGGGAGAAGAGTGCCCCCTACTGGCCACCCAACACTACTACGCTTCAGAGAAGGGCTCAGGGTGGAAAAATGTGGGTATTTTAAAAATCTTTGTAAAAACTTGGTTGTTTTCAATATCATATAATTCCCTTACATAAAGTATACAACAAGGAAAATGCAATAAGACAAACCTAAAATAGAACTGCTGTTTTTATTGCTCCACTACGGTAGAGTAATGAATGACTAATTTCTTAGACTGCTCAAGAGAAAATGACCGTCCTTAACTACTGGCATTCCCATTGGTAGAACTGCTGATTTAAGTATCTAAGTATACAGTATACTGTTCCAGTGATGCAGATGTGAAACTGAGCTGAAGTTCATGTTGGCGTCCTATCTATATATACATTGATGTGATTGAATACTGGCAAGATCATCCGCGAGTGTTTGTCCTATGGATTTTTAAGGCAGGTCCTACCTCTATCCCTGTAACTACCCGTTTTCATTCTGAAACAAGTCATTACCATGTCCTGAAATGTACAGTGTACAACCTTCCTGGCACATTTGTTTATAATTATCAGTAATTTTTCTTACCTTAACCAATTTGTTTACACTTATTTTTAATTATAAAATGTGACATAATCTATGTTCATCAGACCTAGGCAATGAAACCAATTATATTTCATAAATTGCTTCCATCAGTTTCTCATATAATAAAATTGTAATAAAGAGTTACAATCACTGACAGAAGTATATTTTGACAAAGACAAATTAATTTCAGCTGTAACATGGCACAAGAAAAATACAATAAAGTGACACTAGAGATAGGTGTCAGGTAGAAAAGGGTAGTCGTGTCGCAGATAGCTAAATGTTAAAATAGCTAGCAACAGCGCCTATCTACCTTGCAATAGCTATATGGATGATGGATGTAGCTAGCCAGCAGTCAGCCAGACAAGCTAGCTGTTTGTTCACCTGACTTATTCATAACATTACATCAACTTCAGTGACAGTAAAATCTATTTTTATACTTGAGTAACTCTCCTGCGGATTAGGAATAGGCATATTTTCTGTATTATAAACAGACAAACTATATTTTGTCTGTTTGTATTATATCATATTGTTGTATCATATAACAATATAATCTGAAATGCTCAGTTACATTAAGGTAATTATATTCACGCCTAGATGGGCTGAATGGCTTGTTCTCCTCATTATGTATTCTTATGTTCTTAAAATAGGTCTATGACCATACCGTAGCTCCCACGCATCATGGAAAAACCTCTAAAATCATTACAAATTATTCTGTCATTAAAATGTAATGGAAATTTCTGATTCGATGTAACATTATATATTTTTTCTTCTTACCGCAAAATATCTGTACCCATGCCACCATTGTTGCCACCTGCCATGGGTGTTCTCACACACATACAAGGACACACACACACACACACACACACATTATCCTACTCTTTCTTTGTCTCTTTCTTTCATTCATTCTTTCACACCCTGGCCTCATAAATAGGATGTGTTCTTTCCAATGGAGTGACTCAGCACCAACAGTGGCTGGTGAGGGAAATCACAGCGAAAATGCCTTTCCCCAAAAGACCACCGGAATATGACATAACATTAATACAATTTGCCACCAGATGGACAGTTTAAGAAGGAGTCTCGAGGTGGCAAAGGAAATTAGATCCCTTAATTACCATACAGATTAGGCTTGGAACCGGTTCTCTTAAAATACGAGCATGAGCAATGGAGTTCTGCCTGGCCCGTGATTTGCATCTGTGATGTGTTCCCATCCTCCTTTCCCCTTCAGCCTCTTTTTCACGCTCAGTCTTTCTCCTACATCTGTTGAATGGGTTAGCAGCAGCAGCATACCAAGTGGCAGGTGTCAGAGCCAGTGCTGTCTCTCTCAGCAACCCCCTGCTGGCTTCCGTCGAGCTGGGGAGAGCGCCTTGCACACCAGGCCCTGCTGAGCTAAGAATACACGACTGTTTGGTGTGGGTACGCTACATGTTGCCAACTAAATACAGCTATATATATTTGCATTCATAAAATGGTGGAAGACACGTAAAAAAAACTCTCAATCAATCAATCAATCAATTGTACAGGTTCATACTATCTTTTAGAGTCAGACAGATTTACCACTGTTTGGTTGGCTGACAAATATATACAGGTCATTATCTGTGCTCATGGTGCAGATCATACTAGATTATGATCGCAAAAAATGACACTTTTTTTAATGCATTACCTTCCATCAATCATAAAAATATTATTGAAAATATTGACTCATCTGATTTTCCAAGGAATGCAGAAATACCCCCGCCTCCAATGGTGATAAGTGATTGCAAATGTTCACTGGGGATCATTGAGCGGCTGATGGTGTAGGTCCACCATTTCGCAGTTCATTTCTGGGTAGATTTGTTTGTTGGCACACTTTGTAGATTACATTCCCTGCTTTACATCAACAGCAATCGATTCAATGCAAAGCAGAGGCCCGTAAGTCCAGCACTGGTCTTGCAAGGACTGTTAATATGACATTTATAATGAAACAAATACCATTTCAGACTATTCAACATACACCTGTAACCTAAAAAACAACACAGATAAACTAATGCAGAGAAGATGAATGAGTATGCTGGGATTTATTTAACATGATTATTTTATGCTCACATATTTTTCCATTATTATTATTATTATTTATTTATTTTTAATTGAGGTGGTGGTCTGAGAGACCGTTCAGGTTTGCCCTGGACCCAGAGGTGAGAAGGCAGCCACAGGTAGAACAATATACATTTATTTAACCAATGTGGATAAAGAATAATGAATAAGGACTGAATGAAAAATAAACAAAGTGAACAGGAACTCAGAATATAACACTGATGGCCCAGTTAAACCACAAATGCTCTGCAGACATCATATCTTCACACTCATTATTATAGAAACTCTGGGGAATCTTCCACACCCCTCCCTTGCTATGCCCTCCCACCTGTGTATGGCATGATGAATACATTTACATACAATTAATTAATATGCTCATGATCACCCCCGCCTCTGGGCTGCGATCATCTCAGTTCGACCAATATGGTACACTCAGGCCAGATAAAATGCCAGACCATGCCACCACCCCCTGGCGCCTTTCTTGAGGCCTGCGGCCTAATCAGACTGCAGAGAAGACAGTGTGATATATTATGTTCATGCTTTAATATCTGTGTGTGTGTGTGCGTGCGTGTGTGTGTGTGTGTGTGTGTGATTCGTTTGGTATGTGCTAGTGTGCAGGAAGCATATATGTGTATAGATCAGTGGAAACAAACAGAACAGAAAAAAGACCAAAATCAACGTTTGGTGTCCCATAATATATATACAGTGGAACCTCGGCCCGCGAACGCCCCTACTCACGAACAAATCGGCCCACGAACACACTTTCCGAACAAATTTTCACTCGGCCCGCGAACAAGCCCTCGGTGCACGAACGCACAAACACACAAACTCGCGGGCTTCTCGCCGTAGCGCATCGTGGATAGCGTCAGTTGTGCTTAGTACTCAGCGTTGTTTATGTCGTTGTGTTCTCCTTTGATACACGTTCTTTTTGTGCTATTTCCATTAAATTTGCCCTCATTATGGCTCCCAAGAAAGTGAAAAGTGGTGTTAAGAAGCCTAAGCGTATTACAGTAGAAACGAAGAAGGAAATAATAGCTAAACGTGAGAGTGGTGTTCGTGTTATAAACAATTATTATGTTTTATTTTAGTATTAATGTATTTTTCTATAATTAAGGTTATCTTTAATTCCTTTCTATATTTTTGCCACACATAAACCCATCAAAAAGTGTTTCTGGGGCTGGAGAACGGATTAATTGGATTTACATTAATTTCAATGGGAAAAATTATTTCGGTTCGCGAACATTTCGGTTCGCGAACGGAGTCAACGAACGAATTAAGTTCATGGGCCGAGGTGCCACTGTATATATATATATATATATATATATATATATATATTTGTGAGCTTCAGTTTCACCACTTCAGTCCCGCCTCTAGTTAACAGATATTAGACTTGCTTTAACTACACCAACTATTAAGATTACACATTTATTGCCTTAGGCCTAATGATTACACATGATTGTATGTTTATCTTGACCAAGCGCACAGCTTTATAATGACTTACGCGTTCCAGCCCCACTAGGTACCGCATGTGGCAGTGAAGCCGCCGGACCCTGTGATGTGTAACAGCCGCTATCATGAACAGGATCACCATGCATCCTAACGCCCCCCACGTCAGCCAGTTATACACAGTTCCCCAATATGCCCCTGTAGGGGCTTTCTATTCCAATTGGTTCTATTATGCCACTACTGAGGTGGGAGTAGGTGCGCTGACGCACATGCCAAACAGTCCAAAAAGTTGCCGTTTTTATGGTAATTTATTAAACGAAAACATAAGTTTGCAAAGAAAGACAAAACAATATTGCACCAATATGCCAATATATTATTGTATTTGTGTGTGTCTGTGGTCAAAAGCGTTCCCACTCCCAACCTCCCCACAAACCTGACATTACCCCCAATATACACAGGTGTGCTCAATCAAACCTTCAGGATTCAGGAATTTCAAAATAAAGGTGCTGTCTGAATCAAACCTTCAGGTTCATTCAAAATAAAGTGCTGTCTAAATAAAGGTATTCAAATGTACTAATGACTATATACAGACAATGACAATATACACAGGTGTGCTCAATCAAACCTTCAGGATTCAGGAATTTCAAAATAAAGGTGCTGTCTAAATAAAGGTATTCAAATGTACTAATGACTAATTACAGTTTCCACATAATTTGGTCTTGCAGCCCCCCTTCTATGCTGCGTCTTGAAGCAGCTGTGCAATGCCTGCAGCATCGTCTACATGGATCTTCGCCTGCTGCAATCCTCCTGTCACCTGCCAGAGTAAAGGCTTTATCAGCCCGATCATTTTCCCAATCGCTGAACTCCCCTCGGTCACCAGCTCATTACTCCACCACGGTGTTGTGATGGGACCATCAGATATTGAGTGAATGTGAAGACCCCCTATGTTAATTTTTTATATTCCATTTAGCAGATGCTTTTATCCAAAGCGACTTACAGTAGTGCATACATCTTTCAGTATATGTGGTCCCAGTGGGAATTGAACCCACAACCTAAGCGTTGCCAATGCTGTGCTCTACCAACTGAGCCACCACAGAACCATAATGTCATGATTGAAGGTTCTTTTGAAGTACTCTGTTTTTTCATGGGTTGGTTTCTATTCATTATGCTGTATAAAATGCAATGTTGACAACATTGAGAAGACACCCTAGCCCAGCACATTTCACAAGGGCGTTTTCTTGTTTCACACTCAGGATGTCGTGAGGCCAGGAATTTAACAAATGTCTAGGCAACATTCAGGAGTGCATCTGTCACACCAGTCCACTGCTTTATTTTGAAAGCAGCTTCTGGCGCAGAATACCAACTTAGACCCTTGTATACACAAGGAGAAAAAATGATTGAATGCAGATAAACTGTCTTGTAAGTGAGCCTTTGGAGAATGACGCAAGTGTATCGCAGTAGGCCATCTCTCTACCAATCCCATTGCACTCCCTCATGAGATGAGCAGGATGGTTTGCCGTATGCAGTCAAATAATGTAGCATGTTACTCCTAGGTGACGACACTTTGCTCCTTAACCCATAATGGCTGCATTGATGTGCTCTTGGACTTTGTTCTTCTGCCCTAATTTCCCAGCGTTATGCTTTTTTTAAACGTTATTACTGAGGAAGCGACGAAGCTGAACAAATCCTCATTGAAACCCATATTTGATATTTTTTTCTTTTTTATTAGGTTTGTTTAACCAAGTAGCCAACAACTAATCCAATTAAACCACTCAAGCAAGAGGCCATGGACATGTTTATTATGTGAACCAACAAAGAGTAATACATGTATTTAATCATGCCTTGTTTTTGGAACTGCTTAATGGTCTGGAATATCATAGCCATTGCAGCCATTGACTATAATTAGGCTGGTCCAATATGGTGTGCACTGCCTGTCAGGGACGCGGTTCGAAACCCGTCTCTACCAGACCGGCCCTGGTCGTCAGCCCTGATCGGCTGTCCGCCCCAGGGGGGGAGGGTGGGTGAGATGGCTCAGGTCCGCCGTGAAGCATGTAACGGAGTCTCCAGAACGTGGGTGGGCAAATTCCGTCTCGAAGGAAGCACAGTTCGCTGCCCTCGGGGAATTAGTTTGTCTCGTAGATACGAGCAACGGACCCGTGTGGGGAGGATAAATCTAAATAAATAGAGGGTGTAATTGGCTTCTAGATTGGTAGGAAAACTGGAAAAAAGTATTTTTTTAAAAGGGCAGACATCGCTTGGCCACACCTGCCCTTAGGGTTAGGACTGTAACAGGCAGAACACTCAAAGCATTGAATTACATGGTGACATTACCTTAAGGACTGTGTATAAACCTGGCGATAAAAGACACGGAGCAGTTATGCGGCCCTCAGGCAGGATATCACGAGGGATTGAAAAACAGTGGGCGAGAGGTTAGAGAAAGAGAAAGGATGTAAAAGAAAGGGAAAAGAGGAAAAATGAAACATTCTCTGAACTGCATTTTGAACTCATAATCCTGCTAGAAAATGAAAAAAAATTATTAATAAAGGGAAAATTCACCACACTTCAATCCACAATTGCTGCTTATGCTGATTGTGGTAGATATCTATGGCAAATATGGCACATTTCATTTTGAAAAGTAATAAATATAACCTTTTTAAAATTCTGTTGTGCTGAAGAAAACCAGACTTCCGACTCGGCATTGTAATCATAGCTGCAAATTATGGGGGGAGAGGTGGTCCACATGTCCCCCACACTTTTTGAAATTACGTTTTTGTCGCCCCCACGTTTTACCTAGTGTTAATTTTTTGGAGTCATTTTGCACAAGTTCAGCCGGCTCGACTGCCAGATGACAACAATCAATTGATATTGATGACAATATCAAATATAGATATTTATAGGAAGAGACAACCTCAATGTCATTGCCCCAAAGAGTGGTAATAGATGGGAGGTTCAGTGTTTTTTTTGTGTTAGAAAACATCATAAGTTTAGGTTTGTTGGCATTTAAAATGAGCTTCAGTTGGCCAAGGGTGTGCTGAACAGTATTAAAAGCATGCTGCAGCCTGATTCTGTGTGGGAGCCAAGCAGGAAACGACTGTATCATCAGCATAAAAGTGGAAATTTGCATTGGTTATATTTTGATCAAGACTGTTAACATAAATAGTAAATAAAAGTAGTCCTAGGGCCGACCCCTGTGGTACACCATCGGAGACTTTAAGAGAGCTAGGTGTGAATCATTCAGCCTGCACACACTTCAGTCCTGAAAAAAGTCATTTTCAAACCAACAGCCAGTTTGTTCTGACAGTCCCAAACTGTAAATTCGGTGCTTCAATATTGCATGATCCGCAGCATCAAAGGCTTTCGACAAATCTATAAAAAGTGCGTTAGAGTGATGCTTCTTTTCAAGGGATCCAATACAATTGTTAACTGTCTGAACTTTCAACCAGGGATTTAAACATGTTGAAACAGTGTTCACTTATTTATAGTGCAGTTATAAACCTTTTAAAATTTGCACATATTTTTGAATCAACTTTTAGGACAAAATGCATTGTGCTTAGAACATGTCCCAAGACATAATATGCATATATGAATTGTGCAGCAGTAAGGGATATTTTTCCATTTCAAACATTGATTGACATAATTTAACAGTGCTATATCTCACGTATGCATTTTGAAGTTTACGTGGCATTCATGTTTCTTTTTCAGCAGTGGAAGTAAACAAAACAAATAGTCCAGGCATCCTTCTATTAACAGCGCAATTATGGGAGAGCGTAATAAACAGCGAGTAGTCAGCCATTCCTCTGCGTTCTTGCCCCCCAGCGTCGAAGGTCAGCATCACTCAGCTGCGTGTCATGCTTTGCAGCAGACGTTAATGGGAATTCGATTAAAATCATTTAGTCTTAGCAATAAACATTTGTATGGTTACTTATTAATGCACCTAGGCACTTTATAAAATATAGAAAAGTGATCACGTTCTTCCGTGCTTCAGAATAGAGATTTAAAACATAAATCCAACATTAAAGGTGGAGAGAAGACTTCCTCTGAGATGGGAGGGGTATTAACGGGTCAATATTTGCGGCACAGCGCCGCTCCCCCATTTGAAGGGCAGTTTGCGCTCTATTGATTACTGGCCCCACACGTACTGAGGCGTAGGTCTTGGGGAGGGTGTACACGCAAATGGAAAGACAGATGAACAGTGTGACAGGCACTTTTGAAACAGAAAACCCTTTTTCGTCTCGAACGGTTAAAAATGCAGGGACCGCGGAGGGCAGGATGATAGAGATCCATTTGGAGGTCATCTTTACCGCGATGATGGCGTTCTGGATCATTAGCCAGACTTGTGGGGGAGCCTGACTCAGCCGTGATGTGCTGGCTGGCCTTCAAAATCTTTGGGAAATTGACACTGTGGACCCACGGCGGACACACTGTACACAGGCAGGCATGGATATATGGAAATAAAGTGCTTCAACTGATATACAGTAAATATGTACATTATCAGGGCTTATCTCTTAAACTGGTAATAAGAAGGCAGTACTGTATTATATAATTTTTTTTGACTAATAACCATTATCCATTTACTTGCTGCAAATTACATACAGTTTATACAAAAAAGCATTTGAAAACAGTACAAGTAAGCATTTAAAATAAAGTGTGACGGTCTCTGTGACCCTGCACACAGCTTACCCTTACAGCCCTATGGAACTTTTTTATGACTTCATTTTTCACTGCCTTTAGTGTTTTACATGGTTGCTCGTGGTAATCTAAGGCAAGCCCGATGTATTGAATCATAGTTAGAATAGCTAAGAAGCATCTTAGCTATTCATATACCATTCGTGCCATTCATATACAAATAGAAAGCAAAATCGTCATCATTTTGACTACCTTACACATTGAAATACAATGGGGTTATATGTTGTGACTTGACCAGTCAGTATAGTTAATGGTGACACTTTAAACCTTCTTGCTGTTTTAAAATACATTTGCATTTCCAGCGCTTAAAATAACTGTGGGTTGGCATCAGTACATTTAAAAACTACTGGAATTACTGGAACCTCTTGGTGGAGCCCTGATATGGCAAAGCATATATTTAGCTGTACTAAAATTTTCAAATTGGTTCAAAACATCGTCTAAAGATATAACAATAGACACCCCCTCCCACACACAAACCGTGGCAGTGCTTCCCCATTCTCCTCAAACCTTTGGGTCTCCAGCCGCCACTGCCAGTGACACATTTGTGTCTACACATGCTACACGTTATTCGTGATATCGAAGAGTAATCTACTGAAGGTAGACATTTCCTCTGTCACCAACCCAATGCGGGAGACAAAAGGGTCTCCCATGGGATTAGCCCCGGATTTATGTCTGTCATTCGAGGGATGCCGACTTTCAAAAGGCAATCGAATGACAGTTTGGCAATCTCCCCTGGCTCACGGACACGTATCTGTGTTTGAGTGTTAGTACATTTGAAAATGACACGTCCCTGGGTACTTGAATATTAGAAATGATAAAACTTGAGATGATCGATGGTTAGCAAGATATTCAAATACGAAAGAAGAAAAAAAAGCGACATTCATATGCAGCTTTATGGTAGGTCCTCTGTTACACATTTTTTTTATTTGTGAAATAATGCATTTTAAATGTCTTCTCTAACCATATATTATTGGTTCTTGAGAATTGTTAACAACCTGCAAATCGGAATTAGCGCACCTCTCAACTGCAAATGACATCAATGGTGAAGCCACAGGACTCAGGGGGATTTTAGCCCATTCAATATCAATTAAAGCCTAATGGTTCTTCTGTGCACATTCGGACGAGAATGAGACGTTATGCTGTATTCCACAGTAAACACTATTTAAGACCAGTGGGGCCCTATAACTTCTCACCTCAATCACTCAACACAGGTGAACAGCGCCGCACCAATGTACGTTCTGCGCGAGAAATTCCCCAACCAGGTCTCCAGGTATATAGACGCGCATCAGAAGGAACTTCCAAGTGTGCGCTCTGCGCTCTTGCTCATTAGCAATCCAATTACTTTTCTTTGCTAAATGCGTTTCTTGTCACTCTCTGGGGGAAGTCCCTGAATGACATCGATTTCCTACAGCTGATTATCGTTAGAACCATATCACCAATTTCCTCATCAATCACTCCAAACTTCAAACCCAACGGTCTTTATGGGGCCTTTTGAAATTAGCTCACATGCTTCACGCTCATTATATTGTATCTCAATGGAAAGAGCAAACTGAAATCAACATAAAGCATTCAAACGATCCAATCTAACATGATGGGAAAATCGGTCAGGAGGAAGGAATAAAATGTAAAATCTCATGGCGCGCCTGTGTTTACCTTCTCAGAATGCACTTTCACCACAGTTTTGTAAATTGATAAGTACTTTGTTCCGTACTGTATCAGTATACCCTTTGGCAAGGAGCTTCAAAACAATCTGGTCTCCAGCTGAAAATACAGACACCATTGTCTTCTCTCTTGTGGAGATGTTATCTGTGATCGCAGCAAAAAGTGATCTTTATAAATAAAAGAGAGCAGGCTTTCCCCCCCTGACTGCTACATGAGAAAGCCATTAGGCAGACTGTACTCTAAAATTAGAAGGCCCCAGAAAACCATACAATACACTCGAGCATCTCCAGGGATGAGTGAGCAAAGCCACCCTTGACCAAAGCTGAGACACTGATATGCAGTAGAAGAAGAAGAAATATATGTAGCTCTGCTATACAAGTCTCAGAATCGGATTCAATAAACATTTGACCTTGAGTTTGAATTGGAGTCAAATTGAACTGAGTCTTGCATCTGTGTGTGTGTGTGTGTGTGTGTGTGTGTGTGTGTGTGTCTGTATGCTTGCATGCATATTGAAAGAACTTTCTTGCATTTGAATTTTTTTCTTTAATATAGACATTTTTTATAGACAAATGTTGATTATATTAAATACAGTGTTTATATTCAAAATATGTAAATCGTCAAAAAATATATATATATTTTTTCTTTATCTTCATGCTTATTCTCCATTAGTCGGCACCCCGTTAAAATGTGTGCGCACACCCTACTCTTTTGAGTAGTAGCTCCACAAACATCAATGAATACATGATTTTGCAGATGAGTAGAGCCATTACCTAAACCATTATCTTACTGCATGTTGCAATGAAATGGATATTACTCCTGACAATAAAAGGAAACACAATAGTGAGTATCGGGCCTTTCTTCTGTTTAAATGAAACGCAAGTGTGATTCCGATACACACAGAGAAGTAAGTAGTAAGTAAAATTTATTTATATAGCTTTCTGTCCCTGCGGCAAGCTAATGCGGGCTTCCCTCCCCCCTCCTCTTGGGGGTGGACCGCCTTTCACTGCCCCCATACATGACTCGGGGTCGAACCCAGGTGGTAGTGGGCAACCTGGACTTGGAACAAGTGCCTTCACCAGTTTCTCCACCCAGGGGCCCCTAAAATAATTAATTTTATCGAAGAGAACATTTGCTTGAATCCACAGCAACCTGCCCAGTGGTGAGTACATTGTTTACATAGTTACAGTGCCGTAGCAGGTATAAAACAAATGTGTGTTGGAAGATCAGTACATAGGTCAAGATAATGGGCAAGGTGCTACAAACCCTACAAACACTTTCCCCCGAAGGCCTAAATGATTCATTGCTTCTCAATGTGATGATGCAATATATTTATCTGTCTTCTGGAAGAATTGTAAGTATTTCTTGTTTACATCTCTAATTTTACTGACTGTCTCTTCCCTCATGCATGATTTAATTCCCATTTAATTCTCACCACATATCCCTTTCCATGCACACATTACCTGCTTACGTACACAATTACTGATACTCACTCCGAGGGGGCTGGTTATGTGTGTAGGAGCTGAACAACGCCGTGACCCATTGCTCCCATTATTGGAGACACACACACACATGCACACGCACACACACCTACACTGATTCAGGGAAAGGTGGTTTTCTACACGTTTTATTGTTCCAAGTTTCTGTTTTATGTATGATAATAAAGATGTATTTGAGCCACATTCTCAATGTATATATAACCTATATAACTATATAGTTATGGCTATTTTAGGGTTTAGAGTTAAGGTTTGGTTATATGGCTATATAGCCAAGGCTGCAGCTCCTGCCTTAACAAAACAGAATTCAAAGCTCCATGAGTGCAAGAGGTGATATATTTGCTAATATATGTATTAATACTCCAGCATGCAGTGCAGTGTGTTACATGTTTCAGAGGGGGTTATATAAATAAATGTGACAGACAGGTTTAAGGAGAGCCAAAATGACCAGAAGTTAGAATAGCAGAGCATGGTTTAGGAATCCAAGCCATATCTCTTCACTGTCCTTGCCTACACATGGTCTGTTTGTATCTAATTCGTTATGTTGTCTTTTTGACACATTTTATTGTTGATTGGGCACCGTTCTCCCACACACATGCGCACACACACACACACACACAAATTAATGTTACCCATGTACAGTCTCCAAGGTCTGAGTGGGCTGGAATTTAATTTTCAGAACTACCTCATAAAAGGCTTTTCTTTTATTCTTCCTTGATTTTTTCCCAAGAATTACGAGTCGGCTTTTCTTTTATTCTTCCTCTTTTTTCCCCAATTCTTATTTCAGCCTTCTTCTTTTGGACAGAAATTGGAACAACTGTGGAATCTACCACAGATCACGGTTGTTCCAATTTCCACCCCCCACCCCACCCCTCTAGCTGGATGAAACGGATTACAGCGTTCATTTTGTTTTAGAGATCCGAGGACAACGGGATGGAAATGGCGTTCGGCCCTGGAAGGCCCTCTGCGGCACGACAATACGAAAGAAAGTGAACAAGCTTCTGCTCTCTCCTTTTCCCTATCTGGCCCGGGTTTAAATGAGGTTGTAAGTGAGACCACAGAAGAGACATTAGGAGCGAGATGAAGTTGTCACTTCGGCTTGGGCTGTGTGACAGAGGAGAGGCGAGGGGTGAAATTGTGATCTGGTTAGGGTGGAGGAGCAGGCGACCGCCGGGGTCGCCATGGCTCGAGCGAAACAATTTGCTTGGGGAAGTGTGAGGAAATGGATATTTTATTGCACGACGTGGCACAATTCACTTTGCCGGGGGGGTAACTGTGTCTAAGGCCCTCTGCTAAGGATCCTTTGCTCTTAAGACCCACCTGGCTTGCTGTAAACTGTTTGAAAGACAATTTAGCCTGGGCGGCTGTATCCTGTGTCTCCTCTGTTTCTCGTAGGTGCACCTCTCCAGATATATTTACGGCCTGTATTCGTAAAGGTGCGTTGTTTAAAGTCAAAGGGCCAAGTTAATCAAATGGTAGAAATATATGGGTAGCGTTGCTTTGGTGAAAAAAAGAGAGTCTGCATGTGAGTAGCTCATTTCATGTAGCGCTCTGTCTGACACCAACATTATTTTACTGAAGTTGCACCTCTGTTCTGTTCAGTGAAAAATGTATACAGTTCCTTTATATGCAATGGCAGTACCTTCTACATTCATTTTGTAGATAGTACAGGCACATGTGTATAACAGCAAAATGGACCTACACAGACAGCTACACTACCAACACAAAGAGTTCCCTCCTAATACAAGGCAATATCATTGTGAACATATTGTAGTAGTTTAGCTTCTGATATTGTCACCTACATTACAGTCATTCTGATCCGGTAAGTAGATGCATAGGGAGCCAGATAATAAAGAACATTTCTAATATTTACACCAAGGCTTGCATGAATAATTGATTCTGATTAGCTGACAGTTGTTCTTTCATTTTTGCATATATGCATGACAAAGGTGATGTAATCTTCGGGAAAATGAAGAAGGAGAAGCAGAAGATGAAGAAGCAGAAGCAACAGAAGAAGAAGAGGAAGAAATGCGAAATAGTTTAGTGTGGCTTTGTGAAGTTGTACCTGACCTCCGTGTGTTTATATGAGTTTGGACTGTACATGTACACTGTACACTGTACAAAAGTTAATGTTTGTAAGGCTTAATGTCTGTGGTCACAATGTCATGTGTGAAACACCAAAACAGGCTAAACTCTCAGTGCTGTATATAGGTATGAGGCATACCCCACCATCATGTAACATAGTGGATGGTGTACCTGTCATCCTACTCAGATGTATGTATACTGGATAAGCTATTTTTATTGATGCATTTTTGGTATGTAAGAATGTTTTTTACAATTTAGTTTGCCTAGATGAGTGTATAGGTCTGTTCCATTATTCTGAGGGGAGTGCTTCATTGTTATTTCATTGCTATGGGATAGAAATGTGTATAACTGTTTTTTCTGTCCAACCAGTAAATGCAGTTGTGTGTATAGCAGTGGTGCGGCTGGTAAATGGTCTCTAATGTGGTTTTAATTGAATTCTTCAGTTAGAGTTATGCAAATAAAATGTCTGTACTGCGAAGAACAAATGATCCAACGGTTTCATTTGTCAACGCTTTTTTAACAGTCATTGTAAAACTGACAAGAAACTGTGGAGTTACTGTATCATTAACTATAAAATTCATGTTAATTGTTTAATTTATGAATGAGAAAGGCACAGGGGAAATGGTAGGGAATCATTTAAATTACTGTAGATACAAGTGCTAATTGCAGTAGATATGCAAGTTAAATTAGGAATATGTTAATTATTATTTCTTCTGATCTTGGATCCCTGCTTGTTATTACATAATTTACTTGAATATTCCATTATATCCTTTGTAAAACATGGGTTTGACAAGACTTTTAAGAGAATTATGGGCTGCCGAATAGAAAATAAACAAGTGAACAAGTGATATGAACGCACTAGTCAGCGTTCAGACAGAGAGGTTGGTTTTGCAAAATGTGCATTTTACTAGGATCTGCTCCAGTAGATTGCCTTATTCTATAGATTGCTAATGAACTGTCAATTGGATATTTTTCTTAAATATCTGTGACACTGGGAGAGATGGAAGGAGGAGTAGAGAGGGCAGCACCTCCCTTTTGGCTTCTGTCAGGTGCTCCTTTTCCCTCCCACAGCCTGGAGAGGACTACAGGTCCTTGGACAGCGGCCTCACTTACAAGTAGGCTCACCTGAGGCTAATGAGCAATGAGCTCAGCTGTGAGCCACTGCCTTCATTAGGCCTTTATAAAAGCACAGCCTGCCATGCCTGAATAGAGGGGATTTTTCTTTTTCTTTTTTTTTGTGGGGTGGTGGGAAGAGATGCTGGGTTTTGGTTCGTGAATAGTTTTTGATTTAACTTTGTTTTTGGATTCTGTTTTATTTTTTTGGTGAAATAAATTGCCCATTAGCCTTGGTTGGTCTTTCATACAATTACCACCTGGCATAGTGGCCAGGCTACAATTATGTGTTCCTGTAATAACATTTGAATCTCGATGGTGAGTGACTGATGTCATGGGATAACTCCATCCTCCCTTTCCCATCACAGTGCAGTAGCACCTTGAAGTGCTGCTGTTGAAATGCATTTCAGCATTACAAAATATTAATCCAATTACAACTTTGAGGAGTTTTGTCCAGTAGCAAAAGCAAAATAAAATGTTTAAATCTTTTGAAAAATACACTGCACACAGCAATGTCTTCCTTCCTCATATTCAGTGTACCAAGAATGAGTGTGAGTACTATTTAAAAAACAATCACTGGTACCATTTATTTGTCTTAGCCATGTATTTGTCCTAAAGTACTGCATAAGTAACTCCATGTAAATTTCCTTTATGATACAATAGCCGTACATACAATGAATTCATGCACTTAGTCCCAGATTCTCACTGCTGAACAGTTGCATCATTTCCATTGCCAGATAGCACACATTTAATTTGGTTTGTAAATGTAAGAATCTAAATGAGTTACAAATTGAATACATGCCCAATTGAATCATAATGGTCTCAATTGCCCTGTGCCATTCTGCAGTTTCCAAACATCTTTATTGCCAAGTAAATTAATTTAACATTTTGTGCACTGGTGCCCAACAGTGACCTGAATTCTCTGATAGTTCGAAAAGCACAATAAAAAGCAAGATGAAGAAGCTCACATCCAAGAAGTAGCCAGAAAATATTTATTTTTGATATTTCTGTTGCGCTTATGCCATTACAGTATCATGCATTTGCATAAGTTAGGAAGGGAAACTGTACAAACAAGCTTTAGATGAAAGAATAATGATTAGTACTGATAGGCAAGTGACATTATGAATGACATCACAATATATATTAATAACTAAAACCACAGGTCTCCCCTGCAGACAGTTTCTGTAGACAGTAGACAGTTTCTGTAGATAACGGTGATTCGTGACTATAGATGTAAATTAGCTTTATAGCCAACTCTGGTACAGCTAAGACGCCGTGCACTGTCCCTGTCAAATAAATAAATACATAAATTCACCAGTACTGCAGTGGTGTGTACTAGAACATAAGAACATAAGAATACATAATGATGAGAACGGGCCGTTCAAAAATCTAGTACTGTATCTAGCCTATACTTGAATAGCCCAAGTGTTTCTGTCTCTACTACCAGACCTGGCAAGCTGTTCCAGGCATTGACAACTCTCTGTGCAAAGAAAAACGTCCTAATATCTGTGCAGAATTTGCCTTGAACTCATTTAAAAACCTCAATAAAATCCCCCCTAAGTCTCTGTTTGCTAAGCTTAAATAGATTGAGTGCCTTAAGTCTATCCTCATAACTTTTTCCTTTCATACCAGGTATCAGTTTAGTTGCCCTTCTTTTAACTTTTTCAAGAACTTTGAGAACTTTGAAGGCGCCTTCTCCCAACTGCTGTTTTCAGATCTCTCCACAGATGTTCAATTGGATTGAGATCAGGGCTGGTATGTATCAAATATCTTAATAGTTAGACTTATGACACCTCCTAAGAGCTTACTTTTGGAGTGAAATCACTCTTCCCTTAAAGTGGTCAGTAAAACATAGTTATCAAGCAACCAACACTTTCTCTTAGGGAAGTCTTCAATCACGGGTGCCGCAAATAAAAAGATTAAGATGAGGTCATCAATTGCCAAAATTGCAAAGCAGAATAACCAATCTGCTTTTGGAAAACCTGTGTTCTTTGATGGTCAACAAAAGTTTCCATAAAGGTAAACAGACACTCATAATAAATGATGCCTTGTTGGCTAATGTTAGGCTAAGAAAAAAAATGTAAAAAGAAAACTGAATTGGACTGAGGTAAGAGGTAGACTCGAAAAAGGAAAATTGAGTCCCACACAACAAAATGGCACAAGTCATAAAAAAGAGGCATGGTGGGAGATCTCCAGACCGGATCATTGTTTCTGTCTCTCTCCCAGATGCGGAAGAGTCTGTGTGGTTCTGTATGGCTCAGTTGATAGAGCACTACTGTAAGTCGCTTACGATAAAAGCGTCTGCTAAATAGCATATGTTATTATTATATTATATTTCTACGTCGGCTACTGTGCTACAATGCTTTATTGTTTCAGCACCTACACCTAGCTGTATTTTTGAGTGTAGTGAACCTCATATTTTCAGAGATATCCAAAATGTGCATTGTATGAAGTTGTATAAATGTAGTGAGTTTCTTGGTGCAGTTGACAATGGTCTGGATTAATTCAAAATCTAAAATTTTAGCAAAACAGGCATTTTTCCAATGCAAGTTTGAAAAAAAAATCTATGTTTATCAATGTATCTATTGAAATGACATTGTTCTAACGCGACACAGCACTTTCATAGTTTAGCTTTGAATAGTTTGACTTGAGGAGGGTGGGAAGATGGAAATTATTCTGTCCTTTCTTTTTTTAAATTGTACTTATTTATATAGCACCTTTCCAGCAATACAGCACAAAGTGCTTTGCAAAAAAAGGAATTAAAATCAAATACAAAAATATAGACAAACAAACGAGAATATAAAAATATAAAACTAATTCAAATACAAAACAAAGGTTAAAAGGTTGTCAAAGCAAGTCTGTAAAAGTATGTTTCTAAAAGGGTTTTACAAGAGGACTCTGAAACAGCTGTTCTTTTGATAATGTTTTTTTGAAATCATAGTGACAAATACATGACAGGATTGTTGGTGTTTCCAACTTTCCATGACCAGACTATCTAAATTACCGACCCTGACAAGGAGCTGAGCTTCAGCACCAAGAAAAAAATCACATCTTGGATAAGATTCTGTCACAGGAACGATATATTTATTTATTTCACAGTCTTCTAAAAAAGATGTTTCAAGTGTGAGCATTACGCTTTTCTCCCTTCTCTTGACAATTTCATCAGTGACTCAGCTGTCCCAGTTTTCAGCTCCTCTGTGTTGATACCAACTTTAAACTGTTTGAATAACTCAAATGCACTGCAGCTATTGATTCATAATGGGCTTCTTGACTTTCCATTCTGATTTGCTGAAGCGGCACTCATTTGTTATGTTATGGTGTGGGGTGCATTTTCCTGGTATGGTGTAGGTTCACTCAACTCCTTAGAGGGCAAGGCAAATGCCAATAAATACGAAGCTATTGTGATCACCTTTAGTGTGATCACCATCATCCTAAGGCGAAGCATTTCCATACTATGCGCCCATCCACAGACCACGAGTGGACACTGAATGGTTTGATGAGCATGAAAACGATGTAAAGCATAGGCCATGGCCGTCTCAGTCACCAGATCTCAACCCAATTGAACACTTATGGGAGATTCTGGATCAGTGCCTTTTCCACCACCATCAAGGAAACGCCAAATGATGGAATTTATTAAGGAAGCATAGTGTTGCATCCCTCCAATAGAGTTTATTTTATTTGAGCAGTTATCTGTATTTGCAGTCAGGACAAGACAATGCTTGTCTTTTGTATCGATTCCATGAAAGGTTTTAATTTCACCTTCCACTTTGCGTCCCTGTGTAGTGAATTCTGATTGCTGATAAATCCCATGTAGTACTATGTCGTTACCAAAGACAATTGAGTTGATTTAAATTTTCCATGCACAAAAATTTTTCTGCTGAATGTAACCAACAAGAAAGTTACTGCAGGCAGCAAACAGACAGACTCATAAAACATGAGAAGGGAACTTGGAAACACAAATATCTTTTTTTAGCCCTTCCTTCAATTTGACTTTAGTTCAGATTAAATGTTGCCGTATTCTTCAGCACACATGAAGTGTTGCATCATTACTGCCTTTTGCAGACTCCACTACCACTGACTCTGTACATTTAACTAATTGTCATTGCCACTGCTTACATGTTTAATACTGAATTTTGCAATATACTGTGACACACTCGTGGGTTGGGAGAGTGTTCACGTGACTGAAAACGATACATTTATTGTCCACAACAAAATAGATTAAACAAAAAAATGTATTGCTTTTGGCATGAGCAAGAGTAAAATCTTACTTGTAACAATACAGTCCAATCGTCTCGTCGATATCCGTAAGCAGGGTTCAGCACACAAAGACAGTGTTCTCTCTCTCTCTCTCTCTCTCTCTCTCTCTCTCTCTCTCTCTCTCTCTCTCTCTCTCTCTCTCTCTCTCTCTCTCTCTCTCTCTCTCTCTCTCTCTCTCTCTCTCTCTCTCTCTCTCTCTCTCTCTCTCTCTCTCTCTCTCTCTCTCTCTCTCTCTCTCCTCTCTCTCTCTCTCTCTCTGAGGAACAAGTGTTGTTAATTTCCCCGATTGCTGTGGAACTCCATATATGGGCATTGACTTGATTGTCAATCTCACCGGTGGCAACGCAGGAACTCCATGTATGGGCATAGAGGTAAACACTGGGAAGCGCACATATCTATTTTCCACTACCTCTCCTCTCATACACCTCTGCCGGCTGCAGAGGTGTATGAGTGTATTATAAAATAATAATGAATTAAAAAATCGACTAACCTTTTCCTTCCCAGTGTTACAGGTACAGTATGCAGCTGCCAACATTTGTGTCTATTACTGTGTCACTACACGGGTCATACTCAGGTGCCAACATGAATCTGAAGGAAATCCTAACATGAGGGGATAGGATAACTCTAACCTACATCATTTTGTATTTATCAATTGCCAATTTGACCCCTTTGAACCCCTTTATAAGATATTAAAAGATATAAGGGAAATAATTTATATTGACAAAGCCAAATCAAATTTACATATTTATTAACAGGTGAACTGCATGCATGTCACTGGATACAATTACAAAGATCAATCTCCTGACTTCTTGAACTTTGCCAGGTTGCACAAGTCCTGCTTTGACTCATTCTTGGACATCAGCCTCCTGCTGGTCTCCTGAGCCCTGAACCCTCCATCCTTCTTTTCCTGTGAGAAGTACTTAGCAGAAGCCTCAGTCACCATTTTAACAACCCTCTCAATGCTTTGTGTGTGGCAAGGCCAGTTGAGCACCTCCATGGGGGTGTTGATGAAGTTCTTCACCTCCGAGGTGCTTAGGAAGCAGCTGATCAAGTCACCAATGCTGGAAGCGTCACAATTGATGTCAGGTGTCCTTCTGGTCCTGACAGAGGAGTCCCCCAGCTGAGTGTCTGGGTCCCCCTCTCCCCTGATGGCCAGGATTCTCTCCACCCCCTCAATCCTCTCCTGATCCTAAATGCACAGCAGTGTTTGGAGGATGGATTCACTGTGGGCATACCAAGCAGATCTTCTCACAGTCGGCATCACAAGATCCAGCACCTCCTTCCTCTGGGACTTGAGGCAGTCCAGCTGAAACAGGATGTGCCTAGACCCTTCAATCCAGGAGTGCTTGATCTTCACGCTGAACCAACATGGATAATACACTCCAATGATGAATTCCACAATCAATTGAAGATTCTTCAGGTTCTTTCCTTTAAGTCTGTGCTTTGACACCCAGAGCCTGGGAAGTCTGTTCGCTGTGGTGAGCCAGCGGCTGTGGTTTACTGGTCCAATCTCCAACAGAGCCAGCCTTGCAAGAAGCACTCCATCCCTGACTGCACAGACAATTTTATAGCCATAGTGTTGATCATCTTGAATGACCTTGTCAGGCAGCTTGATCAGTGGAGAGCTAACAAAGATCCGGGTGAAGTTTGGATTAAAGTCTGTAGCAGAATCAAGGAGCTTTCCTATTGGCCCGGATAATTTGTTGTCTGACAGAGTAGGGCCATCAAGGTCAACAATGAGATGGTGCAGGGGAAGTTCACCAGAGTGCAGGTTGCACACCAACCAGACCAGCTTTCTCCCCAGGTGCAGCTCCAGCTTCCGCATTACTCCAGCTTTCACACCAGTGTTGACATTTGTTGAGTCTCCTCCAATGGCCCACAAGGTCTTATTAAAACCCCTCTTTTTCAGCCAGGCAAATAGGACCTTAGCAATCTGCTCTGCATGTGACTCCTCTTTAGTTGCTTTCTCTGGGGTAAAATGGAACAGATAGTAGCTGCCAAGCTCACTAGCGACACTATAGTGTTCTTCCTTGCCACAAGAAGAGAACAGAAGACGATGGATAAGGATTGCCAACCTCCCCAATATGTGGCTTTCAGCAACAAGATGGCTACAACTGCCGTCCCAACAGGAAGTTACCAAAATAAAATCCCTAACTTCAAAATAAAAGCCCCCCAACTTAGTCTCTTTCTTCCAGAAGAATAGCTAAATAATCTAAAATTTTATAATAATCAACTGCAAATTGATGTAGGTTAGGTTTATCAGAATTTTAAAAATTCTTCAGATTTGTGTTCGACACACCAAAATATGTTATTTGAACACCCCTCTCGATTGATTTACAAAAAATACAGAGTATGGCCCACCTTACTACACTGATCTCCTGCGCAAACTATGATTGATCTTGCCATGTATTAATGCACATCTTGCAAGTCGCAATGTACATGTACTACACTGAAACAAGACAAGGGTTAGTTTGTGTTTTTCATGTTAAAAGGTAAAAGGCACAGTGAAAGCATTATGAAAACAACTACTCACTAGATACAATCTCTTATTTCATTCAATAAAATGATTTAACCCCCTGAGGTCGACGGGAGCGGCGCCGCTCCCAGCAGCAATAAAAGTATATTACTATTTCTAACGTCGCAAGATTTTATCATACACACGCTGCAAAAACATTGACAGAAACCTTAGAATCGTGACTTTCAGATTTGAGCACTGGCAAATAATATGAGATTTTTTAAATTCGGTTAATTAGACCAAAAGTAAACCTTGCCTTTTACTCTGTTTTTACCTGTTAGTACCGTCCCCTTCTATTGACATGGTAACTAGGTGCTAGTCTCGAGGAGGGGCGTGGGGCCATGTGTGAAATCGCAGCGTAAACAATGTCCCGACATTATATCGCATCTTTGTCTGTGTTTACGGTTGCGATCTGCCAGCAACAGACGGGTGTATGCTGATATTTATTTTATTTCCAAATATATGAATTCCGCGTCTTGTGACGCTATACGGAATCATTGCGAACTACTGCGAATAATTAACAGGAGGATATTTAACCAGCTGGCATTCTGTTTCGGCGCTTGGACATTATCTAGCTTAGCTTGAAAGTACCTATTGTGATGAATGTTTCTTGCCTCTCGAGAACTTGTTTGTTCGTGTGCTTGTTGTTGTTTAGATTCCCAGCGTTTAGTTTATACCACGTTTTTGGATACGTGGATTTACCTGTTTACTTTGATTTGTTTGTTCCTGTTCGTTGGTTTTGTTTTGTTTGTCTTTCCGTGTCTTCGCAGACACGGATTTTGCTTTCGTTTTCCGACAGACGTTTAACGATAAATATCTTAAACCCAGAAAACGGGCTACTTTTGATCATGTGCCTGTGTCCACTGCCAAACACTCTGGATGTTGGCAAATTGGCTTCTGTTGGTTGCAATAAATGTGTACTCTGCAAGATGTCGGGGAAACAGCGGTTTGTGACGTTCCCTTGTGTCTACAGTTGACCAGAAACTGTTTTGAGAAGTGGCACCAAAGACTGTGAAAGAACAGATTGTCTCACCATGTTTTAATTTGGAATGTTTTGTATATAGTTTGTTTTCAATGAATCTTCCCAAATGAAAAAAAAAACTTTCTGCATGGCTCACTGACTATTGCTTACTCTGATGGCTTTTCTCTTTGTCTGACGGCCTTTGAGAGAGAGATGGCCCATCTGACAGATTTTACAGGTGTGGACAAGCCTCAGGTGTGGATCATGAATATTCTTGAAATTAGCATATAGCCCTCCCACAGCCTGAAATAAATGTGACCAGTTCTGATAAAAACAGGTTTTTAGCTATTTAGATCTCAGATGTGCTAAACTATTTTCACACCCTTACATAAACAAGACCTTGATGAACAAACGCATATTGGCAAAACAATTCGTCACTATAGTTTAGTGTGTGCTTTCACAACTTTTGTGACGGCAGAAAAATTTACTCTTTATAACTTGTGTGTTTGTAGATCTATTTACAAGCTGCATATGATACTGACCAAACTATTGATGGCATATAAATGTAGCTGTGATTGTCCTTCAAATAAAAATATCAAACACTTTGGAGTAAGTGTGTGTTAAGTTGATGAAATTGAGATAAATATCAGACCATGCCAAAATCAAAAACCTCCTCTAAGCTTAGCACGGACCTCAGAGGGTTAAAAAGAACAGCCATGTTTGTCCTTTCAGTCTTAAAATCATCATTTAATCAGTCCAGTGAGGCTCCATCTGGTGGTGGATAATGTAACTGCTCAAGTTATCTCCAGGCATTGCATTGATAAGGAGCTGCATTTGTTATACAGTATATATTTGTGTCTTTTTTGAATGAAAACTTCTTATCTAGCATGTTCACTTTAGTTTCATCGTGCTTTGCTGAAATCCCTGGAACAAGTAATGGGAGATAACTCTGAACAAAGTTAACATTCTGACAAATCCCTGCACACATGCTTATGACTGATTTATAACACTATTTCAGTGGTAATAAATGCATTACACGTTGTTTATAAAGCTTTTAGTAATGAATACTTCTGGAATGTAAGCAAATAATTGAATGTAATACAATTGCTTTTGTTGTAATTAAAATTCAGGGTGAAGTACACAAATTTAACCCAATCCCATAATGGCACAAATCATTAAAAAGTAATCAGTTTCTGATGAGTGAGCATTGGTAAAAAGAGGGAACTTGTTAATCATGAAAAACATGTTCAGGACCATTACCAGTTTGAAAAGTAATCTCTCTTGTAGGTCATTGGCTGCCGTTGGGCACTGCTTATTTAACTACATTCTGTATATATAGGCCTGCATTAAATACATGCTTTTTTCCTTTGTTAACACAGGAGCAAATCTCCCAGGCAGTTTATGTTATGGAGATAGACAGACTGGTATTTTCTGTCCCCCACACCTTCACTTAGATGGAGGCATTTTGGAAGCCCCCATTTTCTGACCCACAATTGTCTGTAAAACAAACAGAACTTATTTTGCTGGGGAGAAGTAAAGTTGAGGTTAAACTACATCTGAAAACTACAAGAATATCAATATATTAAACAGCATTAAACCTCAAATGTAATATGAGTTTGTCTTTGGGCATGACTTAGATAAACTGCACCTACTCTTCCTTGCCATAAGGACACATGGGGATCAGAAACTAAAGATCACACCCTGTGTCAAGGGAAGTATCTAAATAATACAGCCAATAGGTATGTTTCTAAATCCTCATGCCACATTATTTATTCCCAAAATAATGAACCAAGAAGTCATGCACGGTACTGGTTGGCTTAGAACCCTTATAAGACCCACCTATGCCTGTTTATTTTTCCATGTATTTCTTTGCAACTAAGTCCCTGTGCCAACTGATAATGTAATAACTGTCTGGTAACGTAACAAGTCATCACAACATAATAACTTTCCCCTAATAACACGATCAACCCGGAAACCTAAATGACTGAAAGAAATACACATTTCCAACTGACAACGTAACAACTTTGTATAATTAGTTATTACTTCATAAGTTGCAAAAAAAACAACTCTCGGCCATGTTTTATTTCTGTATGTTTGTTGTGTTGTTTCAGGGAAATTAATGTTTTCAGAAGACAATTTCCTCCGTGTGATGTGATGTGGATAATATGCCTTTGCTTTGATTGATAGTAGCCTTGCTAACAGTATTCAAAATACAAGAGGGTGACTTGAGCTCAAATGCAAATCAGAGTGTCAATCCTACAGGAGGGCTGGGATGTAGTTAAAGCTAGATTAACCCCCTGAGGTCGGCTGGATCGGCGCCGATCCAAGCAGCAATACAAGTATATTACTATTTCTAACTTCGCGATATTTTATCATACACACGCGGCAAAAACATTGACAGAAACCTTAGAATCGCGACTTTCCGATTTGAGCACTGGCAAATCAAATGGGATTTTTAAAATTAGCTTAATTAGACCAAAAGTAAACCTTGCTTTTTACTCTGTTTTTTACCTTTTAGTAACGTCCCCCTTCTATTGACATGTTAACGAGGTGCTAATTTCGGGGAGGTGCGTCGGGCCATGTGTGAAAACGCCGGCATAAACAACACAAACTGAAGAGGACAGTCTATGCTGATATTTATTTTATTTCGCTTGTTTTCAAATACTCGTGAAAATATATATAAATTCCGCGTCTTGTGACTACATATTCCGCATGTCGCAATGTAACAAATTGCAATAGGCACAGAAAATACTTTTCAAACAGCCTAAAATGTTATAAAATATATCGTATGTCTGTGTTTACGCTTGCAATCTGCCAGCAACAGTATATTCACGAGTATATTTTCAAATACTCGTGAAAATATATGAATTCCGCGCCTTGTGACTACATATTCCGCATGTCGCAATGTAACAAATTGCAATAGGCACACAAAATACTTTTCAAACAGCGTAAAATGTTATAAAATATATCGTATGTCTGTGTTTACGCTTGCAATCTGCCAGCAACAGTCTATGCTATTGATTTTATTTCGCTTGTTTTTTTATTTTTTTACATCTTGTCTGTGTTTACGCTTGCAATCTGCCAGCAACAGTCTATGCTGATATTAATTTTATTTCGCTTGTTTTCAAATACTCGTGAAAATATAGCCTATGAATATCGCGTGTTGTGACGCCAAACATTCCGCGTGTTGCAACGTAACAAAGAGCCAAAATGAATATTCAGGTATTTAGCATTTAGCCCTCCCACAGCCTGAAATAAATGTGACCAGTTCTGATAAAAACAGGTTTTTAGCTATTTAGATCTCAGATGTGCTAAACTATTTTCACACCCTTACATAACCAAGACCTTGGTGAACAAACGCACATTGGCAAAACAATTCGTCACTATAGTTTAGTGTGTGCTTTCACATCTTTTGTGACAGCAGAAAAATTTACTATTTTTAACTTGTGTGTTTGTAGATCTATTTACAAGCTGCATATGATACTGACCAAACTATTGATGGCATACAAATGTAGCTGTGATTGTCCTTCAAATAAAAATATCAAACACTTTGGAGTAAGTGTGTGTTAAATTGATGAAATTGAGATAAATATCAGACCATGCCAAAATCTAAAAACATTAAAAGCTTAGCACGGACCTCAGGGGGTTAAAACAATTGTTTTATTTAACACATGCAGCATGAAGATTTTGACAGTGTTCAGACTGGCCTGTGAGCCTTCAGGCCTGTGTTTTTTCAGTGCAACTTGGCATGATTTTATCCATACAAATTGTGACTTGCCAGACAAAGAAAATGAAAAAGAACAGCATTGTTTTATCTCTGCTGTATGTGGGCCATCTTTTTAACGTCATGTCCTTGTCAGTGTGCAGGCAATAGGCAGGAAAAGTGACTCAGAAGGCATACCTGCAGCCTTCTTTATTTCAAACAATCTGTGAGGAGAAACTGCTGCTGCTTCTGCTGCTACTGCTTCTACTATTAGTACTGCTCCTGCTGCTAGTACTATTTACTACTGCTTACTAATGCTGCCACTGCTACTTCTGCTTACTACTACTGCTACTACTACTGCTGCTACAGAAGTGGGCGGAAATGCCGATGTGGAGAGTTAGCCAATAACGGAGCTCCGCTCTACCACGACAGGGAAGTGTCCATCGGTGTTGTGTGTGCGTGTGCATAGTAGCACAGCGAAATCACTGTTCCTGAGAGCGCTGTTATTTTCCTCCAGTATTTTCTGCCTGAACTGCTTGAAAGCGTGGACCCGGAGGGGGCGTGGCCAGATGAGAAGGAGAGTTCAGCTGTCGCCGGAGTAGAGCGGCCGTGATTGGAGTGGGAGAGGCTAGCTGGAAAACCTGCAGTTTCTATTTTTTTTCTTTTGTTATTTTTGGGGGGAGCTAGGGTTGGCAGAAGAGGCGCAGCCTGGTGCTACCTCCCCCATATACTTTTTCAATGAATATTGTACCTTGTTTTACTTACCTGTCTGCGTCTGTTTGAAAACAAAATAAATTGAGGTTCTATACTGTTATGTTGCAGAATCAGGAGGCAAGAGGCAAGGCAGTCACGTTAATAGAAGTTAGTTTTACTCAGAGCAAGAGCAGAACATGGCATCCATTCAATCATTCTTCTCTGCATTTTTCCCGCCAACCCTATGTCACATCCTCACAGGATATTCAATACTAGAGGTAACCAGGAACTAACATAGTGACCTCTAGAGGTAAGTATGTATACCTATTTGTAACATGTACCACAGTATCACAGAACACAACATATACATATGTGGGTGTGAGCTGATATCAGCCTATACTGTATATCTTATACCGATCCATACCGATTACTTAAGGGGAAAGCACTCAAAGCCAATTATATTACTAATATACATGCCATCTGTCACCATTTAGCAAAAATAAAAGGGAAAAAAGTGGTACATCAACAACAAGAGCCAACATTAATTAGACATTTTGAATCCCTACCTTTGAGGACTCACCAAGAGAAACCCATTAAATCGCATTTCAAAATTTAAAAAAAATCTCAATCAATTCTATCCCTAGACAGCAACACACCTGCATGCGGTTGTTACATTTAGTTTAGAAATGCAATGTTGAGCAGTTTCCCACAGGAACCTTTGATTCTATGGACCACCTGCACATTTTGGGTTCATAGGGATCTGAACCAGATGAATCCTACTGTTCTTTTGGGTGAAGTTAGTTTTGTTTCATGTAAAAGTATAACAAATTTAGTTTAAATTGGAAGTGGGCCATATGATTTGCCAATGCAGTAGTATCACTTATGAACTTCAAACCAAAGCCTTGGGCTGAATAGAATATTGGCATTCATGTGAACCACAATATTTGAATGACCACATTCTCTTGAGATAACGATTAAATACAGGCCCAAGTTACTTAAAAGATGCAGGAATAATTGGGTAGCATTTATCTGAATTAGTACTTTTGTTTCATTAATGTAACTTTGATTATTTGTTCATATAAATCAATTGTTAGGCAGACTAATATTAGCAGGTTTGTATTTACAGTAAAGGGACAATATACATTAGCTAATTTTATACAGATGAGGGTAAGTCCAGGTTTCTCCTCAAACAGGGTACCACCATGCCTAATTATATACATTTTCAGTCAAGAAAGATGAGATGGCGGCTTCCAATTATGGCTGTAAAAAAAGTTCACGCAGCTCTGGAACAGGAGGATTGTGATCCAAATTAAACAGCACTTAAAAATGAATGAATGGTTAATAAATGTGTGGCAGTATACAGAAACCTGTCAGAATATGCAGCCACACATTTTTTTTTTATACAGACAAAAATTAGCGAAAATGTGTTTTAGTGGAAAAAATGCTCAATTAGACAGTTTAAACCCTGTATATTGTTGACATGTAAAATCATTTATGAAAATGGAGCAAAATTGTTTCATTTTTGTTATTTTGTATACACTATATGATTTAGAATGAAAAAAAGGTACTAGGTGCGCTTCAAGGGTGTAGTAGTGTTTTAACCACTGGTGCTCTTTGGAAATAGGGGAGATGAAGTTAATGAAAAAACAAAGATTGCAAGGCACTCACGTGGATTAAAAAGCTTGTATTCTCTTGGCAAGAACATATAACAATTTCTGGGAATTTTGGGTGGATGAAGCCTGTTTAGCCGCAATACATCAGTCTCAGCAATTTTCAAATGTTCCTGCCAAAGGAATAAAGGCTTTTTAATCCACTTGAGTGTCTTGGAATATATGATGTAACTTCCCTAGCTAACTAGCTAGCTAGCACATCCCTAGTTAACTATAGCTAGATAATGCACATGAAATCGACTGGTTCAGAAACAAGCTAGTTAGCTAGCCACCGTTACAATGAAACAGCTACCAAGTTAATTTCACCATCAATCACAGCTGAGTTTCTCCTAACGCCCACCAATGAGAACGATCGTTATCAGCTGGCCAAAATTTGTTAACAAAGTGTGATCAAAAATACACATGAAGAAGTTCTGATTTTATATTTTATTTATTCCATATTTTATTTATCGCCTTTTCTGATTTTAGAAATAAATCTGTGCTCTTTTGACCACTCTGGCTTGTATGAAGTCTTCCTTTCTGCATTTTGCAGGGCTGGCTACAATAGCACCGAACTCTCTCCGATAGCACTTAAAGACGAATCGCGTGGTTTGCATTCCCGCCCATAGTGTATGTAAGAACGTCATATTAAAGCTTGGTATTTGTTGACATTTATTGGACCAATGACACAGGCAATTCGTTATTTGACAAATACATAAACCAATAAGGACGTTTGAATCTTCAAACAGTGATTTAATGAAGAATTTAGTGTTTTTCTAGTCTAGACTTAAAAATGGGCATTCGTCATCCCTCACGAAGGACAGAGTGCTTCGAAACCGGGCTGTTCGGCATAATGCCAGATGTATGGCCACCCTATATGCACATGTGTGAAGGTATTAACATGATTGTTGTCAATCGTATATTAATATCCATCATGGATGGATTTTTAATTTTGTAGCATAAATCGTAAATATTTAATGTATTATTCTCACTTTTCTTTAATGCAATTCACTGTCACTGTCACAACTCACTGCAATTCGAAGCATATTGGGGATTGGTGGAGAATCTAACCCTCAAAGACAAGGCATCACTTACTAAAGCACCTGGCTTTTGAGGCTTGCTGCCTCAATCCACTTGTGATGGCCATAGTTTAGCAACTACAAACAGCAATGTGATACGAACCACCTGGGGTTCAGCCAGAGATTTTGGGCCCCATGAAAACGTATGATGCTGGGCCCCCCTCAGGTCGCGTGCGTAGCGCACAACGCCAAATTTTTGGGTTGCCAAATGTAAACATAATAGTAACTACTAGCTAATGGTAGGTGAGCAAAAGTAGCCTAGCTATTTCACTTTAAGTTTGGACTATAAGATAACAGGTTATTTTCCACCACTCAAAGACTACACCCACCTTTCTTTGTAAAGAATTGGGTGACATACTGTCACCCTTTCTTGTCTCTCTCCTGTCTTTCTTTTTTGGAATCCACTTTTATCTCTTGCTGACTGAGACATGATGCTCTATCACTCTCACCTGCAACTCACTGCCTAGAGTAGCGCGCAGTGACAAGTTGAGGCAGCATCCAGCTGGACCGAACCATTTCATGTAAATAGAGGGGGGGGGTTGGCAATACAGAGGCTCTCTGCCAGCCAACTTTTTGCCAAAAACAAAAATAAATAATTAGTTTTATTAGTACATGCTAAATAAAATATTCTATTAATGATGATATAATGTTTTTTACTTAATGTTCTAATAAGTTTTTAGGGCCCCCGCAGTGTCTCCTCATTTCCACATAATTCCACTACACAGACAGGGTGTCCAGGCTGTCCAACTATTCAGACACTGTGGGAGGAAGGAGGCCAATGATAAGGCCTGAATATTGAGGTGATTCAGAGGTTCCAGGGTTCAGCGATCTTTTAGCAATCAGCACAGACGTGCGACTAATTATGCAATTCACAGTGCAAAACAATATAATTTTGTTGTTAAAGGTAAGTGGAGGAAGTGAAACATGGAAGCGCAAACAACTTTGAGATACATTTCTATCAATGACAGAGTGAAACATTGCATACAGACAGATTTAATTTGAAATTAATTAATGCACATCTTGCGGCTTATTTTTAGACCGCACTTAGAGACAAAAACACAAAGAACGACAGTCTGAGACTGAGACACACACGGGCGAGGGAGAATCAGCTGTCAAAACGCATATGGGTAAAGAGAAGTGAGAGGCGGCAAGATAGTAAAAAATTAGGAAAGATGGAAATTAATCAATTGTGGCACAATTATTTATTTTTATATACTATATATATATATTTATGCGTGCACACACACACACGCACACTCATACACACACACACACACACACTTGCACTCACACACTCACGCACATGCACACACACACACACACTCACACTCACAGGTAACTGCCAAAATTGAGTAAATGATGGATAAAAGATACATTGAAAGCAGGTGCTTCCACACAGGTGTGGTTCCTGAGAGAAGGTGGCAGAAGGTGACTTCTTGAGGAAAGCCAGAGCTCGTTATCTAGACCCACTGGCCACACTGGCCAGAACTAAGCCCATCTCATTATTCAATGATTGGCTCTTGTGACGCTGTCCATGGTGGGGTTTGGGGCGAGGATGCCAGCTCTGTCTGTGGTGCTGCAGGTGCTTTAGTTTCGGGGCAGGTGACAGTGCAGGTTTCCCTCCCTGCATACGCGGCAGCTACTGGCAACTGCAAACAAGTAAAAAAGACAGATAACAATGGGTCTCATTCACAAATATGTTTGTAGAAACCTACATATTTTGTACTTCTAAAATGTTCTCATGCAAAAATACCGCCGCATTCTTAAAATGTGAGCATCGGTCAATTTATTTTGTACCTACAGGTACATGCATATATTTGTGAATCTCAATTGTTCTTATGTGACATGCCCATGCAATTTATATTTAGCATAATACATGCCCCGTAAAACCCATATAAGGCCCTTCTGATTTCACTGTCGAATAGCCAAAAGGTACTGGAAAGAATAACTTTGCTTGGCAATCGAAAACTCCTAATAAGCTATGCATAATGTTCTACTTCAGAACTTGGAAGATATATTGGCATATCTCAAGAATCCTTCATTCATTTTTGAAAAAAAAAAGAAACTAGAGAAAGTTGTTTTATCTAAGAAGATCGTTGTACAGCAGTTCATCAATCTCGGACCAATTACTGGGAGACAATGTATTTTGGACTTATAAAATATTGCAGTGATAAACAAAGCATTTAAAAACAAAAGCTTATTTATTTATCCTAATAATAAAACAAATTATGTATTAACTGGGCAAAGATGTCACTAATGCAGTCATCATCTCCCACGCTATGAGCTACAAAGGACCAATTCATCTTCAAGTCCCTATATTCCCTGGCCCATAGCTCATAACAATATTTATAAAGACTGCTACTTGCTATTGTGCCATCTATTCTACAAAATTATACTGCACTATGTAATAAAACATTCTGAAAGTCTAGCTGTCAAGTGGATATAAATTTAATTTTGGAATATGAACACACAAACTTGTATTACAAAATAAACTAATTTCCTCTTACTACAATAAATTTGTATGCAATATCCAACACGGAAATAATGTTGAAACAGAATAATGATTGTGAGCAACTGTCCTGGGACGCAGCTAATTTTGTTGTATTGCTCAAAAGTAAAGCGCTCTTGCATTAATGCACACTGCTTTCACCACATGTACAATGTTGTGCTATGAAAACAGCACAATATAAACAATACAGTAACTCAATTCAACATTTGTTCACAGTTTGCAGGTTGGCACAAACTGTTATTTTATGAAGAGAAATGACTGCAGTTTGCATGCATTTTCCATCGTGTTATGTTCAGGTAAATAAGTCCAAAATGGCACTGCGTGAACAGAGAGAAAATGGAAAATTGGGTTTTGCCCCCGTATCTTACATTATTGATGGATGATAATTAAAATGTTTTACGATAATGGCAAAACAAACTGGATATTTATTCTGGTTCTTTGTTTCCATTGGCAAAAAATCTGTCCACATCAAAGGAAGTTTTGCATGCTATTCTGATAGCAATGTACTTGGGGTGTGCATTGCATCCGTAGTCATGGAAACCGAAGCAATCCCAGAGTCCTATGAAGAGAAATGGGCGAGGAAAGGTCAGTGCTTAATGTTAACTGAAGGGAATTATACCAAAACGCACCTCCGGCATTCTGTTGCGGGGGGAGTCATTATCCTCGTAGAGAACTTCCCACCAAGCGCAGGATGAA
This sequence comes from Aldrovandia affinis, assembly GCA_029706075.1. Taxonomy (NCBI): domain Eukaryota; kingdom Metazoa; phylum Chordata; class Actinopteri; order Notacanthiformes; family Halosauridae; genus Aldrovandia; species Aldrovandia affinis. Next base: position 8,204,843 of record JAINUG010000012.1, on the reverse strand, counting down.
CAACAAGATCCGTTGAACAGAAGAGCCCCTGCAGTAGTCACATTTTTAAAAACAGATAATTTGCATAACTACCGGTTTGCACTGTGACCGCTACCAAGCATTAATGATGCCACACTTGCAAGAGTAAATGACTGATAAACATTTAATCACAAGGAGCTCCAGTGATATCAAAGGCCCCCTTGTACATTTAGAGTCCTACCTACCTTGGCGATTCCTCCAGGTAACCTCCATTTGCCTGGCTCACAATGTTGTTAATGAGCACTGAAGCAGAACAGAAAAAGGGCTCACTGGCATTCATTTATTCAAATATGCTATAGTACAGGGAAAATGAAAGCTCCATTTCAAAAATAATAAAAACAATTATGGCTTCATTCCAGGAAACAGAGTCCAATAGAAATCTATTATAGCAAAATATAATTGTGCTGGAGGATTGCAGGCTGTTTGCATCGTTAAGGCTGCAGTGCCATAGCCTTATTAGCGTACATAGCGTATTCTGGAATGCCATCGCTGTGCAAATTTGCCCTGAAAGCACATGAAAGCATCTGTTTGACATTTTAATTGAAATATGCCGTATATACGTATATACGTGCAAAAGCTGGAAGATGTTTTTTTAAAGTGAGGTCCATTAGGTATTCCATTGACTTCACTGTAAATGTAAAGACCTTTCAAAAGTAGCTGTTAATGGCTGCTTTTAGTACAAAATATGACATAGAAACTGTGCAGCTGAAAGATTCATAAATAGCATAGGTTTGCAATTATAATATTTCTGGGCTGTACTGCTGACCAAAGTTGTTAAACTATACAATATATGCAAGAAAAAAGAAAGATGGTGTGACATGCATGCGTCCGCTTAAAGTAAGTATTACAAACTGTTGAAAGCAATAACATACAGTACATTTACCTTCACATTCGGTTTTGTGTAGAAAATAGTAATAGATCCACCACCTTCTAATTGTGTGTGTACCTTTTAGATTTAACACATCCCATTTAATGAATGAACCCATTTCCAATGACACAGTGCATGTTATGGACAGTAGTACCCTGAGTCTGAATTCCCTTGTGTCGATACACATGTTTTATGTTTTTATATTTTAGCCTATTTGTGATTGTTGTCTTTTACTGTAGTACTGCTGAGGGCTGGGGGGAATGATATTTTTTTTTTTTACAAAGTGTACAAAGACAATGACAAATAAAGAAATCTTTGAATCTTTGAACATATTAGTCAAAACATGTTTCATTCTATTCATGTACTCACACACCTTACACAATGTAATACAATTTATTGTTACATGCACATGTAGGTGCAGTGTAATTACACAGCTATTAGGGCCACAATGTAAAGTGGGACCAAAATTTATAGACATGACAACTTGAGATATTAAGATCTAGCAGCCAGAGTAAATGGAGTGAATGTGGTAACATCTCCTTGGTGACTCAACAAAATGTCCACAACATCTTTATTTTTCTCATTCTCTTCCATTTGCAGGTGATCTTTAAGGCCAGTTTACATCAAAGATTTGCAACGAGATGAGTTGATACTGGCAACTACTTGAAAAAGATATGTATGGTCTGCAACATTCTGTAGCCAGTTTACATTAAAAGCGACTAAGCAGAGACAGTTTACCAGTTTACCATTTACATAACAACCACTCTCTTTACTTCCATGTTGGTTGCTGGATATTTTGCTGGATATTATCTGAATAAATGGATGGTGGCAGTGACAGCGAGTTGCAATTGTATTGTTGATTAAACGCAGCAGAGGCAAAAAACACACAGATCCAGGATTTGGTGCAATAACGACAGAGTCAAGGGGCCCACGCAAACTTATGGCATGAACTGGAGAACTCGCATCTATTCCCAGATCAGTTCCGTAGTTTTTTGTCGCAACAATGTAGCTACACACGGTAACAGTTAGCCCAAAAAATTTTTTTACAATAGAGATAGAGTTACTTCTGTAGCCACTAGATATCTACAGAAGCCACCTGTAACCACAGGTTTTACCATCGACTAGGCTGGGAAAAGGAAACTGCTGAGACTTGACAGGGAACATATGGCGGCACCCTTGACCCAGTACATTTTCATGATTGTTCAAACAAATATGCTATAGGTCTGTGAGTGGTATTTAATGCTATAAGCTTCATGAATCCAACAAAATTACTCTGATCTGTGAATGAATATTATATATGTTACGGTAAATCTGGAAAAAACAGGGAATCTATACAGTAGATACTGCACCCATAACGATGCAGCTTTCTGGCAGGTGTCAGATTGTGTTTCTCTTCACATTCACCGGGGAATCTATAAACCACAGGGAATGTACTGTATACATTATATGGTTCTCCTGAATAAGCCCTAGTGACTTGAACTGAGAGGTGATGATGGGTTAAGCATTGTGGCAAACTTCACCACAACCACCTAAGTTGTTATTAATGTAGGCTACCATGTGAGCATACAGTATAATTAGTTTGATAGCATTAACGTTAGATAACGTTAGTGTCATTACAGGGCAAAGACGTACTAGCTAACGTTAATGTTAGCAATATATCTAATGATTAGCTAGCTTTAAGTTCATAACAGCTTCTTGCAAACAGTAATGTTGGCTAGTTAGCAAGCTAACGTTACTATGAATATATCTGTGGCCAGAGACTAGCAAGGTGCTAACATTAGACTGCTAGTTGTTGCAGTCTTGATACAGTACTAAATAAGTATGGAGTAGAGTATAGGCTATAGCCTACTATGTTAGTGTGAAGTTTCACTTTATTGACTTTTTTAGATATATCCAAATTCAGAAATAAGGGACTAATACAGTCACACTTACATGCATTCCCTAAAACCTTTCAGGGTGGTACAAAGATAAGTTTCCACAGTGAGTGGTATAAGGCTGACCCATGGCTAGAGTATTCGCAGTCCAAAGGTGCAGCATACTGCATTTATTGAGACTTATAAATGCCATATTCGAGAGCATCTGCTAAATGCCCAAAAATGTAAAAATGTAAAAATGAAGGCCATCGCAGAGTCCAACCTGCCGGTCAGTGTAATTGGCAGTACTGACGTAAGCCATTACTATAGACTGTTATGTTCTGCTTTGTCTGTTCGGTTGTTTTTGTTCTTTGTTTATTCATTATTCATCATTCTCGTTCGATTCACGTTCTGTTCCCCTGTTGTCATTGTTCCTGTATTTCGAGATCCACTCCTTGTCTTTTGTCATGCACTTCGGGAATTTCTATGTTTCGGTTTTTCCGTCTTAGCTTATTATCTCGTTTTACTTCCTTCTTACTTTCTATTACACTTTGTATATATTAGTTAGATGTATATAGTACTAACCTACTTAACTACTAACATTAGGGGTTTAGATTAAGTTACTAACACTACTAATCACTAATTATCTCACGCTTCTAACTATCGCTATCATTCTCTCTCTCGTTGTCCTATCCCTGTACGCTTCTCACGTTTCACTTCATTTGCACGCAGATTTCTATATGCGTTCCTCCCCTTCGAACTATGCACGTGTCTGCCTGCTCTTCCAGGTCGTTTATTGTCTATGTGTCTGTGTTATTCCCTGTCCATGTCTTTCATTTCCCCTCGTTGTTGTATTAACGAATCCCAACGTTTTCACCTGTGTTCCTACCCCTCTCTCCTCCCAGTCACACCTGATTCCTATTGTGTTTCCCTTCCCTGCTTGTATATAAGTTCCGTGTTTATGTTCCTTCCCCGTCAGAACGTTGATCTTCATTCCCTGTGCCGATTATTGTAAACCAGAGTCTGTAGCATTTTCCTGAGACACCCCTTCTGTTTTCACTTCGCGTTTGCCTGCCGATTCTGTTTGTTTGCCTTTTCTGATTTATTGGTTTTGACTTTTGGACTGTTTGTGGACTTCTCTTTGGATTTGGATTTTGTACCTTCGCTACCCTGACTACTGGTTTTGATCCTTGCCTGAATTAAACGTTCCTTTCTGCCTGATCCTGGTCTGCGTCTGGGTCCTTATCCCGTACCTCACATAGACGTCACAGGTAACATTTAGAAAACTCAGTAATCCCCAGAAGCTGTTTCAGCAACGCTATGTGCATTCTAATTCACACCTGTAGCATTTCAGCCATAATACATTTTTATGACAGTGCTGGTGTATGTGAGTACAACAAAGGTATCCCTTGAAAAGCTACGGTTTTACTATCAGTGAGCTGTCAGCTGCTTCACACCATACACTCTTGTGTGTTACCTGAAGACTGGGGCCACTGTGACCTGGTGGACTAATTTCATAACAAAAAGTTTTTCATGTGACCTACAGTAGGTGATATAGCTTTTCTTACATTAAATCAATTAAAAAAATTAATATTCATTTTCAAATTCGTAATTGTTTTGCAGGGTTTTAAATTATTGTCAGAGATTATGGTAAAATCTTGTTATTACATCTATGACTGCCTCAGCATACATTTTTATCATTTTTGAAACATATATTCTTATGACATAGATGAAAAATTGAAAATAGAAAAGCTCTCCAGCAGAGGCTCAAGGAGTTACAAGCTCACAAACAGCAGTTCACCTGACATCCAGCTTAAACACACCTATTAGCCAGTAAACAGAGGAGTATAAATCTGATTGAATTGGGAGGTGATTTTTTTGCTATATCAGAGGATTCATCACAGAAAATATAACAAATTATCTGAGATTCAAACTATGGGAGAATGGCAGGAAGGTGAAATGCTGCTGACGTGTGATTAATTACCTTGACTAATTATAAACTTCTCTGTAATTGTAACACCAAATTCCATTTTCTCTCTCATCTATTACCTTTACCTCAGCTGGCAACCAATCAGGAATAATGAATGTTGCTGGATTAACCCTTACATTGCTAATGAAGTACAGGAAAACGGGCATTTCAAAAACCTGTGCTAATGGTAGTTGCTAATGACTCCCTTTAATTTGCCCTGAAATATCACTGAGAATTGCTTATTCTCAGCAGTCCATAAAAACAAATGAGACATGAATCCTCTAAAAAAAGTTCATCCAAAAACCATGATTTTTTATTAGATCCTGCTCTGTTATTTTAGACTTAAAATAATTGGAATTGGTATTGGACTTTCACAATTGCCAGCTCTCAATCCATAAAAAAAATATGCTTAGCTAATATCAATGGTATTATAAAATGGGCCCTGTTATAGAATAACTCAACTGGGTACTTTAAATCACCAGTGATTTTAAAGAAAGGATTTCCACTCAAATATAATGATCATTGCACTGAAACTAATGGTAGTGAACATTCTCTCTTTATTATGCCCATATGAAACTTCAAAGCGCTTGAAAATGATCGCAAGCTGCCGCTTCCTTCGGTCTCTACTTCAACAAGAGCAGTGGAAGGAGTGACATTCAAATTGTAATAAATGGAAGACCGATGTGTCAAAAAAGTATAACAAAAGAAATAAACTTCAGGAGAAGCCATGATCGACGCACCTTGCATGCCCCATCTGCCTAATTGTCGCCCCCGATATGTACCGAGTCACTCTAATGTCTGCTGACATTTCAAGGTTCGCCCCCAAGCATCATTCCTCCAGCAGTCAGGCCAGGATGGAAAGATGGCCCCCGCCCCCTAAAAGTGCCACTCGTCTCAGGCATCCCATGACATTTATCTCATCATTCATCCACCCTGACAGCCTTCATCCCCCTACCAACCCCCTCAGGTAGCACAGCCCTTTAGTGCAAATCTCACGATGTGTTGGAAAGCGTTCAACAGGCAATGAAGTGCTGCCCTTTAACTGCAGGTTTGAGTGACTTGAAGCATTGTAGAGTGGTGGGCAACACACTGAACCAGCAGCCGTTTGATGGACACCCAAGCATAACACTTTTATTGCTACAACCACAAGAAGTGTGATAAACATCAGGAACTGACTGAATGCATTTCTCTGCAAGACTAAAATATTATGAAAACAACACCTCTTGATAAAGCGAATTGAGCACAATATGTTTGCTGGATAGTTTTGAGTGGGCTTTTTCTGTAACTGTTACACAAATCCCAGCAACCGATGCCAACACTTCACCTTTCAAGAGCCATATGCAACAGACAAAATATTGTTTCATGAAAATGTAAAATATATAACAAAATTTAAATGTAATCAAGTGACTAATGAGAATAATATTGTCTGGCTCTTTTCTTATTTAGGTGTTTTGAAATCAAGTCTCACAAAGCAGTAGGCCTATAGGAGACAGATTGAAACAGATCTATCGCAGTGTATGTTTTAAATCATATTCATATTAAATAGAAACAACGCATTGCCTCTCTCCCTAGGCGATGCTATGGCCAATCATGTACCACCATGCGGGGCCACCAGCCATAGTCAGCTCGGTCAGAATTAGGGATCAAATTTGTCATGATTCATGGACATTTGTAAATTCAATTTGCCTCCTGAATAAGCAACACATTTCTCAGCAGACAAAACAGCTATTTATATTTGTATATATGTTGTGTGTGTGTGTGTGGTCAGTTCCAGAATTTGCTGAAGTTCAAAATATTTAATTTTTCTTACAATTTGGAATGTTCATTCATATGCAACAAGCATGCATTTTCCTCAAAGGCCTTTACTGCTAACTAATCTGTGTTTACAGGATGATTTCTACTGGCTATAGGCACAGGTATTGCTTTTGAATTCATCTTTCTGTCTGACTCAGAGTCAATAACAACTTTGAAGTAATGGTTCACACACTGTATGCATATACATCCTGCCTTACCTGGGGATTGATGCTCATGAAAGGAATGCATTCACTATCATTAAAGTCCAGCTGGACGCATGGCTGAACATTGGAAAACCTTGATACGCAGGTTCTGCATATTTTATGAAGCAGCTTGATTAGGGTTTTTCTGTTTGTTTTATAGCAAAACACACTGTGTGTGGACTGTGCATACACAAGTTTCTGTTCATTTGTTATCAAGCTGAGAAATGCACACAGTCGTGTTTGGAATGTTTGGCTGAAAATGGCTTCGCGTCTATATTGTATAGTGAATATGCTCAATGAATGAAATATGTTGAAACATAAGAGATTTGAGCAAATAATATTTCACACTGAAGACACGTCATATATTATGAAGGAGGGGGAAAAAAGCATATCACTGAATTTTTGGGGGAATTGCATGAGAGTCCACAACAAAAGGACCTCAATACAAACATGTATTATGAAAGCTGTTTTAGTCTCCTGTTGAAGAAAAAGAGTGAAGACAAGTTAATCTAATAAAAATTGTTATGATTGATATACATTTGTCATTTCAATTTACCTCCTGACTGTACAGGAAACAACACACGTCTCAGCAGACAAAACAGATTTTTATGCATCTCAATAAACTGCTCCCTTTTTTATGGTATGGTTTTATGGCCATTTATCCTGTTTTGGTGCCAGTGGAATTTCACTGACAGGACATTATAGCCAATAAAGACCACAGAAGGAAATATATAAAACGTACAATGTACTTAAAGTGTGACACGTGAAATGCGCAAAGGCTCTTCATTTCTGTTCTTCCCATGCTGCAAGCTAACAACGGCTAAGAACGTTTAAGGTCCTTTCCTGAAGACAGACTTCCACTTTAATAAGCACAGTCATTACTAATTCAACTAAGGCTCTTCCCAGATGGACAATGACTGATTGTACGTTTAGAGACAATTATACAACCTCCTAATAACATAATAAATCTTATTTTCGGCATTAACCAAAGGGTGCTTAAAAGAAAATTACGTGTATGGCTTAACGTTTTCACTCTGTGTGTGGATTGGCTTCATACAATATTACACGTCTGTGACAGAACGGCGAAAGCTATCTGGGTTTCCGGTAGCACCGGAGAAAACCCTCTAAATAAGTAAAATGGGCAATAGCGCTATGTTAGATAACTTATTACGCTCCCAGATACAGTTCTAGGTGCTAGGGAAATTGGCTAGCCTCCCTAGTCCCATGGGTCCACACACAAGAGGGCTAGAGGTGTTAATTTCACTTGGATAGTTTTGCGAGTCTTGTTAATCAATTTAAGGAGTAAAGAAAATACGGACCAAAGTGTCAAGTAGCAACAGGTTTTATTTAGCTTGTTTGGCACTTAGGATTGTTCAGAGGGAAAAAGGGTACCATACCACTGCATTCCCGCTTCTGTGTTCTGATAGTGTGGCTAGGGCTGTGTGCATTGTACTGCACCCCCTTGTTGGCTGTCGTGAGAGACTCGTGGAAGGGAATTACAGGGACAAGGGGGGCCAATAGATGGGTTATGGAGGAGTGTGGAGGATCTGGTGAGTGAGAAGGCAGTGGTTCTCACGTGGTTCTGTATGGCTCAGTAGGTAGAGCATGACGGTGACAACGCTTAGGTTGTGGGTTCGATTCCCATTGGGACCACATATACTGAAAAATGTATGCATTCACTACTGTAAGACGCGTTGGATAAAAAGCGTCTGCTGAATGGCATATGTTAAGTGTATCTGACAGGTTATGCAAATTGCTAGTGGAAGAATTCTATATATGTCCAGGTAACTGCCAGAATAAAGAAAACACTTGAGTAAATGAGGGATACTAAGTATTTTGAAAGCGGATGCTTCCAAACAGGTGTGGTCCCTGAGTTAATTGAGCAAATAACATCCCATCATGCTTTGGATCATGTATAACAATGCTGGGCAGGCCCAGTTGCACATTATTTTGGCTACCATGGCTAGAAGAAGAGATGTCAGAAAGTTTGAAAGAGGGCTGATTGTGATGATGTTGATATGGAAGTCTGAGGGAAAGACATCTTCAGCAAGGGCAACTGGTCGAGAGCACGTACTCCTCAACTGTGATGCCCATGCGTTGAGATCAAGATGAAGGGATAAACAGGCAAGCGACTCTAGATCAGTTGACTGCAAATATCAATCTAGGCGGTCTCATCAAGAACAGAGCCAGATTACGGCTATGTACAGGTCCTGCTTTTATTGCTCCCTCTGTTTTTGTATTGAATTTGAAGAGAAGGTCAGCTCCCACTTGTAGAGTGGTAACGGTTCCAATATAATATCATGCTCTGCATACAGAAGTGCCTGACCGTGAAAAGCCGAATGCAAAGTACAATAGCACTAGTAGAGGGTACTGTACTGTCTAACATACTCAGGTAGACAGTACAGTAACGACTGTACCCACCACTGGGCATGCTGTTTAGGATTTAGCAAAAAGGAACAATCCTGCAAGCACACAGTGTTTAATACACACACACACACACACACATACACACACATTGTATGACTCAGACTCGATTGTATACACAAATAAGTTACTCTGGAAATGGGAGTCATAAAAAGTCACTTGCTCGCCTCAGAATGGAACAGAATGGATTGTTCCAGAAAACAATCGTTCTACAAATCAGCCAAGGCTGTTTGGGGATCAGGTGGCAAAGCTCTAATTGTCTTTATTGAAAAAAAACATGCCAAAGCTTTCAATTTTCATAACAAAGACAGTGGAATAGATCCATAACAAGGCGATGGTTGCTTTCGTTGCTTGCTTTTGTTCTGAGGTGCCAGAAAATTATTATGTTAAGGGCTTATGAAATGATAATGTTTTGGAGTGTCTCCTACAATTTAAAGAAGGCTTGATTACCTAAATCCTCCAGTATTGTGGTCTATTAACATTTGCATACAAATGGTGTGTAGCTCTCATCTTTTTTCTCAAGCACAGCACAGCAAATGTGTTTAGATCAAACTGCAACTCAAGGCATTTATCTCATAATAAACATCCTCCAAAAGAAGCATAATTTAAAAGTGGGTATCCAAATGATCTTGGTAGATAATTCCAGAACAATGCAGTCGAGCCAGAAAAATAATGCTGTACGTAATTATATATTTGAAAGCATTGTTCTTCTGTGTACTGTACAGTTATTTTGAGGTCACATCAACATTAACTGAAATTTGAGAATACAGTCAAAAAAAGACATGTTCAATTCTGCCTGTGTCAGTTTTCTTGGGGAAACCTATAAACACATTCACAGCGATTTTGGATAGCAGGCTGAGACAGAATATCCAACCCATGAATTTATATTTGGGTGTGTTCAATTGTCACAACATTTCAGAGCATTGTAAATTTATTTCTTATGAATGATCGAATATTTAAACTGTCTGCAACTTCCTGTGACACCCTTTAATGGTAATACAAATTTGTTGTGTCTCAAAATGGCAATGGTGTTTTTCCCAGTGTGGTGTCAATTTTATATTGGCTGCCAAATGATCAGAAAAAGTTGCAAAAAAAAAAAACTGTGCTACATTTCAACATGAAATGCATAAATGGAGGAAGAAAAAGGACAATTTGTACCAACAGGAACCTGTTCATTTATTTTGAAATGTGCTTACGGACTAGTGAAAAGGCAGTTTTAATATGATAATCTTTTACTTGTAGCAGTATGGATAGTTCTGTGTGTTTACATGCATAACTTCAAATATGCCATCATGACTGTTTTACACTACGAAAACTCGCACCTTAACACTGACGGTCTTGAAAAAAAAAATATTGCACGTCTCACATCCTCAAGCATCACTCATCCCAATATTTTAATATATATCTTATTTTTTTATATCTATAGTTGCATTCACTCTTTGTCCCAGATGCAATGTAATCATCTTTTATATTAAGTAACTCACTCAATTTAAATGTGTTTTCTGCAATGCTTCCAGAGCCGGAATCCGAAAATATAGGCCTGGAGGGCTACAGTGCCTGAAAGGAAACGACAAAAACCTGCAATCTACAATCAATATAGGTCTTGGACACAAGGTGTGTGGACTATTTAATTCTAACTTAATTAAACACCAAAAACAGCATGCCCTGCAGGACGACTTTGAGATCCCTGTCCTACATTCCGAACACAAGCCTTACCAATAACAATATACACTATCATGTCACATCATAGTACTGAGGGAAACAATGCATATTCTCAATTTGCAATAATTCTAGCCACGTATTTGTGTTTGTTATACCTGAGATCATGGAGCAAAAGTCATTTTTTGGAGCTCTTGACTCCAGCTGCTTCTTGAGAGACATTTTCAGACAATCACAAATTCAAACATCTCTGAATTCTGTCATTAAACTGATCCAGGGCTGGAGCGACGATACAAGCTTTTGAACCAGTGGGTTTCATTAGTGTGCGGAAACTGATTCTTGCCTCTGGCAAAGACGAATTTGCTGCAAGGCACATAAAATCCAAAAGCAGCCATTCCCAGAGTCCCGCGCAATGCTACTGATGATATGTTACACAAATGGAAAAAGTGGACATTGCCCCCAATTTCGCTCACATTACACACAATCCCAAAGCTCCACTGGCGCCAGCCACAGCACTAATGCTCAATTAAAGTAAATAAACGCCACGCCAATTGGCCAAACATCTGAAAACAACTTTATTGGGCTTAATGTTGCAGTTTATGAAGCTATCGAAAGGAAACTTGAAAAGCTTCCACAGTGAGCACACCAAAATTGGCAGCGAGAACTAAGAGAGATAAGAAAGCAGTGCACCCAAGCTCTTTGAAGGTGGAGAACAACATTTGTATTTGTCAGAATGGTGCTGAAAGTTGATGTGAATATTTTCAATTTTACATGTACATAACACATTTTGGTATTGCTATGTAACACATTTTTCAATTATTGTTGTCTGAATTCATAATGCGAAAGATACTTTATGGATACATTTTCAAATATATAATAATAATAATACATTATTATTATTATTATTATCTATTTCATTATTCATTTTCAAATCATTCATGCATATCAAATCACATTTCATAAATGCATTACAGCACAGCACACAGTTAACCAAGGAAAACAAATACATGCATTGAGTTACCATGAAACCTATGTCTGGATTCAATAAACATTTATCCTAAACTTAGACTTAATAAATATTTATTAAGTCTATGTTTAGGGGGTGTCTGTGTTGTGCAACATGTAAAGGCACTCGCCCGGAGTGCAAGTTACCCACTGGGGCCAGGGTTCAATCCCTGACTGTGCCAGCCCGGCTCTGGCCGGGAGACCCGTTCGGGGGTGGTGATTGCCTGGGGGAGAGAAAGCCGGCACGAGCTCGCTGCGAGCACAGAAAGCTTCCATGTGGGAAAAATGAATAGGTGAGGTCCGTCTCGAAGGAAGCGGTTCATTGCCAGCCCAAGGGTAGTGGCTTGTCCCCTAATTGGCCATCAAATTGGAATAAAAACAGGGGGAAATTATGAAGTTATTTACAATTTTCTGACAGACGCATAATCAAGTGCTAAAGGTCAATGGTCGATTACTCTACTGATACGTGTTCATCTAGAAGTCAACCAGTTTTGAAGTTATAGTTATTTCACGCAAGCTGACAAGTATAGCTGTCAGTGAGGGATATTGTTTCAGGCTTAGTTTTGAAATATGTGCACACATTTGTAGGATTTGATGTTATACTGTACATTTTTGTTGTCATTGATTAATTACTGGTTTGATAATATGTGCACGTATACACAGGTGTATATAAATAATATAATTATTCTTATGTGCTGCACAGAATAATTTAACACCCTGAGGTCCGTGCTTAGCTCAGAGAAGCTTTGTAATCTTGGCGTGGTCTGATATTTATCTCAATTTCATCAACTTAACACACACTTACTCCAAAGTGTTTGATATTTTTATTTGAAGGACAATCACAGCTACATTTATATGCCATCAATAGTTTGGTCAGTATCATATGCAGCTTGTAAATAGATCTACAAACACACAAGTTATAAAGTTTCACAAAAGTTGTGAAAGCACACACTAAACTATAGTGACAAATTGTTTTGCCAATATGCGTTTGTTCATCAAGGTCTTGGTTATGTAAGGATGTCAAAATAGTTTAGCACATCTGAGATCTAAATAGCTAGGTTATTTTGAAGGTTATTTTGAAGGATTTTAATTCAAGCCTGACTTGAAAAGGGACTGTCATCGGGACACATGATTCACATCACAGCTATTCAGAAATGTATGAAATGCATAAAAAAGTAAAACACAAAGTGCCCTTAATCAGGGAGAGCCAAAGGAAATTAATGTTAGGCACTCCTACTTGCCAGTTGATCAAAATGAACCCAATCCCCCATGTTTCACCTGTCTTTTCTGAGACAAGTTGCTTTCTGACCAAAACTTTAACTACTAACTCTTGACGTTTTGTCAGCCTGTATTAATTTGGAAATGAGATTACTCATCTCATTGAGGTCAGAGGTCAAGGGAACAACTTACCACCACAAAAATGAAATCACTTGCAGTGAAAGGAGTATTTCTCTCTCTCTCTCTCTCTCTCTCTCTCTCTCTCTCTCTCTCTCTCTCTCTCTCTCTCTCTCTCTCTCTCTCTCTCTCTCTCTCTCTCTCTCTCTCTCTCTCTCTCTCTCTCTCTCTCTCTCTCTCTCTATGCTGGAAGCACAAAACTATTTAGGAAACACACATGTTCCATGACTTCTAGAACTGACCTTTATTATAGCATAATTGACTGGAGTGCAACAGCCATCCCTTTGTGTATATATAACAAATATTTGAATAAAAGGACAAACGTGGGCCTGAATTTAATCAACGTGTCCTTAACTTTGACTTACAAAAAAATGCAGGTTCTTTTTTTTCCTTCGTAAAACACAAACAGTGTAGAAGGTAATTTTGGTTATCACTGAGCTTGCTGAAGGTTATTCATTTCATTACAAATGCTGTTGTAAATCAAAGTTAAGGGGAAATGTGAATTTATTCCCGGCCACAGTCTGTGTGATAACATGGGTTCCACATTCCAAGTCATGCATAGTGTTCTCTCTACTGGTTGGGAAACACATTTATTTTCATAAAAGCTGTGCATCTACATATTGGTCAAATCAATATTGCCACAATAGACAACATTTCAGAACTACAGCAAGAAAATGGCAGTCTTCCTAATGCTCAAAGTATGTTTCCCTAAATCCAGAATTTGTGGGAAGATATTTAATACTTTCATATCTCAATAAATACCGGATCAGTGAGGTCGGAGCAAGTGTAAGAAACATACATTTGTTTTGGGGAGGAATTCCTGCTTTAATTCATACTTTTACTAGACTTGCAAATCCTGAAAACAATTGTGTCCAATTAATTAAACTGGTCACATCATGTCTGAATGTCATCTTGACATTAGAGCTCCAGGGTTTTGGAGAGCCTCTCGGTGTTGCCCAGAAGCCAGACTCTCAGTCGAGTTGAAGATTCTAGCAGAGCTACAAAACATTTCAGTCATTCAGGAAATTCTCCTCGTTGTGATATTGTTGTAGTGCTCCATTCAATTACCATAGGGATATCATTCTAAATGGAAATTGCAGCTATCAGGACTGCATTAATATACATTTACATTTACATTTTTTTAGGCATTTAGCAGACGCTCTTATCCAGAGCGACTTACACAGTTTACATTTCTTTACATACAATCCATTTATCCAAATTATTTTTGATACAGTGGCCAAACTGACAAAGAACCAGACTGAAACCAATGCTAAGCCTCCGGCAGCCTATAATAGTAATGATTTCATGAACTTTTTCTCTGAGAAGATTGAGAAAATTAGAGATGAAATTATTAAAATGGCACCTTCTGCTGTAGCGGACACTGATCAGGAAGCACAGGCTTACCAGGACAGGGGTCCTATGGCTACTCTTGAGTTTTTTAGCGCTCTGGAGTGGACTGCATTTTCTAAATTGGTTATGTCCTCCAAACCATCTACTTGCCAATTAGACCCAATCCCAACAAAATGTGTTAAATAACTTCTTCCTGTTATGGGGCAATCCATGCTATACATTATTAATCTGTCTCTTTCATCAGGCTATATGCCAAATTCTCAAAACGTGGCAGTAATTAAGCCACTTTTAAAGAAACCAAACCTTGACCCAGAAAATCTCAGTAACTATTGGCCAATTTCTAATCTTTGTTTTCTCTCAAAAATTCTAGAGAAAGCTGTAGCTCAGAGACTGACTTCATTCCTGACATCAAATGACATCTAGGTCAGGATTTAGGCAACACTATAGCACTGAGACTGCTCTGATTAAAGTTGTCAATGACTTACTGATATCAGCTGACCGTGGATGTGTCTCTATTCTTGTGCTCTTGGACTTAAGTGCTGCGCTTGACACAATAGACCACCAAACTCTTCTGAGCAGACTTGAAAACCTAGTTGGACTGCGTGGACAGGCACTCTCCTGGTTTAAATCCTACCTGTCAGATAGGTATCAATTTGTGCAGTTAAATGAGGAGCCCTCTGCTCTCATCAAGGTGGAATATGGTGTCCCTCAAGGTTCTGTTTTGGGGCCATTATTGTTCTCCCTTTACATGGTACATCACTTGGTGATGTCATTCGTAAACATGGCGTACATTTTCACTGCTACGCAGATGACACACAATTATACCTATCAATGAAACCTGGCGAAGGACAATTCGAACAGAGGCCTGTTTTAAAGACATAAAAGACTGGATGTCAGATAATTTTCTATTGTTGAATACTGATAAAACAGAGATGTTGGTCTTGTGGCCCAAAAACCTCAGAAGAGGGTTATCTGATTTATCTCTTAATCTGGATGGTTGCTCTGTTGCTGCAAGTTTGGTGGTAAAAGACCTTGGTGTTACTATAGATCCTGGTCTCTCATTTGATAGTCACATCAAAAACATTTCCAGAGTAGCCTTTTTTCACCTGAAGAATATTGCCAAAATTAGGGGCTTCCTGTCATTAATAGATGCAGAAAAATTGGTACATGCCTTTGTTACATCTAGATTAGATTATTGCAATGCATTACTGTTCCAATACCTCACTCAGGAGCCTACAACTCCTCTTAACTTATAAGGTGTTGCATGGACTTGCACCCTCTTACTTGACGGATCTACTTCATCCGTACAATCCCCCACGTTCACTTCGCTCACAAGATGCAGGCAACTTGGTAGTCCCTAGAATATCAAAAAATACAGCAGGTGGCAGAGCTTTCTCCTATAGAGCTCCTTGACTGTGGAACAGTCTACCCGTCTCTGTGAAGGAGTCAGACACGGTCTCAATTTTCAAGTCTAGGTTAAAAACACATCTCTTTAGTCTCTCTTATAGTCATTAGGTGCAGATGTGGAGGGGGCGTAGCAATAGAGCCTTCTGGTGCAATGAGCTATCCTTACTGTCACCAATCATAAGTGATGATCTGCCCCTATCAGGACTGCTGATGGTGGGATGGTCTCTGACTGCCCTCATGGCTGCGTGCTCCCTGTGCCACTCACCTAATTAGTTATGCTGCCCTAGATTACTTCTGCTGGTGCAAAAGTGTTATCACTCCTCTTTCCCCTGATCCAGTGTGATATTTATCATAGTCATAATTGCACCTTTCCTCTTTTCTCCCCGGCTTCGTGGCACCTGCCCGGAGCTCACCTGCCCCAGAGTCAACCCCCCACCCCTGCCATGTGTTAGCCGGATGCCGCTGGCCCAGACCCTAGCTGCTGGTTCCATCCCCCGCCCTGCCCTCGTATCTGGAGGGATGAGGTCCACCCCACCCCTACACCTAGAATGCCCTTCCGGTGGTCTGTTAAGCCTCATGAGCCTCAAGGACTATTTGTTTTGTTTTTCTCTGTATCCCACCATTTTCCAGGAGTTTATCTCGACCGCCTTTTAAGGGGTCAGGGAATAATTTTCCAGTCTCCCACATTGGCTCCAATGGTTTGCTGGTTTTTTGATTCCCTCTGGAAAATGCCAATTGTGAAGCACTGTGTGACAACCTGTTTGTAAATGGTGCTATACAAAAATAAAGATTGATTGATTGATTGATTGATTGATTATACAGCTGTATACTGAAGCAATTCTGGTTAAGTACCTTGGTCAAGGGTACAACAGCAGTGCCCCACTTGGGAATTGAACCTGCAACCTCTGAGTTACAAGCCCAGCTCCCTAACCATTACACTACACTGCCAGCCATATATACAGTCCTTATTTGACCTGCGGTCTGGCTAGGTGTCCATACATAGCTGCCAAGCACTCCAAATTTACTGAACAAAGCACGTCAGAGAAAATATAAAGCTATGAATTAGTA
This sequence comes from Aldrovandia affinis, assembly GCA_029706075.1. Lineage (NCBI taxonomy): Eukaryota > Metazoa > Chordata > Actinopteri > Notacanthiformes > Halosauridae > Aldrovandia > Aldrovandia affinis. The sequence goes on along the minus strand of JAINUG010000012.1, from coordinate 8,187,830 downwards.
CTCTCCTTCATCTGAATAAAGAGTTTGCAAACTGTGCACCCCTTCAATTTACAGAGGCCCTTTTCCAGAGGGCTTTTTCAGCCTTTGTTTTATGCTTGCATTGAAGTAAAGTGGATTATGTCGTTTCAAATGTAGACACCAGTCTGTAATGCATTGCAGCACACATGAGTGTTTGGAGCATTACTACAGTGCCCCCCTACAGGCCTGCCAAGAGATGAGCCAGGGGAGGTGCCGTAAAGAGCTCCCCCTACAGGCCTGCCAGGAGATGAGTCAGGGGAGGTGCCATAAAGAGCATATGGTCAATCTGCAGGGAGCAACGCTGACTCTGGCAGGTTGCATTGTAGCAGCGCCATCTCTGCAGGCCACCATCGTCGGCCACGTCGGGAAGGGGGGCATCAACCGTCGATCTGTCGGACCCCGCTAAGTAAACCAGCATTTAATTTATCCTTATGTGGCACTTGCTGTAGCACAGGCTACTGTATATTCAAAACTTAGTGTTTGGATAATGTTTTCCTTCTGACTGTTTAGATATGGTTTGTTAAATTGCTTACATATATTTAGCCATCGCTACCTATCCCTGTGTCTTAGATTTGGTTATTCTCCCTTTCTTTCCCCCTTTTTGTCTTGCGTTATTTGCCAAACAGTGCCGTAGTCAAAACTAGTTCATTGGTAGATTTCTGTAGTGATTGTATTAGTAAACATTCTGATTATTGATAAGTTTGTTTTCCTGTCTTTTGTTCTGCACAAATTGGGTGCGACTGGCCATCACAACTTGGTCTAAAAATCGGAATCCACACAGAAACTTGTTTGATTGCACCATTGATCAATCTCTTCGAGGCACGGCAGGCACAATCACAGAAAATGCTGACAGAAGCTTTGCATAAGCAAATCGAGCTGCCGCGAAGCCTGTAATAGGAACACAATGCCGATCTGATGGTGCAGTGTGCGTCTGACAAATGGTCTATGGTTTATGGTCTCCTGGCCCAACTTTGAAAGATTAGCTTTGATATTGCTTTGGTTTGATTGCACTGTGGAATAATTAATCAGTGGGTTAAAATTCACAGGGAAGTCAATCAAAAAGGAACACAATACACAGTATCCACTGTGAAATAGAGAAGGATGTGTTAACAGTAAGGGCACCTGATCTGGAAAAACCCACTCCCTTGTAAGGGGGCAGGGGTGCAGGAGGTTTAGAATGGGCCATAGCTTTAGAAATTTTACATACTCTGCAAAAAGAGTTCCTTTTTGAAGGTGTGTGCCAATTCCTCACTAGTGTAATATCCTTCTTAATTCAGTATTTTAATTTTTTGGGCCCCTGTTTGTCTAATAAAAAAAAATTGAAAAAAACTTTTGCTGCAAGTCACAGTATTAAAATGGGACCCCGTATCTAAAACCAATGTTTCTCTCTCTCCCTTTGTCGTCTGGATTCAATAGAATTTTGACCTTGACTCACAATTAAATGCAAGTGAATCATTTTTTCTTCACAAGCAGATTGCCGAGTACATTTCGGCGATTGCATGGCATGGCCAGTTGCTGATTTCAAAGTCAATGTGAAATTAAATCATTAGGGAATCCATCAGCAAACCCCCGACCTGTGAATAAATTACTTAATCCTCCAAAGTTGATTGTTTTGAACAGGAGTGTTCTTTGTTCGTCTTCCTTGTGTTCTTGGCAACTATGAAAAGTTCCTCATCGGGTACAACACATTTTACATTTGATTAAGTTTGTATAATTTGAGTACTGACTGATTTGATACAACTAAAGTTGTATACCAGTACCCTTTTTTATGAATAGGTATTTGGTGTGGTACATAAAGCAATTGTTGTGGATAACATCATTTCTACTATACGGGTAAGTTTGCTTGCAGGATTGGTGACAGAAAGATCAGTAAAACCAATTGGTCCCAATGGGCAGGGCAGGGAGCCACCTGCTTAGGTAATGAAAAACATAATGTTATGTTGTCCTTGTGTGCATTGGTTCGGTGGTTCTGTGTGGCTCAGTAGGTAGAGCATGGTGCTGAGAACGCTTAGGTTATGGGTTCGATTCCCACTGGGACCACATATACTGAAAAAGTGTATGCATTCACTACTCTATGAATCCAAGTCGCTTTGGATAAAAGTGTCTGTTAAATAGCAAATGTGTGTGAGTATACATTGGAGACAAATACACCTTGGCATGTTCATCTGGCCAGCTAATACAGCTACCATAAGTGATTTATTTGACAGAGAATATAGCTATGAAGATGTCATTTGGGCTCAACAACTATAGGAAGAAAGTCGTTCAACTGCCAAACAATTATTTTTTTCTAGGCCTTGAAAAATAAATGTTTTTTGTCTTTCAGAGCCAATGTTATGCTCTTCACCACTGGGGAAACAAACTCGCATGCAAAAAAAACGGATGCTTTTTGATGGAATTGATTTAAAAAAAATCAGGAATAGTTTTCTGGATTTTTTTAAAAGATTCAGGAATAGAAAATCCGTTTTTTTGAATTTCCTACAGAGGGATAGGCATTTAATCTTGTTACTTCCTATAGGCATTTAATCTTTTTACTTCCTATAGGCATTTAATCGTTTTACTTCCTATCCCACAGCATCCTGCTCAGATGTGGTGTCAAATGTTTATAAAAATGGATCATTTATATGAAAAAATTATAATTTCATATGCTCAGTTTGAATTGAAACATTTAATAGTACTCTCAAATAGATAGGCAGGGGATTTATAATGAGATTACATTTAAAGACTTACTGGATCAGTATGATTCCTTTTTGTATAAATTGGCCTTGTTCCCCTTGTCTGATATTTATCCAGTTTCAAGAGATTGCATAAGAATTCTTGGTGGTGGTTTTTAAATAATCTCCCCAGGTTATTGGAGTAGGGTACTGCAAAATATATGTGACAGGCTCCAATAAATGGGGCTTAGCACTGACATTTGAGTTTTTTGCAGTTAATTGAAGTCCAGATTCAGAGCTTCAAGATGATGTATCATGTATGAAATCATATTTTTTGGAGGAAGTTGTGCCTCTTTAAATGTTGATACAGTCTGTCTTTCCCCATCACACCTCCTTAACAGCCGTATATACAGAAAATTCATAGTTATATCAAATTGCGAAACATGCATTGTGATGTAACGTTTGATGTATTCGATGGGGACACCCCAACCTTTAAAAAAAATCGATCTAATATAATGATATTAAGGCATCTGTTGTGTACAATTCCTGAGATATAATTATGTGTGGCCGACCTTTTGTTTGGCAAAGGCTATTTTTTATTTATTGAACATATCTGACTTCCTTACAAGGAATGACTAATGATGTGGTCATTGCCAAACATTAACAGTATTCCATTCCCTATTGTGCTGTAATTATAACAAATATTCGCCATTCAATACCTGAAAATAGTCAGACTGCTAGCCTTTTTTTCCCCACAGAGTAACTCCGATAGTCAATGGCTATGTGTTTAAAGCAGTGAGGTTTTAATATAAAGCTCCCATTTAGTCTGCGCCCGATGCTTAGGACATTGTGTCATGTCGCTCTTCTTCATCGCTGTAGATATCTTTCCAAGAAGGATGAAATCTTTCTTGTACCCTGCCTTAGATGTCATGCAAAGCCTCATTTTATAGATGAAGTCCGGGGACAGCTTTTAGAATGGTCTTTAAATTGTTCCTTTTGCTTCCTTCCACAACGATCTTCATAATTCTGTCCATCTTTGATACCTGCTACAGCACTCTAACTACGTTGGTCTACCTCAAACTATAGCCTAATCACTGACCATTCAATCACACTTTCTCTTGACAAAATATAGTGATTGAGTCTAGCGAACATGACGCATGACACCACATAACTAGCTATATGTAATTAGTTCTAGCGACAGCACCATTTTTAATGTAAGTGGTGTCACACCAAGAAATGCAGCTGATATAATAATAATAATAATAATAATAAGCTTTATTTATATAGCACCTTTCATGCATTGAAATGCAGCGCAAAGTGCTTCACAGACAAAGTAAAACAAGATATAAAACAAGTTGTTAAGAGTAAGCAGAAAATAAAACAATAAAACATCAATGACCAGTAAAACATCAGTGAATTAATTAAAACAGTAAAACAATAAATATTTAAGAGCATAAAATGTCATTTAAAGACAGCATATGGGACTCATATCATAGGATGTGGTGCTAGAAAAAGGCTAGGTTAAAGAGATATGTTTTTAAGTGCCGTTTAAAGATGTCAACAGAGCCTGCCTCTCTAATATCTTTGGGTAGACTGTTCCACAATTTGGGAGCATAGCTGACGAAGGCTGCATCTCCAATTTTCTTTTGGGTGGGGTTTAAAGTATCTAAAAAAACAGCAGTAGAGGATCTAAGGGCTCACGAAGGAGCATAGAGTGACAGAGACTCTGTGATATAGGCCGGTCCTAAGCCATTTAGAGCTTTGAAAACGAGTAGAAGGACTTTAAAATCAATTCTGGTAGATACAGGGAGCCAGTGCAGTGTAACTAAGACTGGAATGATGTGTTCTCTCTTCTTTGTTTTAGTTAGTAGTCTGGCAGCGGAGTTCTGGATAAGCTGCAGCCTCTCAATGGACTTTTTAGGAAGACCAGTAAAGAGTGCATTGCAATAGTCTAATCTACTTGAGATAAACGCATGAATTAATTTTTCAGCATCTTGCTGGGTCAGGAATGGCCGTACCTTGGCAATGTTTCTGAGATGAAAGAATGCCACCTTGGTCACCTTGCTTATATGGGGCGTAAACTTAGATCAGAATCTAAAATAACACCCAGACTTGTTACTTCTGGTTTGATCCAGGGAGTCAGATTGCCAAGTCTTTTAAGCAGCTCATCCCTTTTGGATTTGGGGCCAACCAATAGGATTTCTGTCTTATCCTCATTAAGTTTTAGAGAGTTATTGTTCATCCATTTATTTATTGCTGACAGACAGGTAGTAAGGGAGCTTAAGGCATCTACATTACTTGGCTCAACGGATATGTACAATTGTGTATCATCAGCGTAGCTATGGAAACTAACATCATGTTCCCTGATGATATCACCTAGAGGAAGCATGTATAGTGAAAACAGCAGAGGGGCAAGGCAGCTCCCTTGTGCGACACCACAGGTTATGTCATGTTTCTCTGATACATGGTCCCCCAGACTAACATAAAATGTTCTTCCTGTAATGTAAGTTCGGAGCCAGTTTAAAACACATTCAGAGAGACCAACCCAGTTTTCAAGGCGATTTAAGAGAATTTCATGGTCAACTGTGTCGAACGCTGCACTTAAATCTAGGAGAACCAGAACCGAAATCTTATTTGCATCAGCGTTAAGTCTCAGATCGCTGACTATCTTTGTGAGAGCAGTTTCTGTGCTATGATTTGTTCTGAACCTTGATTGAAATTTCTCTAGAATGTTGTTTTCATTTAGAAAGTTGTTTAACTGGTGGAAAACAACCTTTTCCAGTATCTTGCTTAAAAATGGGAGGTTTGATATGGGTCTATAATTGCTAAGAGTGTCACCGTGTAGATTAGGCTTCTTCAGTAGAGGTTTCACAACGGCAGTTTTAAATGCGCTTGGGAAAACTCCAGTCTCAAGGGATGTGTTAATTATTTTTAAGACAGATGTGGAGACACTATAAAAAACATTTTTTAGAAATTTAGTAGGGACGGGGTCAAGACAGCACATTGAAGATTTACTCTGCCTTACGATCTTACAGAGTTCTGTATCAGTAATGTTACTAAAGTTCCTCATAATTGCTGGCTTGTTACAGGGCAAATCATACCGGTTTGTGGTGCTTCTGGGAATACCAGCTCTAATGGTTGTTATTTTGTTATTAAAAAATTGTGCAAATTCATCACATTTTGAATCAGAAGCCGAACTAAGAATGTCAGAAGTTGGTGTGGGATTTAATAGGCGGTCAATAGTTGAGAACAGTACCCTAGAGTTACTGCCATTCTCAGCAATTATCTTTGGAAAATGGGTTTGTCTCGCAGTGGATATAGCTTTATTATAGGTAGAGATGCATTCCTTCAGTATGCTACGGTGAATCTCTAGTTTAGTTTTTCTCCAGGTCTGTTCTGCTGCTCTACATAATCTCTTAAACTCACGGATAGTGCTATTTATCCATGGTGATATTTTATCAATTGACCTCTTTTTAATCTTAACTGGCGCTACGCTATCTAATGCATTAATTAAATTGCTATTTAGGGTATTAACCATTTCATTTATCGAGCAGTGTGCATTACATGGTTCAAAGGAGTTTGCAAGTTCAGAAAAATTTCGTTCTGCTGTGATATCTAAGTAGCGTTTTTTAACTGTAACTTCACTTGTATTACTAGATGTATTTAATAGGGCATTAAAGAACACACAGTAATGATCAGAGATAGCAATGTCAGACACTGAGATATTATCAATGTTTATCCCTTGCGATATCACCAAGTCAAGTATATTACCTAGTTGATGAGTAGCTACAGTAACATGCTGAGTTAATCCTAGGCTATCTAAGAGATCATAAATTCCATGGCTTTCAGGTCAGTACTATTATTGATATGAATATTCATATCTCCAATAAGGATTATTCGGTCATAACTAGTAAGAATAATTGACATAAGCTCCGAGAATTCAGAGAGAAATATTGAGGATTGCTTAGGTGGTCTATATAATGTTAAAATAAGCACATCTGATTTAGCTTTAAGTAAAATAGTTAGGTATTCAAAAGATAAAAATTTACCCAAATCAATCTCAGTACAACTAAACTGATTGGAGAAGATAGCGGCTATACCACCCCCTCGTTTGTCCTGTCTTACTGATTGAAGAAACATATAGTTAGGAGGACAAGTTTCTATGAGAGTTGCAGCTCCATCATTCTTAAGCCAGGTTTCTACAAGGAAAATAAAATGCAAATTCTTTTCAGAGATAAGATCATTGATTAAAAAACTCTTATTTGTGAGTGATCTAACATTTAAAAGTGCCATATTAGCATGTATGTCCAACTCTGTATTAATCAAGGGCTTTACTAAAATGTTCACCAAATTACTATGATTGCAACCGGCACTATGTCTAGGCCTATATTTTCTCTGCACAGTAATAGTAGATGGAATGAAGGACAAAGGTCAAGCTATGCTCTGTTTTGGCCGAAGAATCCTGTCTGAGAGAGAGCCAAGGCGAGATTTGCTGGTCTTGGGTGTGGGCGGAGCCTGGCGCTTGTGTGGTAGTAGTGATGTTGATGGGGGGAGTAGAGGAAAAGGTTTGCCAATCTTGGGTGGGGGTGGTGCCTGGCGTTTGCGGAAGACTGATGGTGAAGCTGAGGGGGGTGAAGAGGGAGGGAGGGGGCATGGTGAAGGGCGTGATAAAGGAGGTGTTAAGGGGGCAGCTGAGGCGACGGTGAGTGAGGGACTGATGTAGAGGGTAGTGAGGATAGTGAGGGGAGTAATGCCGCAGGTGGTGAAGGGGATGGTGAGGGAGGTGATGGAGAAGATAATGGGGGAAGGGATACTGGGAGGCGGGTGTTCTGAGGGGTGGCAGTGAAAGACTGCGGAAGTGCCAGGAAGGGGCTTGTGTCAGATTCCAAGTCACTGTCTCTGGAGGGAGAGACAGGTTCCATGCCCCTAATCAGAGGTGGGAATTCTTCAGAAATATAATATTTCTAGATTCTAAAAGGTAAAGCTGATCACAACCTCAGAATTGTTCTATACATTTCTATACAGTTTTCTGTACATACTATACTATACATGGATCACAACTTCCCTCTTTCCTTTAAATGTTAGGCCAATAGTGCTTCCGCTTGGCATGTCCACCAGACTTGAAATACATCCAAATCATCAGCTTGGCTGATTCAGCAGGGAACATTCAATTCAGTCAATCCTTTACCAAATGAATGAGACATTTTCATTCAATAAAGCAAATGGCTCCCCTGTGTAACAAGCAGCCATTCCATAATTAATTAGACTTGATTAAATGTGAATTTTATACAAATTATGAATAATGGTTGTATGAACTTGTTTAATAAAAATAAATAAAAAAATGACGAGAGTACATTGTTATTAGCTGTCCAAATCAAGGGCTTATTTGTGAACATTATTTTATATTGTTAATGAATGTACAAAAAGTAAGAACATGCTATGTCCTTAGCATTCAGTAACATATTTATGTTGGTCTTACTCATTCATTCATGTACAACACTTAATTTAAGGTCAGACAGGAATGTTGAATAGGATTTTTCCTCCTTCAAGATATCATCATGGGCTTTTACCAGTTTAATATGTGCACTACATAATAATTATTTGTTTTGTATTACACTTTTTCTTGTATTAAAATATTCTATGTAAATGAGACAGTATTTCATGAAATATTCTGAAATGTTCATATTTGCATTTGGTGACAAAAAATATAGACAATATATAAATCCAGGCTTTGAAATATGAAATGATATAATTTAATTTAATTTTGGCAATATGCTAAAGGGAATTCTTTTCACAGAAGGATTTGTAAAAGCAAGCTTATTTCATTTTAGGAATTAAAAAGTACCGGTATTAAAAATGTGTTTTTACTAAGAAAATTCAACCCAAATTAGGAAAACAACAAGTAAAATATAATTCCGCCCAAGGCCCCCGACCATAAAACATGCAGTTTTCCTTTAAAAATGCATGAAATATTTATCCCAATGTTTACGTTGTGCATTTGACCATACAGAAAGATTTTAATGTGTGAATTACATTTAGCACATTTTTTAACTTAGGCATCACAATGTAATATCAGAAAAGTACACAGTAACTTTGGAAACTAGTCATCCATCTTGAACAATTTCAAGTTTGTTGTGTTACAACCACAATTTACAATGCATTGAACCAAATTTTCTATTGAGTCACGCAATATACCAAACAATTTAAAGGGAAAAATATTTTCATTTTGCAACAAAAAAATCATGAAAATTGAACTGATACCTTCATTGTATTCACCCCCCATAAATAAATACTTCTAGAAGCACCTACAAAAGCAATTATAACTTTGAGTCTCATTGGGTGTGCTTGTAACAGCTTTGCACGTCTGGGTTTGGGGATTGTTGTCCATTCTTCCTTGCAGATTTGGATCAGTCTCTGTCAGGTCGGATGGGAAATGTCTGAATTGCAATCCTGAACAGCACAAAGGGTGTCATACTTTCCATTGAATGTTCTGTCCCACTGTCACGGTACACTCTCTGTGTCCTGGGACTCTTAAATCTGTCTACCTTTCTGTGCGCTCCAAGAACAGGACATTAAACGAGACAGGTGCCACTGTGCTGCTGAAGTTCAGTACAGCCTATGGCACGCTAAGGGAGCACCTGGACAAAACAGCACAGTACAATCTTGATTGCAACGCCCTCTCACATATTGCATATAGCTAGCTATAGTTGCTAGCAGGGCCGACGACTCATTCATTGGCCTTCAGTCATTTAATCTCACACCTGGTAGAAGGGCAAGTGTGTACTAGAATACATACATGCTCACTCAAAAACTCAGAAATGTGATTCACCCCCATACCGCTCCAACCCTGGCACCAACCTGACCCTGGGGTCATATCTCAATTGACACATCTCAAAGTTGACAGCAATGAGCTAGTTAGCTAACACAATTAACTATTTATTTATTGGAACTAATGGAAAGTGGCACACTTGCAAATCAATAAATTGATGTGTCAGTGTATTGTAAAATATATATATATATATATATATATGAAAGGTTATAGGATTTTCCATTGTAAATTAATAGGGGCCTCTGAAAACTAATACATAATTATGGCAAAAACTACACATTCATCTATTTGTTTGAATACATAAACGTGTCCTAGTATAGTCAAGACAACTGAATGTAGTTTGTAGTCTACCCAAGTAGTCACATAAACATCTCAATATCTCCACTCATGCCTTAGCAATTGAAATCTTTTAGGATTGTATGTGCACATACGTTCTCCTTTGTCCATCCCATGTCCTCAATGAAAATGCATATTAAAGAGCACCTATTCATTCATTCAGGGGCATTAAAAATTCAATAACCAAATTATGATCTCTGCTGTCGGTGCAGAGCTGTCTACACAGCGGGTCGAAAATTGTTTTTGTCACACTTGTGCGTTTGTGTTTATTATGTGATAATGTGATTACATTCTACCTCAATTTGCCCCGTGCCCTCCAGCCAGCTGTGGTAAATAAATGGACATGCTTTTCGAGCGCACTGGAGCAGACTAATGTGAGTGGGTAGCCCTTGCGAGCAGAATCTGCTGACTGTATATTAACAAAATGCAAGTACTGCACATAACTCTATATGCATCAGGGGCATTTCTTTTCAAGGGAGGGCACACTTTATAAATGTTTAAAGAAAATAACTGAATTCACTTAATTTAATTAGTTAATGTATTGTAAAAGTTATAATATTCTGCAAATGTGATGAAAAAATTCATTATCCATAAAGGCATTGATCAAAATTCAGCTGGATGTTGAAACAGCGTCACCACTGGCAAGTTAACACGAGGAGAGCCGCAAAGTTTTTCAGGCGTATGGAGGTTTTAAAATGTAAATATCTTTGCCATTGGGGGTTACATAACAAGTCATGTTACCCCCAGTCCCTGACTCTTCTGACATACGTTTCTTCAACACGCTTGCAATGCTTGAATTTAATCACAACAAAAGGAACAACTGTAATTCAATGCTACTCTTGTCGCCATGATGTGTTTTGGGCACTGGTGCTTCTCAAATGCAGATAGGACACTCTATCCCCCAAACATATGGCAATAGCATTGGAAGTCACGTGTTCCACTTGCTGTGTTATGTATCACATAACCATTAGTCTAATGGGTGAGGGGAGGGGAGAATACAATGCAATATGATTGCATAATTAACCATTATCAATGTAAATGAAACTGGGCAAAACTAAGAAAGGGAACTGATAGAGAAAACATCAGATAGACGCATATTGCCGTGTTCAACAACAAACGTGTTCATTATTGTCAAATTAATGACTCTTAGACTATTTTATATTGACATTTATACAGTCAGTGGCCACTTTATTAGGTACACCTGTACACCTGCTCGTTAATGCAATTACCTAATCAGCCAATCATGTGGCAGCAACTCAATGCATAAAAGCATGCAGACATGGTCAAGAGGTTGTTGTTCAGACCAAAAATCTGAATGGGAAGAAATGTGATCAAAGCGACTTTGACTGTGGAATGATTGTTGGTGCCAGATGGGGCTGGTGTATCTGATAAACTGCTGATCTCATGGGATTTTCATGCACAATGGTCTCTAGAGTTTACAGAGAACATCCAGTGAGCGGCAGTTCTGGTGGCGAAAACGCCTTTTTAATGAGAGAGGTCAGAGGAGAATGACCAGACTAGTTTAAACTGAAAGGAAGGCGACAGTAACTCAAATAACCACACGTTACAACAGTGGTATGCAGAAGAGCATCTCTGAACACACGTCAAACCTTGAAGTGGATGAGCTACAGCAGCAGAAGACCACTTTTGTCAGCTAAGAACAGGAAAGTGAGGCTACAGTGGGCACAGGGTCACCAAAACTGGACAGTTGAAGATTGAAAAAATGTCGCCTGGTCTGACGAATCTTGATTTCTGCTGCGACATGCAGATGGTAGGCTCAGAATTGGGCATAAACAACATAAATCCATGCATCCATCCTGCCTTGTGTCAATAGTTCAGGCTGGTGGTGGTGGTGTACTAGTCAAGCACACGTCATCTCAAGCTGGTTCCACGAACATGACAATGAGTTCAATGTACTCCATTGGCCTCCACAGTCACCAGATCTCAGTCCAATAGAGCACCTTTGAAATGTGGTGGAACAGGAGATTCGCAACATGAATGTGCAGCCGACAAATCTGCAGCAACGGCGTGATGCTATCATGTCAACATGGACCAGAATCTCTGAGGAATGTTTCCAGCACCTTGTTGAATCCATGCCACAAATAATTCAGGCTGTTCTGGGGGCAAAGGGGGGTCCTACCCAGTACTAGAAAGGTGTACCTAATAAAATGGCCACTGAGTGTGTATATATATATATATTGTATATATTGTGGCAACCTGGCAGGCAGAGCCAGGGGGAGTGGTTAAAATGGTGCCATCTGCTGGCCACACTCCTACATCACAGGACCAAACAACAACCACCTGCCACCAATTAACCACCAATCAACAGGGAATAAAATGGGCCAAGTTTCTCCTCATGAGGGAGACAGAGAAAGAGAGAAAGAAGAGGAGAAAAGTTGTGGAAGTTTTACCATGTAGAAAAGAAGCTGGTGAAGTCTTTTGACCAACTCCCCAGAGCGAAATAAACTTTTAGTTTAGTTTAAATCATTTTTGAGTTGTATTTCACTGTTTATTTAATTGTTAAAAAGCTGTTTGAGTTTGCCTTCCCCAGTTTTGTATTTGGAGGATATTTCCCCTTTAATGAAATCTATCTTTGGTACATTTTGGCTTGGTCTGTTTCTTGGTTTGCACTACTCCACGTAACACTCACATTCATGCCCAGTAGGCTGTTACTATATACATATGTATACAGTATATATATAGTGTATATATTAAATCAAATATGGAATAGGAAGGAAAGAAAAATGAATACATGGATAAAAAAAAAAAACTTTTCCAAAGTAAGAAGTTTATGGTCCCTTTAGACAATTCAAGAAAAGCAGTATTTTTATGGGTAGGGAGCTTATGGCAAGACAAGTGGAAGATCAGTGAGATCAGGGCAGGCAGGGAGTTGCTGAGTGATGAGGGCAGACAATATTATTATTGTGCTTTCCCCTTTTTTCTTATAATTTTATTTCATGTCAATGTGTACTGTATACACATCTGTATAATAAACATCACAATTGAGCCAACTGATAGGGTGGCTGGAGGGTTAAGAAAAAAACACATGTCTGCTGGAATAGAATGTTCCTTCCCATTTGCATTCAAATCATCAAAAGGAATTTGAATGCTCGAGACCAACTGATACTCTGACCCCAAAACAGACAAACAGAAAATGCCATTTTCAGTTGAGGAAAATAACTGAAATATGGAAAAAAAATAGGTAAAAGCTTTTAGTGTTCTCATACTAAAGTGAAAGAGATATTGAGTCTGGTATCTGTATGTAGCTGTTTTTGTACATTCATCAAAACTTTTGCGGTCTAAATATCACTTGAGCACCCCATGCCATCTTTAAAAAGTAAAAGCATTTGGTATAAAACATTTGGCCATCAGAGACTGTTCGTATCACACCAGCTTAGCAGCCAGCAGCCCCTTTGGGGAGAGTGAGTTCAATGCGAGAGAATACACTGTGAACAAAGAACGAAACCGAATAAATATTTTGCGCACAGTTACCTGACATGACCTTCCCAAGTCTAGGGCTGTCACTCACACCATGTTAGCTCAAGTTATCTTCTGTGTTTACTCGGACATCACCAAATTCAGCTGTATGCCAGTGGTTCAAAATAAACTTTTGATCCATCTACATGAAAGAAAGATGTACTTTCAAGTATTATAACTATGGCATAAGGGCCCCATGGGTGCTACCCAACTTAAATCAAACCAGCTTCTTGGTGGAGGATTTATTAATTTAAAGACTTGTTTCTGAACATCACAATTTCACAGAACAGACCTCAATGTGCTGGCAACGCTTTCGATTTAAAAGAGAACATTCAATTTCATAAAAAACATTCCCTCTGATGTGCAAAGTCAGCTTAAGCAAAGGCAGATTAACCAGCCAACAGTTTACTTATTTATTTTATGGTTCACTGGTCAAACCTATAAAATTTGAATATAAAAGTTGTGGCAGACGGCCGGAAGAAGTGAGGGGAGTGCTAATGGAGGGGAAATACCTGACGACACGCTGGCTCCACCCCCTTAAATTGACTTCCTGAGGCAACAAGATGCATGGGAATCCTTAGCCACTGAGGCTTGGGGTTAAAAAAGGAGTTGGGGACTCTGCTTCTTGGCAAAGGACTATGAGGGAAACGCATGTGAAATTTGAGAAGTGCTATTATCAGTGGATTTACTGAGGCAACTTGGAATTCATGACTACTGTGTACCGAACTGTTTTGTGTGAGACAGTGGATTTCTATTTGGAACTTGGAAAACGGACAAAGATTACGAGAACGGATTCTGGACTTGATTTGGTTGCCCGAGATTTCCCTTTTTTCCACCTCTTCATTTTGTGAGTTCCCTGAATAAATTCCCTTTCGTTCCATTTTAACTTCTTGTGTGTGTTTCTTTATCTAACTTGGTTGCGTCAAAACCCTATACCGCTGACCCTGCTACAAAGCATAGTAAATAACTGTCAAAATTAATTATTAATAAGCTAAAAAACTAAATATCTCAGTGACCTCACTGTAATGTTACTATATGAATGCAACCATGTGATATGCGTATGCGAAAAAAGGCTGTAATATTGATGTTCTTTCAGCCAGCCTGCCCATCTATTTACCCCCATCTATTTTGCCAGTCAGCAGCTACCATCGTAACTACCCCAGGTAATTCTGGTTCAACAAACCTATATTACCTGTATGATAGTGAGTGCACATCACTGATATAATTGAGCAGGCCAGAAAAAAATATTTTGCAATGGATCAGCATTTTGTATTTTTTTAAACATGTGTCACAAATAAGTCGCTTTAAAAACAAAGACTTTAAACACTTATCTGTGTAAAATACTGTATACAGAATGGGTATATGAATAACGAACGGGTGGCTAAACAGAAAAAAACTATTCTTTGGGTAGCCCAAATCGTGATTTCAGCACAACAGCAAACACACATGTAAGCATTAAGAGTATATCTCATTGAAAATCCAATTTAAATGTGCAGAGTGGGAAATGCAAACCGTCAGCATATTGATAATAATGCAGTTAAACGCACCTAAACAACAGAGACTGAAAAATGCATATCAAATAAAGCTTACATAATATATTTTACTGAAAAAAACAAACATCATTTTTTATGTAAAATCTGAGAATGGTTTCAAATGTGCAATATGGTAAAACAAAATTGAACTCTCTATTAAATCTCTATCAGAACCTAAGACTATGAGAACAAATATGTTAATAACTGACTGAGCTAAAATTGGTCAGGATTAGTGAGGTAAATGTGTCCTCATAACTTGCTATAGTTACAGTATATAACCATTCACCATTCAGCTAAACAACCATTCACAAGAATGTTATGATTGAAAATTGCTCATAGACTCCCCTGTCTGCCCCCTACTGCCAGGTTTTGATCTCTGGTTGACTGCTTTGGCCCTTCAGGCTAAATTGAATGTGTTTTATTTTCTGTAAGACAGCATTCACTGTCTGTCATTCACTGAGTATTCCAAGAAACAATAAAAAAACATGATGGTGCCAGGTCTTGTACCCATTCCAGTCTTGTGCTCCATCAGCATTTGAGGAATTTATTCATTGATTGATTCTGCTGATGGTCCTGGCTATGTCAACAGCTAGCAGAGTTGATTGCAATACAAGTAGCCCTAACCACATTCACAAGTAGCTAGCTTCAGTTCAGCTAAACAACATTCACTGTTATGAGCTCCAGTGCCTACCTCAGGCTAAATTGAGAGAAAATATCAAGAAACAATAAAAAAACATGATAATCTAAAGAGATGGTCCTGGTTATGTCAAGCTCTCACTTCATGAAACGTGTAATACAACTATAGCTCCAGTGCCTAATATCACACTGAAATTGAATAACCCGGAAAAATAAATAACCCGGAAAAATAAGTATATCTACTTTTCTATGCCTACCACATACACATACAGTACATATGCCTTGGCTACTCCCTCACGCTGAGTGACCTTTCTCTGTCCTGGCACCACTATGGTGGAATGAACTCCCCACTGGCATCAGACAGCCAAATCACTGCCCACCTTCCACTGCAGCCTGAAAATGAACCTCTTTAGACTGCACCTTAGACCTTAACCCTATTTAAAAAACTACTTGTTGAACTTATTATTGATCATTTCCTTTAGCACTTTTTTGTTTATGCTGCCTACTTGAGGCATGAGATGCTTGGAGATTGTAGTTGTGGTTGTTTATCTACTCAAGCCGAATGCACTTTCTGTAAGTTGCCTTGGATAGAAGCATCTGACAAATGATTGGAATATACTGCAATGTAACATACAAAGCTAGTGTCTTACAAAGTACCCATATCACATGCCACCTGTGGTGCAATAATCCCATACATATGGAATATGTATCAGGGCAGAGAGATGGTCTCGATGTGATAGAGAACACCATCAACTTATTTTGTTCGCACTTTTACAGATGCAGGTTATTTTTTGATAGTCATCTTCATAATTTCTTGACTTATTTTGTATTATGTAATGTTTCCTTGGTGAAAAATATAATATACTTAAATATATTTTATAAGTATAATTTTAACATATACTAAATGCATTCATATTATATTACTTAAGATGTGTTATTTTGGAACAACTTAATAGAAATGTGTGCGTATATATATATACATACGTGTGTGTGTGTGTGTGTGTGTGTGTGTGTACCTATATGTTTTATTATTTCACTATATTCAAGGATCACAAAATAGCACATTTTAATACTTTATTATGCTTGAGTATGTTTCTCAGTGATGGATTGAGAGCGTTAGATTCATGCTTGACGTTTTCCATTCGAGATTCTACACCTGTGCAGCTGGGCCACCTTCTCTGTGGGCGTCCACGCAACATTTACTGTTGATCCCGAGTTGTGTGTGTGTGATGCTTTCTGATTCTGTTCAGATGGTTTCAATAATTGACATGATGTCGACTATAGATTGTTTCCGATTTTTTTCTTATAACCTTGACCGTTTCCCCTCCCCCTGCCTCGTTGGTCTTTGTATAGCCCATAGTTATTTTTTTTAATGTTTCACAGTAACATATTATATTTATAGTTTACATGTTAAATATCTGGGCTCCTGGTTGGCTATATCCTTCCAGGCGTTTCTGTAAGCACTCTCAGCGCCATTGCTCAGGAATCAAATTCTGACCGTTCCAGGGCTGGCTGTGGCCGCGGCTCATGTGGAGCGATGCACAACTGGCCTCAGCATTGTCCAGGGAGGGAGGGCTTCAGGAAGCAGGGTATTCGCCTCTTGACTGCAGAATAGCGACCCCTCTGGTCAATCGGGCACCTGCAGTCTCCCTGTGTAAGTACATTGGATGTGCAGTCCTCCGGCACAATGGCTGTGGAGCTCAGCTGGTGTGCAGCAGAGTGAAAAGAGTGAGAAATGAAGGAAAACATTCAAAAATTGTCACAGCACAGTCCTCAGTGCACTGGAAAGAGAACATAATTTCAATAAAAATATTCCCTCATACCTGTAAAATAGTTTACTGGTAATTTTAGCTATTTATTTCAGTTATAGTCAACATACCATGTTATCACATGATTACAACAAAAAACTATGCTATCCATTCAAACATCACAATGTCACATAACTCATTCTTAATTTTCCCCCATTGTGCACAATGTGTCATCCATGCATTCTTCACCAAATCAATATACAGTATATCCCTGCTTGACTCGTTTCAATTTTTTTCATTTGTTTTCCGTGGGTCCTGAGGGAGAGAGTACCAGTGTAACGTAGGGTATCAGGCACTGAGGCACAAAGTACCTTGCCATGGTGTAAAATGATGTTACCATGGCAACCCTCATATTGGCAGAGAAATGTTGATAACATGATGTGGTGGTGGTAGTAAGGGAAAAATTGACAAATCTTACAATGGTAATAATTTGTTTAACTGTTTCAAAATGCTTTAATTGGATTCATAATGAACAATTCTTGCAAAAGCAGAGCTGAGGATGCCATTGGAGAGCTTGTTATATTTATGCTAATCATTTGTTAAATGCCATCCCCATTGTCAAACCTAATATGCTGGCTGCTGCATCCTGGCAGAGAGGTAGTGGAATTGACGAAGATCGAAGATTATTGGTTCATTCTGGCCGCCCGAAGCAAGATAATTGCTTGTTCAACACAAAGGTTCAATGTCTTTTATATACCTGAGCGTTGTTGACAATGTGCCTTGCACTACCATTAAACTGACATGCTGGGAATGTCAGCCAGAAACCATTTAATGACAGAATTTTGAATGAGGTCACAGTATTGAGCTTTGGAGATCCTTTCCAGACATTTGTCGATAAACATCATGTGTATAAACTTGCTATGACCTTATCAGCACAGCTATTTAAAATTAAACTTTTTTTTTTTTTTGCTTCTTTGCAGCATGGGAATTTATGTTGCTGTGGACTGCACGTGTCAGTGGTAAACAAGGATCCCCTTGGTGAACACAACGTGATGGATTCATGATTTATTCAGATTGATATCTACAGTAGTTCCAAGTCACAGGAGAATGGTGATAGGTGATGTGAAATGATCCAAAGAGGAAAATGATCAGAAACATATTAACTTGCATGTTTCTGAACGTACACCTAACGGCACATGAAGGAAAGGAGCAAGGCAAGAAAAGAATATACGAAGGTCATATAAAACAATATATGTTTTCAGGATGTGCTAGATACTCTTACCTGCTGACATTTCAGCCTGGAACAGCAAGAAATATCATCAATATTGATTAGCATAGGTCACAAGGCAAGTTCACGAGGCAAGCTGCCCTGTTTTTTAACTGCAAATGTGTTCCCTCATCATGTTACTCCATGTCCTCATTTCACATTCAGTATTCGACATTCTGCCAAGTACATAGAGACTTCAGTATTATCCACAGTAGCCACAACTGTCTGGAAACATCTTGACAAGGTGCCTGAATCATTCACATGTGGCGATTTTAAAATAAAAATAAATTTACCGTTGGGATAGTCAGGACAACCCCAGTTTCGGACGTTGTTTGAATTTGAATATGTCAAAATGAATGACCGTTTTAATTCAATACTACACGTATAGCCAGGACACTTTTATGACGTTGGTGTTGTGATTAACACGTATTAGTGATATCAACTAGTTAGTTATATATTTTAAGCAAACATGACCTTGATACAGCTCAGAATCTCTCTATTACTTGAAGTAAGCCTAAATTGGTTAAAGCTGCTTTGTGAAATACTGCCCAGGACATAACAAACTGAAGAGTAATCATATGAAAATAGGTTATATATTGGCAAGCTTTTTAACATGAATATTGTTGAAGCGACACCTGTGTTACCGTAATACACAACTCAGAATTTTTATGAATATTGTATATTTCATTTACTACCTCCTGTTTGCAGTCTGAAGATTCTTTAAAAGCACATTTTGCTTGCTGGAACAGTACATGGTGAGGTCAGAATGGATAGTAGTGTGTTGTAATACAGGCACAGTTTATACTCTACAGTTAAGACTTCATTTCTTGGTTTATTGCCACACTGATTACTGAGAGCATTTGTTTTTAGCGATTTTAGGTTACTCTTAATCAGCAGTTTAAAAAGGGATTGTGGATTGGCCTTCTCCTTTGATTTCTGCAGAGCAACAAGCACAAACCTCCTTTAGGTTTTTGTTTCCTTGTTGTACAAATTCAAAACGTTTTAATCTTCATCTGGATATGGTGACCAGTTTAAGATGTGAAGCAGAGAGAGGGATCTGTGAAAACATCGGATTCCAAGAAATGAGAGCCTTGGGAGAGGTTAATTTTCTAATCACAACCCCTTGAACTCAAGTGGATCCTCTATGTTCCAAATCAGTTCAGGAGTCCTACTCTTGAGGTCAATGTGTCCGATGTTCCAGGACATGAAGGTGGGAAGTCGAGGGGTTCATGTTTCCAAGACAGCAGGGTGCAACGCAATTTTCTTCCTGGGGCTGTCGCCTACCTCTGTGCCTGTGCAAGGGTGAGAGAGAAGAAAAGAGGAGATGTGCTGCTAATGACTGGCGTGCGTGTTAAAAGTAGAGGCACTATGTTGTTGTTATACACCAGCCTGTGACTTCACATAGGAGTGGGGAGCAGCTGTGTGATAAGGGAACAGACTGCAACTGTCTCCCTGGTTCATAATTGGTGTTTATGGCTGCACTGTGGATGAGCCTTTGCCCAATAGGGTGTTGGGGTTGTAGCAGTTGGAGAATTTCACTTTGTCTTGCAAGGTAACTACTTCCCAGATATTCCACCTGCAAAACACTGCAAACTGTTTACTGCATCAGTATGGTAGTGATGTGACATTGAAACTATGCAATCAAACAGTGCATCTAGGTATGCTTTATTATCAACGGATGATTATGGAGAGAATGTATTGAATACACAAAATACATGAGAATTTACCTGTGTGATTAATACGTGTTTCTTCACTTGACCGTTGTAGGCTTTCCCATTGGTCAGTGGACTTCTAGTTGCAGGGTTCCCTATGTATATGCAATATATTCCCCTAGCCATGCCCACACACTCATCACACCCTACACGCCAGCCTCCTCTGGCAAACTGCCCGCCCCATCCCTTGTGGTCTCGCCTCTTCTCTGCCCTGACCCCTCGTTGGTGGAACGACCATCCGCACTCAGTCAGGAATCACTGGCAATCTTCTGCAAGCGACTCAAATCCCACATCTTCAGATGCCACTACCACTGAAATCTGTACATTTTTACTAATTGTTATCACCACTACTTTCATCTTTAATACTGCATTTTGTAATATGTATTTATGTTGATGACTGTCCAAAAGTGTTCCCGGTGTTACAGGTACGGTATGCAGCTGCCAACAATTATGTCTATTCGTGTATTACTACAGTGATCTCTTGCACGGACTATGATTGATCTTACCATATGTTAATGTTAGTCGCTCTGGATAAGAGCGTCTGCTAAATGCCAACATGCAAATGAGGTACTCCTTGGGAAGGCCTTCTGGGCAAGGAAGCAGACCATGTGTCACAGCCATCCATACAGTGCATACGTTTCATATGAATGAAAATACTGTATAATGGTTTGTGGATGATTTCAATGCAGTTCATTTGAAGACAGGACATACCTAGGAACCCAAGAACTGAAAACTTTTTCGGAATGTGATCCAACCGCCAATGTAGTCCATATTAATGAGTGTTTTTGTCAGTACTTGTTTTTGTGTTAATAAAGGCATTACTATTACTTGAGGGGACAATATATTCTTCACTGGAGGAGCCCCACGGTCTGGTATTGAATCCAGACCATGCCGTTAGTCAGCAGTCCCCCAGGACGATGCATAATTGGTGTCATCTTCCACACAATCTCATCGCAATGTTAGATCCGTGGATACCCCATCGTTTAAAAAGGGAATTATGTCGCATTTGGCCTATTTATTGCTGTACATTTTGGTACGTTTACTGTTTTGACGACAGGACTTTGATAGGTGCCAGAGAGTGCAGTGATTGAATAAAATTCAAAAAGTAACAAAAAGTACAGTCATAAATAGGCCATTATTCCCTTTCTAATATTGTGATGAGATGTGGAGTTTGTGACAGACCACATGAATTAAACATGAATAAAAAAATTGGTTATACTCAATAAGTGCTGGGAGAGGGCGTGGTGCAGTGGTGCAGTGGATAGCGTTGTCACCGCACAGCAATAAGGTCTCGGGTACAAATCCCGGCTGGGGCCTTTCTGTGTGGCGTTTGCATGTTCTCTCCGTGTCCGTGTGGGTTTTCTCCGGGTACTCCGGTTTCCTCCCACAGTCCAAAGACATGCACGTTAGGCTAATTGGAGAGTTTAATATGCCTGTAGGTATGAGTGCGTGAGTGAGTGTATGTGCCCTGCGATGGATTGGTGACCTGTCCAGTATGTATTCCTGCCACTTGCCCAATGCATGCTGGGACCCTGACCAGGTATAAGCGGGTCAGATAGTGAATTAATGAATCAAGTGGTGAGGGGTAGGCGCACGGAATCATAAACCGGGTCACCAGCCTTCCATTTAGCCACAGCCTTGGCACCAAGTATTATTGCCTGTATTTCAGTGATTCAGCTGAATCTTTGGTGAACACTGAGGAGGGGTGTCTATTCTAGGACACCATCCCATATGCATGGAAGTTTGTATGAAAGTCAGACAAAGATGAGTCAGATGAACATCCATCATCCTTCACACCCTTCAGTCAGACACACATCTGTCATTCAGACAAGGTACATAAAAGACTTGAGTCAACATGGGTCAACTCGAGTTAGGGTTTTCTTGTAGGCAGATGCTTGACAAGGTAAAGTAGCAATATTTATTGCTTTATTAAGAAATATTCTGTGCCATGTTTCAATGCAATAACCTTAGAAGAAAGCCACATAAATATAGATTTATATATGCAGCCTTACATTACCCTGAAATAGTTCACAAGGTTGAATGAAGTTAGAGTGCAAGTTAGGTTTCTTTATTTGTCAGTTAACAGTGTGTGGGGTTACGCTATAATGTACATGTCACACGCCACGTGACAAACCCTGGATGGGATCAGAGCAGTCTGGAGATGGAGTGGAGTTTGTCGGTCTATGGACCAGATTATTATTATTATTTTTTTTTTTTTAAAATGGGGAGAGGAGGTTAACATATAACAAACACAAACACAAAATCTTCACCCTACTCGCCACAAAGCTTTCGGGTAAAAACAACAAATTAAAATAAGCTAAAATAATCAAAACGTACGGGACACCGCGCCTCTTCATCCGGAGTTCCCCTGGAACCTCCCAGGCACACACATATCCAGTGACCTTTCAAGTGCTTCCCACCCATGCATACTGAGACACTCGAACTTTGCAGTCCGAGTTCTCCAACCCATGCATACAGAGACACTCGCCACTCCTCACAGTGAGAGTTCTCTGGCAACCAGCCCTGAGACACTCTCCACTCTTTCAGTGGGAGTTCCCAGGCCGTTGTCCAGAGACACTCTCCACTGCCCGAGTGCGAGTCCTCTTCCATTCACACTGAGGGCGAGAGGCGGATCCTCTTTCAGGGCACTCTCTCGCTCGCTTTACCACTCACATAGGAAGCACTCTACTCAGTCACTTTCAACAAACACACACAAAACTCCACAAACATCAAACATCACACATCAAACATCAATCAATCATCCAACATTCTACAATACCATACGCGTGCATGCGCACACTCACAAAAATGACAGCACAAGAATAACTGTCAAGAAACACACAAACAAAGACAAAAGACTAACTGATTCCCCACTCGCCCCGCCTGGCTCAGGTGGGACTCGTGAGGCAATCACCCATCTATCAATCACTCAAGAATTGACAGACCACACCCACCCACATTCTCACACAGATACCCAATCAGTCAATTGACTTGCATATCAATTAACTGATTGACACCAATTAAATAATAATTAAATCAACTATGGCCTTTGGAGCAACCTTCCGGATGACAGTTCACTCTCACACCCTGTGAGAATGCCAAACCTGCCCCCGGAAAGTCTCCCTGCTCCAAAGGCCTCCAGTATTAGCTTGCTTGAGAAGGGATAGATGTATCCCTTGTATTTATATAAATCACTCAAATAATAAAAATCTATGTCATTTCTATCATGTGTTTGCATGATGAGGTATCTAACATTCAACTTTACAAACATAATTTATTTATAATTGTGTGCTTACATTACATGATTCATAAAACAAGGATTATTGCAAAAGAGCTTTGGTTGATCAGTTCTGTGCCAATGTGCTCAAGACCTAAAACCTGATGTTGGACAGATGATGCTACTTCCTGTGTATGGATGAATGCCTTTGCTTGACTGAAGGAGTTACACTTTGATTAATGCATGTTGGCATTCTCCCTTGTATTTTTAGTTTCCCTAAAATACAAAAAAAATGCAATGATCAGATAATCCAGTGCTCCTTTCACTCATTGGATGTGCTACCCTAGTGCTCTATTGAGGTACTTCACCTGATTCAGGAATACATTTTTTGGTTCAGTACTTATTTTATTAAGTGTTATGTCTTCTTACTTTTAATGTGACTCCCACCTTCACCCTCCCCACCTACCACTTTACATCATTTTACTACTATTATTATATTTATTTATTTATTTATTACTATTCAGTTTGCCAAATTATCCATTCGGGGATAAATTACATTTTTTTAACTGAATTAAAACAAAATAATTAAATGAGGCAGGAACATCACCTCTGTGAGGTGAGGGGATGTATTTTCAAATATTCCCCATTGCATACTGTATGTCAACAGAAAACACCACACTGCTGGGATGGACAAGGCCCAGGATGAGTCCTACCACTTCTGACACCCGTGTTTAGTCAGACAATAGTGCAGACCAGCCTGCAGCATTCAAACTGACTGAAGCACTCTGAAGTAAAAAAAAAAGATTTTATACTTGTAAATGTTAAACATTACAAAACAAATTAACTCCAAGTAATATAGCAATTGAGGAAAACTCCTTAAACATGCATGAGGCTTGAACACAGTTCTGAATCGACTCTAGCATTGTTCCTCTCCTGCAAGATGCAAGCCTGTAGAAAGTGTGCACACGCACATTAACAAACATTAAGTACACACACACACACACACACACACACACACACAAAGTACTGTATGAATAAACCTAAAATACACATTATTATGTATAAATGTGTGTATGCGTGTGCGTGTCGTGTCAGAAGTGTGTGTGTCAGAATCGACTACAAAATTAATATAAAACATTGACTGCAATACACGGTTCCTGCACTAAGCCTATAACCGCCAAATATTTTCAGCTCTCCTTTGGATTAAATCTACTAGACCCTGCGACACTTAAATTGTTTTGAAATAAAGGCATATTTGTCAATATAATTCAGTATATTAACTGGAAATGTTACTGTTAACATACAGTATATGTTTGTATAATGTTACAGTAACATTGCCAGTTAATATACTAATTTACATTTATAGGGCATTTTCTCTCAAGCAGCTGGGTTTGTGGGCAACATATCAAAACTGCAATGGTGTTACCCTCAGGGGTTGAAGAAAAAGTGCATGACTTTTATTTTATGTAAGTTATTAATACATTCATCTGAGAGCATTACGATTTTTTAAATGTAGTACTTGGACAACAGGAAATATGTTGACCTGTTATATTACACAATTGAACATTACATTATGCCACTGCTACTGGCTACGCGCAGCAGTAATAATTCAACAGACAGAATTGTTGTAGTGTTATGCTGCTGTTGTTAACTTGTGACATGTTGAAGTTACTTGGAGCTGTAAACATAATTCTCTATTTGAGATAAAATGGTAAACTGATTTGCGTATTAATTTGGAGCTGTGGTAAGGCCATTTCTCACTGAATCTACTTCATAGCCGTGCATTATTATGTCTCCCGTTTACAGGAAAATACAACCCTCTCTCTATATATATATATATCAGACAAAACAATAAGTTCTAGGTGAATAAGAGTTTACAAAGCTATAGCCCCTGAAGAATTCAAGTAAGACCATTAGGGCACTCTTATTTCACCTATGGCATACAAATGCTGTCTATATACACCATACCTATCTTCATTTGGTAAAAAAATTTGCTGGCCACTGGCAGATCACTTGGTTGCTAAGGTTGCAATATTCTCGCAACAATAGATGTGTTTTCTTTCTTTTTTTAAATATTAATATTACAGAAGTGCCAACTACTACATAGCATATTTATATGATGCATACACACACATACAGAACCCTGCTTTGAAGTGGTCTGTGTATCAGAGTATTAAATAAAACACATGTCTAGACATTCCATAAAGATCTTGCTGTAATATCTCACAGACATCCTCACAGCGGTTATGTTGCAATGCATGTTAAATTGATAGCCCTGGGAAGATCGAATACCTTATCAGTGTTTTTGAAAAAGAAAAGCGTCCCTGAGCAAAACGCTCATTTTAAAGTGCATGGATGAAGCTCTTGAATTAATATTCATCAGCCATGTATAAGGGGTTGTGATATGTTTTATCCAATATCCCGTTCTAACAGGGGATGATTTTATTGGTGTTTCAATTTGCCATTTTTAAAAATAATTGTTTAAAATCACATTAACAACGCTCCTTTAACAGCTTATGTGGAGGAGTAGGGAATAGTCAACTTCAAAATGATTCATACCCTTGATAAAGATGAGCAAAAAAGGCTGTAGAAAATAAACAATACAGGTAGTGAGTTATTGTTTTATATTAATACCGTTGCTCAGAAAAACTAATAATTTTGTTTTCCCAAAAATATATGCATCGCAATTATTCACACCCCTAATAATTATTTTAAATAATATCCAACTAAAATAAATCTGCATTAACATGTTGTCTATTTTATGACATTGGAAAACATACTGGGGGGATATTTTACCATTCCTCCTCACAGAATATTTTAAGATCCTTCAGTCTGTGCTTGTGTACTGCCCTCTTCAATTCAAATGACAAATAGTTTATTGCCGTTTGACGACCCGTTTATTACCGACGCTATACAAACTGCCCGTCAAGCACTTGTGAAAAACTCTGCCCCACCTGTTGCTATACAAACTTACATTTTAAGCCAGACGTCATCCAGAGCACTTACAAGATGTGCATTAATACAAGGTGAGAACAATCAAAGTGCCCCACCTCATTGTTGCTATGACTTGGGAAAGAAAAGGTTAGTGGGTTTTTATTTTTTTATTTTATTTTTTTATAAAAACTCTTCCTTGTGTTTCCCCCATGTCTGCAGGTGCCGCCGTCCAAGTTCCCTCGGCCCCATCTATTATTATAAATTAAATTCACCCATCAGCCCGTATGAAACCCTTCTACCATACCACCAAAACTGGGCACACCATGCCCATTCCTCCAACGAACCCTCCTTCATCGATCCATAAAAATGTTGCCCTGGTTCCAAAAACACCGTAAGGCAGTTCTAACATTCTCTGGTTTTAACGCTGACCGATACCAGCTCCCTACGAATCGACGCAGCCACCACTACTGCACAAAGTGGTCTCCCTGATTACCTCATCGAAAAATTTGGCCGCTGGTCCTCAGATACATATATAGCATATGAAGCTTATATTTGACCATGTATTAATGCACATCTTGTAAGCCACTCTGGATAAGAGCAGCTGCTAAATTTATATCGACCTTAAATCCCCCATACGTCACCTTTCCATCCTACGGCTAAGCAGACAGACGTGACCTCCTCGTCCCCACGGTCAAGCAGATTGTTAAAACCTGGCGGGCAGTCTTTGGGGGTCAACAGCGTCATCCTATAGCCAGATGCGAACTCGCCTCCAGACTCTAAGCCCAATAACTACATTCTTAACGCAACCCGCTTAAAATACTATATCCCGCATATCAATAAACTTTCCGTCTTAAATACACCCTGCGTGTATGAATACTTCTTAGTACAAAATTTGAAATCTTACCCATTTATCCTCCAGCAAAAGCGATTCACCAGAAAATTGCTCCATTTTGCAACCTCACGGTGACTAATGGTCCCTTTCCCTGTGGGGTCGCTCCTCCCAGCCATCCATGCCTGTCCCAGAGGTGGAATGAACTTGTCCACAGCGGTCAGGACAGCAGATTCACTGGCTATCTTCCAACGCAGACTGACTTCTCTCGGCTGCATCGTAGCCTCCTGTCCTCACCCTCTGGCACTTGCTTTTATAGTTTGATTTATTCATTCTGGTCATTTATTTATTTATCTTAACTTTTTTCTTTCTATATAATTGGATGGTTCTATATGTGTGTTTTGAAGATTTGCACCATCGTTGGAGGATATACACAGTTAAATACAGTGCTTTAGGGATCATGGGCATGCACTGTCTATGCAACTGTGCTCATATTACTCTCGTGGATGCATTTATCTTCTCTTGCATCGTAAGATGGTCCGAATAAGAGTGTCCATTCATTCATTCATTCATGATCTAATACGCTTATTACTGGTCAGGTCACGGGGGGGATGCAGCCTATCCCAGCATGCATTGGGCGAGAGGCAGGAACACACCCTGGACGGGTTGCCAATCCATCACAGGGCACACACACCATTCACTGACACACACACACACTCATACCTATGGGCAATTTAGACTCTCCAATTAGCCTAACGTGCATGTCTTTGGGCTGTGAGAGGAAACCCACTCAGACACGGGGAGAACATGCAAACTCCACTCAGAAAGGCCCCGGCCGGGATGAGACTGTCTGCTAACTGAATATAATGTAATGGTACATGCATAGGCTTTCATAAAAAATCGTAAGGCATAAAGCTGTAAAACTCAACTTCTGTGGTAATTACTAATTATAAATACAATGAGAAATGATGGAAGACCATATATATGTGTCGTGGAAATGCTAATGCAATCAATTTGTCAGAGGGACCTTTAATTTACTTCATTACGTCCTCATACAGGCAAGGTATTAGTCAGAGAATCAATTACTAGTGTGGAATTTTTCCCCATGGTGGAGTAAAGTCACACTGTCATTACCATCAGGTTGCTCACAGCTGTATGGATATTTTTAGCTTGAGGCTTGTCCAAAGTCCACTGTTGTATTCCAGGCTGCAAAAGCCCCAAATCACAGTTTGACTTGCATTTCCCTTCTGTGGGCAGAGTCAGCTGAATTATTTCTCACTGCTATACATTCATTTTGTGAGACTTCAACTTGAAACACACATTTTACTCAGCAGGATGCTTGGGAGGCAGGGATTTTAACAAGCCTGATCTTGTAGCATTAAAGGTTTGAAGCAGTGCCCAAGGTAATGCTGCACTGACAGTAGTACCTCAACAAAAACATATACAAACCATACACTGTCTATGCATCTGAAAAAACGATTCCGTCTGCACACCAAATTATTTATATCAAAATGATGCCAACTTTCATTAATATATTTCACAGGAACTAAACAAGCACTGCTTCAAAACAATGCTTCCCATATTTTCCTGAAGTCCAGAGCCTGAGATTTTCAAGTGGTTTTGGCAAGCTCATGCGATATCGAAGTGAGCATTGTTATTTTAAACTGTTAACTTGCGAAGCCATCCTTCTCACTTTAAGTCCACTACATGTAAATTAGCAATACATGCTATAAGCTATCCAGGCTCCATTGATGGGGAGGGAATACACTGAGCAGTAGATAGCCAGCTAACAATAGTTATGTCACTGTTTTTAATGGATCACCTAATTGTAGCTAGTTGGCTAGGTAGTAACCAATGCAACTAATATAGGTAGCCGCACTGCTAAGGTTAATGATGGCTTATATCACTGCCTAGCTAACTACACTTCAGTGAACTGCTGGAAGGTAACAAGCTAACTGGCTGCTTGTTTTAATGAAAGGCTATGTAGCTAAAACCATCACTTGTCTGTAACACTTAAATACGCAGTTTGTGTGCATGCATATAATGACAGCAATTTAAAAAGCATTAGTTTACTTTAGATTCCATTCTGCTATTTCCCATTGCAAAATGCCCTGAAACACTGAAGTTGGGACCAAACAGTCATTCTTCAGCATGTGTTTAAGCCATGCATGTGTATCAGAAGTAGGCTTCCATAAAAAAACTATGCATTTTAAACTGGGACAAGCTGTGTCCTATGCTATAAAATGGGTTGAAATACCAGTTATGAAATCATAAAGGAATCAAGTATATGAAATAGGAATTCATTGTGATTAGATATACTTATTTAGAGCTTGTTACATTAGGTCATACGAGATGTGCATGGTTTTCCCCTGGGAGAAGGATGAAAAATTATGCGTGTTGAGTTTAATTTCGTTTTATTATCAAGTAGGACAAAATACAAGCAAATTTCTGCAAATTTCTGGCAGGAAATTAGTATATTGTCAATGAAGGAAGCATGTTAACTAATGTATTGTATATCAATCCATTTACTTTAGAATTTTCCATCTTTCCTCTTGATTCCATTCAGCATTGTACTAATCTAGACATGAATGGCATCTCTTTCATGAGTCACTGCTACCTAAGAGCCTACCCTGTGCATGGGAAAATGTGTTTGAAATTGGATCCCATTAAATGTAGAGTGATACTTCTTGCTCGCAATGGATTAGTTATCTTTGGAATGCTTTGTGGGCAAGCTGATATTTTCCTAATGTATTTATTTGTATGTATGAAGTATGCAGTTTGGGTAAATCATCAGTAATTTCCATGTACAATTTTACAAGCATTACAAAATAAATTGCTTCAAGACTCATTATTTCCAATGACACAAAACAAGCTTAAAAAAACAATATCTGACTGAAAGGCAATGAGGATCGAAAGAAGGTTGTCAAACCAAAGCGGACAATGGCCACTGTCCTCTAAAATATATATTTGGGCATCTCTTTTCTCTCTCTCTCTCTGCCTGTTATATAGCCAGGCTTCAATTCAATCCACTCTGTTTATAAGTCATGGTCACACAATGGCTTCATGATTGCCTATGTTAGAAACCGAGTCTAAGGAGGAAAGGCTTATAAAGTATATACAAAGAGAGAATTTAGACAGGATACATTTTGCAACAATGGGGAAGCATTACAATGAGAAATATTCATGGAGGATTGTAGTCCTTAGAAAAATCGTTCTTACCTTTCCCCGTGCTTTATTGAATGAGACGGCAAGTGCACTTGACAGCTAATGGCGCTGATGATGGATTGCATTATTGTGCACAATCCATGTCCTTTGAGGGACCAAATGGAATTTAATAATGGGCAGCAACACTAAGCACGCGTCAATCGAGATCGTAATCAAATGTAGAGATCTCGAATTGGAGTCTCGGAGTGATAGACGATGCCGGAGTGATCTGAAGGAGAGCTGAATCTACAGGGGCCCGGGTCCATCAATCCAACAAGAGGACCCAAGTCATGTGCACGCTTACGCAAAGGTCAAGCTTTTCACCTTGGGCCATTTGCATCGGGCTTGAAGTTTGACTGAGAAGTATTTATAATTATCATTTGTTTCTGATTTTCTCCCATTTTTCTCCCAATTTGGTAGCCAATTACAGCCGCTATTTTTCAAGTCAATCCCCCCCTTGTAATGTGAGTTCGCTGCCGTAACCCAGTGACCGGTAGTAACGTGGCGAAGTATCGTCTCCTCCGAGACGGCACCCGCCATGCCGTAGACTGCAACCCGGTACTACAGAACCACTCCTGTGCGCAGCAAACGCCCTCCCCCCTCCCTGGGGCAGACAGCCAATTGCCGCCCCCGGTGGCACTCCCGGCCAGAGCCGACTCTGGCGCAGTCGGTGGGATCTAACCCCAGTCGCCATGGCCAGCGCCGGATGTTAAAACCTCTGAGACGACTGAGAAGTATTTTCGCCGTGCTCCAGCATGGAGCAAAGCATGACCAATGTTGCTCTGTAACACTATCAGAAATGAATTAGTTCAAAATATATATGTTGTATTCATTTGTAGGTGCCTAGAAACCTCAAAATAAGTTCAAAGTGAGGTCAAGTAAATTAAACTGGGAAAAAACAGGGTGGCTCAATATATAATGTGTTTGTTTTTTATATCGTCACCTTCTTAAAATAAAGTCTTTTTTTTTAGGAAAATGTTTTTTTTGCCTAAGTCATCTCTTCATGATGCTGGCCACCTCTGGTAAAATTGCCTACATCCTTAATTGAAAAGATCATGCTGTTCCTACCCCGGTAGTATAATGGCCTACGTCAAGAGTGTGACTTAGGCAATTTTACAAGCTTTCAAGATGGCGGCTGCTTGCCTAAGTCACTTACTCCAGAAGTAATTTGGCCTAAATCAGGTTTAAAATTGCCTAATCCAAGTGTTCGTAAATTGGCCTAAGTAATCTAATCCTCTTATGTTACATAACTGACAGACAGCGTTATTTGTATGTCAATAGTCATATATTGTCATAACCTTTTTGTGTGAAATTATGAATAAAATATCATATATTCTATATTTGGTTCAGTTTATTCAGTTTTTAAAAAAATACTAAAACACCATAATGCTATTTAGTAGTTGTGGATAATTTGTCTGTATTAACAGACAATATTTATTTACATTTATTTCAGATTTTCTTCCCCATTTTTCTCCTAATTTGGTGGCTGCCCACAAGTACGAGACCAGCCACTACGGCAGTGAACCGTTTCCTTCAAGGGGGAACTCGCGTATTCATCCTGCCCACAGGGAAGCTTTTCTTTCACGGTGAGCTCATACCGGCTTTCACTCCCCCCTCCAACTGGGGCGGACAGCCAATCCCTTCTTTGGAACAATAAAAAAAGAAAAAGTCAATCTATATAAATGAGAAAAATGACAGATGATCATAATCCTTTTTTTTCCCCAAATGTGGCATCCTTATAATATCAATAATGGATCCCATATTATCCAAACTTTATGAAGGAAAGTTCAAAATGCAAAACCAAACAAAAAATAGATTGATATGAAGGAAGAGGAGTGCTACACATTAGCATGTGGGACAATGGCTGGAGTCCTATCTGAACAGTTGGACCTTGATCAGCCTCAATGGTCAAATCTCAGCCTCAAGGGTCAAATCTCAAAGTTCCCTCGGTCATGTCGCTACTGGTATATGTCAAATACCTTATTAAACAATTTGCACGAGTGGAATCACTGAATATAATATGCATTAATCAAAGGAGCTTCGACACATTTTGCATTAATCAATTTCACAGATGACATTTACAGTATATGTTTGTGATGTTCTAATGGTCATTAAACTTGAATTTGCATGTGAAGGCAAAAGACATTTGACCCCAATTAAAAGCTTAAAGTTCACTTATCATAACATCAGATTGCACATTGGCATAAGGTCAGTTCCTAGAAACGATTTTAATAAAAAAGTTGCATTTTCGAATGCGTTCTCATGAAGAAGAATTTGAAAAAATCTAAAGATGTATTTTTTTACAAAGAAGAGGCAATTAGTCATCTTTATTATTAGTGTTACCAGGCCAAAGGATATATGTTAAACAAGCACATTTCTGTAGGTGTGTTACTGTGCCTTTTGACAACATGAGCATATTTTGTCAACAAAATGCTCCGTTAAACACATATAATTAATAATGTGTACAGATACTAATTATGGAAAATAATATATTCAATTGCTATAATTCCATAAACATTGCTAACACATGCTAAAACATAAAATCATCTCAGTGATTGGCATGTTTCCCATAGGTTTGCTTGCACATGTAGATGAGATCATGGAGATGTTGGTGTATTTGTATGCTTTTGATCATGTGTATGAGGTAAAACATTCAGTAATTGTGGCAAAAAATGAATGCCAAGAGGTGATGGAGAATAGCTAATGGAATGATGAGGGCACCAATGTCAATATAGTATTGGTGGAGTTTTAATTACATTACAATGAATAATGCCATTCCTGGAGGGCCGGTGTGTATGCAGGCTTTTGTTTCCGCCAATTACACAGACTCAATTAGCTTGATTGTACACACGCTGGAAAATGTGACACATAGGGGCACAGCAGCAGACACTAGCTGTCAATCGTGAGCTTATCGTGAAACGTAGCTGTAATATCAGACCATGTCAATGATTGGGATAATTAAATAATTAAGAAGTTGGCATGAAATAAAAAATAAGTGCCCACACCTAGTCTAAGGTCTCCAGGCGTGTTATTTCACTGTGCGTCTTTAGTCACAGTTAAATGGCATATCCTGGACCCATGCATGATTCTTGCATAAAAACTTTCAAAAATACATTTGGGTTTGGATGTGATCAGATCATCCCCCGTGCAGTAAGGACTCTACTGATATAATAATAATAATATATGCCATTTATCAGACGGTTTTATCCAAAGCGACTTACAGTAGTGAATGCATACACTTTTTCAATATATGTGGTCCCAGTGGGAATCAATCCCACAACCTAAGCGTCGTCAACGCCATGCTCTACCTACTGAGCCACATGCCAACTCCTAAGCCAGATCACTTGTAGAGAAAATAATTCACCTTTGTCATTAAATTCAGACAAATAAACCCATTTAAACTAAAACCTTGAAAACATCAAATGTATGTGTGTGTACAAAAGATTACATGTGTAATATATATACAAGTGAAAAACATAAATGTAGTTTAAAAAAGTATCACATATGATGCCAGTCATTCTGCTGACAAGTACAGTATACGGACAAACAAAAGAATGCAAATCCAAGAAACAAGGCCGAGAAACTCCTGGCCCTGCTCCACATAGAGCCCTTTATGAATCCATTCTCAAGCGTAATGTGATAGGACCGATTACCACTAAGTTAGCCATCCAAAAAAAGCTGGGGACTAAACCATTGACAAATATAGATTTTTCAAATAGTGTAATTTTGTCATGTCATCATTTCCTAATAAGCGACATTTGAAATAAATGGACGAAAGTAATCATGGGCGTGTGACTAACCTCATGAGTTTAACCTCATGAAGTCATAGCTGAAGTAGGCTTATTTCCACCAACAAGCCTTGTCAACATTATAACTATGTTACTTCATTCGTGTGAGGCAGCACTCATTCGGGTACGTCTCAGGCAAACGGAACTGTGGCGTCCTTCGGCTCAATGTAACGAACATCGAGCTAAAGACAAATACAATCAGGTTCCTTGTCCCATTGTTCAAACCCGGTGCATTAACTATCGCAGTGACTCTTCCAGTGGCATCAGCAGCAAATGCTGATTTGTCAGAGGGCTCTACCCTGTTAATGAGCAACGTTGATATTCATTAGCGGGGTTAATTTGTGTCGTATGTAATAAATGTGGATGGCTGATGTTTTATTCGATTCAGTTGGGCGCCTTGTCAGACTCTGCCCATGCCTAGGCATTTAGTACACAATAAACTCTAATAGCGCATTCGGAAAGATGCGTGGGCCAAGGAAAATACAATCCACCCCTCTAGACGAAGTGGGTACCCACAATCATGTGCTCACTGATACTGCCACATTTTATTTCAAAGGCTCTTATGTCTAGTAATGGTAACAGTGATATGGACCGGCATTGGAGTAAGTCCAAATCAAACCGTCAAACTTTATCAGTAAGTAATTTGACTGTTGGAGACACGTTTGTGTCAGGCTGCTGCTGAGATCCCCGTGCTGATCAATCGTGGCTATAGCTGGAGATGAGGGCCCCGTGTGCTCTCCTCTTCTTTTTTCCCTTCTTCTAGAAATTGAGCAATGCATGACATCGTCCCCAGAGCTAATGCTGAGCAGTGCAGCTGAATAACGAGCAGTCTGTCAGCAAAAGTGTGCTTATTTCTGCAGTTTGGTACTGTTAATGAGATGGACAAATCAGCTTAAAGCCCATCCTAGACAGCTAATGGATGATAAGCGCGGTGAGCTGTGGTTATGAGACCAGTAAGATTACTCATAAAATCGAAGGGAAACTACCCATTTCTTTTTTTCGGTATATAATAACATGTTAATCATGTTTCAGTCCCAAGTTCAGTGTTTCTTGTACATCATTGGCGTGTGACCCGTGTGTATTAGTGTGAGGCCAATATTTTTGTTATTTTCTTTTCCATCTATTTTATTATTCCGTCGCAATAATAAGGAGAAAACAATCAAAGAGCATTGCATTGTAGAGCTCGAGTCAGCCACCTCTTCATTGAAGATTCAGATTGTCAATCCACAGCACTCATTCTTGTTAGATGTAGTGTATATTGAGTGTCCACTGGCAAGTTTTCAATCCCCCCCCCCGTCCTTGAAGTACTGGGAAACTTTTAATTTGGTTTTATTTGTAGGGGTGGGGGGTGCATTGGAAAAAATAAAACCAAATTAAAAGTTTCCCAGTACATCAAGGATAGATGTTGCTGAGAAGAGAACTGTTGTTCCTGCTGCATCTTAAACAGCT
Source organism: Aldrovandia affinis (assembly GCA_029706075.1). Classification (NCBI taxonomy): domain Eukaryota; kingdom Metazoa; phylum Chordata; class Actinopteri; order Notacanthiformes; family Halosauridae; genus Aldrovandia; species Aldrovandia affinis. The sequence continues at coordinate 8,152,203 of JAINUG010000012.1, read as the reverse complement.
GCAGTATGCATGGAGCATTACATATTATATTTACTTTATTAGAAGTTTGAACCAGCTCACCTACAGTAACTTTGACACTTGCCGTTGGAATTGACTACCCTCAACTGACTCAATATATCCCTACACAGTTCATTAGAAATATTAATTATCTTTATTTAACCTCATCATCAATACCATTATTTTTATTTTGTATTTGGACAAACCTGAAAATAACGTATTTATTTATTTATTTATTTAAGAGAATGCATTTATATGGAACATAATATATTTGATGAAGTATGATTTTGCAATCGGTGGAAAATATGTGAAATTGGACTGACATTCAGAGTCTTAAGAAGCATGTCACAAGTGTTCCTCATTAAAATTAACCTTTCGGGCACCCGTGGGTCAGGAACGGTAATGTTCATCATGGTTATTCATCATTAGGCCCAAGTATGCATAGACTGCTGCTAAATGGAACACGAGCCAAACTTCTGAGTGCTGCAGTTGTGGAGACATGGACAACTTAGAGGTAGACCGCATTCATCCTGCTTTCGAAAAATTAATTATATTTATATTTACGCAGCCTTGTTGCCTTCATATTTGTTGACTTAACTCTTCTATGTTGCTTAAGTGAGCGTGCATGCGCACGCTGTTCCACAATCCATGAACAATCTAATTATGTAAAAATATTTTGGTATGCTCAGCAACAGTTAGGCAGCAAAATAAAACAGTAACCACTTGTGCAGGACGCATGATCTGCGACTCAAAACCATGTGCTCATATGTTGTGATTCAGTAGAACACTGTAATGTGTTACACTCCTAGTAAAAAAATAAATAAATCCATCACTCTCTGGCAGTGCACAGCCTGCCTTACTGAATCAATGGCTCTTTGGGCGAGTGTGTTGGTTGGTGACAGGGCAGGCGATGCACAGTACTATTTCATATCCTGCCTCCTCCATTGACATGCAGAAGCAGAGAGCCCCGAACACACATGGGGTTTATTTAAAGAGTCATGTCTTAGGAGAAGCTGAAAGATAATGACTGCTTAATGATATTAGAACAAGTGTTAAGATAGGAACATGTTGTGCTTTTCATAAAAATTAAATATTTCTCATTTGTCATTTCTGCCATACCCTTAAAATACCAACAAAGACCACACAAATAGACAGTTATGAGAACTGTGTGGCTAAGTCACCAAGAACATGACTTCAGAAGAAACTGGTTTGGAATTGTTCAACATCAGTTCACTTGGACAAAGGGCTCAATATGGGATCAATGTTTTTTTTTTTTTTTTTCCGATTTGTGTTAAATGCTTCTCCCGATTAATACGGTAATTGCATACACCTCCTATGAAATGTATTAATAATAATAGATCATAAATAGATTAATAGAAGATAATTCATGTTAAAATGATATGAAAGAAGCAGATTAATGTAGACAATTGTAGATTAATGTAGAACATGCATTAAAAATCACTAAATCATGAATGGAGCTCAGTTTTATTGGAATAATATAAAAAATAAAAATCTATTTTTTAACCCATATCCACCTAATGCATTATTCTGTATAAACACGGTGTGTGCCTAGTCACATAACACACCGACTCACACTCAGCCAACCTTCAGTCTAACACTTTCCTCTTGGAAATGAAAAGAGAAACAATAGATTATGTATCCTTGGAAATGAAATGAAATTATCTTTATTGTTATGTATAAACTGCTCAGATAATGTAGCTGTCCCTGAGATTGTTGAAGGTATGAATGTTGGCTTCAAGATCAAGAATTGTTTTATTGGACTATTTCGGAATTGCATTTTGTAATTATGTCTCTCTTGTTGATGTCAACTGGTAGCTTATCGTTACCTGTTGGGAGGAATCAATACGGTGGTGTGACAATGCTGGCCGATGCTCCCCTCATACAAAACAGAGAAGGGTTTTTTTTTTTATATACAAAAAATACAAACCATTTATTTAAACCAACTCCTGAACCAGTAACACAAGGACTCACATATTGCCAAGAATCACATTGAACTCCCAACCGCTACACACCTGTGGTTAAATAGCCCAAATTGGCACAGGTGAACTCATTTAGGCAATAACCTGTTCAGTTTGTCACACCCACACACAATTAAACATGATCAGGTTTACAAACACAATCACAGTCAGTTAAACGGAATGGTCGATTTGTATGGGCTGATTTGTAAATTGAAATTGAATTGAAGACACTAAGAGACTGGATCTTCCAATTAGACAATTGACAATAACTCAATCACCAGCTATCAATTAAAATGTTTCACAAATGTAAACATTTGGCAGGTAGTATTCCTAGTCAAAAATGTGCATTTTAAAAGATAGTTGAAGGCTCATTCTTCACAGGTGGTAATCTCAGGAAACCTTTTCCACTTGAAGCCACCCTACTCCTATGCGATGAGGACAACTGTGTCCCACCACTCCCTGTCTCCCTGATAACGTTGGCAAATTACATTGTTAAGACTCAAATATGACTATATTGCCTGGCCTGCGAGAGCCTTACGGACTGAACCAGTTTGAAGCGCTGACACCCTGTCTCTGTGTACTGGCAGATCAATACGATCAAATCTACACCATATTTACTTTCTTTCATATTGCAAATTGTAATAAAATCAATGCCGATTTCGTTGCAGTTCACAGTCATCCCACCTCTCACAAAAGTTCCGGAATTTGGCATCAGCTACCTGATACCCACGAGGTGTCAGAAATGCCAAATTCCGGGAGACTCCCGGAGCGTCCGTGAGAGGTGGGATGTCAGTTTTTTTTTTAAACTCAATCCAGTGCCAACATGACACCTGAACAACCTTTTTCTGTGGTAGCCAAGAGGTTATCACATTTTTTTGACCTTGCTTGTTCCACGATGGAGTCAAAATAGCTCCCTGTGCCGCACGACTGATTTCCGCCTTATGAGTAACACGGCGGTTCTTCTATTTTTTTAAACTTTTTTTATTATGAAAAAAGCATTACATTATAAACAACACAGGAAACAATACAACTCCACACAGTACAAGAAAACATACAGAAAACCTGTATAATAAAATAAAAAAACATACATAATAAAATGTCAGTACTTTTTAATAAATACAACAGGGTCAGAAAACAAAACATACAGAAAAACCAGACCAACACGTAACATTTATTTCACAATTTAAACACAAAAACAGAAAACAGAAAAACAGAAAATATAAGGGAAAAACTAAAACACAAAAAGGGACGAACACTGAAACACTCAAAATGATAAACTAACCGACATACACAAAAAAAAAAAAAAAACATCTCACAGACTGTCGATTGTATTACTTTTCCCTGAGACAATAAGGACGACAGCAAACTCTGGTTCGCTTCTTCTTTGTGCCGCGCATCAAGGTCATGAGGCATTCAGAAAATTTTTTTATTGTTCTGTGGTTCAGCTGTACCCTACTGGTGGGGAAAAAAAAAGGTTTTATGTTGTTGTTGTCTCTGAAGCTAATCTTCAGGATGTGTTCCTTCATAAAACAACGCGATGAGTTCCCCTAAATTGCTGACAACACTGCTGCTCAAGGGTTGCCTGTCATGCCTTGTAAATTGCTAAAATGATAAATGTACGGATGTTAAGAACATTTTTGTACTTCTGCATGTGCATTACAGCAGTATTTGATTTTTATGATGAAGCAGTCGTGATTTAAATCATCTGTTCTCTTTAGCCACATTTACATGGTTTTATGGGCGGTCATGTGATCTGAAACAGTAAAAAACAATGGTTCCGGGTAATTCGTGCGGTGCACGTGTGTAATCACCGGGAGCGTGCCACGAACGTGCAGCTGGGGGCGTTAAAGAAGATGGACATGGCTCACAAGGGAAATTATAGCTGATGAAAAGGCTTCTATAACTCACAGTGAACTCCCTTAAGTGTGAATTATGGGCCTCCCTTGATATGGTATAATCACCTTAATTCACTGTTTGTGCAGTGTTCTTAGCTGCATCTAGATGGACTCTGGCTTGTGCTCTAAATCTCCCTAATAAGGCTTCACATTGTCCATTGTTTTTTATTCAGGTAGTGAACGGAAACAAAAAAATAGCCGAGGGCACAAAGATGCTGATAATACAATATTATGACATTGAGTTCATAATTTGGGGAATATATAGGATGCCAAATATCACAAGTGCCCGAAGGATTTTGTTCTGTTATCGGCTTATTGTCTGCTATCTGTTATTTGGTATCTGCTTGCATTGGCATTGTGCTGTGCTTTGGATACAACTGTTGAGGCTGTGCTGTGTGTGTGTGTGTGTGTGTGTGTGTGTGTGTGTGTGTGTGTGAGAGTGTGTGTGTGTGTGTGTGTGTGTGTGTTTGTTTGTTTATTTAAAAAATAACAACAATAATGTGTGCATTGTTAATTCTGTACCATCCATGCCTCATATGATACATTATGCAAACTGGTTTGATCCCTCTGTTACTTGCAGAGAAATACAGAGAGAGCGTAGGAGAGGAAAGGACATTTACAAACACGTGGTTCTGTTTTGTTCAGTAGGTAGAGCATGGCTCAGTAGGTAAAGCATGGCGTTGGCAGCGCTTAGGTTGGGGGTTCAATTCACTGGGACCACATATACTGAAAAATGTATGCATTCACTACTGTAAGTCACTTTGGATAAAAGTGTCTGCTAAATGGCACATATTATATTATATTAAACGCGATTCAGGGAGACAAATGGGGAAGCCCCGCCCACCAGCGGCAGCCCGTCGAGTTGATCCTCAGTCCGGCAGCTGTGCACGTTCTGTGCCAGATGAACTCCCCAGTCAGTCGATATGCGAATCAATGGCGCCCTCCCACTCACGCGGAATATTTGTCAGCCTGATTTTTTTTCTTTTCTCCCTTTGGCAAGCCTCAGTATGCAAGCGCACGAACCGGCAGCCTTTGAAGCAACAGGCGGGGGGGCAGCACTCGTGGGAGCAACCCAGGGGCACACACTGCGCCTGCTTTATGGCTTTCCCCATTACTGGTGAAGAGGGGGACTCTATGAAGCGACTGCACCAGCGCTGCAGCTTTCTATGAGGTGTGGTGTCTTTTGGGGTTAGGCGACACGCACAGACCTTTGCAGAGGGCATAGGCAGTTAAATAACCCAGAGGAGGCAGTAATACAAATAAAACGATGGTTTATTCACCAAATCTTGACAAACATAAAACAAAGGGCGGGGTTTCCAGGGGGAATGTAGTTTTTTTCTCTCCAGTGGCTCCTAAGAAGTAAAGAGGCAGGCAGCCATTTTCTCGTCCTGCCCCTTGGGATACCACAGAGGGTATTATTGTTTTTATTATAATTGTTACTGTTTGTCGTTGTCATCATCATGTGAAATTTCCATTTGGTCATTATTAATGTACAGCTGAGATATGCTGCCAAGCTGTTCTGTGAAGCCCCACATTCTTGTTGTGTTAACTGGTGCCTGCCTTACATGGTAGGTCTTCTTATGTTTTAAGTCAATTTGCCAGAGGAGGCGGAGCAGAGGGGTCTGGCTGGGGTGTAGGGTGTGATGAGTGTCTGGAGGTAAGGGGGAGCAGTTCCTCTAGCCGCTTAATAAGCCAGCACCAGTGATTTGAATCTTATGCGTGCTGCGATGGGGAGCAAGTGTAAGAGGAGAGTAGAGGGGTGAATGTTGGTTGATTGAACAACAGATGTGCGGCAGCATTCTGGACTAGTTTCAATGGCTTGATGGCACAGGCTGGTAGGCCTGCCAGCAAGGAATTGCAGTAGTCCAGACGTGAGATCACCAGGGCCTGGACCAGGAGTTGTGTGGCCTCTTGGGTGAGGAACGGTGGGATCCTCTGGATGTTGTGGAGGGAGAATCAGCAGGTCTGGGTGATCGCTGCGATGTGGCCCGAGAAGCACAGCTCAACCAGGGAAAAATATGGATTTTCCATTACACCATGTATCATTCATAACAAAATATATAATTTAGCCTGGGTTTCCAGACAGACAAGAAGACAGCAACGTCATGCAGTTCTTGGCATTTTAAAGTAGAAATAATTACATTTGGAACATTTTTGAGGTTTTCTCATTTAATAAGCCAATGCCCTCATGCCCACCCCAAAGCCATTATACATGTTTATTTTTTGAGGGCAAACAGGTAAACAACATAAATTTCACATGTGCTTTCCACTCTAATTTATTTGCCTTACACCTAAGTGTCACTGAGAAAATGACATTCTTTTCTCGCTCACTTTCTTTTGCTTTTATGGTCTTTCCTGATTTCTTTGCCATCTCCCCACACATAATCAATATTTCAGACCCGTGGCAATTTCTCATCTGCTGCTGTCAAGTTTCATGTGTCTGCAAAAGACAAAATTATGTTTTTGTACTACCGTCAGCTCTTGACTCACTTTTTTTTAAACCGTCCGCAGGGCAGAGTTGCTTTCCCTCATTCTAAAAAGGTGTTTTTTTTCTCCCAACGCAATTGGATTCTTTGCTGCCTCGTTAGTTTCCACGGCAGCATGCCGCTCGGAACCCGAGGCGCCATTGTGAAGTACCAAAGGGTTTCACTTCTTTGAAAGTTTTATTTTCAGGACAGTGACGTCGTGTCTCTCGGGGGCTGCGTGATGTACGATTGCAACGCAAACGGGGCCTTCACAAGGGCAGATTGCTGTTTCGCCACTGCAGATTGGTATATCGGTAAAGATCTGATTGAAGGTACAGCACATGGGCAGCGAATCGATGCACCATGCGCCCCCAGTGTGCCGCGGGCGTTAGTGTCACTACAAAACCATGATTTGAAATCTACAGACACATGCGACGTTCAGCACATCCTTGTCATTTATGTTTTCGATGAGATTTTTTTATCCTGAAATTGACATAGTGCTTGATATTGCCCCAGTTGAGGGAGGGGTTTTTCCCTAAATAAAGGCTTGTCTGGAGATGTCCACTATTCTGACCGACTTAAGAAAACAATGGCGTTCATTTATCTTTTTCTGGCGCTCCATCCAGTTTCAGAGTTAAGCATGAGCAGAAGCGTGAAAATGAAAACCTCCACTGGAGGACCTTAAGGAGGAGCGCCGGTCGGTCGGTCAAGTTCCCGATATGTAATATTAATTACAGAGCTCACACACCTCTCCCATCCTCTTACCAGTTCACAAATGTCATGTTTTACATAAAATCTTGTTTTTTGTATATATATATATATAATTTCCCCATCTATTATGTTTAGCACCTGAAGGAACATTTTAAAGGCAATTGCACAGGGTCTCTAAAATACCCAAACTGATTTGGACATGCCTCTTCTTGATCTGCGCCAGAGCTTGCTCTCACATTTGCCAAATGCCTTTGCGTCCCCAAAATAGAACCCTTGCGCTTTCTTTCAGGGCCTCTATATATCTCCATATTAGACACATTACAACCCCCTTGTGTACCCATATGTATGTGTATATATTAGTTAGATATATATAGATGTATATAGTACTAACCAACTAATCTACTAACATTAGGATTTAGATTATTACTAACACTATACTAACTATCTCATAACTATATTCTCTCTCGTCTCTATATATGAAACTGTATAGATCAGTGGGTGGTTTACTCAATTGCCTTTACTGAAGAAACAAACCCGGGTGCTACAGCTGTACATATGGTTTATAATACAAATTTGTTTCGTAGACCAAAAACAAGTTGGTCCACTCTTCAGTTAGTCTCATATACACATATATATATATATATCAAACTACACTTACCCCTCAATAAGTCGCCCCCTGATAACTAGCCCACTGATAACTATGAATTCATGGTTAGGGGTGGACCGGAAGATATCCTGTACCCTTTTTTATATTTTTATTTTGGGTCACTTGCTAACACAAGACATATTTTAAATGATGCTCTCATGATGAATATTGTAGTTACACCAAACATTGCTATGTTGTGTTTTGGTGAAGACAGTTTGGTTTGTACAGAGATGTTTGTAGAGTTGTGTACGTATGTGGGGGAACTGGCTCAGGCAATGAATGAACCAGGTAGCAAGGCCAGTAGTAACACTCTGGTCATCCACTTTTATCTGCCCTATCATTTCCAACATAGTGTTTGTAGATAATTACCCTAAAGGGCCGTTAAGTTGCCCTCAAGTTTCTCTGTTCTCCTCTTTATCTTCTAGCCTCATCTAGCCTTATCTGGGTTCGGCTTTGAAGCCTCCCTGAGCCCAGAACAGCCAACACACCAAAAATGCATAGAGCTACCCCGACAAACCTCAGGGCAGGCATTGTGAAACATTGGCCTTATGGCATACACAGTTGACTGCCAAAATAACGGCCACACATAAGTAATTGAGGGATCCTTTAAATGGGTGAAGTACCGTAAATGTCCATCGTGGGGTGCCATGGTCAGTACCAGTGGATAGGCCCAGCGCTCCCCTTTTCATCAAGCCCCCCCCACTCTCCAAGGCCCCCCCGGTAACCAAAGATTTGCCTCTACTGGTTTTGCCAGTTACTTGTATTTAACAATAGTTACTGTTTTTATTAATAAACTGACTATTACAAGACTTAACTTTATGTTTTATTCAGTTTTTTGTCTTGTGTTTAAAATTGTTCACAACTTTACTCCCCAACCTCTTAATGAATTAATAATTCATTTTAAATATGAAAGGCACAAGCTCACTGTTCCAACAGATCTTCAAAAGCATAAAGGAAAAAAATGTCTAAAGGAGACTGTACCCAAATGCATTACAAAATTTGATCAGCCAGCGTTTTCTATAAAAGCTCAGAAACATTGGAGTTCACCACCAATTGTTATTAAGGAATTTAAAAGATAGGTCATCATCAATCTTAACTTTTATTCTTGGTGTATTATCAGTACTCCTAAATATTCCAATTGGTTTTTAAATTCATTTTAATACAGAATTAATTCTACTGGGTTAGCAGAAAACAAAACAAAACTACCATACAGGGGAAAGGGAAATCAGTATATGAAGCTACAGCAGGCAGATACATAAGGATAATGGTTACAAAAACAAATATAATAGAGTAATTTATGATACTATAATTGCAATACTCATTCATTATCTTCCTGGTCGGGGTCGCAGGAGCCTATCCCAGCATGCATTGGGCAAGATGCAGGAATACATCCTGGACAGGTCGCCAATCCATCACAGGTCACATACACCATTCATTCACACACTCAAACCTACGGGCAATTTAGACTCTCCAATTAGCCTAACGTGCATGTCTTTGGACTGTGGGAGGAAACCCATGTAGACACGGAGAGAACATGCAAACTCCACACAGAAAGGGCCTGGCCGGGATTCAAACCGAGGACCTTCTCATTGTGCCGGTGACAGTACTATCCACTGCACCACCTTGCCACCCATTAATTGCAATACTATTATATAATACTAATAATTGTAACCATAATAATATTATTAATAATTATGCAATAATACATATTTTACAATAATTACAACAATAATAACGTCAGTGCTATAACATTAACGGTTTATATACTATACATATACTGTATATATGTAAAATGGTTTGAATTGAGGTTTGAAATGAATTGAAAATGAGGTTTGAATCGTAGAAGAAAACATTAAAACATGTTAAAGAGCATTCCGACACAATCATGTTTTTAAATTTAGATTTAAGTTCAGATTTTCTAAACTAGGTTTAATAAATGTGGATGGGTACTCTCATTATATGCTTTACGGTTGCTTGTGTTTTATTTTGGTTTATTAATGGTTATTCTGCTATAGAAAGTGGATTTCATTTTTCAGAAGTGTTTGTGCAACTATTTTGTTTAGATGCAGACTTTTCTTTCTCTGGGGGTAGGTGTTGGCTATAAAACGTAATGCAATTGATCTGATGCATGCCGTGACAAATAAAACAACTAAATAAATAATACATGCATTTAATATTTGGTGTTATATCAAAATAATCTAATTGAATGGATCCCTAGTCTTCTAGCCACACCCTCCTAAACTGAGTTTGTACTGCTGACTGAAAACTCTTGATATTTTCTTGAACAGTAGAGGGCACACTTCCCTCTGGAGCAAGCAAATTAAGGCCCTGGTGCAGCACGCTTTGCAAGAGGCACTGTTAAAGCAAATTCCGCAGACTGTGGTAAAGAAGGGACTGTAGTATTTTTCTCACTGCCTTTATAACGGTTTTAATTTCATTTTATTATGATTTATAATAGTGATAGATGTACAGGTATTGGAAACTACCAAACTGAAGTAAACACGAGTAAATTAAGGGTTCTTTCATACTTTCATGTCTATCCTGATGGGAGAGGTCTCTTCCAGGATGACAATGCCCTCATCCGCAGAGCACGAGTGGTCACTAAATGGTTTGATGAGCACGAAAACAATGTAAACCACATGCTATGGCCGTCTCCGTCACCAGGGGCCGTATGTACAAAGATTCTAAGAGTAGGAGTGTTGATCTAGGATCAAGTTTCCCCTGTCCATATCCTAACCATATCCATTATGAGCCAAAAGGCTAAACCAATCCTAGATCAGCACTCCTACTCTTAGAATCTTTGTACATATGGCCCCAGATCTTAACACAACTGGGAGATTCAGGAGCGGTGCCTGAGACAGCGTTTTCCGCCACTGTAAACAAAACACTAAATTATGGAATTTCTCACGGAAGGATGGTGTTGCATCACTCCAACAGAGTTCCAGACACTTGTTGGATCTTGTTTATTTTGGCACTTACCTGTGTGCAGTGCCAGTACCAAATGGTATGCCAATAGGAGTTTAAGCTTAACACTGTGATGTGGTGTATGAGAAGTACCAGCTGCAATTATGATTGAGTAGGCGTAGCACCAGAAAATTTGACAAAAATCTGTTTTGATTTAAGAAGCGGAACATAAATGAACACATATCCATATTGGTAAAATGAGGATATTGGTGTAAAAAAATTGCTGCAAAAAAAGCTGGAAAAAAGAATTGAAAGAAAAAATGTGCTGCTACAAATGTACATAAAATAACCTGATCCTAGATTACCACTCCCCAGATAGTACTCCCCCAGATAGCTCTGTGACGTCTGAACTTCAAATGAGGAACGGCCTTATTTTATTAGTATTTTTTCCGTACTGCAGTCCTCAGTGTAAATTCCTTCACAACAGAAATGTCCAAAGACGGAGGAAGTGTACGGTTTCATTACGTTTATGGGCCTCCCCATCTCACACTAGTTTTTTTCTTCCCCTTCTTCCCCCTGATGTCCATCACTGGCTGCAGCAGGTGCGTGATGACCACCGTGCTTCCCCTTGTGCCTGTGGGAGTCCTCTGATGCCCTGATGCCATCCCCTGTGTACGCCTGGTTAAGAGTGGAGCATGTCCTGACCTCTGCTTTCACTGTCACTGCTTTCACTAACAGCAGCCGGCCTTTCGCTGATCCACCTCAGACTGCCTTGTGGTGATTCGGTTTTTGCGGTCTGAAACGTATTGCTTGAGGAACCCAGTCCTGTCTTTCCTTCGCCGTCCCATAGGCTCCAAACCTTGTCTTGAAGAGGTCTGTGAAGAGTTGTACTTAGAAAAAATCAATAATGAAATAAATTGCAACCATGGTATGTTCACAAGCCAGAAATGTTCATAAGTTTTGTGACTGAGTCATAACTAAGCTCCCATTCTGTTTTTCAGTTTTTGAAAAACACTAACAAAGCCAGAGTTTTCCAACTGAAACAATTGGAAAATACACAATACACAAAATACACATTTGCATTATGAATCATTTCATGCATTTTGGCTGTAGTCGGCACCATGCTCTCATGAATAGAGTTGTTGCCCGAGGGACGGTAGTAGGTCATACGTTTTTTCGCCTTCCCGCGAGAGGTCTGATCTGTAGCAGTCTACCGTAAGCTTGGGTCAACGTGGGTCACTGAGATGCAGGCTCCTTTGCTTTGGATGTGCCTCTAGGCATTGTTTTCCGGGCAAAGGGAGTCTCACACACATTAATCCCGCATCTTGTCCGATTTTAAAATTCACATCACAAACATAAGGCCACAGAGACACACACTCGGACATGCTCCCAGGGGTACCACTTGCCTTTTACATTCCACACTATGGACATTTGTGTCATATTACAGCTGAAGAAACTGCAAAAAGTGTGCACACAGATGTTGAAGTAAAGTGTAGAAACAGGGAGCGTGGGACAGGGGGAAAGTTTGTGCTGTGCGGGTTTGTTGCGCTCATAACCCTCTCCGCTCCACTGCTCCTGCTGTGCTTTTACTGTGGGATGCAGGCGTGACTGATCTGTATCAGATGTGGCCATTGGGATGGGTTCCCTTCCGGGGATAGGTCCTTTTTTGATTTTTAAAAATGATTAAATGTACTCTGAGGGAGTGAGAGCTCTTGATCTTTCTTACATTGGGCCATCCTCAGATGCGCTGCCATCTTTTCTATCCCACAAAAACAGACACAAAAGGGGCAAAAAACACGTTCCTACTCCTCTCCAAGTGTGATGGGAATCAGGGCCCGTATTCACAAAGCATTTTAAGGGTAAAAGTTGGTCCTAACTCCGCAATTTAGGAGCAACTCTGAAAAATAATGGGTGCGTTACTCATAAATGTAGGACTCCTCAATTTTTGGGATGAGAGTATTTCACAAAGGGTTTGAGAGCTAAAAACAGCTCCTAAGTCCAGGAGAAGTTAGAAGCAGCCTACTGACAGCGATCCGAAAATCTGCTGCTGTCGCAATCGCGTCAACACTGGAGATATTGAATGATACAGAGCTCATAAAAAGGTACCGCCTCAATCGTGAGGGTATTATATATATAATATTATATATAGATACCCGCTGATTGTTTACGAGATAGAGACATGTAACCAATTGACTAGTCAGTATTCTTGGTTTCATGTTAAATCAGTGACACGTAGCCTACATTTGTATTTTAGAATCTTTATTAGAATATAATACGGGTGCAAAAAAAAATAATAATAACGGGGACCAAAGGCGCGTTTCCACCCAAAATTGTCAGGAACTATTCTCAAGGAATTGAATGAAGATCATTTCAGTTTTTCAATTTAAGTTATTTCACTAAATCTTTATTCGAAAATTTCACAAAATAAATTTTTAGATTCAGTACTAAAAATTTAACTAGGGTGGTCTTATGCCTGAATTAATTTAATAAAAATTTAAAGATCGCTAATGTTTAAATTCTATTTAATTCGGTCGCGTTTCTAAAAACATGCCTCCCAGAATGGCATTTAGTATGAAAAACAAAGCAAACCAAAACATATATGGTTGTCTATCTCTTCGCTGTAACTCTGCATCAAGATTTAGGGAATTGTTACTTTAAAACGTAACAGCGGCTGTATTTGTATTTCTCTATGATGGTTCAATTTAGCTATTAATCCGCGGATCATATGCGTGCCGAACCGTGGGGGTTGATCCGTACGCGGGCAGAGACCCATCCCCTATATCAGCCAATCGCTGTGGGCATTCTGAGTAAGCTAAGAGAAACAACGTCATCCTTAGAAACAAACCCGCCCTCACTCTTAGCTTGAAAATTCTAGCAAATTCCTTAGTATGAGTTTGTCTTTGCA